>CM034307.1:22525665-23725665 GCA_019925795.1 Dendrobium chrysotoxum | reverse complement strand
TTTTTATCTAGAGAGAAGATGAGTTTCCCAGCCATTTCAATTCTTAAACCCTGAAATTAATGAACAATGATTTGAATTAGTTAATCTTGAATTTGAATTTGAATTTTAAACTTAATTAATGTTATTCAAAATTTGATAATTCAATCATGTTAAGTTTAGATTCAAAACAGTGGTTCGTAGAATTGAGAAGGACTTAAGGGTTGATTCCGACTCTTTCCCTACACCAATTAACTTGGGGCAAAATGTCAAAGTTCAAACTCAAACTTGAATTCAAAATTAAATTTAAAATTTGAGGTGACGATTAAATTCGAACTTAAGGTTGAGATTGTATTTTGAATCGAAGTTGGATTTAAATTTGAACTTGAGTTGAAGTTGAATGGACCTTTCTTCAAATTTTGTGACTCAACAGATCGAGTTTCACTCAATCATGTAGGTGTACAAAATTGATATGAAATATCCAGGGATCGGGCTCGACTCTTTTCATTTCACCAACTTACTTGGGTCGAAATGCCAAAGTCCAATCAAAATTGAATCGAATTTAAAGTGGAAATGAAATTCAAATTTCAGGTTAAAATTATATTTTAGACTCAAAGTTTGAATTTGAACTTGAAGCTCAAGTCAAATGGATCTTTCTTCGAATTTTATGACTCAACAGATTGAGTCTCATTCAATCATGTAGGTGCATAAAATTGATATGAAAGATCCGGGGATCGGGCTCGACTCTTTTCATTTCGCCAATTGACTTGGGTCGAAAAGCCAAAGCCGAAATTAGATCTTGAAACTAAAACTGAAGTTAATTTTAAGGTTAGAATCAAACTTGGATTCAATTTTAAGATTAAATTTGGACTTAAGATTGAATTTGGTTTTGAGGTTAGAATTGAATAGATCCTCTTCAAACTTTGAAACTCAACACATTGATTTGTATTCAGATGTGCATGTTTACAAAAGTAACCTGAAGATCTCAAAAATCACGCTTGATTCTTTTCACCCCACTAAGTGACTTGGGAGTGAAATGTCAAAGCCTAGATTTGATAGGGATTTTGAATTTGTATTGCATACGTTCAACTACAACGGAATGTTATAGAAAACACATGACAACAACGATTGAAGTTGATTTGAAAGATTTTCCTTGACTTTTGAAACTCAAAATGTTGAGTTTTATTTTCAACATAATGGTTAACAAAATTTAAGTGAAAATCTAAAATCCTTGACTTGACTCTTTCACCACACTAATTAGTTTAGGGTGAAATGTCAGAATCTAGGTTTGATTAAAGAAATTTTGAATCTGGGTTTTGAGAATGAGGGACTTTCTGTAAATTATGAAACTTAGCATGCAGAGATTTATTCGCATGCGAGTTTACAATATATACAGAAAGATTTTGACAAGCTTGGCTTGACTCTTTTGCTCTACCAATAAACTTGGAGGCAAAATATCAAAGCCCTGCTTGGAGGGAGGTTTCCTACACTCACCTCTCATTTCACATGTCTTAATTGAGTTGGCCACACTTACCCAAGGAAGAAATGGATAGAGGGACCAACGGAAGAAAGGTAGTCAAAACTATCGATGCAACAAAATTCGTACCGCTATTAAAGATGGAGAGAGAGATACTCCCCAGCGGAGTCACTATTTTTTTGATGTGATTGAAAAATATAGTTTTGAAAAGGGTTTAATTTCCTTTGGGAAATGTTTAATTTCTGGAATTTAATTTTATAATCGAACACTTATTATGAATAATATATCACCTCGAAAGGTGAACATATCGTTCCCTAATAGGTTCAGATTACAAATCTTGATTTATCCTGATTATCGTAGTCAAACTCAAGGAGAAATAATATATGATCCTGAAGAATCAAAATAATATTAAATCTAATGTTTAACTATAATAATCTAGTAAAGAGATCATTAATTTCATAATCAAGATCACGATAATAGTACGATATATCTTTCCAAGGAAATAGGATATTGTCTGTTATCAATCATTAGAAAATGACGATAATGATCGTCAACTCTTGAATTTCCCAAAGATAATTAATTAAGTTTTTGAAAAAACTTGATTTTGAAAATCTGGTCTGAATTTCTAAATCTCCTACGAGCGCAAGCCCTCGTAGTTAATTACATCGTAGGAAACCAAAAATTTCCTACGAATACTCTCGATTAAAATAGCGATACGAATTTTATTTAAATTTCCAAGCTTGATGTCAAAGGAGGTTAATGGTTGGAAATTCAACAGGGACTGGATCAAAATCGAACAGTTCTTTCCGGAGTCAAAGGAAGAAGAGTAGGGGGTGTCTTGAGATTCTGAATTACTTCAGAAACACCCCAACATATCGTTCCCTAATATGTTCAGATTACAAATCTTGATTTATCCTGATTATCATAGTCAAACTCAAGGAGAAACAACATATGATCCCGACGAATCAAAATAATGTTAAATCCAACGATTAACTACAATAATCTAGTAAAGAGATCATTAATTTCATAATCAAGATCACGATAATAGTACGATATATCTTTCTAAGGAAAGAGGATATTGTCTGTTATCGATCATTTGAAAATGACGATAATGATCGTCAACTCTTGAATTTTCTAAAGATAATTAATTAAGTTTTTGAAAAAACTTGATTTTGAAAATCTGGTATGGGTTTCTAAATCTCCTACGAGCTCAAGCCCTCATAGTTAATTACATCATAGGAAACCCACAATTTCCTACGAATACTCTCGATTAAAATAGAGATACAAATTTTATTTAAATTTCAAAGCTTGATGTCAAAGGAGGTTAATGGTTGGAAATTCAACAAGGACTGGATCAAAATTGAACAGTTCTTTCTAGAGTCAAAGAAAGAAGAGTAGGGGGTGTCTTGAGATTCTGAATTACTTCAGAAATACCCCAACCTATCCTAAGTGTTGGGCTTGAATTTGATTGAAAGAGATTTAGGTTTGAGTGGTCAATTTTATTAGAAAGTGAGAATCATATTCCCGGAAGGTTGAGGTCTTAGGATTGAAGATATGCCTCAAAACCTAAGTCTAAAAATGGGTACTGAGAATCAGTGACCCGGATCCTAGCTAATGTAATGCAATCCTGGACTTACCCTGGCCTAGATTAGGGAGCCAGCTAAACCACCTAAACGCTTCAAAACCATGTGTCCGATCTTTTATGAAAGAGTGGTAGGAACATTGATTAAGATTGGTTTAAAGAATTAGGGTCGACATCTAGAGCAGATCCTTATTGACCCCTTAACATATGTTGGATATAATGCTTAAGCTAGAGATGCAATTAAAGATATAACTCAATTTTTAATTTGTTTCTAATATTAGGACATGAAACCTGGGATGATCTAGAATATTGGTAGATCCTAGGACATGAAACCTGGGGGAATCCTAAAGTCTAAAAATCTTAGGATCTGGAGCCTGAATTGATCTTAAAATCTAAATAGATCTAAGATGCAAAATCTAGAGGAATCCTAAGGTCTAGAGTAGATCATGGGATCTGAAGTCTAGAAAGAATCCTAAGTTTTAGATTAGCCAGGAGTTTGATTGAATTGAGTTTAAAATTAATTTGAGTCTAGATTAATATTTAAAATCTAGATTGATCTATGATCAGATTAATCCTAGGGTCAAGATTAATCCTAAGGATTAGAAAGATCCTAAGGTCTGGATTGGTCCTACTTACCTCATACGAAAATGAGGTCTGGGATGATCTAGAATATGGGTAGATCCTAGGACATGAAACCTGGGGGAATCCTAAAGTCTAAAAATCCTAGGATCTGGAGCCTGAATTGATCTTAAGATCTAAATAGATCTAAGATGCAAAATCTAGAGGAATCCTAAGGTTTAGAGTAGATCGTAGGATCTGAAGTCTAAAAAGAATCATTATTTGGACCCTTCTCGCAAACTACTTAACCATTTAACTCCAAATTTTAAACATAGACTCTCCCAATGAAGAGCATTAATGTGGATAAGATTTTTAGAGTTTGAAAAGTGCTTAATGAAAAGTTAATTTAGTCTAAGTGTTTTTACTTAGGGTTTAGGATTATACCTTAGTTTAAGGATGAATTGAACTATTTAGGATATCTCTGAAATTGTTGACTGACCACGCTTAACTTTGATGAAGGATCCATGGCCCAAAATGCAACTGAACGCGAGTTATTTGAGCTTGAAGGATTTTGGCTTGAACTCACCAGATTTTGAACGTCGGCGAGGTTTGACCAGCGAATTTTGGCTTGGAAAGTTTAGAGGAAATGTTTTAGGGCTTCAGTGAGTAGAAAACTCAGCTGGAGATGCTTGAATCTGGAGAGAGAGTGTAAAAGAGAGAATGAATCTTGATTCCCTTGATTTGCCCTATTCAAGTCTCTCTAGCTTGAATGGATGGCTGGGATCATCTTGGGGACTTTCTGGGATGCTGCCACATGTCCAAGGGGCCTTTGGGAGCATGTGGAAAAGGACATAGCAAGGACATTAGGTGTAAAGGTCTTTGTCCTTGCCTAACCATGTTGGGACCACATGCATTGGATTAAGCTTTAATCCAGGGTTTAAATCCAGCTTAGGAACATTTCAGAGAATGTTTAAAAACCCTTGGAGAGATTTAAACATGGGTGAATTGGACTCAAGAGGTCATTTGACCATTTAAGAGGCCATTTGACCACTCATTGACTGTTTGACCAGTCAATGGGTCCATGCATGCTGAGGTGGCAGCAAAGAGGTCTTAAAGAGCTAGTTGGGTTGATTCAAAGGGAGTTTGATGGTTTAAAGGGGATTCAAAGCTTAAGGGTCTTGAGTTTGAATGAGTGAGCGAGGTTTAAAGGGATTTGACCATGTGTTGACTGGTCAAATGATAATATTGACTATTGATATGGCAGCCAAGGGAAGCTAAGGAATGGTCTTAAATTATTTGAGTGAGTTTGAGATGGTTTGATGGCTAGAGATTGAATTTTGAATGCTTAGAAGGAGGTTTAAATTGATTTGACCAAACTTTGAAGAATTGACTTGGTCAACTTGGGTTGGGTTTACTTGGCCAAAGATTAAAGTATAATTAGGCCATAGTTTGAATGACATTGAAGACTTAAGGATATTAACTTAATGATGTGGTTTGCTTTGATCCAAATGGGTCAAATTAGGCTAGACTTAGGTCTTAGTTGACTTGGCCAACTGTTGATTGGGTCAAAGGGTCCAATCAAGTTCAAATCACTAAGACAAGTGATCAGGGGAGTTTAAATGGGTTTGAAATTAATCTGGAGTTTGATTGGGTTTAAATGAGCTTAAGGGTTTAAGTTAGTCAACCTGAGTTGACCTGGTCAACCAAGTTGACCCGGGGTCAGGGTTTGGACTGAATCAGTTCAAAATGACATTCTGAGTCTACTGGTAGTGGTCTCAAGGTCTGGGGAGGTCATTTGGTCAAAATGACCTATTTGGGCCCTTAATGGGCCTTTAGGTCAACCCTGGTTGACTTGGCCAACCAGGTGGATCTAGGGTTTAGAAATGGGCTCACCAGATTTGGTTTGACATTTGGAGACCAATAGAGGTGGTCCCAAGGTCTGAGGAGGTCATTTGATCAAAATGACCTGTTTTGACCCTTAAGGGGTCTGTTTGGTCAACCTGGTTGACTTGGTCAACCAGATTGATCAAGGGTCTGGATTTGGGTTCAATGGGTTTGGTTTGATATTTGAAACTTGCTAGAAGTGGTTGCATTTGATTTGGAGCTCATTTGGTTCAAATGACCATTTACACCCCATAAGGGTATTTTGGTCATTTTGACCCCTAGTCAACTGGGGGTCAAATTGAGTCCAACAAAATATAGTTTATTGCTCAATGGGTCATAATCAAGGGTCTGGAAATGATTAGAGGCTTTGGAGAAGGCTCCAAGGTCAGGATCCACCGGGTGGCAGGTCTAGTGGCATAGGCTATAAATATTTGAAGGTTTTACAGCCTTTGGATTTCAATTCAGTTTCTAGGGTTAGAGACCTCAGAATGAGCTCAAATTTGGAGGGTTGCCTCCAGAGACATGTCACATCAGTGTAGAATTGATAGAGCCTAAATTAGAGGTCATTTGATAGGGTTTTAAAGTGTTCAAAGATTCCCTGGAAAAGGCTTTCAGGACTTAGACCTTTGGCCTTGGAATTTGAATTGGAATTCTGGTTTTGAGCTTGAATGATAGGGTTTAAATTAAGTCTAGATTGAATTGAAGCTTGGATTGATCTAGAGGAATCCTAGGGTTTAGAGTAGGTCCTGGGGTCCATATCAGCTTAAAGGAATCCAAGGGTCTAGAATAGATCCTAGGGACTGAAATCTTGGAAGATCCTAGAGTCTAGAAGTCCTAGGATCTGGGGTCTAGAATAACCCTAAGATCTAGAAATCCTATTATCTAGAGGAATCTTAGGATCTAGAGGCATCTTAGGATCTAGAGTAGATCCTAATGTCTGAATACTAAAAAGATCCTAGGGTCTAGATATTTCCTAAGATCTGAATGGATTTGAAGGAATCCTAGGGTCTAGAATAGATCCTAGGGTCTAAGAAGATCATATGATCTAGAGTCTAGCAAAATCCTAGGATCTAGAGTAGATCCTAGGGTCTGGATAGATCTAAGGTCTAGGAGAATCCTAAGACCTAAATTGATCTAAAGTCAGGGTAGATCCTAGGGTTAGAAATCTAGGGAAATCCTAAAATTTTGAAATCACAGGATCTGAGGTCTGGGATGATCTAGAATATGGGTAGATCCTAGGACCTGAAACCTGGGGGAATCCTAAAGTCTAAAAATCCTAGGATCTGAAGCCTAGATTGATCTTAAGATCTAAATAGATCTAAGATGCAAAATCTAGAGGAATCCTAAGGTCTAGAGTAGATCATAGGATCTGAAGTCTAGAAAGAATCCTAGGTTTTAGATTAGCCTAGAGTTTGATTGAATTGAGTTTAAAATTAATTTGAGTCTAGATTAATATTTAAAATCTGGATTGGTCTAAGATCAGATTGATCCTAAGGTCAAAATTAATCCTAAGGATTGGAAAGCTCCTAAGGTCTGGATTGGTCCTACTGACCTCATATTAAAATGAGGTCAACAAAGACATAGATCTATATCATGTTGCCACTGAAAACCAACTAGCAGATATCTTCACAAAACTACTAGCCTTTGAAACCTTTAGCACCTTAAGAACCAGGTCAAGTGTGATAGATATTCATGCTTGAAATTGATGCTTTCTATTTATATTTCTGCACTTAGTATTTTGTTTGATTTATTTGTTTATTTCTTTTTAATTATTTTTGTTTTATGCTTTTTGATATCCTATTATTTTTCTTTCATTTCTAAAAAATCAGATCACTGTTCACTATTGTTGATGAACTTGATTTTTAAATGAGATGTTTTGTCTTATTTTTGTTTAGAAGCTTGTAAGCAGTGATTGACTTCTCTAAAATAGTTAAAGGAAGAAATATTGATGATTATTTCTCTTCCTCTAATTCCTTTAATGGTATATTTTTCTTTTTGAATCAAAATCTATTCTCAAATTAAAAAGTTGAACTTTAAAATAGAGATTTATTTTATCTTTCTATAGTAATCTATCTCATATGAATAGTGTTCCAAATCATTGAATCACTTTCTAGTTTTCTTAATTAGGTGATTGCATTTATCATATGAGCATGATTCTATTTTATGGTTTACTCTTCCTTATATTGAGAGTGAATTTTTTTTCCTCTTATATCTGGAAGATAATCTCACACTAACAGTCTTTAGAGATTATAAAAGGAAACAAGCTCACAAAAGAAATGAAAAGAGGCACAAAATGAGCCCAACACTGAAAAGATGTGTAATGTTTGCCAATTAATTACAAGATACACAAAGTGTGTCAAAAATTAAAAAATGCGTAAAGTGTGCCAAATAATTAAAAAAGAAGCACAAAATGAGCCCACAAAGAAATAAGCTTCCTTCCCTTTCAAATATTTGAAGATCTTAGAAGAATTCATGTGTCACTTAATATTTTCAAACACTTGAGATTAAAAATCATGATTCCTGAGTCTTTACTTTGCAATACTATTTTATTAGATATTTTTTTGGAATGAAATTTGAAAGGATCACATTTCTTATCTAACTTCTTCATTTTTGAATTAGATTTTTGTTTAAAAGAAACCTTAACCTGCAAGGTGCTCTAGTAGGGTTTACAAAATCAAGTTTCTAACCTTTCTGGATTTCAGTGTCATCGATTCAATTTTTTTGAGTTCTTAAATCTAAAATTGAGGTAAAATTTTCATTTATTGGAGCTGGTTGATTTTAAAAAAGAGTTTGCTTCTCTTTTTTATGATTATTTTTATCATAATTTTTTTTGGATTTTTCTGTCATTTTCTAGTATTTTGTGATTATTTTTTATTTTTGGATCCTCTTTTATCATCCCTCTCCATCAAGTAATTCCTTTAGTTTTTGTTCACATCATCTTGGATGATATAACATCATCATGGATGATATCATCATATCACTATTCAATCTAAAACCAATGACTTATCTGAATCAATTATTGGTACGATATGGCTGTTCGTCCTGGATGATCCATGTGGAAAACATAGTTGGATGATTTGAATGAAGGTGGTATGATCCATAATGAGTCATCATCCTGGATGATCCACATGTTCGTCCTGGATGATCGAGCCGGTCAATAATCATACGAACTGACTCCTCGAGATGATCGCCTATGTCTAATCATCCTGGACGATGCCTGATCATCCTGGATGATACGACTGCCTTTTTTGACCAATCATTTTGGAGGAATTATTGCTCCAGATCATCTTAGACGATATCTCAATAATCCTGGATGATGTGGCCGATCCTATATAAATAGACGATTTCAATTGGTTTCTTTATTCCAAAATCCTTCAATTCCTCCTCTCTTTTACTCAAATTCTCAAATCTTAATGTGGTTGGTGGCAAACATTCCAGAATGCAGACAGGAAGTTCCTCCAGGGGAACTTTTGACCCCCACTTTATTGAAGCAACATATCAAGCTGCTTATGCTCATTACAAGTCTGTAGGGATTACTCCTTCCAAAGTGGTAAACCTAAATATTCTGACCTACAGGGTACTTGATCTCTTTGCCCATACAAGCCTTACTTTCATTCTGACCCTCGCTTTCTCCTTAAATTCTAAACTTCTTTTTGAGTTTTTGCCAGTTTTAGAATTAACTCTACCTATACTTCACTTCAATCCTATGTGAATAGACGACCCGTTGAAATCACATATCAGGACCTACATGAACTCCTTCACCTTTCCACCACTGGAGATAAGATTCACATCGTGCTCACCGATCCTGACTTTAATTGGAGTCATGTTAATACCCTTCTTAGGAATATCAATGCTCCTTTTCATGACTCTACAGCCAGTTCTTTAGTAAAGGATGCCTAGACCATCTAGCATATTCTTAAAACTTTTATCATTCCTAAAGCTGGGGATCACATTCACATCACTCCCATTCTTTCCCTCACCACTTACTATATAATGACTCATAGTGATTTTAATGCCACCAATCTCCTAATCAGATATATTGAACATCTCACTAGCATTAGGGATCCCATCCACAGGAGAAAACCAAATCTAGCTTTAGGACACATCATTACTTATGTCCTTGAAACCAAGTATAACCTTCAATATCCTAACCCACCTTACTACCAACCTACCTTTTATTCCAATAACTCCTTCATCATCCTCCACAGTACTCGCCTTCATCCAGAGCATGGGGAGGATGTGGGAGAAGAAGACGAACCTATTCCTACTCCTATTTTTATTGCTAGCAGTCCCAGATTGATCAGCTGGTGGAGCGGTTTGATCGGTGGGCGACCAGGTTTGACTCCTACATGGTTGCACAGGAGCAGCAGCATACAGAGGATGTTGCTCATTTTAATGCCTATGTAGCCCAACAACAGCAGCAGCATGACCAGGATATGACCTGGTTTGGGGAGAAGTTTGCTTCCATTCACAGTCTCTTTCAACCACCACCACCACCTCCTCCACCTGATCAGGGTCCTCACTTTTAGTGGCTCAGTGTTTTTGTGTAGCACTTGTACTGATGTTCCTTTATGTACTTTGTTCTATTTTATGTTTTGCCTCTCTTTTGTGATGTCAAAAGGGGGAGTATTATATTTTTTGTCTTGTTTTAGTGAAATTTATCTTGCTCTATTTCTATTTCTATTTTCTGAATGTTATTATTTAATTAAATTAATTTTTTTTTATTTAAAATTTCTAATAAACAATATTTTCCATCATAAAAAAGGGGAATATTATTGCAAATCTGGATACAAGTATTATGATTTTGATGATAACAAACATTATTTCCTTTATAATACTATCACTGCATATTTGTTTTTTGGCTACCCTACCTACTAACTTTTTTAGGTCGACAAAGCTCACTTGCATGCCAGCTCAAGATTGGGTAGATTAGGAATGAGTCAGTCTGTAAGTTTAATTCCAATACAATTTATACCTTTTCTTATGTCAAATGTTTTATGATGGATCCTAAAGCTAAGTAACCTTGCACACACACACTCAAGGGGACAAATTTGGTGAGTTGAGAGTTCTTTGATTTTTGATCATATCGTATAAGACGATCCTAAATCATCATAGACGATCAGTTCAAAATAGAAACCCTAATTAGGGCTTATGTGTCAAATAAGCTTAATTAAGTCAATCGTCTTGGATGATACTATCATCGTACAGGATGATATGCATCAATCAAAAATCTAATTGCCAGGCATGATTTATATAAAATTTGATAAATAAAATTTTATTCTAATCATACAGGACAATTCTGATCGTCCTGGATGATGTGTAACAATCATGCCTAAAATAATCCTGTGATTATGGATCTAAGTATGATTTGATTGAATGATCATATTATACAGGATGATTATCATAGATTGTTCAGGATGATCAGTATATTTTTTTTCTAATCATCCTGTACATCCCGAACGATCTACAGGATGATAAACTATATTTTGAACTAATTATACAGGACGATCGAAAGATCATTCGAGATGATAAGTGTATTTTTCTTCTAATCGTCCTGGACGTCCCGAACGATCTCCCAGATGATAAACCATACTTTTGACCTAGTCTTACAGGACGATCAGTAATTTTTCTTTTAATCGTCCTGGATGTCTTGAACAATCTGCAGATGATAAACCTAGTTTTGTTCTAAATTATATAGGACGATCAGTAAAATTTATTGCTCTAATCATACAGGCAACTCATATCATCCTAGCTGGAAGGGTTGATTTACACTGATCGTATAGGAAAATTATAAAATCATCCTGAATGATATTGTCGGCAAGTTAAATATTAGGATACTTTTTTAGGCCTTCTCTTTAAGCACTCTTAATTGCTGATGTTAAAAAAAATCTTTTGCTATTTTTCTAACTCAAGAGAGCTTAGAGGAGAAGGAGCGTTTCGGAGAGAGAGGGAGGATCTTGTGAGGGAAAGTTTATGAGGAGATTCACAAAGGTTGCTCCAAGCAAAGATTCGATCATCTTCTTCCTTCTTTGCCCTTGGTTCCTTGGTGGCTATGGGGAGACGATCATCAGCATTAGATCCAGGTTCTCTGCCTACTCCAGGAGGGAGTAAAAGTATTGTCAAGTTCTCTGCCTACTCCTTGAGAAAGTAAAAGGATTGTCAGGTTCTCTGCTTACTCCAGGAGAGAGTAAAATGATTCAAGGTTCTCTACCTCTCTGGGTCAGTGAAAAAATTTTGTAAGCCTCCATCTTACTCTGGGAGAAAAAGGAGAGACACTAACTGATTAGTGTAATGCCTTGAATTGGAGGTTTTGGGGAGTGGACGTATGTCTTATTTGACCGAACCACTATATATTTGTTGTTTTCTTTCTACTTATTTTTTTGCATTTATTTTCACATGTTTATGTGATATGATCTGTGATTGAAATCTCTGATTTTGTCATCTGCTTTTGCTTAAGTTATTTTAGTTTTAAAATACTAAAAAAGATTCTCTTTTTGTTTAAAATTTTTTTTAAAAATACTAATTCACCCCCCCTCTTGGTTAGCCTCAGGCTAGTTTTATAGGGTTTAATCGCCCTCACAAACTTTCATATATTTTCTTATATTTTATAGCTTAATACATTTTATACATGATATTGACTTACATGGAAAAATGATACAATTGATATAAGATAAATGTGTCATTTAAATATAAGCAAGGAAGGCTAGCTATGAACACTATAACTAAAATGGGTTGGCCACTAAAATATAATATCCTATACCAGAGGGTGGGCAGATAAATTTTTCTTAAAATAAAATATTTGTGATATAGTCCTAGATGTTAGCCTATAGCCGATTGACTGATTAAGCTGACAGGTAGAATGTGGCGACTCGTCATTGATTATTAAAGCACACCTATGAATTGATTTAAGATTTATGAACAATAATGGTATGATAAAGATTGATGACAAACTGGTTGACAGTTGAGGTTTAATTGAAGACTAATAACAAATAGGTCAATAATTGGGATTAAATATATTAAAAATAACACGTTAAAATTGGATATCCTAACTTGCTATTTGTAATTGTACCCATATCTACATATACATGATAGTATATGACTTGATTAAATTGATGTAGGATTAATAGGACTAGCATGATACACTGGGGGGCTACAACCAGGAAGGTGGAGCTGTTTATGAAAGTTCCTAATCAAGATGGGGTTGTTTAGGAAAGTTCCTAATTAAGGGAAATTATTTAGGAATGCTTCTAATTAAGGTAGGAGTTGTTTGGGAAAGTTTCCTAATTGTGTTTATGTTATTTAGGAAGTGTTTAATTATTTATGAATGTTTCCTAAAATATATTTAATTGTTAAGAAATGTTTCTTAAATAATATTTAATTATTTAGGAAGGTTTCCTAAATCATGTTTAATTATTTAGAAAGTTTTCCTTAAATTATGCTATGTTAACTAGGAAAATTCTATTTATTCAAAAATGTTTCTAAATTATGTTTATGCTGATTAGGAAGGTTCTAATTGTGTTATTGTGTTCTAGGGATATTTAAGTTGAGTTTATCTATGGTTTAGGGTAGGATATTACTAAGTTTTTTTTCTTTGTGTTTGTTGTTAGTTCCTAGCATCATCTAGGATTTGTGGGAGAGTTGATCTACCTTTCGCATATTAAGATCAATTGTATCTTGCTTTATTATTAAAGAAGAAATAAGAAAATCAGCCATATCTTGGTGTTCATATGTTATTATTCTCTTTTAATTGTTGTTTTTTACTTCCAAGGCTTATCAAATTGGTATCAGAGCACTTCTTGGGAACCTATGATAGCAAAGAAGGTGGAGGTGTTGGAAAGTAAGATGGAGCAAATCAAATTTGATGTGGAGAAGAGATTTTCATCCATGGAAGGAAGATTTTGATCTATGGAAGGAAGGATTTCTAACCTAGAAGATATAAGTGGGAAGTTGATCAAGATGCAATCGAAGGCTTCATCACCTATTCCTAGGGTTGAACCAAAGGGAAAAGAAATTTTGGAGAAGATAACGAGGAAGCTCTTGGAGATGCAATCAAAAACTCTGTCGGTGCTTCCGATGGCTAACCATAACCAAGATTTCACTGGGATTCCCTTGGCCGAATCGAAGGGAAAGGAGATCAGATAGAAGTAGTTTGATGAGGAGAGTTTCTTTCATCAAAAGCCATCTTCTGGGGCTCCGATAAGAAGTGGATCTTGGTTTCTGGATGAGGGGACAATAAGGAAATTTTTTGGTGGATGTGGTAGGGTTGACCGCTATGGGAGGCATTTCTGACAAGGAGAGTGGGCCATCGGAGAAGGAGGGGGTCAAGAGCCACCTCCTAGGGCTCCGATAAGGGGTGAAATAGCATTTTCAAATTGGGGGGGGGGGGGGGGGGGGGGGGGAACAGGACGGGAGTTTCATGGTGAATGTGGTGGGGTGACGACCACTATGGGAGGCCTTTTGGGCAAGGGGTATAAGATCCTAAATTAGGTAAATTAATTAATTAATTTTGGAATTTTATTGTATTATTAGTTACTGATAATAAATTGGTACATTATTGTTACAGTTAATCTTTATCTGAATAGGTGCTTGCAAGAGAGGGAAGTTTGGGAATTCAGTTGAGTGGTGGGCCCTCTTTCCTTCTTATTTGTTTGAATTCTTGGGAAATCAGAACCCTTAATTCACTGAAGTGGAGGCCCAGTGAGGAAAGCACAATTCAGTGAATATTAAGGGAATACCATTTTGTTTAGAATTCAGATTCATGCAGGCCATCAAAAGGAAATAGTAGCACAATGCAGATTTCCTGTAGATTAGTTAGGCATAGTGCTGCGAGACTATAGATGAGTTCGTAGAAATCCCTGTAGCAAGTGACGACACTATGTAGGAAAGCAGATTTCGGTTGGAGCTGAAGACAGCCTTGATCTGTTCTGAAATTGGAATCACGTAAGGCAAAGATTGCTGTAGCAAAGTTTGGCCACATTGCAGTTTGCGACTAGATTTCTGTAGAAGAAGTTTTACATATGTATTCTTGGTACATTGAAGAAATCGGATTAGTGCTGAATGATTTTAATGATTGAACAGAAGATGGATTAGAGTGCAGGTAAGTAATAAGAAACTTTATTTGAAAGTTTAAAAAAAATTTAAATAGAATTATATGAGAATCACGATGAATTATAATTTGATATATGCATGTAACTAATTTTGAAATAGTGAACAATAGTGCTTGGAAGGATTTGGAATAAGAATCAAAAGGAAGAGTAGAGATATAATAGAAAAATAATAGGAATTTTTGGGAAGAAAGGTAATGATTGTGATAATAGTCAGTATCTTTTGTATAATATAAATTTATTAAAGTTTCTATAGAAATGTATAATAATTTTAATGTCATGATTTATCAGATTTATACTTATGCAGAGAGGAGAATCTGAATTAGTTTATCAAAGGAGAAAGTCACGGAGTGTTGACTTAGAAAGGTCAGTTCGTCAAGGAGGTAAGTAATGCAAATTAAAGTTTTAAAGGCAATTTTTGTAAATGTGATATTTGTATACTGGTAATTAAATGAATTAAAGAAAAATAAGCATTACTAGTTAGTTCCCTTGCTAAATAATATTCATAGCCAAGTTTTCAAGTATGAATAACCACTTACATAAATTCATTATGTAAGTTTAAATCAAGGTTTAATTTGTTCATTTAAATGTTTTCCTTATTGATAATGTTTTGGAAAGAGGTCATTCTCTTTACTTATTATATGCATATTCATGGTATGCAGATTATAAAATGAATGATTATGGAAGCATGCAATAAAGCAAATATGACCTATGATTATGAAAATTGTATTGAATATCAATTTAAAGTAAAGTTTAGCTATAGATGATGTATAACTTATAAGTGTAGGAGGGATAAAAGGGTTCCCCTGTATGAAACTACATTGTAAGTGCGACAAAAGAGACCCCAAAGAAATGAGACCTGCATAGCACTTGGGGAAAGAGGACCCCTAAAAAGGCAAAAGGGATCTCTATGTAATTCAATGGTGATAATGCTAGGTTTACCTGGGCTCCATTGAATATTGTTATGAAAGTGTAGCCAAATTTTTTAATGACAAATTGATACTCAGTGTAAAATCCAAATGGAAGTAAAGAATCATGCTAATTATGTTTTAAAAATGTTTTCAATGTTTTAATTTATTCCTTTTATTGTATTTTAACTGTTAATTAATTTGCATAATTTATTAAGCCTCAAAGCTCACCAGTATTTTCTCGCTGGCTGTTGTTACAGGAAGAGGAAAAGAAAAGGTCGGAGACGACTAATTGTTAGTACTTAAATGTTTCATGTTAGTTTTACATCTATTTGTAAGACTAAGTTTAAGGTATGTGAAAATTCTAATGAAATATTACTTTGGATTTCTGTAGTGGCTCTGTAAGTATCTTATGTTGAAATTTAAAGTTATTAGTTACTTTCATTTGATGAGATGTATGAGAACGGAACTGTTAGATGTTTTATAAAGATTATCAAATGTTCAAAAGTATTGTATGATCAAATAATGAAAGGTCTATGTTAGTAATACTCCTTATACTGTTAAGGGGTATTATGGGGTGTTATAAAAATGATATCAGAGAAAAGATTTAAGGTTGTGAGGATTCAATTACGGAAGCATAAACAAAGTGAATTGTCTAAGAGGATATGAATTGTATCTAATGGAATTATTACAGAGCCTAGGAGGGTGTAGTAGTCTAAGATAGTAATGAGTCTAATTTTAATTAATTTATACATGTTTAATTTCAATCTGTCTTGCATGTAAACATATGAAAATAATACCTAAATAGAAGTACATAATTATGTGTATGCATAACTCTTGATGACATGCATTGCAGATATAATGGCTAAAAGAATAAATGAAAGAGATGAGAGTCAATCATCTCAGCCTATTAGGATCTCTGAAGATCCTGAAAATGAAATAGTAGTGGAAGGTAAGGTACTTAGAGTAGATAGTGCATCAGTAATGCCTGATTCTACCAATATGATTTCAGGGAATATGATACAGCTATATATGATAAATATGATGATGCAGATGATAAAATAGATGCAGTTTTTGGTGGGATCTGCAACACTTGGTGTTTTGCCTGTTGTTACACCAGTCACTCCTACTACTCCTGGTAGTAGTACAAATGTTGAGGTAGGTGATTCTATTAGTGCAGAAGTGGATAAGCATCTAAAGCTTTTCCAGAGTTTAAAACCTTCATTGTTTAAAGGAAGAGTTGATGCCAGAAGTGCTGAAGATTGAATTATCAGGATAGTGAAAGTTTTAAATGGAATGAGATGTCCTGAGAATCGACGTGTATCTCTAGCAATCTTTATGCTAAAAGGTGAAGCAGAAAGATGGTGGAGGGGACAAAAATTTGAGAAATTCAGAGGTAGATCAAAGAAATAAATTATGTGGGAAGAATTTGAGCAAGCCTTTAGAGAGTGGTATGTTCCTCCATTAGCAAGACAAGCAATGCAAGAAAGTTTTGTAAATCTTAAGTAGGGAGCAAAGAATGTTATACAGTACGAAGCAGAATTTATAGCCCTGTCAAGGTGTGCTCCACAGTTTATCAGTACTTCGGAGAAAAAAATGTTATAGATTCCTGAAGGGCTTGAGGGATTCATTGAGACAGCCTTTAATCCCTCTTCGCCTAAAGGAATTTTCTAAACTGGTTAAAAGTGCTAGATTCTTGGGGACTGACATAGAAGTGGTGAAACAGAAATGGGATAATAATGATAAAAAGAGATAAGGTGACTATCAAAAATAAGTATCCTCTTCTAAGAATTGACGATCTATTTGATCAGTTAGCAGATACTTCTGTATTTTTAGGATTGACTTGAAATTAGGTTATGATCAAGTTAGGGTGAAAGAATGTAATGTTAAGAAGACTACTTTTGGTATCAGATATGGGCACTATGAATTTTTGGTTATGCCATTCGGTCTTACTAATGCCCCTGCAGTATTCATGGATATGATGAACAGAATTTTTAGACCTTATCTGGATCTATTTTTAATTATTTTTATTGATGACATTTTAATTTATTCCAAGAATAATAAGGATCATGTAAATCATTTGAAGATTATGCTAGAATTACTGAGGCAACATAAATTATTTGCCAAATATTCTAAATGTAAATTTTGGCTGAAGAAAATTTCATTTTTTGGACACATTATCAGTGGAGAAGGAATTCTGTGGATCCAGAAAAGATAGAAGCAATAGTTGATTGGCCAAGACCAACTAATATGACAGAGATTCGAAGTTTCTTAGGATTAGTAGGATATTATATAAGATTTGTTAAAGGCTTTTCCCAAATTATTTTGCCTTTATCCAAATTGACCAAGAAGGACATTAAATTTGAGTGGATTGATGATTGTGAGCAGAGTTTCCAAGAATTGAAACAATATTTAACAACTGCACTAGTGTTGACAATTTCTTCTAGAACTGAGGGATTTCAGTTGTTCAGTGATGCTTCCATGAAAGGATTAGGTTGTGTATTGATGTAAAATAAAAATGTGATTGTATATGCTTCCAGACAGCTTAAGCCTCATGGAAAGAATTATCCAACTAATGATCTAGAGTTGGCGACAGTGGTATTTGCATTAAAATTTTGGAGACACTACTTGTATGGAGTAAGATGTGAGATCTTTATAGATCATAAGAATTTGAAATATATTTTCACTCCGAAGAAATTAAATTTGAGTCAGAGAAGATGGCTAGAATTGATAAAAGATTATGATATTGACATATAATACTGTCTGGGCAAAGCTAATGTAATAGCTGTTGCATTGAGTAGAAAGTCCAGAACACAGTTGCATTATATGTTGACTATGGAAGAAGGGTTGATTAGAGAAATGGAAAGCTTACAATTGGAAGTTAGAGTGCAAGGAGATCAAAAAGCTGTTAACCTTTATCGGATGTCAGTTCATCCTTCTTTCAAAGAAAGAATCATTGAAGCTCAGAAGGCTAGTACTGAATATCAGAAGTTATTGGAGCAAGTAAAATCAAGAACAAGAAAAGATATTACCATTGATGATCAGGAAAGAGTTAGAAGCAATGGACATTTATGAATACCAAAGGAATCAAATCTGGTTCAAGAAATTCTATTTGAAGCACATAATTCAGGTTATTCAATTCACACTGGGAGCACAAAGATGTATAAGGATTTGAAGACTGCATTTTGGTGGCCAAGAATGAAAAGAGATGTAGCAGAATATGCGGCTAAGTGTGAAAAATATCAAGTAATTAAAGCTAAACATCAGAAGCCCATTGGCATTTTATAATCTCTACCAATTCCAGAATGAAAGTGGGAAGAAATAGCTATGGACTTTATTACAGGATTTCCCAAGTCAAGGCAGGGACATGATAGTATTTGGGTTGTGATCGACAGACTAACTAAGTCAACCTATATCCTTTCTATTCATCAAATTGATTTAGTGGAGAAATTAATGAAATTGATTGTGAAGAAAATCATTAGATTACATGGAATTTCAAAAGCTATTATATCAGATAGAGATGGACATTTTACATCCAAGCTATGGATGAATATTCATGAAAGTTTGGGCACTAAACTGAAGTTCAGTACTGCTTTTCATCCACAGACAGATGGTCAATCAAAAAGACTGATTCAAGTGCTGGAAGATTTGTTAAGATTGTGCATTCTGGATTTTAGAGGTAGCTGGGAAGATCATATTCCATTAATAGAATTCACCTATAATAATATCTATCAATCCAGTATCAAGATGGCTCTGTATGAAGCTTTATATGGCAGAGAATGCAGAACTCCTTTAAGTTGGTTTGAAGTTAGTGAAAGGCAAACATTGTGTCCCTAATTGGTAGATCAAGCTATAAAAAAGGTTCGATTAATCAGAGACATACTAAAAGCAGCTCAAGATCATTAACAAAAATAATATGATCCCAAGCATAAAATGATAGAATTTGAAGTGAGAGATTTTATATTTTTGAAAGTGAGACCAATAAAGGGTGTTTTTAGATTTGGCTAAGGTGGAAAACTTAGTCTTAGATATATTAGTATTTTTGAAATAATTGAAAGAGTGGGTCAGGTTACTTATAAGTTAGCACTATCTACAGATATATTTGATACACATAATATTTTCCATATATCAATGCTCAGAAAATGGGTTACAGATGAAAGTCAAAGAATTACTCAAAATGACATTGAACTTTAGAATGATTTGACATATGTTGAAGAACCTGAAAGGATAATAGAAAGGGATGTTCATAAGTTGAGAAGCAGAATAAATCCTTATGTGAAGGTTTAGTGGAAGCACATAACTGTGAAGGATGCCACATGGGAAGAAGAGTTTGTCATGAGATAGAAGTTTCCTCATATGTTTGATAAAGTATGAAAAGAGAATTTCTGGGACGAAATTCTACTACGGAGGGAAGATTTATAAGATCCTAAATTAGATAAATAAATCAATTAATTTTAGAATTTTATTGTATTATTAGTTACTGTTAATAAATTGGTAAATTATTGTTACAATTAATCTTTATCCGAATAGGTGCTTGCAAGAGAGGGAAGTTTGGGAATTCAGTTGAGTAGTGGGCCCTCTTTCCTTCTTATCTATTTGAATTCTTGGGAAATCAAACCCTTAATTCACTGAAGTGGCGGCACAGTGAGGAAAGCAAGGTTCAATACATATTAAGGGAATACAATTTTGTTTAGAATTTAGATTCACGCAGGCCATCAGAAGGAAATAGCGGCAAAGTGCAGATTTCCTGTAGATTAGTTGGGCATAGTGCTGCGGGACTGTAGATGAGTTCACAGAAATCCTTGTAGCAAGCGACGACACTGTGTAGGAAAGCAAATTTTGGCTGGAACTAAAGACAACCTTGATCTGTTCTGAAATTGGAATTGCATAAGGTAAAGATTGTTGTAGCAAAGTTCAGCTATAGTGCAGTTTGCGACTAGATTTATGTAGAAGAAGTTTTGCATATGTATTCTTGGTACATTGAAGAAATCGGATTAGTGCTGAATGATTTTTATGATTGAACATAAGATGGATAAGAGTGCAGGTAAGTAATAAGAAACTTTATTTGAAAGTTTAAAAAAATCTAGATAGAATAATATGATAATCACGATGAATTATAATTTGATATATGCATGTAACTAATTTTGAAATAGTGAATAATAGTACTTGGAATGATTTGGAATAAGAATCAAAAGGAAGAGTAGAGATATAATAGAAAAACAAAAGGAATTTTTGGGAAGAAAGGTAATGATTGTGATAATAGTCAGTATCTTTTGTATAATATAAATTCTTTAAAGTTTTTATAGAAATGTATAATAACTTTAATGTCATGATTTATCATATTTATACTTATGCAGAGAGGAGAATATGAATTAGTTTATCAAAAGAGAAAGTCACAGAGTGTTGACTTAGAAAGGTTAGTTCGTCAAGGAAGTAAGTAATGCAAATTAAAGTTTTAAAGGCAATTTTCGTAAATGTGATATTTGTATACCTATAATTGAATGAATTAAAGAAAAATAAGCATTACTAGTTAGTTCCCTTGCTAAATAATATTCATAGTCAAGTTTTCAAATATGAATAATCACTTTATAAATTCATTATGTGAGTTTAAATCAAGGTTTAATATGTTCATTTAAATGTTTTGCTTATTGATAATATTTTGGAAAGATGTCATTCTCTTTACTTATTATATGTATATTCATGGTATACAGATTATAATATGAATGATTATGGAAGCAAGCAATAAAGTAAATATGACCTATAATTAAGGAAAGTGTATTGAGTATTAATTTAAAGTAAAGTTTTGCTACAAATGATGTATAACTTATAAGTGTAGGTGGGACAAAAGGGTTCCCATGTATGAAACAACATTATAAGTAGGGCAAAATGGACCCCAAAGAAATGAGACCTGTATAGCATGTGGGGCAAAAAGGACCCCTAAAGAGGAAAAAGGGACATCTATATAATTTAATGGTGGTAATGTCATGTTTACTTGGGCTCCATTGAATATTGTTATGAAAGTGTAGCCAAATCTTTTGATGACTAAAATTGATATTCAGCCTAAAATCCGAAAGGAAGTAAAGAATCATGCTAATTATGTTTTTAAAATATTTTCAATGTTTTGATTTATTCCTTTTATTGTATTTTAACTGTTAATTAATTTGCATAATTTATTGATCCTTATAGCTCACCAGTATTTTCTCACTGGCTGTTGTTATAAGAAAAAGAAAAGAAAAGGTCGAAGATGACTAATTACAAGTACTTAAATATTTCATGTTAGTTTTACATCTGTTTGTAAGAAGTTTAAGGTATGTGAACATTCTAATAAACTATTACTTTGGATTTCTATAGTGGCTATGTAAGTATCTTATGTTGAAATTTAAAGTTATTTGTTGCTTCCATTTGATGAGTTGTATGAGAACTGAACTGTTAGATGTTTTATGAAGATTATCAAATGTTCAAAAGTATCGTATGATCAAATAATGAAAGGTCTATGTTAGTAATACTCCTTGTACTGTTAAGGGGTACTATGGGGTGTTACAAAGGGAGTGGATGATCGATGAAGAAGGGGGATTGGCCAAACCATGGGGATTGGGTCAAGTGAGGCGGAAGGAAGAAATGTGGGATTCCCACCCTCGACACATGGGAAAATATGGAGGGGTCACAAGAACTGTTACATTAGAGGAGGAAGAAGCTATTGGGGTGATGATAATCTTGCGGTGATAATCCTAGGATCACTACATCATAGTCTTGATGTGAAACAAGCTGAATATCTTTCAGTAAGAGCTACACCTATTCAACTCAGTTCTCAAGAATTTAGTTTGTATTATCAGTTCATGATTTTTATGCAATCTAGAAATACTAGAGAGATCTTTTGCAGCTTCCATCTATTGACCTCCTTTTTGGTATCTATCACATATACTGCATATTTCGTAGGCCAATGCACTTGTCTACATATTGCGTTATTGTGTCTGTGAAGGGTCAGATCATCCATTTTATCTCAATTCATCATTAGCTTTCAAAATTTATTCCTCGGTCACATATGATCCATCTCTATCTTTGAAAATATATGTGATCGGGTCGATGTCGGTTTGACGACTATTTTGGGTGCATTTGAACCCTCCGTGTGCATTTTTGTTCTGTGCTCGATATCTTATGATCGGGACCTCTTTTTGTGAAACAAATTATGCGAGGGCGTTTGGATCGTCGAGATCTTTTAAACAAGCCGATTTGTGCTCGAATCAATCACCGTTTCTTATGTGTAGAGGAGAGAGAAAGTAGTATTATTATTGTCTTTTTCTATTGTTATTTGAATACATATAAAAAATGAATGAAAAAAATATATAAATGTTGACCTCATTTTTATCGTGCTTTTCCTTCGATTGTGTTTGATTGATTCAATCGAGTCACGACGAGGTGAGTTCGAGTCGAATCGGCGTCAATTAGAACTCAATTTCAAATTGACTCAAATCGAGTCGAATTTGACTCGACTGCATTCAATCTATCTAGATCGACATATGTCGACCACGTTAGGCCGGATTTTATTTTTGATTGATGCCAATTTTTGGTTCAATTTTATACGATTAATTTATTGAACCAGTTTGAACCCAAATTGACTCAAATTGAGTCAAATTTGGACTCGAGCCTAACCCAATTTAGCCCAATATAATTCCAATAAGACTTATTTGACCTTCTAGACAATTTGAATACGTTCCTAAATCAAGAAATACAGCCAACGGTGTTGATTTAGTCAAAATTCAAAGCCTACTGTGGCTCAGGTGGTTCAGTTGTGTGACCTCCTGTTTTGGTGCATATCTATATATCAGTAGCTGAAGCCTGAGTGTCTAAGGGCTTATTTGTTTGTCCGTTTTTACAACTTTTTTCATCAGGCAATGATAAAGCAAAAAATTATTATTTGTTTGATAAAACAGTTTTTCTTAAATATATTCTAAATACCGGTGTTTTGCCTGGAAATGTCAAAGTGAAAATAGAGCGGCTTTTTCAGAGTGGTCCGTGATCTGCTGCTCTTCTTTGTCTATTTTACCCTCGCACGTACGGATGAAATTACATTGTCTTCTTCGCCACTACGCCTTAGACCTGAAAAAAAATATTTGCATCACATTCATTCATGCGCCAAGAAATTGCCTTAGTACAAAATTGGAGATTCATCGACATCACCTCTCCGGTGCCTCTTCCTGACCAAGTACGTTCTTCTTCTTCCTCTATCCATCCCTTTTTCCCCACACAAACCTTCCCTCTGCCTGTGACTCCCCTTTGCACGCAAGCTCGCAAAATCCTATTCCTACTCTCAACAGAACTCCCTCTTGCCTGTCGCAGAGCACCCGACCTTCCTCTCTCAGTTTGCAAGTCGTAACCCACAACAGCAGTAGCCTCCGATCAAACCCCAGCCGCAAGTCTCCAAACCCCTTGCTTCACCTGATGACATTCCTTCGCACCTAGTAGCCGACTTCACCACGCCCTGCATTTGACTCAACCCTCCGACTCAAGACCTCCGACCCAGTGCATGTATCCGACGCCATCTCCCTTGCCTTCTCCAACTACACCCGCCGAGTAGTCCCTCTGCTCTCCTCCAAGTCAAAGCCCTACCTACCATATTTATGCCCCTTCCTATTTGAGCTAGCAAATACAACCTTGCCTTGCCCCACAAACACCGAACTTGCTCTTCCATCTACCGACAGATTTCTTCCACCCTCAAATCTTATCTTTCAATAAAATGACTTCAACCTTCCTCTTACCCAGTTGCTTCAACACGCAGGGGTGCTTAATATTGTTCCTTTCAGGTTGCACATCTCCAATAACTTTTTTACTGTATCGTCGCCTCCAGTCCAATAATTATATCATCTTTGCTATTCTAGTCTTTGTCATGGCCACTAGCCCACAGCTAATGCTGATTTCAATGGTATTAGATTTTGTTAGGTATTTTCTTATTGTTCTCCATGAAAAAAAATGGATTTTTGGTTATATAATTTGGGTGCAGTCAATTTTTTGAGCTATGTCGGAGTCTAGTTGCTTTTTTTGTCAAGCTTATCGAATTTTCTTGTCTGTGTGATTAGTGAAAGTGGATGGATTTTCTCAATTTATTTATTTATTTATTACTTCTTAACTGATAAACTATGGCATTATTTTGTATGGATTAGTGTGTTATACTATTACTATCTTTAAATGGATTATTGTGTTATACTATTTCTAAATTTTATGTATTTTAACATATTTTGGTATTATGTTGGTACACTATAAATATCTCAAAGATAAGCCACCTTTGCTTATAGGCATTGATTTTCTTTGAGTTCATATTGTACTCACATAAATGTTTCATCTCATTATTATATTTTCTTACAATATCTAAATGCAACTATTATAAATAACATATGTGTGTCTATTTTCGGATATATGGCTAAATGCATCCACACCATGTTAGTAATTTTTGTAAGTATATTATAACAAACATTACTAACTTACTAATATATAAGTCGCCTAAAAAAAAGGGAAAGTAGAGAGAAGGAGGTGCCCCAACAACATGTGAGATGGAAACTACATTAATCCACTACGACATTTGCATTAAGGAGATAGAATTGGGCAACAAACCAACTACTCACTTTAGTAAGAAAGGGTGGCTAAACTTAACAAAAAATTTTAATAAACGTACAGGTAGACCCTATGATCGTATCCAACTAAAAAATAAATGGGATCAAATCAAGAAGGAGTGAAAACTTTGGAAAGATTTAATACGCGGTGAAACTGGAATAGGATGGAACCCTTTGAAGAAAATAATAGATGCTTCAAATGAGTGGTGGGCCAAAAAATTACCGGTACAGTACTATATATATATATATATATATATATATATATATATATATATATATATATATATATATATATATATATATATTAAGTTGCATGATTCCATAAAACATTATGCACTTACCAATCAACTTGTCTTCCTATATTGCAGGTTTTTCCTTTAGCAAAGAAGTTTCGGTATAATGGAATCATGCCTGAGCTTGAGGAAAAACTAGATATTATGTTTGGTCGAGGTGTTGCTACTGGTGCTGACATATATGTTCCAAACTCTGGTGTATTGCCTCCTAAACTCAGAGATGTAGAAGAACTTGCATCTTCCGAAGAAGAACACGAAGATGATAAGGCAAACACATTACATACGGACAGCCTTGACGGTCCTATTATTGGCGATTCACAAAGATCAAATAATACTCGGCCTATTACACATAAAAGAAAAAAAATTAGAAGAACAAAGCCAGGAGGAAGACAAATGTTCATTGAGCATATTGAAGAGCTTGTAAGCGTAGCTAAATCTATTAGTTCTGCAATATAATCATCAAATGCTTCACGAAAATGTCCCACAATTGTAGATGCATTGGAAGAAATATCTCATATACTTGAGATTTTTGACGATCCAGAGTTTTATGACTTTGCCGTCGAGTATATACAAGATAGGAGTCATAGGGAGGCTTTCATGGGACTCCCTACTGATAGGAAAGTTTGGTTTCTAACAAGATGATACAACAGGAGTTTCACATCTTTATTGTAGATCACAATTTGTTCCTAGATTTGTACTTTTTCAAGTGTATTTACTACTTTTAGTATATTGTTCAAAGAATTATGTGAATTTGTTTTTAGTATAGACACTGGTTGTTAATCAGGGAACTGATGTTTAAAGAATTATAAATTATGCATATTCTGAAGAATGAGATCCAAACAGTCTTTTCCTTGTATGCAGATGTTCTCATTTATTTTAAATAACTGTT
The DNA here is from genome assembly GCA_019925795.1 of Dendrobium chrysotoxum. Lineage (NCBI taxonomy): Eukaryota > Viridiplantae > Streptophyta > Magnoliopsida > Asparagales > Orchidaceae > Dendrobium > Dendrobium chrysotoxum. The sequence goes on along the minus strand of CM034307.1, from coordinate 23,699,389 downwards.
TTTAGTATATATTGAATATGTTTTATATGGCAATTTTATTTGCTTGTTGAAGGGAAGTCAACACAGTTGAGTTAGATAAATATTGTCTATATTATTTCATATCCTTGTCAACTTTTACTCATAAATCTGCTTTGCTTATGTAATTTAATTTATGTTAATTTGATCATAATGTCGATGTGTTCATGCTCCCTTCAAACGAAAAATTAGTGAATCTCAGTTCACAGGCCATTTTATGTTGTGCTCTTCGGTATTTGAATATAAGTAATACTTATTGAATTTGACTTTTATGCTGAATCGCAGGCTAGGGAACTGAGGATATGAACAATTTGACATTGAAGAAAATTGCCATGTTCTAATTTCCTAGTAATTATAAATTTAGTATACCTTAACTCTTTTAGAATGAAAATTTCCCTACAAACTTATGAGTTTTATCATAAATTTATTTTTGGCATGGAAAGTTTACCATGAATTTTTAGGAAATCTTTATCAATGCATTTTTTTTTGTTGTGTATAATTGCTACCTTCTTCTCCCATCAAGCCAAAGGAATAGAGTGGAAATGATTCTTGGAAACAGTGTACTTGTTATCCTCTTTTTAAGCTATGTTATGAATCCTGGATTGATCAGCCATAATATTATATATTCAATGGAGTAATTAACATACCAGTATTAGATTTAGTTTATGCATCAACACATGTAATTTAATGAACAATTCATGGACTGAAGATATTGCTTTGTTATTTTGTTTGAATTTTTGTAGCTGGACTCCTAAACCTATGATGAGTTGTTGAGCTCTTTTTTGCTCTTTTCTAGCAAATTCAGGCTACGATGAAAGATTTAATAAATGTTGGAATCAGATGATGCTTTGCAAACTGTTTGTTAAATATCTTACATTATGCTAACTTTGGGGTTAATTGTTTTTCATGAGGTTCATATTTTGTACTGCAGCACAGCCATATAGGAATAATAAGTAAGGCATTATTGTGTCCATCCACTGCTAGCCGGAGATATCCGACATGTTTAACTGCAATATGGATATGTATTCCATCAAATACTATCTTCAGAACAACAAACGTGTTCTTATTACAATACCAAATGAGAAGGACTTAAGAAGAAAGGTTGATATCAAGCTGAACTGTGATAATTTTGTCATTGCTTTTACTAATCAATATTTAGTTTGATGTTAATGATTGATATATTTAATTACTTTTTACAGTAATCTACATTTAATAAACTATACTTATAATATCTATATTTTTTGCAGATACACAATGTCGGAGGATAATGGGAGTTGGTCAAGTGACGAGTGTAGTGATGGAAAATTGCGAAATACTGAAAAAATGACAATTACATAATTTATCAATATAATGGTTGCCTCAAGTTTTTTGCAAAATGATTACTTTTCACTTTATTTGAACAAAAGGCCTTGCATGATATCAGATAAAAGTGGAGATAGATGGGTACGGGATTTACTTTGTGGCCATCGCGTTAGGTTTCGTAATATATTTAGGATGTCCCAAGTTATATTTACTGACTTACTTTGCAAGCTAGAATCACTTTATGGATTATGAGGTTCACATAGAACTACAACTAGAGAAATTCTTGGAATAACTTTGTTTATTTTGAGTCACAATGAATCCGTAAGAGTTACCTCAGAAAGATTTCAGCATTTTACAAAAACAATAAGCAGATATTTTTCTTTAGGAATTCGAGCATTGGTTAATTTAGCAATGGATAATATTGTATCGGAAGATGATGAATTTTGTGACATACTTGTACATATTAGAAACAATACCAGGTACATGCCATATTTTAAGGAATGCATTGGAGCAATTGATGGGACTCATGTAGACGCCCGTATTCCTGTTGAAGATCAAATTCTGTATATAGGGCGACACCATTCACCTACACAAAATGTGATGGCAGCCTATGATTTTAATATGTGCTTAACATTTGTGGTTGCTGGATGGGAAGGTTCAACTCATGATGCTTGTATCTTCCAACATGTTCTAAGGAGTTTGCTATACAATTTTCCTGCACCGCCATTAGGTAATATTTAATTAATAAATAATAATGATTTTAGTAAGCCTATTTTATATTAAAGGTAATGAGAAAATTAATATATCTGTTAACATGTAAATTTTATTTAGTTGACGCTGGATACCCACTGCAACAAGGTTTTTTTAAGCCATATCTAGAGACGCGATATCATATACCAGATTTTTGACAAGGAAGTCGACCAATTACAGGGCATCGAGAGGTATTTAATTGGAGGCATTTCTTGTTAAGAAGTGTAATAGAAATGCCATTTGGTGTATGGAAAGAGAAATGGAGAATTCTATGAGATATGCCGAACTATTCTTTTAAAAAACAATGGCTTATTGCAGTGGCTACAATGACACTACATAACTACATAAGAAGACATCACTCAAGGATTGATCTAGAATTTGAGGAATGTGATGCCGATGAAAATTTTGTTCATCGGAGGCACAGGAGTTCTGACTTGAAGAAGAAGTTGAACCCTTAGGAGTACAAATTGTTTTCTAGAGTTGCTTGATGGCGAATGTGCGAACGATATGGTTGAAGTTAGAGAAACTATTGCAATTCAATTATACATTTGTAATAGGTAATACATGTAACTTATTTTTTTTGTTATATTTAAATATAGTAGAAATTTTTTTTAGTAAATCTAGTTGAAATATGATAATAAATCATTGATGATATACTTATAATATATTCTTCTTTTATATCAGGTTTCCTGATGAAAATTGAGAGTTGTCAAGTATGAGTTCCTCCAAAGTAAACATGAGACGACAATGGTTTAGTTTTGTTATTTGGTGGTTTTTATTTTCATCTACTTTTAGTTTTTTTTGTTTGACTTGAATTATAGGTGAATTGAGTGTTCAATTGATGTAAGTTTTTGTGTTAGTGGTTCATATGACTAAAGGATGAGTTTTTTGTAAGAGTTGAACTTCGGTAACTTTTGTCTGTATACAAAACCATTCATATTGTTATCAAGTTCATTGTAATCATGCAGAATATGACATGTTTTGAAATTGTTTCCTCTCCCTCCTTCAGGCAAAGTTACATGTCTTTGATGATTTGATTCAAATGGAAAAAATAGCGTAAAATGTAGATAGATGAAGTTGTGTACATCAATCCCTCCGCTAAGAACACCAGCATTTGGATTGATGAATGGATTGTACTAAAAGTTTAATTTCCTGCAACAAAAGTGTTGATAATTTTTGAATTTTTTCTAAGTTTAATATCTTACATTGTGCACTCACTCACACCTCCACTCTGATATCCTACTCCAGGGCAGGCATATCCACCTGCAGAAGGGCAAACCACCAGTTCATGCCGCATCTCCTCCAATGGGGTACCCTGTGAACAACAGTGTTAATTACTCCCAACAAGTTCCAGTCAAGACAAGAAAACGTGGAGATGGATTCTGGAAAGGATGGTAATTCTTGTTTCATTTTTTTTTAAATTATTATTATTTATTGATGCTGATTTCAATTTAGTTTGTTCAATAATGTTTGTTTTTGTGCTTTGCAGTTGTGCTGCTCTATACTACCATTGCTTGGTTGATATGTGCATTTGAGACTGGAAGGAGATCAGCTATATTATGATAGCTAATAATAAGTGAAGGTGTATTGATTCTTATTATAAGTGTGGGATTATATAGATGCATTTTTTGCATCAGTGTGTATTGTTTTTGTTTCAAATTTAGTTTGTATTTGTGCGTTTGTAAATTCTTTTATTATTCAACTGCTTGTAAATTGTTGAAACATATGATTGATGGGGAATGATTGATACATATAGCATACATTGTTGTATACGATGTCTTGTTGATGGGGAAAAATTGATACAATATCAATCTTTTATAGTCACTTTTTAGTTGAATTTAAATTTAATTTCCATTCTAGTTTTAATTGACTCATGTGCACCTGCTAATGGGCAACGGCATGTTCCTCCCACCAATGCCCCCTTGTCGGGCCCTTACCTAAATCTGGCCCTTTTCCTTCATTGATAGCTTATTGTGTTAGTGAATGACAGCATTGGTTTATCTGCACTCCTATACATTTAATTGATGTTGTATGGGTGATCTTTCTTCTTCTTCGTTTTTTTTTTTTGGGTGATCTTTCTTATTATGCAGCCATTTGTAAGTGCAGCCAACCCGCCTGCAAGTTGCATTGCTGGATGGATGTGAAGTGCCAATCAAACATTACCTCATGCTGTTTTTTCAAATTTAACAGTTGTTTCGAATTTACTTACAAATGTCAAAATCTATGATAATAGAAAAAAAAAAACTTAAAGTTATATATATTTTTTCATTTATGTAAAAAGTAAAAAAAATTAAGTATATTTGAGTTAATATATGGGTAGTTTTGTCATTTATGATAAAAAAAGTTGAAATTATTAATCGCACCAAATACTAATTATGTAGTTTAAAATTTGAATTAGAACATAAAAAAAATTTAATCAAACAATACTATGTGATAAGTCTATTATATAAAACGTTATTTATGAAACTCTATTTTCTCCACAATGATTTTAAAACAATTTTTTTTTGAAGAACATTGACCAACCAAACTAACCCTAAGGGGTTGCTGTTTGGTATGCGGATTTAGGCCAGATTTGAGGCGAAATCTAGCCAAACGGCCTAAAATGCAAAACCAAATCTCACGGAAAATTAAAGCCGCCGTAGACGAAAAATTCCACCTTTTCATCTTAAATCCCGGATTTTCGAATCCTTTCGTTCGGCGGATTTTCGAAATCCTCCGCCTCTATTAGTGCGGGAAGGAAGAAACTCCGCCCAAATCTTTTAACCTACTTAAATTTTGAATGAAAAAATGAAACATCACAAAGAATTTATGATAAATATTACCAAACAGTTTTCAAGATTTAAACCGCTCAGAATTTCTTAAGTCCGGATTCGAAGGATTTCGAAATTCTAGATTCTATCAAACCGCCCTAAGGGCCGTTTTCAGTGTTACGAGCGGAGCATAGCTTCTGAAAGACGTTGGGAAGGCATTGACAAGCCTTTTCTGTCGAGGCATTGACGCTCGAACCTGGGGCATTGGCACAAGAGGCCGAAAACCCCCTCTTACCCTGGCATTCGCACCCCAGCTCTCGATTTTGGGCTTCTTCCCTTGCGACTCCCTCCGCATTCGAAAAACCCCAGGCGGATCTCTCTGATTCGCAAGCCCCTCTCCCTGTCCGCTTCTTGTTCGCGAAGCCCAGGAGCCAGCCGACGTTGCCCTCTTCCTGTTCGAGACCAGAGACCGGAGTTTCCCCTCTCCCGTCCGTCCCTAGTAGCCGGAGGCTCTAGCTCCTCTTGACGCCAGCTCGTCCCTCCCTTGTTCGCGGAAGCCCAGGATCGGAACCCCCTATTGATCCCGTCACCCTTTGCACGTCGGAACCGGACTCGACGTCGATCCCTAGTCCCGTAGCCTTGCATTCGCACGGATCGAGCCCAGCCGACGCCTCCTCTTCTTTCCTAAGGCAGGTATATTGCTTCTTACCCTTATATCCCTTCTCTTCTCCTTCTGTTTCTTCTTTTTTTTTTCCTTTGCTCTTCTTCTCATTAATTTTTCCTCTCCTCCTCCCCTCTTCTCCTTCCTTCTTTTTCATTTCTGCTACTTCTCTTTCTTCATAAAAATGATTTCAAAAAAAAAAAAATTTGAGAACATGACTACACCTAGTTTCATTTAAGTGTTTGAAGCCATGAGGCTTCTCATGAAAGACTTGTACTTAAGTGATTATGTGCTTCTCATAACTTGTCTTCTTCACTTAAATCTGATGGTCACGCATTAAGGGTTGATATCCTTGAAACATGTGTTGTTAGTGTCACTTAACATGTTTTAGCTTATGCATCAAAGTTTGGGTAGCTTGTTTTGAGAGGCTATTCTAAAGTTTTGGATGATTGTGGTTGCTCTCCTTCATTCCAAGCTTTAGGTAGATTATTTTGTTGTGATTTCAACAAAGCATGTGTATGGAGATTTCATGATGATTTATGCTTGTAAAGTAATGATTTCCACCTGGGATTGTTTCATGAAACTTTTTGTGAACATTGCACATCAATTACTTAATAAAGTGCCATTGAAGAGAAGTTTTAGATCCATTTCATTTTTGACCTTTTGTTTGAAGCTGAGATAGTGGTGATTTGTGAGCTCTTTCCCTTCATGCTCGTGGAGTGATTTCCCTAATTTCTTTCGTATGAGCATGTATTTTGTTCTTGTTCATGATCATACTCATCCTTTAAATGCTATGTGGATCTTTAGTTATGATTATATTTGGAGAAGTTTGGATTCATGAACATGTCTCAATGTTACATGTATAACTAGCAATAATCATTCTTCGCTTTTGTTTATGTGAAAAAGCCGAAATTAATTCCAAACCTTTGGTGTTATAGTTCCCTTTGCCTAGGTTTTGTAGGCTATCCATTTGATAAAATGCCTCAAAGAGAGCTTTCTTTTGTTGAAGTTTTGTTTTAAGAAAATTTGAATGGTTGATTTCATTTTCTTTTCTTTTCCTTCGAACTCGTCAAAACGGCTTTACTCTCTATTGCAATGAGTTTGAGAATATATCCGTCGCTATTATTTGTTGCTTAGCTTTGTCATGTTTATTCAATGGTGGAATGGATGCTTCAATGCTTTTAAGAGAGGAAAAGAGTTATTGCTAACTATGGGAAAATCTCATGGGATATTGGCAAAAATATGTGTTGATTTATGTTGCTTGAAAGAAAAGTTTGTTTGGTCACTTTGTATATGAGATCTATACTTATTCATGGGTTGCACCATATGATAGATGATTTGAAATTCTTTATATAAATCGTTAAGGATCATAAGAAGTCGGGTTGTTCTTTATCAAAACATGTATGTAAGGTGCTTGTGTTAATACCTATTGAGAGATAGTAGAAGTTTTTGATAGAAAATATGGCAAGCAATTCATCCTATTTCATCTTCGGATGAATTATATGAGTGTAGGTTGAAAAGATTCTTTTACATGTTTCATAGCATATGATGCGAGAGTTCAAACTTTTTTTAAAAGGAAACTAGTTGCAGATTTTCACTTGTTTTATGCTCCAAACTGTTTTGGAGATAAATTAGATGTAGATTTTCACTTGTTTTATGCTCCAAACTGCTTTGGAGATAAATTAGTTGCAGATTTTCACTTGTTTTATGCTTCAAACAGCTTTGGAAATGAACTAGGTGTAGATTTTTCATTCATTTTATGCTCCAAACTATATTGGAGATGAATGTTGGGGAGCATTATGTTTATTCGGATATTTTTGGTGGACGCTCAAATATGTTTTTTTTGCTTTATGATTGGTGAGAGTATCTCCCTGAATTTTGGAAAGAACGAAATGATATCGTATTACCTTTATATTTCCTTATTTCATTTGGATGATAATTTTAGGTTGAAACATGAGCTTATGTGGGTTCTTCTTTACTTTTTGAAGCTTTATGTGAAAAGCATGTTGGCAATTACATTAAAATATCTCTTAAACTTTGGAGAACAAATTGGCATCAAACTATATTTTTTCCTTTTTCTTTCCAATGACATGAGATATTTCCTTATTTCATTTGGATGATAATTTTAGGTTGAAACATGAGCTTATGTGGGTTCTTCTTTACTTTTTGAAGCTTTATGTGAAAAGCATGTTGGCAATTACATTAAAATATCTCTTAAACTTTGGAGAACAAATTGGCATCAAACTATATTTTTTCCTTTTTCTTTCCAATGACATGAGATTAACTTTGAACTTTTTACCAAGTGTTGTAGAATTTGATACTTAATTTTTAATCAAATCATAATTAACACACATAATTATTAAAATATAGAATTTGAATATAAAATTGAACTAAGTCTAATTAATACACTATTCACCCTTCAATGAAATTAAATTTAAAAGGTATGGACTAAATCAAAAGAATAAACTTAAAATAAAACATGTTAAATGAAAAGGCTTCTATAGATCAAACTCTAATTCATTAAATCCTTTTATAATTAATCACATACATAATCTAAAAATATTTCTAATATTGAATGAAAACAAGCTAGAACCTAATTAACTAAATGAACAAGATAAGAGACTTATTAAAAGTTCATTCATAACCTAAAATTTCAAAATCCAATAACTCATCTAAAATCTAATCAAGTCATAAATTAATCTTTTAAAATCATTTAACCAATCCCTTAAATACACAACAAGCACTCCAAAGATGAAGTTTTTAGGATGGACTACTTCGGGCTGCGGGGCTAAGTGTCCTAAGGAGGTTTGGTCCTCGAGCCTAACGGCATAACGCCACGAATGGATTCAATGGAGTGTCAAAACTTTAAAATTAATTGAGTGTCAAAATTTTAAAATTAATTGATTGTTAATGATTTAATCAAATAAAAATTTTAATTTAACTATATCAACTTGATTTTTAGGATGGATTACTTCGGGCTGCGAGGCTAAGTATCATAAGGAGGTTTGGTCCTCGAGTTTGATGGCACAATGTCACAAACTGGTTGATAGCAAACTTAATTAAATTAATTTTCCAAACTGATAATAAATCATTTAATTCATCTTTCTTTTAATTTCCAACCAACTAAATTAATTTAACAAAATTGGTTATTACTGGGTAACCTTGGCCTACGAGGCTATTAAGTTAGCCCAAAAGAGAGTGAAATAAACTCACGGTCTCGATGAGTAATAAAGATAGTAATCAACTAAACATTAAAATAAAACTCACAAAATCAATCTTAAGGTATTAATATTCAAACTTAAACTAAAATTTTTCTTTTGCCTTTGACAAACCAAATCACAAATAACTTGAATAAATTATCCTACATAGGACATATTTAAAATCACACAGCCTACTACACACCCTTAAATCTGTTTGTTAAGACACGACTCCTAGCTTTAGGATTAGGCTGGTATTTTCTTTTGTTTATGTGATGTGGCGACTTGCATGTGAAACGTGTGTTGGTTGATTTATTATTTGTGTTAGCTTTCTGTGATGATTTTTTTTTATGGTTATTATTTTTTTTCTGTGATATAATGAGCGATAGATTATCCGTAGGTTAGGAGCGATCTAGATGCTCATGATATTTTTTGCAGGTGGTTATGCTCATGTAGGGCTAAAAGGGGGTTAAAAAGTAAATAAATAATATATAATTGATACATGTGCTTTAGCTGCTTAGCCCCCAAATAAAATAAGAGTATGACCAAGTGGCTGGTTTGAGCATTTTTATTTTATCATATAATTGTTTGGGATTTTTGATTGTACCTGCATAAGATAACCTTATAGGAGAGTCTAGATTTCCTTTTATAATTCTAATGTAATTCATTCGAAGTATAGAGTTGTGAAAGTCTGTAAAATGATGTATTTTAATAAGATATTATGAATTCAAAGAGAAAAGAAAGTCTCTTTACATGAAATTTCTTTTTATTTAGATATCCTATTGAGGATATACCACAAGAAGACTGAAGGAAGACGATCCACCGAAGAACCAGAAGATGAAGATCAAGACTAAAATGCCTCACTTTAAGATTTACGTCGTTTTATAAGATTATAATCCAGGTTGTTAATGGAGCCTAGCCACCATTATTTTTTTGTACTATAAGTTGTATATTGAATGACACTTGCCATGAATTTTGGACACTATTCTGTTAATTTGTGATGATGTGTTTACTTTGTTTGTGCAATAGAAATGACATGCTTTTTATAAGCTTCTTTCTCGCATGTGCATGTGCCTGAATTATGCTAGGCTCTTATGGATGAAATTTTTTTACTCGCAATTTAAAAAAAAATTAAGGATTAAATAATATAAAAAGATAAATGATCTAGGGAATAAGCCGGAGATCGTCCTGAGTCACATGCATATTATTGCATCTTCTCTTTTCTTGTTTAGACACTTTCCCGCCTACTGGTAGAGTTCAGATAATCCGACCTATGAGGATGATGTGTTGAACCTGGGGAAGTCTAGTCTTCTAAAAAATTATTTTCATAAGTCTTTTTATTTTAATTTCATACATTTTTGATTTGGAGATTTTGACTAGCATACATTGCATTAAAAAATAATTAAAATTAAAATTTAATTGCATTAGTCGTAGATGCATAACACCATTCATAAGTACAAGGTCATTTAGGAACTTCTCGAGATGTCAGTCTTAAATTTCAAAAATTAGCCACCCATCCATTTTTCATAAAGACCGAATAGCATGAATTTTACAGGATTAGGTGGTTTTAGTTGGCTTTCTTTCAAGCCCAGATTGCATTAATTAGGTCGTGGATGTTAGTGTTATGTGTACAGTACTACATCCCTTATAGGTTTAGGATTAAAGGCTAGTGGTATTGGTATACTGCTGTATGCCTTATCAGTGGGTAGGCTCTATCTTTCAGAGGCTATAAACCCCAACCATCCGAGTCTCTTGAAGCTGAACGCCCTGTGCTCGTCTAAGTTGCTGGCTCCGCTTTTTAGGAAAGAGACCCTCCCTCCCATTTTTATGTCTGGTTCAGCTAGCGCCAGGAAGATCGAGACTCTCCTCTTCCTTCACTCTCCCGCCCACGATGCCAAGCCCCTCTCGGATGCCGATCGCGAGCCGAGCCATTCACTGTCGCCTCCCAAGCTGGCAGACCATCCGCTTCGATCCACCTCAGGCCGTGGCTGCAGCCCGACCTCTAGCTCTCTCGCCGCCGACCTCATCTCGACAGTAAGCAAGTGTATAATGAATATTTCTTTTCTTGATTTTATTTCATCTATGATGCATTCTTGGATGTTGATTTCATTTATCCATATAAAATCTTTCGTTTCTCTATTGTTATGTGATTCATACATGCTATTAGATTTCCTTGCTTAAATGAAGGTGGTTCACATGTGTTGTTGGGTTCTCCTTATTCTTCAAATAAAAACTTGACAGAGATGCATACTTTTCTTCTATGATGCAATGGTTTATGAATGAAAGAGCTAAATGCTAGATTTCATTATTTGGTTAACCATGATATTATATTATTTAATTAAAGGGATTTTCTTATTTTGCCGATATAATTTCTTTAGTTTGATATGCTTTTTGATTTTAGATTGTGTAGTTTTCTTTGACCATACCTAAATCGTTTACATATATTAGTTTTGTGTGATGAGTGGAGATGGGATCACTCGTGAAAATGACATTTTCATGCCTGCTTAAAATTGATGGCTTGTTATATTAATAGTGAATCATATTGTGGAGAATACGAAGATAAAAAAATAGCAATTTACGTATGCTATGGGCAATATATTTATTTACCAGCACTTTTTTGCTCTTAAGAAGGACTGACTTGCAATTTCATTAAAGTGTTTATTTTGCTCATAATAGATAGTTTTTTACTTAATAATGAGGCTATTTTACTTTGCAGGTTTTTACTCACTGTTGCTGAAGCCATTACTGCTTATTCTTCCTTATTACTGGAACAATGGAAGAACCTACAACCCGACTTCCCACGGACTTTCTTGACTCTACAGTGCTCTTGGAGCAAACCCAATATGAAGAGGGCTTTAGAGATGGTTATAGAGATGGTGTGGCCTCTGGAAAAGAGGAGGGAAGGGAGGTTGGCTTGAAGCATGGATTCCAAGTTGGTGAGGAACTAGGTTTTTATCGTGGCTGTGTAGAAGTTTGGAAATCAGCTATCATAATAGACCCAAATTCATTTTCTTCTCGTGTTCAGAAGAGGATTGATCTGTTGTCGGAGCTAGTAGAGAATTATCCACTTTTTCAACCGGAGAATGAGAATGTTCAAGAGATAATGGACTCTATTAGGCTTAAGTTTAGGATTATTTCATCAAATCTGGGTGTGAAGTTGGAGTATGAGGGGCACAGTCACACATCAAAACAGGACCTGGAGGATATTGCAGGCTGAAGGAATACTAGTCGTTGCATGAAATCATATAAATTAATCTTTTAGTCCAACCAGTTTTACCTTTACAATACTTAGGATTTTTTTGTTGTAGATTTTGCTTAATCCGATAGTCTGGACAATCAACATCTCAAGCAACATTGATGGCAATACAACCCATAATATGGCCTTGGACTGCTTTTCTCTATGTTTTACATGTAATATTTTCGTGATCTTAGTAAGGTGATATTCAACTCTCTTGTGTTCTTCCCTATTTTTTTCCTGAATGCCTCATGCCACTTAGCTTGTTTCTTGTTTGGTATCTTTATTATACTATATGTCATATAAAAGTGAAAGAGAGAATGGAAAAGAGGAAGGCTCCATTTTGAAATAATGTTCTACTATTTTTTGAGATATGATAGTTATAAATGGATGATTAAAGTTTTGTTTAAGATAGCTTGCTTTCTTTTTTTTTATATTTAGTATAAAATTTTTTGAATTAAAACCTTTTTATTAAAATAGGCTAAATATGTTTACCTCTTTTTTTTTTAATATGAGGAAATAAGAGAGCATATGCTTAAAATAGAGCTAAAGAATTGTGGCCATTCAGTATGGGGGTGAAAGTCATACATACAACTTAAACCTTTTTTAAGAGATTGATATTAACTTTTATGAGATCATTATTAAGTGTTTTTTTAATCAGTTTTACCCATTTTTGGCTTATTTGATTTTTGATATCAATGGCATTATATAAATTTTATGAAATTGTAATATTTTGTATTAAATTATTACAATTTTTATTTTGAAATTTTCATTTCAAATAAATTTATAAAACTAGTTATTTCATAATTCGTATTAGAATTTATAAATCGCCAAATTTTAAATGAAAATGAAACTCTTCTCCACCGCAAACAAGCATGAAGCATGGCTGATCCGAAGAACACCAGTAAAAAAGAATAAAGCCGCCACTCCGACATCAAAAACGTGAAAAACCTCCAAAGATTTGGAAAATGATTCAACAAAAAATTCTTCCATCATCACCGAGATCGTTCGCCGCCTCTACCTCGCCGACAAATCTCCTACCGAAGCGCTCCTCTTCCCCGTCCCGCCTTCCCAAACAAGACGAAGCCGTCGATTCCACCGGCGATCAGACATCCGGCGGCACTTCACCGCGAATCTCACCCAAAGCCAGTCCCAATCTCACACGTTGGTCTCGAGCTCGAGCCCTACGCTCCGGACGCGGACTCTCTCTCCGCAACAAAACCCCCTCTTCTCCCGTGGGCGAGATCTCGCCGTTGATCTCGTCGGATTCGAGCGATAGCGAGGAGGACACCGCGGTGACGCCACGGGCCGACGGGAAGCCGATTTACATGGTCTCCGACGGCACCGGATGGACGGCGGAGCATTCAGTCAACGCCGCCCTTGGCCAGTTTGAGCACTGCCTCGTCGATCGTGGCTGTCCCATTAATACCCAGCTCTTCTCTGGGGTAAGCTCGTCTTTTTCTATAAGCTGCCTTCTTGTATTTTGTTTTCCTTAATTTTAGTGAACGCGAATTGCTACATCAATTTATTTTTTTTATCAACACTTAATATTTTTATTCGTAGCCATGAATTATGAGTTGAGACTAAAAAATTGTTAGTTTTTTCCACTAAATTTTTAGTCCTCAAACGTATTCCTTAAAAAAAAAAAAAAAAAAAAAAAAATCTCTGGCATCTTCTTATCTTGTTATCTTGTAAGGTTTTTTCTCCTCCACAAAGCTTGGATTTTTATAGCTGAAAAACTGGTGGAAGTGCTCAGCAGTATTCATCAGATATCCATGATTGGCGGTCAAACCCGAAACCATGCTTCCTCCTGGGCTTCACACGTACTCCGGTTCAGCCAAGGGTTTTCGTAGCAAGTTTCAGATGGTGAATTCTTCAGAGTTTGGTGTTCTTCTTCAGTCGTGTGCATCGATTCTCGATTACTGAAACAGGGGAGGGAGCTGCATGTTAAGATTCGGGAAGCTGGGTTGGACAGGAATCCTGTTTTGCTCCTTAAGCTACTGAAGTTCTACTGTGTGTGTGGTCGGGCTGATGATGTGCGAGAGGTATTTGATAGCATTCCCAAAAGGAACTTAGATACCTTTGCATGGACTACCATGATTATCGGGTATGTTAGGAATGAGACACCCCACCAAGAGATTAAGCTGTTTTGTGAAATGCTTGAGCATGGATTGGAACTGGATTCTTATACATTTTCGGCATCGCGGAAGGTATCTACTGATTTGAGTTTACGATTGTTGAGTACTAACTTGCATTCACTGATAATGAACTGTGGTTTTGGTTCCTTTCTATCTGTTGGGAATGCACTTATTCATGCTTACGGGTCTTTTGGAGATGCTTGTAGTGCACAGGTGTTTGGTAGGATGTCTGATCGTGATGTTGTATCGTGATCCTCAATGATACGTGCTAGTTCCTCTGCTAAGCACTTCACTGAATCAGCAACATTGTTTTCTAGAATGCAATTTGAGGATTTATTAGACCTAATGAGATTACACTCGTTTCATTATTTCCTGCTTGCAGTTTCTTCTCTTCTTTGAGGAAGGGCCAATCAATCCATGTTTATGCAATTCGGAATGGGTTTGATTCTAATCTTATTGTTTGCTCTGCTCTTGTCACAATGTATTCTAGATGTGGAAATCCTTATGAAGCTTTTAATGTTTTCAGTAGTATGGAGAAACCAAATGTTTTTTTTATGGACTTCAATGATGGAAGTTTTCTCAATTAATGAAAGGTTTGAGTTGGCTCTTGAATTGTTTAAGGAGATGCAGGGCCACGGTTTGAAGCTCAATCCTTTCGCTTTGATTGTGGTATTGTCTGATTGCAATCATGGTGGGCTGGTAGATTTGGGATTGGAGATTTTTGAGTCAATGAAAGAGAGATTTGGTTTTGAGCCTTGTGTAGAGCACTATGCTTGTATTGTGGATATGTTAGGGAGAGGAGGAAGGCTGAATGAGGCTGAAAATTTGATTGAAAGAATGGAAGTTCCACCAACAGGTTCTGTACTTGGATCCCTCCATGGAGCTTGTCAAGTGCATTGCAATGTGAAGCTTGGAGAAAAATTGGCAATGATGCTTTTTCGGCTCGAACCATATAATGAAACCAATTATGTAATCTTGTCAAACATATATGCCTCGGTAGGGAGATGGGATGATGTGGGTAGAGTGAGAAGATTGATGGCAGTTAAAGGGCTGTCAAAATGATCTGGTTGCAGCTGGTTTGAAATAAAGAACAAGGTATATGTGTTTGGAGCACATGACCAATCAAATTCAGAGTCTGAAAGTATTTATAGAAAGTTGGAAGAATTGAATTATATGATAATAAAGGCGGGTTATGTGCCATCTACCAAATGTGCCTTACTTAACGTAGAGGAGGATGATAAGAAAAGGCTTCTTCGTAGCCATAGTGAGAGATTAGCTATTGCTTTTGGTCTTCTAAAGGCTCCCCTAACGTTCCTATTAGAGTTTCTAAGAACCTTCGAATATGTGGGGATTGTCATGGTGCCATTAAATTAATATCAAAGGTTGTAGCTCGGCAATTTGTTATAAGAGATACACGCAGGTTTTATCATTTTTCTCAAGGAACTTGCTCTTGTGGTGATTATTGGTGAGATATTATGGTATCAGGGGACTTAGATTTGTCAGGTTTCCTTGGTCTTGAAACACATAACCATCACATTATGGTCCCAGCTACCATCGCTTTGCTCTCCTTTTCATTGATGTTGGTCTCCCATGGACTTGCATTGGTGCTATTAAATCATGTAAGACGATTGTTTCCTTCACAATTATCTGATTTGTCGGACTTGGTAGATTTAGAATTTTATCGCTCCTGCTTCAAGAGTTTTTAGTGGCAGTATGGATTGCTGACTAGTGTGTCTGACAAATATTAGAGGACCAGGATTGCAACGTAGCTTAGAATGTTGATCATGATGGTGATTGTTTAGGATATTTAAGTTGCAAAATTTTTATTTTATGGTAATACTTTCTTTTTAGTGTTTTTGAATTAGAGCCCGAAATACTAAAATTGTAGTAAATTGTGCTGTTAATAGTGTTGATTCTCTCTTTACACCATTAACTTATTTTTGTTACATTCTTTTTTTTTATGTTTAATTGCACACTTGCATTTTCTCAATGTGTGGCAGTAATGTTTTTTTCCTATGCATTTGCTTCACCTTTTTATTACAATCATTTTATTCAATCTTCCGTTGGATTAAACTATTTTCTTAATTTAAAAAACTTCTATGTAGACTTGTCCCTTTTATAGTTCTCCAAATTCTTTTGCAGACAGTCCCAAGTGTTGCTAGGTTATCAATTCTTATGATAAATCAGCTTATCCAAGCATGCACATTTTAGTTTTTATGCACTATGAGTTGTTAGGAAGTTTTGATTAAGGCTAAAATGAACATGCATTTGCTTAACTTCCATAGCTTCATGTGCACAAATTTAACTATTCTTTTTGGTTACTTTAGGTTCTGCTTGGTCAGACTATTTTTCTATGCACAGTTGTATAATATTTTCAATTTAGTAATCCTATGCCTTTTATCTGTCTTAGGTTGAAGACGTGGATAGACTGATGGAGATCATAAAGCAAGCAGCAAAAGAAGGTGCTCTTGTTCTCTACACCCTTGCAGACCCTTCAATGGCTGAATCCGCAAAACAAGCCTGCAAGCTTTGGGGAGTACCATCGGCGGATATTCTGCGTCCCACTATAGAGGCCATAGCCGCCCATATTGGTGTAGCTCCATCTGGCATCCCGCGAGGTGCTCCTGGTCGGAATCCACTCACAGAGGATTACTTCAAACGCATAGAAGCCATCGAATTCACCATCAAGCAGGATGATGGAGCTTTACCGCAGAACCTGAACCGTGCCCACATTGTTCTTGTTGGTGTCTCTCGTACCGGGAAGACACCTTTGTCCATTTATCTGGCTCAGAAAGGTTACAAGGTGGCAAATGTTCCCATTGTTATCGGTGTGGATTCCCCAAAGTCCTTATTTGATATTAACCAGGAGAAGATTTTTGGTTTAACCATAAATCCAGCGGTGCTTCAAACTATCCGAAAGGCAAGGGCCAAGACCCTGGGACTCAAAGGTGACATGATGAGTAATTATTCAGACATGGAACACGTCAGGGAAGAATTGGAATTTGCTAAAAGAATTTTTGCACAGAATCCTATATGGCCAGTAATAGGTAAGTGAATAGAAATAGTTTTATTTGGTGTAAGGTTAGGATTTGCTTCTATTCTAATTGCTTATGTCTTGTATTGGTTTCAGAGATCACTGGAAAGGCCATTGAAGAGACTGCTGCTGTGATTGTGAGGATTTATCATGATAGAAAGAAGAAATGCTTTCTTCCTCGCATATCCAAGAGATACTGATTAGTGTGGCACCTTTAGAATTTGTAAACAAATGATGGAGGCTGCATAAGGTACTTCTTGCGATAACTGTTGTATGAAGAAGTATGATCTTTCTTTGTCTTTTATTGTACTATGGAGTTCTGATAAAGAAGGGTCTATTTGGTTTTACAGTTAGGTCAGTATGGTGAACACTGCCAGGGTTGTATGGTTGAAGTGTTTATTTGGAATGTATATTTTGAGAGTATAAAATAAATGCAATGTATTTTGATTTGTCTAAAGCTGTTTAGTTTCCTGTATAGTAATTTTTAGGGAAATAATTTCTCGTGTTGGATTGGTCGTAAAATTCAGAATCTACCATTCCTTTGAAATACAATGGTAAGAACATCTCCGCATTGATTGATATGATGGGGAGATGTTTGATCAAGGCCATGTTAGGGCAAGGAGGTGGTGAGATGAAGCTGCTAACGAGGCAAAGAGGTGGCGTGGTTAGGAGGTTAGCACATATATTTCAAGGCAATGACACAAGATGAAGGTGGGCAGGTGGTGAGGCAAGGAAATGACTATATCTAGTTGATACAGGAATAAGATTGTCTATATCTACTTGTAATATATCTTATATTGGTAGAATCTTCATGAACTTGGTTACTTTATTCTTGGTGTGAGCTGACAATCAAGTAATCTTGTACTTTAATGGCTTCATTGGTCATACATTCAGAAAATCATCACTATAGAGAATCAATTAGATGGACTTTACATTGAATGCCGAAAGTAAAGATTCTTATCTCACCTTGTTTCTCTTTCCATCCCTTCTTTTTAATGAAAACTGGTGGCTTGGGCTGACTAAACCCTCTTGTTGTTATATCAAGATGATAATAATGAATTATCCTTAACTGCTTTGATTATATCAATCAAATGTATTCTTAGCACATCTATTAAAGTCTGCGATGTGACCTTCATAGCAAGATTGCCATATATTCCAAGTACATTTTTGTTTTAACATCAAAGCATTATCCATAACTTTTCATTAAAAAACTGTGAGCTCGTTTGTAACAGCTGAAATTATGTATGTATGAAGTTTTTCCTTTGTCACAAGATTACAAGGTTATATATTAAAAAAAAACAAGTTTTCAAACTTTATTCCTTTCCTTCTCCGGCCCAAAGCAACAAGAAACCACCATAACTGTCCTCCCTTCTCTGCCTTATTCAACTCCCATCTTCCCTTCACCTACAATCCCTTCCTCTCCCTCTACCCTCACCATCGCATTCATGTCTTCCTGTTCCCCGTCCGCTGCTGCTCTCTACTCCCAACTCCATCTCTACCAACACCACACTCGTGCTGCTAGAACTGGTTTCTATGCCCACCGTGTCTTTGAAAGCTTCACTAGCTGCGTCACCATCTTTTTATGCTCCATCCTCCTCATCCTTCTTCTCATCTCTGGTATAATCATCCTTATCCTTTGGCTTAGCCTTCGTCCCCATCGTCCCCACTTCCACCTCTCCTCTTTCTCTGCTCCCTCCCTTTCCGCCCTCTCCTTCAATGTTTCTAATCGTAACCCCAACTCTAAGATTGTAATCAACTATGACGACATTAGTGTTACTGTGTTTTATAATAACCGTCAACTGGCAATATTATCCAATCTGCATTCTACCAACCAGCAAAGAACACCACCGAAATTCATGGTCAGTTTGTCATCGCCAGCGGGCAAAATGTTGCCATTGATGCAACTACCAATCAGGTGACATTACGGCTCGAGCTCAAAATAGTAGTTCAATTCAAACTATCTACTCGGGACACTCATCACCACAACATGCATGTAAGTTATGACTTTGCTGTAGGACCTAGCGGAAACCTTTTACCTGAGTGCCAAGGGGAGAGATGCTCCCTCTACTTTGGTTAATCACATAACATTAACATATTTGTTGTTATTGTTTATATTGTCTTTCTCCTATTTGATTTTAAAAAATTTGTATTGATATTTCTTATTCAAATATTAAAGGTTGTCGTAAGATGCGTGCTTAGGTTTAGCATTGTAAAATTGTAATCAACTAATAGATACGTTTAACATTCGAGTTTATTGAGAGTTGTTTTCAATTATTTCTTCCTCTGCACGAGCAAATAGTTGTTGACCATGTCTACTAAGATTGGAGAAATAAAATCGATTATGACTAAATTTGAATCAAAATAATCCTGACCTAAATTTTCTCTCAACTCTCTTGTTGCTAACTCGGACTATGATATGCTTGGCTCTTTCGGAAGGTGCTGGAAGTGATATGTTATTCCTCTAGTTTAGAACAATCGGAAGTGGGTTTCAGAGCAAGTAAGAAGGGTTTGGATAAGTACAGAATAGTAGTGTATTTTGAAGTTCTTGTCCTACTTTTTCATTTCAGGAGGTTTCTTTCTGATAAATTTATTCATGTGCTGAGCTTCTTCTTATGGTTGTTAATGGCATGCTTCTTCTTCTTCAAAAATCTCTATTAATAAGCATTTTCTTCATGAAATAAAAGCAATCTGCATTCTCATAGCTTAACAATAGCAATAGATCCCAAATCCTAATGTTTTGCATCCTTCAAAAATTAATTTATGCAACAATCAATGACAATCACCTTGTTCTATGCCATATTGAGCCAGAGCCGGCCATCAAGGGAACCCTCAACATAGCAACTGAGAACAAAGACCAGCAAATAAAGGAAGTCCAAAAGCAAATATAATTATTGTGCTGATAAGGGAATTTACATTATTCTATCTTGTTTTAATGTTTATGGTTCACATACTGTTGTTCACCATGGATTCAAGTCCATAATGGATTCTCTTAAAGTTATGACACGTTGATGCATAACTCCAAATATGATACAGGAGTAACAACTGTGAGAGCAAAACCATTTGCTTTACAAAAAAAAAAGGAACCTCGCTCATATAACTCGTATCTTGTTTTAAGTTGGCCAGCGAGGTGCTCGAACGGAGATATAATTTATATTAAATTACAAGGAAGAACAAAGGCAAGAGACAGACTTGTTCAGATGGGAAGTAGCTCAAGTGCAGATGCAGGAAAAATAAACATTTACTTCTTCAGCTACTGCAGCACAGACTCTACGAATATCTGCTGCCTGAATTTTTCTGCATGCACAAGCATCAGTGGAAAGCAAATATAACATGAAAAGATTCATAATAGTATAGTACAGGCATAAAAAATCAACAAATTTAGTTGTCGATTAGTCAAAGAATATTTGGTTAACAATTTATTCTAGATTTAAGCCAAATCACGTTAAAAAATCTTCTAGTTTCCTTTGAGAGGATAACCGTTATGGCACAAACAAAGCAAATCAGCAAATGATTCCAGAAAAAAAACATTTTAAAACAAACCATTAAATCATATTAAAAGGGATAAAGCTAGAGGGGTTGTGATAGGCATAGACCGGTCCAGCCGGCTCAAAGTTGGCTCAAACAATACAGCTCCGCTTGCTGTTCCACAGGAGCCAAATCCCACCCCCCTTGGGGTGGGGTCCATTGCCTAGGGAGAGAGAAAGGGGGCTGTTTAGTCCTTTTGAGTTAATTTTATATTTGCTTTAAGGAGAAGTTTGTATTAGAGTTAGGACATCATGTTTGTTTGCTGAATTTGGTGTGGGAAGTATTGGCGACTTGGTCTCTAGCGGCGACTAGAGATTTGGGAGAGAACAATCCTCCTCTCAAAATGAGGATCAACTGTATATATGAATTTTCCTTCTGTTTCTTCTATTATTACAAGTTTTCTCGTTGTTTTGCTTGATTTGTTGGGAGTAGTGTGGTGAAAGATTGTTGAAATCTCAATATTTATAGGAAACACCGGTGTCTACAAGCGTTTCCTATCAACACGCTTATCAAACAAATGTGTATTTAGCTGCCAAGTCTAATAACCACCATTGAGTTGCCAAAAGAGAGGAAAGTTATTCCAAATTTATATATATTTCAAGAATAAACACTATAATGAGTTCATGTTTTCTATAAAATATTAATCTGCTTGTATGAGGCTAGGCGTGCTACTAACTGCAATTATGGCAACCTTCAAAGCCGTGGTTTCCTTGCTAAGAAACAAATGGACAAATACTCAGCATGGTCACATCTTTAATTGGATGGCTATAATTGTGCCTGGATTATTTGTAGGGGGCCATTCAGCCCCATGATATTTAAAATGTCCAATTCAATATTTCAATTCCTCAAATATGATTTAAAATAGTCTCATAATTAGAATCATAGTTTAATTTGACTGGAATTTCACATAAAGTTTACAAAAGAGTTGGGAAACAAGTGCTTTCAAAAATGGAGTTCTTGTACAGCTTGATTTATGCGGAATACTCCAATTGTCCTCCTTATTGATGAACGTGAAATAATTGTGAGACTTTTGAATTATATTTGAGTGGACTAGAGATTAAATTGGATACTATAAATAGTTTATGGCTAAAATGACTCACAAATAGTCCAAGGACTATTTTAACCATTTTCTCTATCTTTGACGTAATTGAGTTATAACAATAAATAAAAAATTTACTTACTTCCTTTCTGTAAGCTTGAAGCTTGGACAGAAATATTTTAGGTACCTATCCCAAGGAATCTTTTTTAGCTCAGCTCGAGCAGCAATCATGTCTCTTATCCTAATAAATTTAAAAATAGAGTACACAATAAGCCTACAAGATGAATAAGGCTTATATACAACTAGAAAAATTAAAGGAAATAGCTTCACCGTTCAGAAAACTCAATTAAAGTCTCATCGGGTCTTAGATATTGCGGCTCTAGATACCAGACATCGCAAACAACAGCCCATGATGTCATAAGGCGGATCAAGTGCTTGGTGAATGATTGCCTACAACATGTATATTTTTAATAATTTGCATGTGGATCTCATACATTGTGAAATAATAAGTCTACAAGGAAGATGTGCAATAAGAGTGCAGGAAACAAAAAGGTATAATGAGTCAAATTAGATTCCCAGAATAAATATCATAAAATAAAAATACCACTAGATCAGGATTGTTTACCACACACTACCATTATCATCTAGACATGCACACTGAAAAGTAGGCTCATCACACATAACACACATGGACCGATCTAAGAGATTAAAAATAGAATGAAAGGTACAAGGAAAGACGTGAATAAACCAAAATTGATTTTGAGCATTCTATAAGAAAATAATCATGTGTTCGTAATCATGATGTGTGTTTTTCATGATGGCATTTCAGTAACATCAGGATACTACATTTATAGAGCATAGAAAGATGGCACCCTAAAAGTGACTATTTAATGAACATAGATAAATGTAGTTATAAAAATAAAATAATAATAAAAAGGATAAATGTAGTTAAATTGTCTTTGTAGATCCATTAACACAGCAACTTACCAGCATTGTATAATATGCTCGAAATTTTATTAAAAAAAAGGGATTGAGAGATGGTGGGAAATGGAAAAGCACACTTAACACTTAGACTCCTATGGAATTTTGCATTATTTTACTATTTTTAACATTTTAACTTCTAGAAACTATACACTCATGCATGCTCATGTCAGTAACTTGTAATATCTACATAGGTTCCTCTCAAAGAACTCGACTAGAGGAACCATGTAGTTAAAAATGGTACATGCCCAAAGGAAGAGTTTCTCCATAGAATAACTACTGACACCAAGCCACATGCAAATGACAACTACCCCCTGTAGAGATGACAATTGTGTAGACTCGCACTAGGAGATTAGACCATGGGAGAAATCATCCTCAACGAGCTTCTCCAAAGGACTCTCCCAAACTAGTTGTCCCCCTAAGTGGCACTCACCCCAACTAAAACCACTCCCCCGTAGCAGTTTTCTGTAATCAAGGCCATCCACATATCACATATATGCCCGATCAAGCTATAAGAAATGCACACCTTTAAAACCCATGACTATGACATCACTGACTATACTCATCCTTGATATGCCCGATCAAGCTACAAGAAATGCACACCTTTGAAACCCATAACTATGACATCACTAACTATACTCTTCCCCGACTCACAGTCACTTTCCTCCAGGAGACACACCCCTCATTCCCAGTGATTCATCTCTCATTCTTAGGGACTAATCTCTTGTTTCTAAGGATTCTCCTTCGCCGACTCACCCTATATACTAGGTCCCAATAACTCACCCTATATGCTAGGTCCCCATGACTTGCCCTATCTGTTAGGTCCCGACGACTCGCCTAAGATACTCTTCTGAGGACTCGCCAAAACTTTCAAAATGAATTTGTTTGAAAAACATAAAAATATGAATCCAACAAGCACCGTTGCATTTTATAGATTAATACATTTCATACATGATAGAAAAATGATATGATTGATATACGATAAATGTGTCATTTGAATATAAGCAAGGAAGGCTAGCTATAAACACTATAATTAAAATGGATTGACTACTAAACATAATAAGCTATATAGGAGGGTGGGCCTACAGGCTTTCCTTAAAATAAAATGTTTGTAGTATAATCCTAGATGTTAGCCTATAACCAATTGACTTATTACGCCGACAGGTAGAAAGTGACGACTCTTCATTGATTCTTAAAACCAACCTATGAATTGATTTAAGATTTATGAATAATAATGGTAAGATAAAAATTGATGACCAACTGGTTGACAGTTGGGGTTAAATTAAAGACTAATAACAAATTGGTCAATAGTTGGGGTTGAAGATGTTAAAAATACTACGTTAAAGCTGGATATCCTAACTTGCTATTCATAATTATATCCATATCTACATTTACATGATAACATATGACCTGATTGAATTGATGTGGGATTGATAAGACCCACATGATACACTAGGAGGGCCACAACCAAGAAGGGGGAGCTATTTAGGAAGGTTTCTAATCAAGGGGGGAGTTATTTTAGAAAGTTTCCTAATTGTGTTTATGCAATTTATGAAGTGTTTAATCTTTTAAGAATGTTTCCTAAAACATATTTAATTGTTAAAGATTTTCTAAATCATATTGAATTATTTAGGAAGGTTTCCTAAATAATATTTAATTATTTAGAAATTTTTCCTAAATTATGTTATGTTGACTAAGAAGGTTCTATTTATTTAGAAATATTTTCTAAATTATATTTATGCTGATTAGGAAGGTTCTATTTATGTTGTTCTGTTCTAGGGCTATTTAAGGGGGAGTTTATCTATAGTTTAGGGTAGGATATTGCTAAGTTTATTTTCCTAGTGTTTGTTATTAGTTCCTAGCGACATCTAGGATTTGTGGGAGAGTTGATCTACCTCTTGAATACTAGATCAATTATATCTTCTTTATTATTGAAGAAGAAATAAGAAAATTAGCCCTATCTTGGTGTTCCTATGTTATTATTCTCTTTTAATTGCTATTTTTACTTCCAAGGTGTATCAAATTGGTATCAAAGTACTTCTTAGGGACGTATGACAACAAAGAAGGTGGAGGTATTAGAAAGTTAAGATGGAGCAAATCAATCCGACTTGGAGAAACAGTTTTCATCCTTGAAAGTAATATTTTCATTTATGGAAGGAAGGCTATCTAACCTGGAAGACATAATAAGAAAGTTGATTGAGATGCAATTGAAGGCTTCGCAGGTTATTCCTAGGGCAGAGCAAAAGGGAAAGGAAATTCTAGAGGAGATGATGAGGAAGCTCTTGGAGATGCAATCAAAAACTCCACTGGTGGTTCTGATGGCTAACCTTAACAAAATTTGATTGGGATTCTCTTGGCCGATTCGAAGGGAAAGGAGATCGGACATGAGGAGTTTGATGAGGGGAGTTTCTTTCATTAAGAGCCACCTCTTGGGGCTCCGATAAGGTGTGGATCTGGGTTTCCGAATGAGGGGACAGCGGGGGAATTTTTTGGTCGAGGTGGTAGGGTGGTCGACTACTATGTGAGGCATTTCGGGCAAGTGGAGTGGGCCATCGGAGAAGAAGGAGGTCAAGAGCCACCTCCTAGAGCTTTGATAAGGGGCAGAATAGGGTTTCAGATGGGGGGATAGCAAGACGGGAGTTTCATGGTGAAGGTGGTGGGGTGACCAACCACTATGGGAGGTCTTTTGGGCAAGGGGAGTGGATGATTGGAGAAGGGGGATATGCCGAACCATGGGGATTGGGTCAAGTGAAGCGGAGGTAAGAAAGGTGGGATTCCCACCCTCGATACATGGAGAAAACATGGAGGGGCACGAAAACTATTACACTAGAGGAGGAAGAAGCTATTGCAGCAATGATGATCTTACAGTGGCAATCCTATGGTAACTTCATCCTAGTCTTGATGTGAAACAAGCTGAATATCTTGTAACAAGAGCTGCACTCCCTTTTCTCAAGAATTTAGTTCGTATGGTGGAAGAATGGATGTAAACACATATGTTTTACTCATTCCTTGATAGTTCATGATTTTTATGGAATCTAGAGATACCAAAGAGCTTTTTTACAACTTCCATCAAGATAATATCCCAATTGAGTCTATTATGCATAAGAGCATCGTACATTTTGTTCCCCTTAACAAAAAGCTACCAATTTGTTCTCAGCATCATGGGTTTATTATTCAGAAGATACTTATCAAGTGGAAAGATTTGTCGAAGCACAAAGCCACATGGAAACCTTACGATTTGATCAGGAGACAAGGTGCATTTTTGGGGGAGAGAGTATTGATATGCTTTGGGGGGGGGGGGGGGGGGTGCACAACTAGGAAGGGGAGCTGTTTAGGAAAGTTCCTAATCAAGAGGGAGTTGTTTAGGAAAGTTCCTAATTAAGAGAAATTATTTAGGAAAGTTTCTAATTAAGGGGGAGAGTTGTTTAGAAAAGTTACCTAATTGTGTTTGTGTTTTATTGTAGGAATATTTCCTAAATCATGTTTAATTGTTTAGGAATATTTTCTAAATCATGTTTAATTATTTAGAAGTGTTTTCTAAATTAAGTTTATGTTGTTTAGGAAGGTTCTATTTATTTAGAAACATTTTCTAAATTATGTTTAGGAAGGTTTCCTAAATTATGTTTAATTGTTTAGGAAGGTTTCCTAAATCATGTTTTATTATTTAGAAAGGTTTCCTAAATTATGTTTATATTGATTTGGAAGGTTCTATTTATTTCGAAAGGTTTTCTAATTTATGTTTACGCTGATTAGAAAGATTCTAATTATGTTGTTGTGTGCTGGGGCTATTTAAAGGGGTGTTAATCTATGGTTTAGGGTAGGATATTGCTAAGTTTATTTTCTTAGTGTTTGTTGTGAGTTCCTAACGGCGTCTAGGGTTTGTGGGAGAGCTGATCTACCTCATAAATAGTAGATAAATTGTATATTGCTTTATTATTGAAGAAGAAATAAGAAAATTAACCATATATTGGTGTTCCTATATTGTTCTTCTCTTTTAATTGTTGTTTTTTACTTCCAAGGCGTATGACCGCATTAATACTAATATAACATAGCATAGCAAATGACAGAGACGTTGATAGATTTTGATAGACATACTGATATAGCATATTGGCATGACATTTTGATAGACAGATGCTATTCATGGCATAATGATTGATAGAAGCAAATAATAAAACCATCAACATGAATATAACTGATAGAGAATTTAGGCTTATTTTACTGTACCACACATGTTATTGATTGATAGATTTTTTACTGACTTCCTTATAGATTGATGGACTTCTTTTGCTTATTAAAATACTCTGATTTTACTGATTATATTAGTTTTTACTATTGGTTGACATTAATTTCATAGATTGCTTATTCTGTATATTGTTAGCTTATTGATTGATATTGATTGAAACTGGAGTATACATATTGATTCTTTTGTCTAGCATTGAATATAGTGGCAGATCTTAATTATTTGTTGGCTAAGTGCTTATTATGTGATTTTTAATGACTTCATATAAGGATAAGGGGTCTACAAAGTGAAGTTAATCAGTGGGTAATAGTTTAGATTTTATTTCCCGCTCTTTGATTTTATATGTTATTTTATAGTATGTTGTTGACTATTATATATATTATTTTGGGAACTTGTCAGATATGGAAATATATAATGAATAGTAATGTAATTATATTTTTTGCTTATATATCATGTGAGTTCTAGTTGATGTATAAAAGATAGAAAAATGTGAAATTTTTTTAATTTAGATTATGAGGTGTTACAATACATTGGAGTCAACGAAAATGCTATTAGTTTTATGCTAATCAAAGAAAAAAAGAATAAAGCAATGACCCATCAACTACGTAAGCAAAATACTAAGGGATGCCAAGTTGAGATAACTCATCATGAAAAAAACTAATGTAGGCTCTCTTGACCTCAGCTCAACAACTCTGACTTTACTTCCAAGCTTACTCAATAGAAATCGTCATCGATCATCCTTTCAAAGCATACTCACCAAGTAAGATCACTAGGGAAGCTTCTCAAAAGGTTGGTGGACCTAAATCTCCTACATGCCATAGACTGCAATCAAGGCTTAGGCACTCATTCACATTCTCGTGGATTTTAACTACCTAAAAGCTGAAAAGTGGAGAGTGGCGAGGATAAAGCCTGGACACTATACGATGCAACATCAGGTAATCACACTGAAAGATTTGGTATGGTGTTGAAAAGTTCAACAGGTAGGGGTGTCAAAAAATAACTCGATCCAAAATAATTTCAGTTTGGCCCGTTTAATAAACAAGTTCAGATTTGTAATTTGACCCACTTATTAAATAGTTTAGGTAGTCCCACAAACTTTATTTTGACCCGAAAGTGAGCCGTTTAACTTTTTTCTTAAATTCTTTTGCTTGTTGGTATAATCTTCTTATTTTTTGATCAATTAACCTAAATTTTATAATTAATAAGTTATTAAAAAAATAATCAAAATGGGCTATCAGCTTAGGTTCAAGTTGCCAATGGGTCGAGTTTGGGTTCATCATTTTGACCAGTTTATTAAACAAGTCAAGTTTTGGTTGACTGTAATCGGGCTAGGTCAATTTCATGTTAGACTTGAATCAGACCTGTTAACCAATTTTGACACCCATACCAGGAGGAATTATTATAATACAAACCACCCAGATAAAATTTTAAGTCACCAATAAGCGAGCTGAGTATGAGACTCTCATTGCAAGGTTAAAGTTTTCCACTGAAATGGGCACCAAGCAACTGATCATTTGCTCATACTCACATTTGATTATAAGTCAAATGAATGGTGAGTTTGAAGTGTACGATGAGACACCGCAACAATATATTTCCAAAGGATATGCAAAGATCGACTAGTTTAAAAACTTTAACATAATACAAATTCCTAGGGAGTAGAATCAACTTGCCAACCTACTATCAAAGTCAAGTAATCCAAACAGAAGACAAGCCTTAATGCTTTCACTGCCCAACATCAAGAAGAAGAGCTATTGTGGGTAGAAGCTGACCACTCGACGAGTGTAACATTACAAAAAATTTTATAATCAAACCAACACAGTTAATTTGACTGAATTGACAGTGTCTGCTCTACTATTCAACCATTAATAGAGAAGATGATGTCGAAAGGTTCATCTTTAACAGTTGTCAGAGGAGTTCCATCTCCTTAAAATCATGAAAGGAGATGAGAGAGGAGGAGGGAAATTGAATGACATAGAGATAAAACGAGAACAATAGAGGATTAAGCAGTGATGAGAAGGGAACCGAGCAAGAGAGTTAGAGAGAGAGAGAGAGTGATGCAGTGCATCAATCAGTTATAGTTACATTTTACCACTTACTACATTTTATCATTTATTACCATACTATTTTATTTCCTAGTTGTGTTACCACTATGTCTGACACTGTACTTTATTTTTGGTTATAGGTGTTGCTATCACCTTTTTGGTTTTTTTGCTTTTTACAACACATGAAGAGGCCTAGCCATATATATATATATATATATATATATATATATATATATATATATATATATATATAGAAAATGTAGTAGATGAAAGCATGCTTGAAAAATATATCGATAATTTGTTTTGTGCTACTCTTCCAGTTTTTGGTTTCTCTGTAACACCTTCTTAAAGACTACCTACATTAGTTTGGTATCAGAGCTTGGAGCTCACGAAGGATGGCAGATTGTAATCAATAAGCAGGTGGCGACATCGATCATAACATGTACACAATATGGGAGACACAAACCAGCATAACTAAGCAAGTGGTTGAACTTGTTGTTTAGTTCTTCGGATTTTCAATTGAAATATGCAAGGAGCTGCAATCTATTAAAGCAGGGATGTAATTACAACCTCATACTCGCATTCCTCAGTCGGCAACCATACTAGCAGTGAGGAAGGGTCACCATTTCAAATGTAGGAACGCTCCTGGTGGCAATTGAAAAACTCAAACTTTGAGGAAGAAACATAAGCTTACAATGATCTTGAATTAACTGCCTCTGGTGATTACGAACCTCGAAATGACCATTTTAGGCAGGACCAACATGGAGTGACTAATCGACATCTGCAAGAATACCATGTGGAATTCGACATACCATTCTTTGATGGTAAATTACACATCAAGGATTATCAAGACTGGAAGCGAGCGGTCAAAATATTCTTTGAGTAAATGGAAATGACTCTCGACAAGAAGGTAAAGTATGTGGCATTAAGCTTCATGGCAATGTGAGTGCATGGTGGCAGCAACTCTTACAGATGAAATGATGAGAGGGGAAAGGAAAGGTATGTAGCTAGCATCGAATGAAGCAATTCCTTCGGAGTCATTTTCTACCAACTGATTTTGAGCAAATGCTACACCACAAATATCACATTGTGTTCAAGAAAATAGCTCTATGAGCGATTACACAGAAGAATTTTATAGACTGACTGTAAGAAGCGATCTAAATGAAATAACTAATCAATTGGTGGCAAGATATAAGGGGACTAAAAGATGCAATTCAAGATAAATTGGAATTAAACTCCATTTGGTCGCTATCTCAGGTTGTAAATTTCACTTGAAATCTGAAATGCAACTCAACTCTATTTCAATGGTCATTATTCTCGATGACGAGTCACTGAACCACCACCTGAAGCTACTAAACAATCAATCAACACAGGAAAATCTCCCATCACCCCAACATCGTTGACCCGACCATCACATTCCAATAATATATCTTCCGAACCAAGATTTCAACCAAAGAAGAAACTTCAGGCCAAGGAAAATCCTTATTCTAAACCCAAACTTTAAAATGTTTTCATTGCTTTCAGCCCGACCACAAATCAACTAAATGTCCAAATCGTCAACAATTACAGCTATTGGAAGTAGGAGGGGAAGATAATTCGCACACGACTGAGGCCAAATCAGAAGTAGAAATTGAAGACGTGGGTGGTGATGATGAGGAGCCATTGATCTGTATATTAGAAAAGCTATTGTTAGCTCCACAACAACCAATTAGGTCACAACGTAATGTGATTTTTTGGACACGGTGCACTATCAATGGAAAGGTTTGTGAACTCCTCATTGACAATGGATATATTGAGAATATTGTCTCATGCTCAGTAGTACAAGTATTATAGTTGAAGACCACTAAAAACCCACAACCATACAAGATCAGCTCGGTAAAAAAAGGTATGAAATTTTCAGTATCGGACATGTACAAGAACACACTCTCTATCGATCGATAAGCATAATATTTGTGAGGTTTTCTGTGATGTTTTGGGCATGGACGTTTTCCTTCTCATTTTGGGAAGGCCGTCGCAATTTGATGTCTAAGCGATCTATGATTGCCAATTACTCCTTCAATTGGAAAAGTAAAAAATTGAGACTCCTTCCAAACTCTATAAAAGGTAACCTGAATGTGAGTTCCGGTAAAAATGCAATGCATATTGTATCTGGGTCAGCACTTGTAAGCTCTTGGAGGGAAGCCTCATCACTGTAGCCTTCATTTTGAAAGAACAAAACAATAATCAGCCTCATGGCTCCTTGCCAATAGAATTGTGAAAATTGTTTTAAGACTTTTCAGAATTTTTTTGCTTTGATAGTGCACAAGCAAGTTCATGTGTTGAGGGAAGGTAAGAATTTTTTGCTTTGATAGTTTTTTTTATTGCTATTTAAAAATTTTATTTTGTGGTTATGTAGAACACTAAATATTTAGTTAATTATTCAAAATTATTTATTAAAATTTTTAAAACTTTTAAATAAAGAATAACAAAGTTAGATAATATAAAAATTATGATCAAGAAATATTTAGTTAATACAATTAAAGTCTTTATAAGTTCTTAGATTAATATAATAGTATAATTGCACGTGCATTAAATACACGTTAATAAAATTTAAATAATCAAGCAATATTATAAAATTACACATATTATTTAATTAATTCAAATTTTTTTAAAGAGACATAATAATAAATGTATCATTATAAGTAATTATAATAATAATTATATTCCTAATTTAAAATAAATGCATTTAATATTTTAATAAAATAATAATAATAAATGTGATAATAATATAATTGATAATATTGTGAAAATATTATATTAGAATATTCTAAAAAAATAATAATGATTGAATTTAATGAATTTAGATGCGCTTTTACATGAGTGTAATATATAAATAATGTATATTACATCCATATCAAAAATAATTTAAAGACTTTAATATTAATCATAACAAAAAATTTAGTCAAATTATCTTGGTAATTTTTTTTCTTAATATATTTAGAAGATATGTAATTCAAGCATGATCATAAAGCAATAATAATAATAATAATAATAATAATAATAATAATAATAATAATAATAATAATAATAATAATAATAATAATAATAATAATAATAATAATAATAATAATTTTATTTAAATAAAGTATATTAAATACATCAATAAATAAAAAGTTGAAATAATTATTATAAGAATAACATGTTCTTGATAAAAATTATAATATATCTATCACATATCTAAAATTTTAATATGAATATTTAAAATTTTATCATTAAGGCTTATATTATTATTGAAGTAATATGCAAAAATATAAATATTAAATATAATATAAATTAAAAAAATCAACACTTTAATGTTAAAAATATTGCTAAAAATCTTTTGAGGGAGTTTAAGCATAAATTATTATTATATTAGGCTCTATCAAAATATATTGATATGTGTGTTTCAACAATCAAATATTATTTTGAAATATTAAATTCAATTGAGTTAAATAAATTATGAAATAAAAAAATTCTTATATTTCATAAGATGATGAAAAGTCTTAGAGCATAATTCATAAAATATATCATAAGATTTTGATGACTAAAATAAAATTGAGATTAAAATGGAATTAAAAATAAATTGCATAATACAAAAAATAAATTTTGAATAAGAGTAAACTTTATATATTGATTTTATGCTTCAAAAATTATTCCTAAAATGTTGAAAATAATTAAGTTTAGTTAAAATTTATTCATAATAATCACAAATTTTTTAATTTCAATTTGAGTCCATAAAATTAGGCTTGAGTTTTTTATAAATTATTAAGCTAATTAAATTCATAAAATATTAATCAAAATCACTAAAACATAACACAGAAATAATTATTTATCAATAAAAATATTATATTGAGTTTTAAATTTGTCAAAATAAAAAACTTAAAATAATATTGCATAAGAAGTTGCAATAGAGAATTAGCAAGAGCTATTGGATATTATAAATTCAACTACAAGCTTTAAGAAATGTCCTCAAACTCGATTCAATTTGAAATTTGAAGAGTAAAATAAAAGAGAATTTACAGAGATACAATAAGAGACGAATAAGATAAATGGAAAGAATAAGGGGGTATATTTGATGACTTTTTATTAAACTTTGATAATATAAAAGAGCTTATTTAAAAGAACATTACTTTTTTTATATTGGATTATTAGAATTTAAAATTCCAAAGGAGAAATTTATATTCATTATTATATTTTTGATATCATTATTTTTATTAGACATGAATATGAATGGATCGTTAAAAATGATAAAAATTAAAAATTAATAATATATTAGAAATTTAAAATCTTAGAATATTAAAATAATAAATTTTTATTAATTAATTATTAAAAATATAATATAATTAATTAAGTAATAATATATTTTATTGTTGAGAAATTATTTTTTTAATAATTATTAAAATACTCAAACTTTCAAAACTAAAAGTTCAAAAATGAAAATTTTAATTTAATTGTATAACTGATTATTGTATTATGATTAATTAATAAATTATATTCAAAAGTAAAAAATTTAAACTAATTATATAGATAATTATTGCATTATAATTAATTAAGAAATTGCATTAACGATCTTTAGAATTTAAAAGTATATAATTTTTTTGCAATGGAATTTAAAAAATCAATATTAAAAGTAATTTTTATAGTTCAAATTATAAAAATAATTAAATATAATTAATATATACAAAATTTTAAATCTTGATAATTGATGTAAAGCTATAATAATTAATGAATACAAAGTTTAAAATTTTTTATAATTGATATAATGCTAGAAACTTAACTTCATTTTATTTTATTTATACATTTAATTAGGATTGATTAACCTTCCATTTTAATTAGTCAAATTAAATCATAATCTTTCATTTTAATTATTTTAATTATATTGATTAATAAATATAATTTTATTCTTATCAAATATATTGTATTAATTATCATAATGAAATATTAATTCTTCGTCTAATCGAAACTCTTCATCTTCCCTTAAACAATCTTGACCATTCTTAATAATACAAATGGCAAAATCATATATATGCATCCCTTAAACTAATGATATTCTATTACAACCCTTCGCATTCTGAATCATAACCTTTCATTTCAATTATTTTAATTATAATTTATTAATAAATATAATATAATTCATTTCAAATATATTATATTGATTATCATAATGATATATTAATCCTTCATCTAACATAAATTCTTCAACTTTCCTTAAACAATCTTGACCATTTTTAGTCATACAAATGGCAAAATCCTATCTATACATCCATTAACATATTGGTATTCTATTACAACTCTTCGTATTCTGACTTTATACATTATCCCAAATTAAATTTTAATATTTTATTTCATTATTTTAATTATAATTGATTAATAATTAAAATTTTATTCATATCAAATATACTATATTAATTATCATAATGATGTATTAATGCTTCATCTAACCGAAACTCTTCATCTTCCCTTAAACAATCTTAACCATTCTTAATTATACAAATGACAAAATTCCAACCATCCATTCATTAATCTATTGGTATTATGTTATAACCCTCTACATTCTGACTTTATTTATTCAATATCATAAATTATCGTAGGCTCATGCTCCTGTAACTCGCTCACGCATGCAAAATCACTCATGAAAGCCCCTTAACCTTTAATGTTGTTATCTCTCTCCGTCTCTCTTGAAGATGTCTTTATCTTTGTTGAAGAACTTCTTACAACTTATCATTTTCGAAGCCCATTCATCTTTGTCATTTTCATCTCATTTAGGCTTCATTTGAGACAGCTTTTTTATTGCTTCTTAAAACAGAGTTTTAGTATAAAAATTTTAATTTTTGTACTAAAACTTCATTTTGAATAATAAATGAAGCAATAAAAAGGAGAAGCAATAAAAAAGTCATCCCAAATGAAGCCTTAGTCACACTTTAAGAGTTGACACATCTTCATCATCACTTGAAGATCTCTCCTCTTTCAAGCAAGCTTAATTTTGATAAAATCTTTTTCTTTTATTGTACTTGCTATCTCCTCTTCATTAACCCCATTTTGATTTTTCTCATTTGATCTTATTTCCATTTCATGCATTTAAAATTTAAAATATCATCTTCTGATTTGATGCATTTATTTTCGATATGTGCTATATTATTTTTTTTTTCTCTATGACTCTACTATATGCTTTGACACTTTGTTGATTGGGATATAACATGTAATGTGTTAATGATGATCATATACAAGAGGAGTTCAATTGAGCCTTCAAGGCAAATAATGCAGGAGACTCAAACAATAAAACTTAAGGCTAAGCACAAAGTAGAAGCCCAATATAATATCATATTTTTATTTGATTTTCTGAATTTCTAATCTCATGCCTGAATGGGATGAATTAAGAAAATAAACAATAATGTTGGCAAGTGATTGTAGGTTCGAGATTTAAGAAAAATTTTGACATGGATATGGAATAACACACTGTCACTCTTCAACCCATTATTTGATATTGTGATATTCCAAAAGATGGTTATAATTTTAAAAATTCCTTTTTTATATGCTCATTTTAATATATTTTTTGTTTATTTTTAATGATGTTAATTTCATAAATTATTTATTTATTAATTTAGTTAATTATAATACACTATTAAAATATATTAAAATATGGCCAAAGTAGGTTGGAATTTTTATAGATTTTGTGTTGGAAAACATCAAATTTATTTTATACATAATAAGTGATTTTTATTAATATTTTTAGAAGTTTAAAAATCAAAATTTGAGCTTTATGAGTTTAAATCAAATGAAATACTAAAAATTAGCCCAATTTTTTTTTCTTAAATATAATCAATATATTTTTGTGTTGGTATGTAATTTTGTGTTTGCCATAATCTAACTTAATTACATATATAAAAATTTATAAAAGATAACTAAACTTAAAACCTAATTTTAAGAAATAAATATCAATTAATGAATTATAATGCTAGCTTCAATCAAGTATCAATATTTTGAATTTTGTATGTATTCATTAACTATTATAGCTAATTAACATCAATTATAAATATTTTAAATTTTGTATGCATTAATTATATTTAATTATTTGATTATTTAAATTATAAAAATTACTTTCAATATTGATTTGTTTAAATTCCATTGTAGATAAGTTATATACTACTAATATAAAAGTGCTTGAGTTTCATTCCAAATAAAATCTTAACCATCATTTTAATTCTTATTACTTTATATCTAAATAATAATGTAATAATTAATTAATTACTTACTTTATTTTTTAATATTCAAAATTTAACTTAAAGAAGTTTAATAGCTATTAGGGAATAAATGTCAATTAATAATATATTAATTAATTATTTATTTTTATAAAAATTTTAGTTTTTAAAATGCAATTTCTAAAACTTATAAATATTCAATATTTATTAAGAAAAAAATATTAATTAATAAATTATAATGCTAGCTTTATATTGATTATCAATATTTTAAATATTTATTTATTAATTATATTAGCTTCACATCAATTATCAAAATTTAGAATTTTATATATAAAAGTGGCTTGAGTTTCTTATAAATAAAATCCTAACTACTCATTTAACTCTCATTATTTTAAATCATAGCCATTCAAATGTATTCATTTCAATTTAATTTGATTTTAAATAAAAATATCTAAATAATAATATTATAATTAATAAATTAATTAAGTTAATTTTTTTGTTTTCAATACACCTTACAAATATTTAACAATTATTAAAAAATAAAAAAAATTAATTTAATATAATAATTAATTAATAGTTACTTTAAATTTTTTATTTTTAAAATATTAGTTTTGAAACTTATAGCAGTTTTAATAGTTTTTAAAAAATAAATATCAATTAATAAATTATAATTCTAGCATTATATCAATTATTAGAATTTTTTAAAAACTATTAAAACTGCTATTAGAATTTTTTAAAAACTATTAAAACTGCTATAAGTTTCAAAACTGCTATAAGAGCCAATCGGTGCATTTAATTATATTTCTTTTTATATTCAATTAGGATTGATTAACCTTTCATTTTATTTATACATTTAATTAACTTCATTTATTCATTTACATGCATGACATTTTTTATTTTATTTAAATTAATTACATGTAAGTAAGAGTCAATTGATGCATTTAATTAAATTAAAATAAAATGAAGTTAAGTAAATGTATAAAAAATGTCATGCATTTAAATGAATAAATGAAGTTAATTAAATGTATAAATAAAATGAAAGGTTAATCAATCCTAATTGAATATAAAAATAAATATAAATAAATGCACCGATTGGCTCTTACTTAAATGCAATTAATGTAAAAAAATAAAAGACGTCATGCATTTATTTGAATAAATGAAGTTAATAGATAAATTTTGATATGGAAGAAAAATTTAAGCGGCTTTTATAATAGTAGTATATATATATATTTATAATGAATATTAATTAATGAATTATATTATCAATTACTAAAGTAGGTATTAATTAAGAAATAATAAAATAAATATATTAATGAATCCTAATTGAATATAAAAATAAATATAATTAAATGCATCAATTGACTCTTACTTAAATGTAATTAATTTAAAATAAATAAAAAATATCATGCATTTAAATGAATAAATAAAGTTAATTAAATGTATAAATAAAATGAAAGGTTAATTAATCCTAATTGAATTTAAAAATAAATATAATTAAATGCACAAATTAGCTCTTACTTAAATGCAATTAATGTATAAAAATAAAAAACATCATGCCTTTAAATGTATAAAAGACGTTAATAAATAAGTTAATTAAATGTATAAATAAAATGAAAGGTTGAGATTTATCTTTGGTAAATTAAATGGAAGGCTAGGATTGCATACAAGTGGAATCCCAAGCCACTTTTATATAGTAGTATAGATATGAAGCTTCATTTAAATCAATATATAATTAATTAAATTAGAAACTTTTATAGTTGTAATTTAAAGGATAATTTTAAAATAACCTAATAAAGAAAATTTATTTAAATTCAAAATATTATGATGTATATATTAAATAGAAGAAACATATATAAATATACATTATGATGTTAAGAATATCTTATGTGTAATTATATAGATGTTACATTGATGATGATAGAGTAAGGATTAAAGTGAGTCACTAAGTCTTTTGAAACTAAAAGGGTATTCATATTTCGAATTCATATTAACGATTTTATTTCTTCTAAAATCTAAATCTGATACATTATTTATTATTACTATTTACCTAATTATTTTAATTATAATTGACAAATGATTTATGATTTATCTCTGTTATAAATAATTAGTTATATCGAATTGGATGACGTGAATTTACTATAGCATTTCAATCATTTATCATAAGTCATATAATACTTACTATACAAAGATATGGAATGATATGAAGAATGCAAATGAATAATTTATTAGAAATGCTTGAATATGCATGTTGACTGATAGAGTATATCACTTTATAATACTAGCTAGGGATGCAATGTACCCACATGCATAACTTGGAAATGATTTTGTTAAAAAAATAAAAAAAAGTATTTTAATTGGTATTATTTAAACGATGACTCTCGTGATAGTTGTATTATTTACGGGAAATAAAATGATATGAGTTTTACTTATTCATAATATATAATTTAAAGTCTTTTACAAAATTTTCTCTAAATAGAGTTACTATTAAATAACACTATTTTATTTCATGTTTAAATGTAAGCACGTATATTATTTCAAAGCCACATTATATTTTTATAATTTGGAAATATGACATACTCATTGAATTATGTTATAACTCACTCCTATCATTTAATAAACGAATATATGTATCATCTAGAGAAAATAAATGAGTACAAGAGAAAACATCTATTGTAGACATGATATTTTAACAGAGAGGTATTATTTTCAATTGTCTTTTTTTTTTCTAAAGTAGGAGTTTCAATTGTTCTTTCATTATATTGAATATAATTTATTATTAGTAATGTTAGTGAATAAAATTTTAAATATCCATCCAACCATTTATTCCTACCTCATTAATTCAAGTCTTTAAGGCGAGTCGTGACAAAAGTAGTAATGCTAGTGAATGAAAATTTACATATCCATCCGACCATCTATTCCTGCCTCATTAATTCGAGCATCTGAGCCAGGATGTAATAGTAAGTTGATTGGATATTTGGATCCTTACATAGAGTACTTGAAAACAAGAAAGGGAGAATGCAAAAGAGTGTCCCTCGTGACGAAGTAATGGGTATATTTTTTTTAGGAGAAACCTGCAAGGGGCCTATGTTTTGATATAAAAAGGGATTACAAGGTCCTTAAAAGGGACCTCAAGCTCACTACTGCTTAAACGAGCTATAAAAAAATAAAAAGAAAATCCTATGAGCTCAAG
Source organism: Dendrobium chrysotoxum (assembly GCA_019925795.1). Lineage (NCBI taxonomy): Eukaryota > Viridiplantae > Streptophyta > Magnoliopsida > Asparagales > Orchidaceae > Dendrobium > Dendrobium chrysotoxum. Next base: position 23,660,073 of record CM034307.1, on the reverse strand, counting down.
TTCCCTCCTACTTAAAATTACAAAAGAACCTAAGAACATTGTACAATGATGGCAAGAACCCAACACCCAAAAAATAGGGAGAGAACCTTTGATATTAGGGGAATGTAATCTCTCAACCTCAAAACCCAGGAACCTCCAAAAAACAACTATAAGAATAAATAATATCATTGAGTTCCTTAGAAATGACAACATTGACAACACATTACAGACTACCGGAATCAATAGTAAAGTTCAAAGGATAAGTAGACACAGTTAAATAAAAAATAGCCCATGTAGTAATAATTGAATACATCCAGGTCCATCCACAATAACTGTCGTGGTTGTTTTCTAGACACCAGATGCAATGTAAACTAATAGAAATAAAGGTAGTCTTCGTCAGAACAACAAGAAAACCAGAAGAAAAACAACCAAACACTTTCATACAATCATGTAGAATAACCCAAAAATTATGAGAAGAAGGTCTCACCAGCAGAAAACATATATAATCACAACTCGATAATCTGCTACAGGGATTAATAATACTGAGCTGATAAATTTGAATCCAAGAATTAATGAAAAGGATAACCCGTAAACAACCCCAAAGTAACCAAAATTGCCAGAAAGAAATAGGTGCATAGAATTAAGGCTAACATGAACCCGAAAGGCCATTTTCCGTTCAATCCTCCATCAATACCAAAAATTACAGAACAAATTGTCACACCACCAACAGCAAGAAGTGATGCCAGATGCAAAACCACACCTATAATTCTCCAGCAAACTTATAACACAACTAGACTCCAAACTTAAATGAATGAAAATACCCAAATAGTAATGATATAAGATGTCTATATTTAAAATCCAACCCACAAAATTAGCTACAGATTGGCAGATTTGATGAGCCAGACCTATAAGCTTGTCAACCAACATAATCTTCCAACTCCCTCTATCGTCCACCAGAGAAGAGCAACAAATGAGCCAAGGGAAATAATCTATGTAAATACGTTCAAAGCCAAAAATGCCGGATCGCCAGAAGTAGATGATAAATGAAATGCATGAACTCCTGAAATAGATGAAAAACATCAGACACCTGACCCAAATAAAAATAGTACTGGTCCACTGCCAAACAACACAACCTAACAAGAGGACACCAGAACTACAAACCTTAAAAAGAAGATCTAACATAGGACAGACCAATCTTATCTAATTTGAGGATAACTTAAACATAAGTGGGCAGCTGGTTATAAGAAAAAATCAGTAAGAAAATGGAGATTAGAGCCATGACTAGCAAGCCAATCAGCGTAGGCATTCCCTTCTCTATAAATATAAGTCAACTTGTAATTGAAAAGGCTGATAAGTTACTTAATATCCTTAATCAGATAAAAAACTTCAAAATTACAAATTTGGTCATTACTCTCCTTGAGATAAAAAGCATGTTAAAAGCATCAACTTCGATCCAAATGATAATAATACTTAGAGAAAGACAAAGTTTCAGACCACTTAAAATAGTAGATAACTCAGCAAAATTCACAAAACATCTTGTTAAAGGACCAGCATAAGCCATAACAAAATCACCATTAAAATCTCTAATGACACCACCATAGCCATAAGAGATTCGTTTAAAAGAACCATTAGTATTAAGTTTGAACACGTTAAGGGGAGGTTTAACCCAACAAATCAAAAAAGGAGCACCATTGGTACAATTATATTACAGCACAATCCCAAGTTCCTTAGCAACATAAGAACTACCTTTAAAATTTTAGATTTCAAAAGATTGGCATTAAATAACTTAAAAACTTTATCAGTAATGTTCTAAATAATTTTATCTGGATGCATAGCTATATTATTAAAATGGTAGTTATTCCTAACAAACCAAATGTACCAAACAATAAGAGATAGGATAAGATTGGAGATATGACCACGCGAGTTATTGAACCAAACATTAAGGATATCTTTCATGAAAATGCTATCATTATAGTGATTAAACTAGATGATACCCTCAAAATGAATCCAAATCTTAGAAGCAATAGGCCCCGATATAAACACATGATGAAAATTCTACACATGGTAACAACATTGACACATGGAAGGAAGAACAAAACCTCTTTTAATTAACATACCATCCGTAGGCACAAACTTATGCATAGTTCTCTAAATAAACATAGCAATAGTAGTAGGGATGCTTTTATGCCAAATCATGGAGAAGACTTTAGAAGAAGACTGTTTAGATCTAATAATATTCTAAGCATCCTTGAGTTTAAAGATGCCACTATTATCCATTTTGCATAAGAGAATATCATCATTATAAGTTCTTAACAAAATTTGCATGATCTGATTAATATTTAATTTGGGAATAACTTGAGCAAGTTTCAATTAGTCCTAGCTATTATTCTCAATAAAATAATTAACCTTGGTATCAGAAGTGGAGACAGAGTGAATGATGTGATCAATAGAAGTTTGTCCCAACCACTTATTTTGCCAAAATAAAAGATTATTACCGCCAAAACCCGAATTAATATATGGCTCCACCTCCCATTTGATATTACAAAGCCTTTTCCAAACTCTAGAGTCCCCCTTGTTGTTGGTACAATTAGTAGGATGTTTGCCAACACAATATTTAGCATTCATAAACTTGGACCAAAGACTAGTTTTAGCATAAAAATTAAACCATAATTAAAAGAAAAAACATGAGCTAAATCCGCCATATCCTTACAGCCCAGTGCACCTTCCTCCAAAACACCATAAGACTTATTCCAAGAAGTCCAGATGATTTTAGAATTATCTCTTTTGCCTTTCCAAAAAATTTTTTTGATGATTTTTTCAAGTCCATTACAAATAACAATTGTAGGTTTAATAGATTGAAAAATGTAAATAGGAAGGGAACAAAGAACACTCTTGATCAGAACTAATCTCCCACCAAAGCTAAGGAAATTAAATTCTTAAGAATTAAGCTTATTATTCATAATAGTAATAAGATCGTCAAAGAGGAAGGATCTCTTATGACCTTTGAAAAGAGGAACTCCAAAATATTTTAAGGAGAGAGAACTTTGTAAAAAAATCAGAAATACTCTTAATAACATTAATGCGGTTGGCAGGAATATTCTTAGAGGGGATAAAACAACACTTTTTTTTATTAAAATTTAAGCCACTAACAATTCAAACTTGTTCCAAAAAATGGATAAGAAGTCTAATCATATTCATAGAACCATTAAAAAAAAATGATTACATCATCAGCAAAACATAAGTGAGAGATAGGCATGCCACCATGAGTTCTATAATACATGTTAGGGTGGGTATCATAGAGGCAGGAAAGACCTTTGGAAAAATATTCATCTGCTATGACGAACAAAGTAGAGGAGATAGGGTCCCCTTATATGATACCATGAGAAGATTTAAAGATAACATTGCTTTTACCATTAACAATAATAGAGAAATCAGAACCTTTAGTACAGTTTTGAATCAAAGTAATAAAGTTAGTGAAAAAACCAAAAAGCATTAAAATGTGATATAAAAATTTCCATTTATGTTATCATAAGCTTTAGCTATATCTAACTTAAAATTATGGTTACCACCTCTAACTTTGAGATTTAAATCGTGAACAAGCTCTTGAGCTAATAAAATATTATTAGAAATAGTTTTACCTTTGGCAAAGCCCGTTTGATAAGGAGAAATGATTTTAGTAAGAGAAGGGGACAAACATTTCATCAAAATTTTAGAAATCAATTCACTAAAAAAAGAACAAAGACTGATAGGACAAAAATCATCCTACTTATTAGCAGCCACTTTTTTGGGGATAAGCACAATAGAAGTTCTTGAAAAAAAATAAGGCAAAAGATTACCATTGAAAAAATCCAAAACAGCAGCAAATAAGTCATCACAAATAATTTTCCAAGATTTTTGAAAAAAATTAGTAGTGAATCCATCAGGACCAGCCACATAATGAGCATTCATAGCAAAAATAGTCTTCTTGACTTCTTCAAAAGAAGGAGACATAGTAAGAATTTTATTATCCCCCTCATTAATGATGCAAGGAATAAGCTCAGGGTGGTCAATAGGGAGAGGTTCAAAATTTTTATTAAACTTATTAGTAAAGTGCTCAACAGCAGAGTTAGTAATGTCCACCTCATCATCAATCGAGGACCCATCTTGAAGATCAATTTTGTGAATAAAAATTTTAGCTCTATCATTCTTCACCAAAGAATGAAAATACTTAGTATTATTATCTCCATCAATAAGATATTTTGAAGTAGATTTTTGTTTCTAGTAAACCTCTTCTTGCTCTTGAAGTTTGAAAAGGGAATTCTGAGCCTCTTTCAAATTACTATAATTAATATCAGAAGGATTAGTTTGGCAATTATTCTCATATTAAGTGACTTTCTCCTCAATAGCTTGATAGTGCGAATAGGTTGTTAGACCTATTACTTATGTCTCAAAGCTAACCAAGAGGGGGGTGAATTGGTTATTTTAAAAGTCTTTTGATTATTTTCAAAACCTTTATATATATATATATATATATATATATATATATATATATATATATATATATATATATATCATACAACATGATTTAGTTTGTACTGTACGATCAATTATAAAAATTCTATTTTTAAGCCACAAAAAAAAAAGTGCAATGCAGAAATTAAAATGTAAAAAAATAAACATAGGAATAGAGAATATCAGATTTTATAGTGGTTCGGTCCAACAAGACGTACGTCTACTACCTGAAGACTCCTTCTTCAGGTAATAGTGTCTCTCCTTTAGTCCCCACAGTAAGGCGGAAAATCTCTTACAAACTCTCTTCCACCAAACCCCAGTGCGGCAGAGAACCGTTGTCCTTTCTCACCATCCTTAGTGATGGTAGAGAACCACTCATCCTTTCACATCCTCCTGCTATCGGCAGAGAACCGCTCATCCTTTTACTCCCTCTTGGTGTCGGCAGAGAATCGCTCATCCTTTTTCACCTTCCTCGGTGATGGTAGAGAACCGATCCTTTCTTCAAAAACTTCTCCCAAGTGACTTCAAAGAGATAGAGAAGAGAAATAATGAGATCCTTATCTTTGGATAACCTTGTGAGTCCCTCACAATTTCCTATTAAAAAATCTCACCAACACTCTCCCAAACACACTCCTCAAGTGCACTCAAGAGATATTCGTGCAAGGACTATTGACAGTCAATTTTTTAGAGCCCTTATATACAAAGAAGAAGAAAAACCATCCAAAAACTAAAAATTTCATGTTTGATGCATTAAGATCGTACTGTACGATCGACATTTGTACGTACAAACAGTTCAAATTATTGAACAGTTCGTCCTGTATGATCCTGTACGAACCAATCAAACCTAGTTTTCATACTCTAGAAAATGATTTACAAACTCAAATCGTACTATACAAATAGTTCAAAAATGAACAGTACAAACCAATGAAACCCAATTTTCATACTTTGGAAAATGATATATGAAACTTATTCGTACCGTATGAATAGTTCAAAAAATTGAACAGTTCGTCCCATTCGATCCAGTATGAACCATGTAAGCTCCCATTTTGTACTCTAGAAAATGATATACGAAATCCATTCGTATGAACCATGTAAGCTCCCATTTTATACTCTAGAAAATGATATATGAAATCCATTTGTACTGTATGAATAGTTCAAAAAATTGAACAGTTTATCCCGTACGATCCAGTACGAACCAATGAAACCCAATTTTCATACTCTGGAAAATGATATACGAAAATATTTTATTCTATATGAATTATACTTAGAAAAATTTTAAACCAAGCAGGTTTGTATCAGAGGAGAAATAACATAAATTGTCCCGTATGATTATACATCGTACAGTACGATTAGTTTTAAAAGATTATGTTTTGTCTCACTCCCCAAGTGTGTGTGTGCACGGTTATCAAATTTACAATCACACTCTCTCAGACTCAAGAAAAGTAAAAATTACAGACTTCACTTATAATAACCCTTAATCTAATATATCTTGAAGTCTTTAGCAGTCTGGAGTAGAATTTTTTTGAAAAACATGTTAGTACGCACAACAACAAACTTTTCAACATATATTAGGAGAGCCAATAAACAAACAACAATATTTTGTTATCATAAAAAAAAACTCACATGATTATAAAGATAACCTAATATGCAATAATTTCAATAATCTTCCCCTTTTTATGATGGCAAAATAAATATTGTTTGAGTTTAAATATTAACACATATTTTCTCCTTAGCTCCCCCTAAATATATGCTCCCCCTAAATGAGTGATTTATTTGAAACAAGGGATACTAAAAAACGATCAGAGAGAACACTACTAAAAAATTAGAGAGAACTAGAAAAAAATATATACTAAAAAAAGATACATATACACAAACACACACAAATACACACATAACACACATAACATGCATATCAAATAAAATACATATCAAACAAACACATAACATGCATATCAAACAAAACACATATCAAACAATTAACTCCCCCTTCTGATAACAACAAAAAAGAAGCAATCAAAGTAGTTGATGATTAAGATAATGTTAAATGAATTATAACTATAATATTAAAATCATATGCAAAAGGTAAAGACTCAAAAATTTAAATTATAGAATAACAATGATAAGAAAAGTTGATCTATGTTAGTAATGTAATAGATAGATTATGTAACCACAACTATTGCAAAAGTGATGAAATAAAATTAATAATTTTCTAATTCAATAGCAACAATCATTGTTTAGTGTGATTGAGAAGCTAATAAAGAAAAGAGCAATTGGCGACATTGCGCATCTTTTCAATTTGTACGGCACACTTTATGCATCTTGTCAATTTTGGGCTAATTTTGTGCCTGTTCATAATTTTGCGAACATTGCACATCTTTTTGTATTTGTGGCACACTTTATGCATCTTTTTAGTTTTAGGCTTATTTTGTGCCTCCTTAAAAAATTTGCTTTCCAAAATCACTATCTCTTGGCACAAAAACAATATTGAACACTATGAGATAGAAATAATAGCAAAAGTATGACATTAAATTTGCAACAATTTAAACTAAGTAATATATGTCTAAAAATAATATAAAAAAGATCTTCTAATCTACATCTAGTCACAAAGTAATTTAAATATTTTGAGAGATTAAATTATGCACAGGGATTACTATTGTAAAATAGATTCAACTAATATTTTATGAAGGCAATCAACTATGTTTGATTGAAAATTTTTAAAATATTTCAAGTCACAATCACATTCATATAGTAATATGCATAAAAATATGACTTTTTAATTTCATTAATCATAAAATTAAGTACATCGCATAACATCATCCAGTAGACCAATACAAGTACAATCAGAACAACTAAGAACAATAATAACATAAACAATAAGTTAGAAAACATCCAAGCCTAGAGGAACAACAAATCAGAAGATCATCACTGAAATAGAACAGAAGAACCATCAACTATATAACCAAAATAAAAATAAAAAGATAGAAAATCATCACTAGTAATCTGAAGGACCCTGATCTGGAGGTGGTGGTTGAGCAGTGAACATAGAAAAATAACTATTGATCATGGCAATATTAGTATTCACTGATTCAAATTGATCTCGGATTCAGCCCTATCTTCAATGTATCTATCATCCTGAAGTTTTAGGTGAGCCTCCACTTCATCAAATCTTTGATCAAGGTGATCAAAGCGCTGGACCATATCTTAATAAAAGTTCTGGTCAGGTCTAGGGGTAGTAGCAGGTGCAGGTGCTCCTTCTTCCTTAGAATCATCTCCAAAACCCTCTCTTCTAAAAAGTGCCTGAAAAGAGGCATCAGTAAAGTACACAGGCAACTCAGTAGGTCTGTTAGGTTGGACTAAGTTGTACTTCTTCTCTAGGATGTATGAAATTAAATGGCCCTGTGTAATATTTTTCTTCCTCTTGTTGCTAGGATGCCCAATATCAGTAAGAGTATACAAGTAGTCCATGATCAATTGGGCTTCATCTATTAGTTGACTAGTCATAATTAAGTAGGTGACAGTTGAAAGGAGGGGTGTCATATTGATTTGATCTCCAGCTTTTGGGATAATGGAGGTTCTAAGGACGTGCTGGATGATCCTGGCATTTTGGTTTAGGGTGTAGACTCTAGGTAAATGGCTTACTTGGGTTACTCCCTTAAGAACCTGATTAACTTCTAACCAATCATAATCGGCTTTGGAGGTCAAGGTGTGCGCTCTAATCCCTTGGGATCTAAGGTGAAGGAAAGTCCCTAAATCCTCCTTATTAATCTCTAGTCTCTGTTTCAACACATAGGATGTGATCCTTGTGTAATCATGATTTATCTTTGTTGAAATCCAAGATCTCGAGCACTTGTATTTGATGGTGACAACTAATACTTACTGAATTCATATGGACTTCCTTAAAGATTATAAATGTTTATCTTTGTCTGTGAGCACTAACATTTCAGGTCAGATACACACCGCTCAAGATTGCTGGAGACTCAAACTGGGTAGAATAGGATATTCAAAAACTTGTATTTTTTATTTTCTTTATTTTTTATTTTCTTGAGTCACCACAAAAGCATGTATGTAAAAGGAGCAACCATGCACGCACATAGAGGGAGATTTTTTTATGTCAAAACTTAAAAAAAAAAAACTAATCGTATTGTATGATTTTTAATCGTGCTGTATGATGCGTCATTAATACTCAGGCTAACGGCTAATCCTGGATGATTAGTTATGTGAACTAATTTTACTATATGATTTTAATCGTACTTTATAATGAGGTTCATTTCAAAAACCCTAGTCGCCAGAATAAGTTTGGTAAGTTTCTAATTTTGATATTCTGAACTATTCATACTGTACGATATATATCATACTGTATGATTATTTTAAAACTTACCAAAATTATCTCCTGTAATCAGGAAATAAAATCTTGGTTTCTTAATTACATTTGATCATATTGTATGATGTGTATCATACTGTATGATGGTCAGAGACAATTTTATTCATCCCATTAATCATACCAAACAAAACCAAGGTTTTATTCTATTCATCCCGGACAATATTCATATCATACCGAACGATGTCTTGAAAATTAACTAATCATACTGTATGAATAGTATAGTGATGGACGATGGTCAGAGGCGAATTTGCTCATCCCAGAGATCATCCCATATATCATCCTGTATGAATAGTTAAAAATAACATGATCGTCCTGTACAATCTCTGGATCATACTGTACGATATTCATAAAATTTGTGAACTGTTCGTTTGTGCTCGTACTAGTCGAAGCTATCTTTGAACTGATTGTATTATACGATGTTATATCATACTGTATGAACAGAGACAAAAAAGTTGATATTTTTAGGATTTTCTGAAGCCTGATTTAAAAGGACTTTGATTTTTCAATTGAAGTGGTTGTTGGTCTGTCTTGCTGATGTGAGAAGCATTAAGAGAGGAAGGAACTCTTGAGAGAGAATCTTTCCTTGGAGAGAACCAGGGCTTATGAGAGGAAGGTGAAGTTGAGCTTGAGCGTGAGGGAGAAGGAGTGTGAGGGGATCACACGGTGGCTCCAAGCTAGCTGCATGCTTTGCTCCTCTTGTGGCTTTGGGGAGTCTTGGGAAAGTTCTCTAGGGAAGAGAGGCTTCAAGATCAACATCATCTGGGTACTCTGCCTTCTCTAGGAGGGAGAAAAAGGAGAAGGTCCTACCGTCACCAGGAGGGTGACATAGCGTCTGGTATTCAGCCACACCGAGGGCGGTGAAAGGGAGTCTTGTAAAGGCTACTCCGCCTTGTTGTGAGAGCAAAATGAGAGTCAACTTTTAGTAGTGCAACTCTCGGAGTAGAGGACTCTGGGGAGTGGACGTAGGTCAAGTGACAGAACCACTATAAAAATTTATGGTGTATTTTTTTTTCATTTTTTTTCACATTTTATTTTTCACATACTTGCTTACTGCTATATCTGCATGGTGAAAAATCTGGTTGTGTTTTCTTTGTATTGTGAGATCTGTAATTATTTTACCGATATCATCATTATGATCATATCATTAGCTTCCGCATTCTACTTGTTGTGTTGTTATTTTAAAAATCCAAAAAAAATCTAGAACTCCTATTTAGGAATAATTTTTAAAGTACCAATTCACCTCCCCTCTTGGCGTATCTTGTACTCTCAAGTGGTATCAAAGCGGGGTTTCAAAATAGTGTTTTAGAAAACCTAAAAACGTTAGATCTATGGCACATTTTGGTAACCGTAATATTGCGGAGGGTTATTCTATAACCTGTCAACCTTTATTTGACAATATACCATTTGATTTCTGGAAAATATGCATGTCTACATTTTTACAGTCTCTAGACTATCGCATGTGGATGTTGGTTCAAGAAGGTTACACTGCACCGTTTTGTATATTGAATGGAGTCAAAACTGAATTATCTTTTAATGAATGGAGCAATGAGGATAGAGAATTCACATAGTTAAATGCTAAATGCTTAAAATATTTCTTTTGCGTATTAAAATCAGAAGACTATATGCGAGTGTCTACTTGTAGTACTGCTAAGAAAATTTGGGACAAACTGTGTATCACATATGAAGGAACTATTGAGGTCAAATAATCTAGGCTAAACATACTACTACATGATTATGAATTATTTTGCATGAAACCTAGTGAAACTATGTATGAAATGTACACTAGATTCACCCAGATTGTGATATCCTGGTATGCTTTAGGGAGAGAGTTGTCTAACTCTGAAAAAGTGAATAAAATACTATGATGTTTGCCTAGCTCGTATGATGCAAAAATTATTCCAATAAATGAGTCAAAAGATCTAAATATTTATTTAATTGATAATTTGCTTGGGTCACTAATTACCTATGAGCAAGGAGTGAGTCAACGATAAAGTGATGCAGGTGAAAAGAAGAAGGAGCGAATGATGGCTTTAAAAGAGAATAATTCTGAAAGTGACAGTTCTGCAGCAGAGGAAGATGATGACATAGCCTTAATGACTCGTCAGTTCAAGAATTTTCTGAAAAGAAAACAACACCGTCATCAAAGCAATTGGAATAAAGGTAAAAGCTCAAAGAATACTAAAGGATCTGACATAATTTGCTTTGAGTGCATAAAACCCGGTCATCTCTGAGCTGATTGCCCCAATATTTAGACTCATCAAACCAAGAAAAAGGGTGAGGAAAGGTCAAAGTTCAAGAAGGGAAAATTTAAGACCCAAAAAGTGTTTTGGGTCGACTATGCCTCATAATCATCAGAAGAAGAAGCAGAGGAGGAGGTAACAAATTTATGTCTTATGGCTAACAATAATCTTGATCAATCAGATCAAGATGAGGTATGTCAACTTTCTTATGATGAGCTATTAATTATTTCTGAAAAGATTCATGACTTGTATAGAAAGTTAAAGAAAAAGCATGTTAGCCTTAACACTAAGTTTAGTACTTTACAAAAGGAGCATGCTAGTATAGTTAAAGATTTTTCTTACTTGGATAGAGATCACATGTCCCTGCTTGATGAATATGATGCATTAAATAAGAAGTATATTGAATTATCTACTACACACGACACCTTGAAATCATCACATGTTGAACTAGAGAATGCATTTAAGGAATTAGAAGAACTTGTAGGTGAACTAGATATAAGTGAGCATACATTGAAATTCAAAATTGTAAGTCTTAACAAAGAGAATGAATTTTTAAATGAAAAACTTCATGCATTTGAAAATAATAAAACACCTCCCACGTTTGCTGAGTTTTATAAACCTCCACCATGTGAACTATCTCATTCAAAACCATTACAGCATGCATCATCCAAACCTAAAAATAGGCACTATCACCCCCATAGATTAGTGAACCCATTTCTCAATATTAGGGGTTATTCTTGTGGCATGCTAGGTCCGTAGCCCGCACGTGCACATTTCACCGTAGGTCACATCTAGTGTGGAGACCTAAGTTCCATTCATCACAGCATAACATGCATACATTTCATTCATACAAGCATAAGGTGGAACCCAAACTCACTTGGGTTCCCAAAACTAATCCTTGATTGACATTGTAGGGATGCTCTCACAAAAGACCTAGTGAGAGCATGTGGTACCTGGACAGTGGCTGCTCAAGACACATGACTGGAGACATGAAGCAGTTTGTGACACTAGAGGCCAGGTCAGGAGGCAAGGTGACTTTGGGAGACAACACCACCAGGAAAGTGGTGGGTTCAGGTATCATTGGAAATTCTAAAAATTTGGTAATTGAAAATGTTCTTTTAGTTGATGGTTTAAAATATAATTTTTTAAGTATCAATTAACTATGTGATAAGGGCTTTGACATAAAGTTTCTTTCTAACAAATGAATGATTAGCCTAAATGATAAACTTGTGTTAGAAGAAAAATGTATCAACAATATTAACATGTTAGATTTAAACTGCATGGAAAACTCAAATGTTTTATGTTTAAAAATAATAGCTGATGACTCCTGGCTATAGCATAGGAGACTATGCCATGCTAGTATGAAAACACTTAGGAATATCACTCAGAAAGACCTAGTTAGAGGCATACCTATGCTAGACTTCACTAAAGACCATCTATGCGATTCCTACCAATTAGGAAAATAAGTGAAATCATCATTTCATTCAATTAAGTATATCAACACCACTAGGCCACTAGAAATTCTACACATGGACCTATTTGGACTTGTTAGTACCGTTAGCCTAGGAGGAAAATCTTATGGATTTGTAATAGTGGATGACTACTTTAGTTTTACTTGGGTAAAATTCTTAGCACATAAGAGTGAGTTATTTGAAGAGTTTAGAACTTTCTCCACTTGGATTCAAAGAAAATTAGGATGTGAAATTACGACAATCCATAGTGATCACGGTGGAGAATTTGAGAATGATAAGTTTAAATCATTTTGTCAAGAGATAGGAATAGAACATAATTTCTCTACCCCTAGGACTCCTCAGTAAAATGGAATAGCAGAATGAAAGAATAAAACTTTAGTTGAAGCTACTAGGGCAATGTTAGCTGAATACACTCTTCCTTGATATTTTTGGGCAAAAGCAGTGAATACTGCTTGCTATGTTCCAAATAGGATAAATGTTAGATCAAAATTTAATAAGACACCCTATGAATTACTTAAGGGTAGGACACCCAATCTTTCCCACTTACATGTTTTTGGATGCAAATGTTTCATCTTAATCAATGGTAAGTCACCCTTAGGAATATTTGATCCTAAATCTGATGAAGGTGTCTTCTTAGGCTACTCATCTGTAGGTAAAGCCTATAGAATCTTTAATAAGTGGACCCTGGTAGTAGAAGAGTCTACCCATGTGGTATTTGATGAATCCAATAAGATCTCTGAATCTAATCATGAAGAAGAAGAAGTTGAGATTATTCAGGGAGTAGAAACCATTGCAATAGAAAATAGAGCAGAGCCTCAGGAGCAAATGCCTAGAGATTTGAAATATTCTTCTAGTCATCCTAAAGAACTGATCTTAGGAGACCCATCAGAAGGTGTAAAAACTAGGCATGGACTTAGGAAAGAGGTTAGTCATTCTACATTTATCTCTATGATTGAACCCACAAATATAGATCAAGCCTTAGGAGATGAATTCTGGATCTTAGCAATGCAAGAAGAGTTAAACCAATTTGTTAGGAATGATGTATGGGAATTAGTCAAGAGACCTAAAGAATAAAGTATGGTTGGAACTAATTGGGTCTTTAAAAATAAGATGAATGACTCTGGCATAGTAGTGAGAAATAAGGTTAGATTAGTAGCAAAGTGGTACAACCAAATTGAGGGAATAGATTTTGAGGAAACCTTTGCACCTGTGGCCAAACTAGAAGCCATTAGAGTACTCTTAGCTTTTGCTTGCTTCAAGGGTTTCAAATTATATCAAATGGATGTTAAGAGTGCTTTCCTAAATGGGATAATCAAAGAGGATGTCTATGTTGAACAACCCCAAGGATTTAAAAACTCACAATTTCCAAATCATGTGTTTAAGTTGAAAAAGGTACTATATAGATTAAAGCAAGTACCAAGATCCTGGTATAAAAGACTTAGTACATTCCTACTAGATAGAGGCTTTGTTAAGGGTAGTGTGGACACCACCTTATTCTTGAAAAAGGTAGGAGATGAGATACTCATTGTTCAGATTTATGTAGATGACATCTTGTTTAGATCTTCAGAGAAAATATTATGTGATGAATTTTCAAAAATAATGAGTGATGACTTTGAAATGAGTATGATGGGAGAACTTAATTACTTCCTTCGGTTTAGTGTAAGACAGATGGAAGGTGGAACATTTCTTAGCCAATCTAAGTACATCAAGGATATTCTTAAAAAGTATGAAATAGAAAATGCTAAGGCCATGAATACTCCCATGAGCTCTAACATTCAATTAGATAAAGATTCAAATGGAAAGTCAGTAGATTAGAAGAATTATAGGGGAATAATTGGATCACTTCTCTACTTAACTGCCAGCAGACCAGATATAATATTTAGCGTTTGTCTCTATGCTCAATTTCAGGTGGATCCAAAAGAATCTCAAATGACTGCTGTCAAAAGAATTCTTAGATATCTAATAGGCACTCCAAACTTAGGAATTTGATATCTTCGACACAGCACTACTTTTGAAATCTTAGGGTACTCAGATTCAGAATTTACAGGATGTAGGGTAGATAGAAAAAGCACCTCTGGTACCTGTCAATTCATTGGACAATCATTAGTTTCATAATCAAGTAGAAAATAGAATTCGGTAGCTCTCTCGACAGCTGAAGCATATTATATAATGGTAGGAAGCTGTGTTGCACAAGTCTTTCGATTAAAACAACAACTTTTAGATCTTGGACTACCTGTAGGAACCATCCCAATAATGTGTGATAATACTAGTGCAATTTGCATATTCAAAAATCCAATTCAGCACTCACGAACAAAGCATATAGATATTAGACATCACTTCATAAGAGATCATGTAGCCAAAGGAGATATTAAACTACACCACATTGCTACTAGAGATCAATTGGCTGACATTTTCACAAAACCTTTAGCTTATGACACCTTTAGTACATTGAGAATAAAATTAGGTGTTATAGACATTCAAGCTTAAAATAAAACAAAAATATATATATTTGTGTGTTTATTATTTTATTTTTTTTCTTAATAAAAAAATTTAAAAAAGGGGGGGGGGGGGGGCTTTCCTGATCCTCTCACATTCACCTTGCTGATGCCCAAACCTTGAATTTCTTTACACATCGTATTGTATAATTCCATATTATACTGTAAGATTATCCCAAATACACAAACCACAGCCTTCCACTCCATCTACGATCCTGATCTATCCTGTCTTGTACATATCGTACTATACGAAGAATCACTCGTACTGTACGATACACATTATTGGTCATCGTATGGTATGAACCACCCATCATACTGTATGATTCATGTGTCAATCTAGATTGGGATAAATTTAAACTCAGCCGATATGAAAATAATTACAGTTCGTACTGTACGAACACCTGTTCATACTGTACGATCAATTTCGTCAAAAGTCGTTCAGACGACTCCTCGGGATGAACGACCTCTCACTCATATTCATCCAGTATGATTCTGATCATACTGTATGATTTAATTATCTTTTTCTAAAAAGTCATCCAGATGAATTAAATACTCTGATCGTACTGTACGATACCATATCGTACTGTACAATTATCAGAAATTCTATAAAAAGGAGGGATTCTATGGCTCATTTCACTCACCCCTTTGCAATCCTTACTCCCCTGAACATATTCTTCTCTATGGCTGGTGGAAACAAGCGAGGCCGATTGATCGAGGGGAGCTCTTCCTCCTCTCGGCAGTTCGACGATCGGTTTCTCTCCGCTGCTAACGAGAAAGCGTATAATAAATTTAAATAAGCCAAAATCACCCCGTCTCGTATGTTAAATCAAGCAGGTCTAAACTTCGAGGTGATGAATCTTTTTGCCTCAACCACTCTTTAATTTCTTTTGACACTCAATTTTCCATTCCACTTCAAACTTCTCTTTGAATTTCTAGCAAATCTTAAAATCAACCTATAATGTACCACCCTTACCTCCTATGTCTGTAAACAACATATCATCATCACTGTAAACGACATAGATGAACACATTGGCCTATCCAGTGAAGGCCCTCGTCCCTAATATCTACTCACTAATGATTATGAGTGGACCTCAGTCAACATGCTACGTAGAAATGTACCCTCCAATCAACACCTACCACTTGTCCAAACTCTTAATCAAAATGCACGCGTTATCCAACATATTTTTTGCACATCAATAATACCCAAAGCTAGAGACTGCATACACATTACCCCATTTCTATCTGTGGTCACTTACTTAATCATGTCAGGCTCCAAATTCAATGAAGCTCAAATGATCTTTGACTATATTCATACCTTGGCTACTTTCTGATATCCCAGTGCCCGAAGAAAACTAAATCTTGCCTTAGGACATGTCATAGGCTACATCCTAGATGCAAAATATCAACTTCATTATTCTCTCCCTCTAGACAATAATCCTATCTTCTATTCAGACACCTCTTTTTATATTCTATTTCATCGGGGCGCTGCTCACGCTGATCCAAATTTTGATGAAGAAGAGGCTGCTGCTCTTGCCGACACACCTCCACCACCACCACCACCAATACACCCGCTTAGACCTGCATATCTTGCCTACCCTCACGATGACATTATTCAACGCCTTGATCATTTGGAAACTAGGCTGGATTCCCACATTAATCAGCAACATCAACAGCATGATAATGACATGAAATTGTTTGGGGAACGCTTCATCTCAATCTATCACCAGTTCATGTCCCTCTATCAATACTTTCAAGTGGTTCCACCATCTCCACCACCACCTCCGGATCAGGATCCTGATTATTGAATGCTTTCGTACTTATTTCTATTAGTTGCTTGTATTTATGTTTGCTTTTGTAGTTCATATTTTTATCTGTACTCTTTTTGTTCTTGTTTATAATTGTTATTCTTCCCTTTTTGTTGCTATTAAAAGGGAGAAAAGTTTCTATGTTGTTATGTCCTTAATATTAATGTTATCTGTTATTTATATGTTATTCTTATTATGTTCGTTCTGTTATTTTTATAAATAATAATAATAAAAAAATCTCTTTTCTCCTATTTTACAATCAATTATCCTACTAAGGGGGAGCTAAGGAAGACATAATAATTATGGCCATCAGAAAATATTATTTGACACCATCAAAAAGGGGGAGATTATTGAAATCCAGGATCCCGAGCACTTGATTTTGATGGTGACAACTAATACTTACTGAATTCATATGGACTTCCTTAAATATTATAAATGTTTATCTTTGTCTATGAGCACTAACATTTCAGGTTAGATATACACCGCTCAAGATTGCTGGAGACTCAAACTGGGTAGAATAGGATATTCAAAAACTTGTATTTTTATTTTTTATTTTCTTGAGTCTGCCACAAAAAATATGTATGTAAAAGGAGTAACCATGCATACACACAGAGGGAGATTTTTTTTATGTCAATTTTTTTTAGAAACTGATCGTACTGTATGATTTTTAATCGTACTGTATGATGCGTCATTAATACTCAGGCTAACGAATAATCCTGGATGATTAATTCTGTGAACTAATCGTACTATACGATGAGGTTCAATTCAAAAATCCTAGTCGCCAGAATAAGTTTGGTAAGTTTCTAATTTTGATATTCTAAACTATTCATACTGTATGATGTGTATCATACTATACGATGGTTAGAGATAATTTTATTCATCCCATTGATCATACCAGATGAAACCAAGGTTTTTATTCTATTCATCCCAGATAATATTCATATCATGCCAGACGATATCCTAAAAATGAACTAATCATACTGTATGAATAGTACAATACTGGACGATGGTTAAAGATGAATTTGCTCGTCCCATAGATCATCCCACATATCATCCTGGACGAACAGTTGAAAATAACATGATCGTCATATACGATCTCCAGATCGTACAGTATGATATTCGTAAAATTCGTGAACTGTTCATCTGGGCTCATACTTAACGAAGCTATCTTTGAACTGATCAGACTGTACGATGTTAAATCGTACTATATGAACAGAGATGAAAAAATTGAAATTTTTAGGGTTTTCTAAAGCCTGATTTAAAAGGACTTTGATTCTTCAATTGAAGTGGTTGTTGGTCTGTCTTGTTGCTGTGAGAAGCATCAAGAGAGGAAGGATCTCTTGAGAGAGAAGCTTTCCTTGGAGAGATCCAGGACTTGTGAGAGGAAGGTGAAGGTGAGCTTGAGCGTGAGGGAGAAAGAGTGTGAGGGGATCACACGGTGGCTCCAAGCTAGCTGCATACTTTGCTCCTCTTATGTCTTTGGAGAGTCTTGGGAAAGTTCTCTAGGGAAGAGAGGCTTCAAGATCAACATCATCTAGGTACTCTGCCTTCTCTAAGAGGGAGAAAAAGGAGAAGGTCCGCTGCCGTCACCAGGAGGGTTACATAGCATCTGGTATTCCGCCACACCAGGGGAGGTGAAAAGGAGTCTTGTAAAGGCTTCTCCGCCTTGCTATGAGAGCAAAAGGAGAGTCAACTTTTAGTAGTGTAATTCTCAGAGTAGAGGACTCCGGGGAGTAGTCGTAGGTCAAGTGACCGAACCACGATAAAAATTTCTGGTGTGCTTTTTTTATTTTTTTCCACATTTTATTTTTCATATACTTACTTACTACTATATCTACGTGGTGAAAAATCTGGTTGTGTTTTCTTTGTATTGTGAGATCTGTAATTGTTTTACCGATATCATCGTTGTAATCGTATCGTTAGCTTTCGCATTCTACTCGTTCTGTTGTTATTCTAGAAATCCAAAATAATTTAGAACTCCTGTTTAGGAATAATTTTTAAAATACTAATTCACCTCCCCTCTTGGCGCATCTTATACTTTCAATCTTCATATTTGTGAGGAAAGCATGAAAAGCATCTTTATTACATGCATAAATGAGGGTTAGGATGAAAGAAAATTGGGTAGAGTCGAAGAGGGGCATTATAAGAAAGTGGATACTCTCTTGAATTAAGAGACGCGAGAGCGTGATCTTGGATGCACTAAACCTAAGGTATGATTCCCCATTTTATTGAGATAAGAAGTTGTCATCCCATTCTTGTCTGGAGGATGATCCTTTGGCATGTCGTGATCGCTTGCCGCTGCTAGTCATCTCGAATTTGTGCCTTCAAAGAGCTTGAAATGGAAGTGAAAAGAATGAAAACTACCTTCTATTTAAAGAAAAATGATCCATCATACAATATTAAATTCACATCGTATGTACGATCAAAATTTTGTACGGGACCAAATAAATTTCATACGTACGAAAGAAAACGACCAAAGATGAAACGGCTTTTCATAAACTACTCTTCTCGAGGCATCCTTTCGGACAAACTTTTTGACTAACTGATCGTACAGATGATTACATATTTTTCCAGGATGACCAGAAAATTAAAGATCATTTTGCTGACGGTTGGCTTTGTCCTTATCCAAGATCGACAACATGGATCGTACAGACGAATGACAGGTTTGTACGTATGATCAATAATAATAACTGCCCTAAATTGTAAACCCGTCCACATGCATATAGATGAAACTACACTAATTGTCCCATATGATGACGTTATCGTACAGTATAAAATGACTATGAAAACACAGTTCTGTCTCTTCAACTCTACTAATTTTTATGCACATGCTATTGAATTCGTATAGTACCAAATAATTTTGTACAGTACGAATAGAATAAAAATATACATGGTAAACTCAAAAATCTTTTAAAGCCATTTATTTTTTTATTTTTATTCATTTTTTTAAACAAAATAAATAATAAAAAGATAAAGTGACTAAATACAATCAATACAAAAACAAAAATATACAACCTATACTACACACACACACTTGACATAAACAAACACACAATCACACACAAAACAAGTTTGCAAAATTTTCAATCATGCATTAAGATCAATCACACCTAGCCTTATCCTTAAAATGCTAAATATGTTAAAAGCTAGTGGTTTTATGAAAATACATGCAAGTTGATCTTTAGTAGTGACATGACGTAATTTAATTTCCCCTTTTGCTACATGATCTCTTATAAAATGATACCTTATATCGATATGCTTGGTTCTAGAATGTTGAATAGGATTCTTGGAAATACATATGGCACTAGGGTTATTACAAAGGATTGGAATTATGCCATAAGAAAATCCTAAGTCAATTAATTATTATTTTAACCAAAGCACTTGTGCAATACAACTTCCTAAGGAAATATATTCAGTTTCTGTAGTTGAAAGGGCTACTGAGTTATATTTTCTACTAGACCAAGAAACTAAAGAGTTTCCTATGAATTGATAAGTTCCAAAAGTATTTTTTTGATCAACCCTACAATCGACAAAATCTGAATCAGAGTATCCAATAATTTCAAATGTAGTGCTATTACCAAATTCCTAGGTTTTGAGTCCCCAAAAGATATCTCATAATTCTCTTAACTGCAATTAGATGTGATTCTTTTGGATTGACTTAAAATCTAGCACCCAAATAAACACTAAACATGATATCCGGTTTGTTAGCTGTCAAGTAAAGCAAAGATCCAATCATCCCTCTAAATTTCTTTTGATCAACTAATTTTCTTTAGGATCCTTATCTATCTACACTGAGGAACTCATTGGTGTATTTACTGGTTTAGCATTATCCATTTCATACTTTTTTAGGATATCCTTAACATATTTTGAGTGGCTCAGAAAGGTTCCATCCTCATCCTGCTTAATGCTAAACCCCAAAAAGTAACTCAAATCTCTAATTAAGCTCATCTCAAATTCCTTACTCATTATTTTTAAAAATTCATCACAAAGATTTCTATCAGTAGATCCAAGCAATATCATTCACATAAATTTGAAGAATGAGTATTTCATCTCCTACTCTTTTTATAAAGAGAGTGGTGTCCACACTCCCTTTTATAAATGATCGTTCAAGTAGGAAAGTTTTTAGCCTTTCATACCAAGCTCTAGGTGCCTGTTTAAGTCCATACAATGCCTTTTTCAATTTAAAAACATGATTAGAAAATTATTTATTTTTAAAACCTGGGGGTTGCTCAACATAAATATCCTCTTTTATCATCCCATTTAGAAAGACACTCTTTACATCCATTTGACATAACTTAAAACCTTTAAAACAGGCATAGGCTAAAAGCACTTTAACAACCTCAAGTCTGGCTACCGGGGCAAAAGTCTCCTCAAATCAATTCCCTCAATTTTATTATACCCTTAACCACTAACCTTGCTTTATTCATTATAATCACTACAGAATCATTCATCTTATTTTTAAATACCCACTTTATTCCAACAAACACTTTGATCTTTTGGTCTTTTTATCAATTCCAAAACATCATTTCTAGCAAATTGATTCAACTCATCATGCATAGTTAGAATCCAAAACTCATCTGAAAGTACTTGATTTACACTGGTGGGTTCAATCATTAAAATAAAAGAGAAATGATTTACTTTTTTTCCTCAATCCATGCCTAGTCTTAACTCCTTCACTTGGGTCTCCTAAAATCAACTCCTTAGGAAGACTCTTGGAAATATTTTATTCTCTAGGTAATGGGTTTTCTTCTTCATTTTCAACCCTCTCTTCCACTTTTTTTATTTTTAAGTCCTTGGGTTATTTCCTCAACTTCATCTTCATCCAACCTAGACCCTCCAGTATTATCAGATTCATTAAAAATAACATGAGTGGTCTTCTCAACTACCAATGTCCTTTTATTCAAAACTCTATAGGATTTTCCAACACTTGAGTATCCTAGAAAAATTCTTTCAACAGATTTATGATCAAATTTTCCTAAGAGAGTTTTTTCATTATTATGAATAAATACTTTACATCCAAAAATATGTAAATGTGAGAGGTTGGGATTTCTACCTTTAAGAAGTTCATAGGGTGTCTTATTTAATTTTGATCTAATATTCACCCTATTCAATACATAGCATGCGATACTAACTACTTCTACCCAAAAATATTTTGGAAGTGAATATTCTGCCAACATGGCACGAGTAGCTTTAATCAGTGTCCTGTTCTTTCTCTCAATTACTCCATTCTGCTGAGGTGTCCTAAAAGCTAAGAAGTTATGTTCTATTCCATGAGATTTATAAAAATTATCAAATAAATCTTTTTCAAATTCTCCCCCATGATCACTTTGGATTGTAATAATTTCATATCCTAGTTTTCTCTGAATCCAAGTGGCAAATTCTCTAAACTTCTCAAATGATTCACTCTTATGATTTAAAAATCTAATCCATGTGAATCTTGAGTAATCATCCACAATTACATACCCAAACTTTTTTTCTCCTAGACTTAAAGTACTAACGGGTCCAAAGAGATCCATGTGAAGAATTTCTAAGGGCTTGCTAGTTCTAACTTCCTTGATTAAATTGAAAGAGGATTTGACTTATTTTTCTAGTTGACATGCATCACATAAGTGATCTTTTGTAAAGTCTAATTTTGGTATACCTCTAACTAACTCCTTTTGGGTAATTTTTCTAAGATTTTTCATGCTAGCATGACAAAGTCTTCTATGCCATAACCATGAATCATCAGATACAATTTTCAAACAAAAAGTAGTAGAAGATTTTAAAGAATTTAAATCTAGCATGTATGTATTGTTTACTCTATCACCATTCAATACAATAATTCCATTTTGACTAATAACATAGCTAGTAGGCAAAAATTTTATATAATAACTTTTATCGCAAAGTTGACTTATGCTAAATTGATTGTGTTTTAAGCCTTCTACTAATAGAATATTTTCAATCACAAAATTCTTAGAATTTGCAATCATACCTGAACTTACCACTCTCTTGGTGGTATTATCTCCAAGTGTAACCTTGACTTTATTCCTGGCTTCCAGCAATATGAATTGATTCACATCTCTAGTCTTATGCTTTGAACAACTACTGTCCAGGTTCCAAATACCCTCACTAGGTCTTGTGTGAGAGTGTTTCTATAAGAAAGTCAAACGTTAGTCCTAGTAACCCAAACAAGTTTGGGTTCACCTCTTGGCAATTTTAAAATAGATACATGTGTGACTTGCTATATTTTATGCACTTTAGGTTTCCACACTAAATGTGTTCTACGATGGATAGTATAAGTGTGGGAAATATACCCAATCATACCACAAGAAAAATATTTTACTCCAGAAAAAGGATTTACCAATCTATGTGCTTTGTAAGATCTTTTCCTAAGTGTTAAACTCATATTCTTTTGTTTAGACCTATAAAATTGTTCAAGTGTGGGAGTAGTTCTATTTTCTTTAATACATTTCAACTCTAATTCAACATATGAGTTTCTACTCTTCAATATAGAAATATCCATTTTCAAGTCAGTTTCTCTATGTTCGGATTCTTCCAAAAAGATTTTAAAATCATTTTCAAGTTCTGTATGAGATGAATTTAAAAGTTCATGCTATTTGTTCAAATCATCATATTCATCTAACAGAGTGATGTGGTTACTATCTATTAATGTATGGTCTTTCCTAAGAATTTCAAATTCTTTTTACAATTCTAAATAATCCAAATTCAATTTTGCATGCAGTTTCCTTAGTCTCCTATATACAGAATGTATGCACTCAGAAACTTCAAATAGTTCTTCATAACTTAAGTCACATACCTCCTCTTGATCCGAATGATCAAGATTTTCAGCCATCAAACATAAATTTATGACTTCCTCTTCAGGTGCTATTTCTGAGGAGTCTAAAGCTGAGTCCGCCCAAAATGCTCGTTGTAGTCTCCTCTTTCCCCTTCTATCATTGGGTTTCTCCTCGGCTTTCTCCTTGCTAGGACTGGCTTTGAGATTAGGGTATTCAGTCTTTATGTGTCCTGGCTTCCTGTACTCATAGCAAATTACATCATTAGAAACCTTAGCATTTTTATGGAGCTTACCCTTGTTCCACTGCTGGCGTCTCCTCTGGTTCCTCCTTAGGAAACTTTTGAACTGCCTTGTCATTAGGGCGATGTCCTCTTCATCCTCAGGCTGGGACTGATCACTCTCTGAGTCATCCACTTTCAGTGCAATATTCTTTTCTTTCATCTATCACCTGCACAATCTGTCATTGAGTTACTCCTTGCTCGTAAGTAATCAGTGATCCAAGCAGATTGTAAATAGAGTAAACATTTAAGTCTTTTGACTCCATTATAGAAGTAATCTGTGCATCATAAGCAGTAGGCAAACAATGTAATATCTTATTTACTTTTTCAGAATTGGTTAGTTCCCTATCGAAAGTATGCAATGAAGTTACTATATGTGTAAATTAAGTATATATGTCAAAGATTGACTCATTCAATTTCATACAAAAAAGTTCATAGTCATGTAGTAGAATGTTCAATCTAGATTGTTTTGCTTCATTGGTTCCATCATATTTAATGGAAAGCCTATCCCAAATCACTTTCTAGATTTACAAGTAGAAACAAGTATGTAGTCTTTCGATTTCAGTGCACAAAAAACACTTATCATTTAATTGAGCTAATTCACATTCTTCTATAGTCTAATCAGCAAAAGGTGTTTGAATTCTAATTCCATCTACAAGTCTAGTAGGTGCAGTGTAACCTTCCTGTACTAAAATCTACATGCGATAATCAAGCGATTGTAGAAAAGTAGACATGCGAGTTTTATAAAAGTCAAATGGGATGTTATCAAATAGTGGATATCTAGTGATTAAATAACCCTCAGGTGTGTTTTGGTTCTCAAAATTAGCTATGATCAAATTTAAAAATTAATTTAAATAGTAATTTTTGAAATAAGCTCTAATACCACTTGATAGTGTGAAAGGTTGTTAGACCTATTACTTATATCCATAAGCTAACCAAGAGGGGGGGTGAATTGGTTGTTTTAAAAATCTCTTGATTGTTTTGAAAACCCTTTTAAATGAAAATTATATATATATATATATATATATCATACAATGTGATTTAGTTCATATCATATGATCAATTATAAAAATTCTATTTTTCAACCACGAAAAATAAAGTGTAATGCAAAAATTAAAATGCAAAAAATAAACACAAGAAAAGAGAACACCAGATTTTATAGTGGTTCGGTCAAATAAGACCTATGTCCACTCCCTGAAGACTCCTTCTTCAGGTATTGCACTAACTAATAGTGTCTCTCTTTTAGCCCCCACAGTAAGGCGGAGAAGCCCTTACAAACTCTCTTCCACCAAACCATAGTGTGGTAGAGAACTGTCATCCTTTCTTACCCTCCCTGGTGATGACAGAGAACCACTCATCCTTTCACACCCTCCTAATGTCGGCAGAGAATCGCTCATCCTTTCACACCCTCACATTATCGTAGAGAACCGTTCATCCCTTTTCACCTTCCCCGATGACGGTAGAGAACCGGTCCTTTCTTCGAAAACTTCTCCTAGGAGATTTCAAAGAGATAGAGAAGAGAAATAATGAGATCCTCACCTTTGGACAACCTTGTGAATCTCTCATAATTTCCTATTAAGAAATCTCGCCAACACTCTCCCAAACACACTCCTCAAGAGCACTCAAGAGAAATTCATGCAAGGACTATTGACAGTCAATTTTTTAGAACCCTTATATACAAAGGAGAAGAAAAACCGTCCAAAAACTAAAATATTAAATTTGACGCATTAAGATCGTACTGTATGATTGACATTCATACATATGAATAGTTCAAATTATTGAACAGTTCATCCCTTACTTTCATGTACGAACCAAGGAACCTCAGTTTTTGTACTCTGGAAAATGATATACGAACTCAAATTGTTCTGTACGAATAGCTAAAAAATGAACAATTCATCCCGTATGATCCAGTACAAACCAATGAAACCCAGTTTTCATACTCTGGGAAATGATATACGAAACTCATTCGTATCGTATGAATAGTTCAAAAAATTGAACAGTTCATCCCGTATGATCTAGTACGAACCATGTAAGCTCCTATTTCATACTCTAGAAAATGATATATGATACCCATTCATACTATACGAACAATTCAAAAAATTAAACAATTCTTCTTGTATGATCCAGTACAAACCAATGAAACCCAATTTTCATACTCTGGAAAATGATATACAAAAACATTTCATATTATACGAATTATACTTAGAAAAATTTTAAACCAGGCTGGTTTGTATCAGAGGAGAAACAACACAAATCATCCTGTATGATTCTATATCATATAGTACGATTAGCTTTAAAAGATTAAGTTTTGTCTCACTCCCCAAGTGTGTGTTAGTGCACACACAAGATAAAAATTTATAATCACACTCTCTCAGACTCATGAAAAGTAAAAATTATAGACTTCACTTATAATAATCCTTAATCTAATATGTCTTGAAGTTTTTAGCAATCTAGAGTATAATTTTCCTGAAAACTATATTAGTGCACACAACAACAAACTTTTCAACATATGTTAGGAGAACCAATAAACAAACAATAAGATTTTGTTATCATAAAAAAAACTCACATGATTATAAAGATAACCTAATATGCAACAATTTCAACACAGCTAAGATATTAGTAAAAGGTTTTTGGAAATCTTTCTATTCCACCAGTTAATTATAAATTTGAGTCTTTTGAGTTTAAGCCACAATCTAGGCATACCAATAACTTTATTATCAGGATGTAGAGGAGCCTCCCAATTATCTTTGACCAAATCATAGAAAGAGTTATCTAAGAGCCACATATTTTGAAATCTTAAAGTAGGAATGTAGTTATGATGCCTAGACTTAATACCAATAAGCATGGGAGAATGATTTAAACAAGTTTTACTTAAATGCTCAATAATGGTGTTAGAAGTATGATCAAGCCAACGATCATTAAAAAGCACTCGATCTAACTGTTATGACAAATTGCCATGGTTCCAAGTAAAAGGATTACCCTTGTAACCAATCTCAACCAACTTACATTCCATCATCATGCTATTAAAATCTTCCATAGACTAGTAAACAGGGTTCGAGCCACCAAGCCATACAAAGGGGCAAGAAATACTATTAAAGTCACCACCAACTAACCAAGGGGAGTTAATTAAATTACTAAAACCAATAAGCTGATTCCATAGAATATTTCTAATAAAATGGGATGATGAAGCATAGATAAGGGACTCATAAAACTCAAAATGCATAAACTCAATTTTACAATAAAAAACATGTGGTAAGTCCTAATAACATCAATGGAGACCGGATCTTTCCAAAAAATCCAAATTTTATTGGACACATTAGCCATATTGTGATTAAAACCCAGTGCTCTAGCCGTCTCTTCCAGCTTAGTAACATAAATAAGAGGTTGAAGTAGAGTAAGGAAAGAAACCTTATGAATACGACATAAATTTCTAACTCTAATTCTTAAATTCGGGCAACCAATACCCCTAATATTCCAAATAATAGACTTAATCATTAAATAGCAGTTTTAATGGTAGTTTGAGAGTGAGTATTTATAGAAGAATGAGCATTCAAGTTTTTCAAATTTTTATTTTTCTTGCTTTTGGCTACAGTAAAATCATGCATATCATTAGCAAACTCTTTAGTAGCATAAGTAACATCACTTGCATAATGATTAATAGAGGAAGAAACCATATTAATTATACTGTTATGGACCTAAAGTTTTGAAAATTTCTCAGGTGGCTCATAGTTATTGATTGGAGGAGCAAATCCATTTCTCTGAGTATTATCATGTTTGGCCAGCTCATCTCCCATAAATTCTCCTTCTTCCAAACTTCCTTCTGAGCCCTTATCCTAGTCATTCATTAAAGCATGAAAAGAATTATTATTAGAATAATCAACATTAATAGCACAATAGTCCAAGTTAAATAAATTTCTTTCATTATCATACAACACATAAGAAGCAATTGGCTTGGAATTTTGTTTTGAAGTAATTGCCACCATTTGTTCATCTACATTCTCAATCATATTAGAGACATAATTATTAGATTTAGTATAACCTGAGGAGGGGCATTAAACCCTGAAAAGTTATGAGTGATGTTAAGCCCTTATGAACTAGTCTCGAGGCTAACCAAGAGGGGGGGGGGGGGGGTGAATTGGTAATTTTAAAAATTTATGAGAAAAAATGATTTTGAAAATCTTTTTGAATATTTTAAAATGATTTTAGGTTTGCAATGATGTGCAGATATTTTACAAAATAAACCAGTAACCACAATCACACGATCATCAATAGAAAAATAAAGTGCAGAAAATAATAAGAAAGAACTCACCAGATTTTATAGTGGTTCGATCAACTTGATCTACGTCCACTCCCGGAGGCTCTCCACTGGGTATTGCACTAACACTAAGTGACTCTCCTTTTGCTCCCACAGTAGGGTGGAGAAGCCTTTACAAAACTCCTTTCCACCAACCCGGTGAGGTAGAGAACCCAGCCTCCTTTCACTTCCTCATGAAGCAGGCAGAGACCCTCCTTTTGCTTCCTCCTGAAGCAGGCAAAGAACCTTGATCTTCTTACTGACTATCCTTCCACAGAGACATAAAGGATAAGAGATGGTGACCGGAGAAGATGACTCAGATCCTTACTTGGAGCAACCTTTGTGAACACCTCACAAACTCCCCCTCACAAGATCTTGTCTCTCTCTCCCAAGCTCTCTCTCTCCTTCTCTGAGCTCTCACAGGCAAGGAAAGTGGCAAAAGATCCCAACGATAGAAGATAAGAGATCTTAAATACAAAGGCTAAAAAATTTCCCTAAATTTCAACTTGCCGTCAAAGATCGTCCAGGACGATCGGTAGATCATCCTATACGATCAGTGTAAATCAAACCCTTTTGTCTTGGATGATTTATAAATGAGCATTATGAATATTGATAATTCAAAACACTAAATATTTGCACATTGATAATCTAAAATATTGAACTGAACATTTAAAATGACTTTGAACATAAACTACTCCCCCTTTTGACATCTTAAAAAGGGGAAAACATCACATAGATACAGAAGAAAAGAAAGAAAAAAAAAGTACAAAACCAACACAAGACATCAGCAAAGGAAAACATACTAGTAGAAAGGGGGATCCAGATCAGATGGAGGAGGAGGTGGTGGCTGAAATAGGCTGTGAAGGCTGGCAAACTGTTCGCCAAACCAGGCCATGTCCTGGTCATGCTGCTGCTACTATTGGGCTATATAGGTATTGAATTGAATGACATCCTCAGCATGCTGCTACTTCTAGGAAACTACGTAGGAGTCAAAGCATGCCTCCCACTAGTCAAACCTATACACCAGGTGATCAAGAGATGATTCTATACGGAGAGGAGCAAGTGCAGCGGGTAAAGGAGAAGCTCTTTCCTCTTCTCCCTCAACATCCGTACTGGGCTCCGGATGAAGTCATGTACTATAAAGAACATGGAAGGAGTTGTTGGAGTAGAAGGAAGGATTGATATCAGATGGAACTGGATATTATAGATTGTACTTCGTGTCAAGAGAATAGGCAATGATATGTCCTAAGGCTAAATTTGGGTGTATCTTGTGGCCTGGATCCTTAATACTAGTTAGATGTTCAATGTATCAAATGGTTAGGTCAGTTGCATTGAAGTAACGATGGGCCATGATGTAATAGATAGTCATGGAAATCAAGGGGGTAATGTGGATGTGATCCAGCCTTTGGAATAATGGAGGAGCGACGGACATGCTGGATTGTCCTAGCATGCTTGATTAGGGAAGAACAGGCATTATCATGGTAAGGGGTATTGGTAATCTTAAGAAAATGATTGACAATGCTCCAGTTAAAATCAGGATCAGAGGACACAAGATAGAGTTTATCACCAGTAATTAAAAGTTGGAGAATATCTTGAAAGTTTTGGGTTTTTAGTTCGACAGGGCGGCCATTAACATAGGAGCGTAGAGCGGAGTAAGAAGAGTCGATGCGAAGATTCGCAAAGAAAATGAGGAGAAGTTCAGAGCTAAACAGAAAGGGAAGAGTCAGAATGAAGGTGAGGGAAGTATGGGTGAAAAAGGTCAAGTACCGGATACATGAGAATACGGGGGTTGATAATTTTAGATTGAGTGATCCCCACATCAAGATATGGCAGGAAGGCAACTTGATCGGCTGTATCAGGAAAGCGGGGATCGACACTCCCCCGGGAGGAACTAGCACCTAGATGCCTAGATCATTTGCCACCAGCCATGAGGTGATGATTGAGTAGGGATGGAAGGAAGGAATGGTGAAACAATGGAGCAATTTGTTTGTTTAAATAGAAATCAACCAGATCATCCAGGACAATCGCAGGATCATCCAGGATGATAGTAGCAATAATGGTGTCCAGGATGATTAGTCAAAAAGGCGGTCAGATCGTCCAGGATGAGCAAATATTATCCAAGATGATTAGACACAGATGATCATCATGAGAAGATAGGCTGGATGACTTTTGACTAAAGGTATCGTATAGGATGATTAGGTGGATCATCCAGGATGATATGCTATAAATGAATCGGCTGGGATGAATTTGAATCATCCAGCTTCTGCCACATGGATTATCCAGGATGATGAGGTGGATCATCTAGGACGATCACAAATAATTGGTGCAGATCAGCCGTTGGATCAAGAAGGGGATAATTTGATCATATCATCCAGGATGATGTAGAGATCATCTAGGACGATGTGACCAAAAATTGAAAAATGATGCAAGATGGAGAAGAATGATCAGGGAACCCAAAATATAAAAAACATTAAAATCAAATAATAATAAAAAAGAAAAAAATTAAAGATAGAAAAACATCAACAAAAACACATTTTTTTTTCTTTTTTTTTGAATCGATCAGCTCTAGTAAATTAGAATTTTTCCTTGAGTTTCAATTCAAAAGCCAATAAGAAGAAAATCGACGACACTAAAATCTAGAAAGTTGGAAAATCAATTTTCATAACTCCTACCTCGGACATCTTACAGGTTCAAATTCCTTTCAAATAAAAGTTTAGTTCAAAAGAAAAGAAATTAGATTCAAAAAGAGATCCTTTCAAGCCTCGTTCCAGAAAAATATCTAATAAAATAGCTTTGCAAAGTAAGGAATCAGAAATCATGATTTTTAATCTCAAGTTTTTGAAAATAATAAGTGGCTCATGGATTTTTCTAAGACATTTAAAGATCTAAAAGGGAAGAAAGCTTATTGGGCTCATTTTTTGCCTCTTTTTCTATTTATTTGGTGCACTTTGTGCATCTTTTAATTTTTGATACACTTTGTGTATCTTTCTAATTTTTGGCGTCATTACACATCTTTTCATTTTTGGCCCATTTTGTGCCTCTTTTTATTTCTTTTTACAAGCTTGCTTTCTTTCTTAATCATTAAAGAATCTCAGTTGTGAAATTACCCTCCAGACATAAGAGAAGACAAAACTCACTCTCTATAATAAGGAGGAGTAATTCACAGAACAAAACCATACTACATATGATAAGTGAAATCACCTGATTAAGAAAACCATAACAATAATTCAAAGCTTTAAAAATACTATTCTTATGAGGTAGATTATTGTAGGAAGATAAAATAGATCTCTATTTCAAAAACTAATTTTTAAATTTTGAAGAAGATTTCTATCCAAAAGAAGTAATACACCATTAAAGGAGTTGGAAGAAGAGAAATAATCATTAATTTTTCTTCCCTTTAACAGATTCAGAGGAGTCAATTACTGCTATAAGCTTCCAAATAAAAACAAACCAAAACTCTCAGTTAGAAATTTAGTTTATTAGCAGTAGTGAGCAGTGATATTATTCTAAAAAGAATAAATAGTAAATAAATAAAAAGAAGAAAAATAATTAAATAAATATCAGTAAACAAAAATCAGCAAACAAAAATCAGTAGAAAGTAACCAAATCTAATAAGCAACTCAAACAAACAAAAATTAGCAGAAAAAAGTTTAAAATGAAATAGACAATCAAATAAAAAAAAAAAACTAAATGAAAAATGAAAAATAAAAAATTCGGAAATTAGTAATCATCAGATTCATGCATTTATGTCAATTACACCCAATCTGGTCCTTAAAATGCTGAATGAGCCAGAGGTCAATGGTTTAGTAAAGATGTCAGCCAATTGATTTTTAGTTGCTACATGTTGTAGCTCAATATCCCCTTTTGTAACATGGTCCCTAATAAAGTGATGCATTATATCAATGTGTTTGGTTCTTAAATGTTGGATAGGATTCTTGGAGATGTAGATGGCACTAGTGTTATCAAATAGAACTGAAATTATGCCAACAGGTAATCCTTGATCCAAAACTTATTGCTTCAACCAAAGGACTTGGGCTACACAACTTCCTAAGGCAATGTACTCAACTTTAGCAGTGGAAAGTGCTACAGAGTTTTGTTTTCTACTAGACCAGGAGACTAAAGATTGTCTTATGAATTGGCAAGTTCTTGAAGTGCTCTTTCTATTTACCCTACACCCTACAAAATCAGAATCAGAATATCTAATAATCTCAAAAGAAGTACTATACCTAAGATACTCTATTCCTAAGTTTTGGGTCCCTAAGAGATATCTGAGGATTCTCTTAACTACAATCAGTTGTGATTCCTTAGGATCAGCTTGAAACCTAGCACAAAGACAAACACTTAACATGAGATCAGGTCGGCTAGTAGTTAGGTAAAGTAATGATCCAATTATATCTCTGTACTTTTTTTGATCAACAGATTTTTCATTTAAATCCTTATCTAATTGAACAGTGGAGCTCATGCGAGTGTTTATTAGATTAGATTTATATATTTCATATTTCTTTAAAATGTCCTTAATGTACTTTGATTGATTGATAAAAGTTCCATCATTCAATTGCCTTATGCTAAACCCAAAAAGTAGGATAATTCTCCCATCATACTCATCTCAAACTCCTTACTCATTATTTTAGAAAAATCATTACATAACTTTTGATAAGAGGATCCAAATAGTATATCATCAACATAAATCTGTATAATGATTAAATCATCTCCTACTTTTCTCAAAAAAAGGGTAGTGTCTACGCTCCCCTTAATAAACTCTCTTTCTAATAGGAGTGTGCTAAGCCTCTCATACTAAGCACTGGATGCCTGTTTCAGTCTATATATGGCCTTTTTTAATTTAAAAATATGATTTGAATATTGGGAACTCTCAAAATTTGGGGGTTGCTCTACAAAGACATCTTCCTTTATTACCCATTTAAAAAGGCACTCTTAATATCCGTTTGAAAAAGCTTAAATCTCTTATAATAAGTAAAGGCTAGTGGCACCCAAATGGCTTCCAATCTAGCTACAGGGGCAAAGATCTCCTCAAAATCAATCCCTTCTATTTAGTTGTACCCCTTAGCCACCAATCTTGCCTTATTCCTAACCACAACACCAGAATCATTCATTTTATTCTTAAAGACCCATTTGGTTCCCACTACACTTTGACTTTTAGGTCTTTCTACTAACTCCCAAACATCATTCCTCATAAATTTGTTAAGTTCTTCTTGCATAGCTAAGATCCAAAATTCATCAGAAAGGGCTTGATTGATATTGGTGGATTCAGTCATTGAGATAAAGGCAGAATGGTTTACTTCCTTCCTAAGTCCATGCCTAGTTCTAACACCTTCAGAAGGGTCTCCTAAGATCAGTTCTTTAGGATGACTTGAAGAATATCTCCAATCTCCAGGCAAAGTATTTTGAGGTTCTACGCTTTCATCCAGATTTATATTTTCAACTCCTTGGATAATCTCTCCTACCTCTTCTTCTTCCTCAACTCTAGACTTCTTATGATCAGATTCATCAAACACCACATGAGTAGTATCCTCCACCACTAATGTCCTCTTGTTAAACACCCTAAAGGATTTCCCCACACTTGAATATCCTAAGAACACTACTTCATCATATTTTGGGTCAAATTTTCCTAAGGATGATTTCCCATTATTAAAAATGAAAACCTTACAACCAAAGACATGGAGGTGGGAGAGGTTTAGAGTTATACCCTTAATGATCTCATAGGGTGTCTTATTCAGATTGGATCTAACATTCACCCTATTCAACACATAACAGGATGTGTTCACTGCTTCTGTCCAAAAGTATTTTGGAAGTGAATACTCAGCAAGCATGGCTCTAGCGGCTTCCACTAAGGTCTTATTCTTTCATTCAGCTACCATGTTCTGTTGAGGGGTCCTAGGAGCTGAAAAGTTATGGCTAATCCCTTGCTCCTAACAGAAGGTTCTAAATTTCTCATTTTCAAACTCTCCATCATGATCACTATGGATGGTCAAAATCTCACAACCTAACTTCTTCTAAATCCAAGTGGAGAAGGATTTAAATTCATCAAATGACTCAGATTTATGTGTCAGGATTCTAATCCAAGTGAACCTTGAGTAATCATCGATAATCACAAATCCATAGACTTTTCCCCCTAAGCTGGCAGTGCTAATGGATCCAATGTGATCCATGTGAAGGACTTCTAAAGGTCTAGAGGTGCTGATGCCCTTAATGGAGTGGAAAGAGGATTGGACTTGCTTCCCTAGTTGACAGGCATCACACAGGTGGTCCTTAATGAACTTAAGCTTGGGGACACCTCTAACTAAGTCCTTTTGGGTGACTCTTCTAAGGGTTTTCATACTAGCATGACATAATCTCCTATGTAACAATCAAGACTCATCAGTAGCAATTTTTATGCAAAATAAAGCTGCACATTCAATGTTATTTAAGTCAAGCATGTAGACATTATTGATCCTCTTGTCCTGCAAAATAGTGTTATTATTTAAGCTTATAATGCATGTGTTTGCCAGGAACTTGATGCTGAACCCTTTGTTACAGAGTTGATTGATGCTGAGCAGGTTCTGTTTCAGTCCATCTACAAGCTAAAAATTTTCAATCAAAAGGTTCTTAGAGTTTTTGATTATACCTTTACCCACCACTTTCCTGGTGGTGTTGTCTCTGAGAGTGATTTTGCCTCCAGCCCTGGCCTCCAACGAAATGAATTGATTTGCATCTTCAGTCATATGTCTTGAGCATCTGCTGTCCAGATACCATATGCTCTCATGAGGTCTTGTGTAAGAGCAACCCTATAAAATCATCAAACATTAGATTTAGGAACCCAAACAGTTTTGGGCTCCTTCTTATGAAAAGAGGAATGCAATATATGTGTGATATACTGTGAAACATGCAGTTTGGGCCTCCACACCCAATATGAACTATAGTGAATAGTATAGGTATGAGAGATATGTCCTAACATGCCACATGAGAAACATCTAACACCAAGAAAAGAATTAACTAATTTATGGGGGTGAAAGTGCCTCTTCCTAGGTTTGAATGATGCATGTTTTGATGATTTTGAATGTGATCCTTCAAGTGATGGAGGTTTGTAAAATTGTGTAAATGTAAGAGGTGTTTCATTACTCTCAAATGTACTAATTTTTATACTTAGAAATTCATTTTCCTTTTTGAGACTTGTAATTTTAAATTTTAAATAATGCTCATTACTATCTAAATCAGATACATGAGATTCTAATTTCTTAAATACAGCTTCTAATTCAACATGCAATATTTTTAGTGAATCATGCTCGACAATCAATTCAAAATACTTTTTGTTTAATTCATCAAATTCATCAAGTAATGAAAGGTGATTGCTATCAATTATAGAATGATCCTTAATCAAAACTTCATGCTCTTTTTCTAAGTTTAAGAATTCTAATTTTAGGCTAGCATTATTTTCTTAAGTTTCTTTTATGATGAATGAATTTTTTCAGAAACTTCAAGTAATTGATCGTAGGTTAGCTCAAATACCTCTTCTTAATCTGACTGACCGAGATGTTCATCTGCTATTAGACACATGTTTGTAGTCTCCTCTTTAGCTTCAGTCTCAGAGGAGTCGGATGCTGAATCTACCTAGAAAGCCTTTTGAATCCACTTCTTATCCTTTCTAAATTTAGGTTTCTCCTCACCCTTCTCCTTGCTTAGGTGAGCCTTAAGTGTAGGACAATCAGCTTTTATATGTCCTGGCTTCCTGCATTCAAAGCAAACTATATCAAAAGAACCTTTAAAATTTTTACTACTCTTGCCTTTATTCTATTTCTGAATGTTCATGTGTTTTTTCCTTAGAAAGCTTTTGAATTGCCTAGTAATTAAGGCAACATCATCACTTTCAAACCCGAAAGAATCAATCTCTGTATCGTTAGCCTTCAGAGCCATAGTTTTCTCTTTCTTCTTCTCACCTGCATCAAGCTATTTTTGGTTCACTCTTTGCTCGTAAGCAATTAGTGATCCAAGTAAGTTATCAATAGAATAATTATTTAAATCTTTCGATTCAGTGATTGCAGTTATCTTGGCTTCATAAGAAGAAGGCAAACATCTTAAGATTTTGTTAACTTTTTATAGTTGGTGAGTTCTCTTCCTAAGGCATGCAGGGAGGTGACAATTTGTGTGAACCTAGTGTATATTTTAGATATTGACTCACTAGGTTTCATGTGAAAGAGTTCATAGTAATGAAGCAGAATGTTTAATCTAGACTGTTTAACTTCAGTTGTGCCCTCTTAAGTGATATATAATTTATCCCAGATTTCTTTGCTAGTTATACAGGTTGACACATGCATGTAATCTTCAGATTTTATTACACAGAAAAATAGATTAAGTATTTTGCATTCAATTGTGCTAAATCACAATCATCAAAAGTCCATTCAACAAAAGGAAGTTTAGTTTTAACAGAATTAACAATTCTATGAGGTGTATCATAACCATCTTTAACAAGCATCCACATGCGATAATTAATAGATTATAAAAATGTGGACATGCGAGTTTCTAAGAAATCAAAAAAGTATGTTATCAAATAAGGGTGGTCGAGTAATGGAATAACCTTCAGCAGTACTTATATTACCAAAGTTAGCCATGGATCAAATTCAAAAATTTTTCAAAACTTGATTTTATGAATCCAGCTTTGATATCACTTGAAAGTTCGTTAGGGATGTTAAGCCCTTATGAACTAGTCCCGAGGCTAACCAAGAGGGGGGGGGGGTTAATTGGTAATTTTAAAAATTCACGAGAAAAAATGATTTTGAAAATCTTTTCAAATATTTTAAAATAATTTTAGTTTTGTGATGATGTGGAGATGTTTAACAAAATAAACTAGTAACCACAATCACATGATCATCAATAGAAAAATAAAGTGTAGAAAATAATAAGAAAGAACACACCAAATTTTATAGTGTTTCAGTCAACTTGACCTATATCCACTCCCCGGAGCCTCCCCTCCGGGTATTGCACTAACACTAAGTGACTCTCCTTCTGCTCCCACAGCAAGGAGGAGAAGCCTTTACAAAAACTCCTTTCCACTAACCTAGTGAGGCAGAGAACCCAGACTCCTTTCACTTCCTCTTGAAGAAGGTAGAGAACCTTACCACCTTTTGCTTCCTCCTAAAGCAGGCATAGAACCTTGATCTTCTTGCAGACTATCCTTCCACAGAGACACAAAGGACAAGGGACGACGATCGAAGAAGATGACTCAGATCCTTGCTTGGAGCAACTTTTGTGAACACTTCACAAACTCCCCCTCACAAGATCTTCTCTCTCTCTCCCAAGCTCTCTCTCTCTCTTTCTCCAAGCTCTCACAGGCAAGGAAAGTGGCAAAAGATCTTAACGATAGGAGATAAGAGATCTTAAATACAAAGGCTAAAAAATTGCCTTAAATTTCAACTTACCATCAAAGATCGTCCAGGACGATTGGTAGATCATCCTGTACAATTAGTATAAATCAAACCCTTTTGGCCCAGATGATCTGGTTCTTCTAGATGATTAGAAGACAAATTTTATTCATATAGTCCAGGATGATTCTGCAATCATCCGGGATGATTAGTTCAATTCTGGTATATCATCCAGAAGACTGTTCAAGTCGTCTAGGAGAATTGGTGCTGGATGATCTCAAAATGACTTGATCATCTAGGATGATACATATATCATCCTATACGATTAGTTCAAAAAGACCAAATTTGTCCGGTACACTGTTTGGGTCGTATAGGTAAACCATGCTAGATGATGTCAAAATGACCTGATTGTCCAGGATGATTTTGATATCATCCCGTACGATTAGTTCAAAATAAGGCATATCGTCTAGAGGATTGTTCAGGTTATCCAGGTGAAATACATTAGACGGTCAGGATTTTCAATTGATTGTCCAGGATGATCTTGCGATCATCCAAGATGATATGATAAAATCACACAAATCTTAATTACTTTCCTTAATCACCTGACTAGTTTAGGCATGATTGCAATGGATCGTCCAGGACAATACACGTATCGTCCAGGATGATCAAATAAAAAAGCTAAAAATAAAAACTTCCCTAACTTGATCTGGTGGCTAAGATTTTCTAATTTGACCATATTATCCTGTATGATGGGTGTATCATCCTGGATGATCTGCTTAATCAAACCATCTTAACATTGATGCCCTAATTAGGGTTTCTATTTTCAATAGATCGTCCAGGACAATATGAATATCATCCAAGACAATTTAAATTAAAAATGAACAGAAACTCTAACTCACTAAAGCTCTCCCCCTGAGTGTGTGCGTACAAGGTTACATAGCTTGGGGATCCATTACATTACACTTGACTCAAGAAAGGTGGAAAAGTATATTGAACCTCAACCACACATAGATTGACTCGATCTTGAGCTGGCTTAAATTTCATTTGATCATGTGAACCTGAAAGAGTATACACTCAAACAAAAATGGAAATATTTGCTATTATCAAAATCATAGTCCTTGGATCTAGATTCGTAACAAACCCTCCTACAACCATCATTGATTTATCAGCCTTAATCTTACTATCTTATTTAGCATAGCTCATCTCTATAGTAATCACAGGATCATCATTCCCTGAAATTTGATGGTGATTAGTGGGATTGTCCTCAGAAGTGTTTGCCTCTGGCAAAGCATCCTGCATTGGGTTGGAAACCTCATTAGATATTTGAGGAACTAAAATGTTTTTCCCCTTAGATACCTTGTTCGTGTCATTATTGTTACAAAATTGAGGGTGTAGAATAAAACATTCTAAATTACAATGGCCATGCATCTTATAATGGTTACAAAAATTAGGCACATTTTCAAATTTCACTTTTTGTTGATACCCATTAATCCCCGATCCAATCTATATTTTATTAGGATCTTTCTTTGAAATATCTATTTCAACCAAAATGCGAGCCACAGATGGACTAGAAATAGAAGCAGTTGCGAAGTTAAGGCAAAAATTATGTGAGAGTTGAAAAAAATGAAGCCTTAGTTTAGGAAAAGAAATCCACACAGGAGCTATTTGTGATTCCTTCCTATCATCAAAATTAGGAGTCCATTTCAATAATCACATTTGACATCCATAATATAGTAAGTTCTTCTAGAAAAAATGCGACTGTAGTCTAAATTGTTCCAGAGTTGAATCACAACATGGCATTGGTCCAACAATGCAACAAAAAAACTTCCAGAGAGTTTTAGGTTAACAAAGAACTTCCATATCACATCAAGATTAGGACGACGCTAGACGAATTTCCCAACTAGAGTAAAAGAAAAAGGAGCAGCTTGATCAGAAATCACTTTATTATCAAACATCAAAGTTGGAATGCCTTTAAAGGAAGTGCAAACCAAATCTAACTTAGTAGAAAAAGGAGAAGAATCACCGGCAAGTACTTCTTTAAAGGAGCGAGATTTTCCTGAAGCCATTAAAGAAAACCAAGGGTTCGATGATGATAGGGTCGTCATTGCTAAAAAACATAGAAAAAAAAGGAAACCAACAAAACAAAACCATTAAAAAAAAAGACAACAAAAAAACCTCAATCCAAAAAAATAGAGTAAAAAATCCACTGAGAGACAAAAGGAACCACAACGAAAGGCCACCTGAGTAGGAGCCCTAGAGTCGCCCGTATAATTGCCACAGGAAATTAGAGGGGGTAGTGACTAGGATTTTAAGATTCAAGTCGCATCTAACATTAATGTGCTAAATATTGCCCATATATTCATTATTATGGAATAATATGTTCTTTGCCCTTGGTCACCCAATGGAGAGTCTCTTACAACAAATTATTGAAGAGTCACTTCTAAACTAGACTCACGATTCAATAAAATATTAGAGAAAAAGAAAAGTATTCATTATACACAAAAAACCACATAGTCACTGCAAGAAGGTAAATAAGAAAACAAAGCATATTAAAGAAAACACAATTCGCCAAAAGAGTATGCAAATATTTTGAAAAAGTGTGTTACTTAGAATATTTTTACATATGCATTACATTTATCATTTACATAACGAGGTGAGGTTTATGGGCGTGAACAAGTTGTGTTGAGCTCGAGCCGCCCCTAGCTTGAGTTTGATTAATTGATTGAGTTTGTGCTTGAACTTAATTCTACAAGTTTGACCAGCTTGTTTGAGAATTTTTTGCTATCATAAAATGGATTGCACATTTTATGATCGAGTACGGCATAAGAAAAATGATATATTACCTCGAAAGATAAAAATATCATTTTTCTTATGGACATATTAATAAAATTTATAATTTAATAGAAATTCCTCTATTCAATATTTGGTTGAATGGGATTTATTTTATTCTGGGATACAGATGCCCCATAGGGGCTTGCCTCTATGGTTTATTACATCTCAAGCTTTGGACACTTGAGAACACTTTTGATTAAACTAGTGGTTTTCTTTTCTTTTGAAAGTCATTTAAACATTGGCTAAGATTTGATTTTAAAATCCATGTAAATCTTGTTTAAAGGGTTTTGGCCTTTAGGAATTTTAAGGAAGAGAGGGGATCAATCTAAAATAAGATTTTGGAATGAGAGCTAAAGGAGGCAAAGTAGGAGCACTTGATTCTGAGAAATCTCAGAGGTGCTCGGACAATCCTATATTAGGCTTTACATTTTAGAATCTAATTTTTATTTAAGCTGATATTTTCATTAGAATTTTGGGGCTTACATTTCAATAATACATGTCGGAGGAATTGCTCGGAAGATGAGGACTTGTATGGTGATTGGAATCAATAATTGCCTTGGATCCTAAAACTAAGGTGAAGATTACAGAGAGGTAGTACCTCAAACCTAAGTCTAAAGGAGTACAAAAGGACTTACAAACTATACCTCACATGAGGCATAGCCATCGCGACCTCTAGATTTATTGCCATGCCTAGAAAGGGTTACCAACTAAACCCACCTAATCTCTTTTAAAACCATGATATTCAATTTTGAAGCATATGAATAGTAATGAGGCTATTTTTATTTAGAAAGTAGAGCTTACAACTTGACTTTGATGACAAGATGCTTAATTATGATTGTTATGCATAATGCTGACTCACAAAGAAAATAGATTTTTGTTATCTAGTCCTTAAGTGAGGGCTTTTTATATTTAACACATTTGGGCTATGCATGATTATTTTAGGTTTTGGAAAATTTGGCAACTTGAAAGTGAGCCATACAATTTTCTTTATTTGAAAATTATAGAGCCTAAGTTGATTTTAAATTGTTTATAAGTTTTTAACATGTAGAAGTCTTAGTTTTATCCTAAAAGCCTACCGCATTCATATGTCCAAGCCACCCCAAGCAAAAATAAGGAAGAAACTTAAGAAAAATATGCATTTCTATTACGCACTCAGTAAATAATTAACACATGCTTGAAAATGTAAATTAACTAAGATAAAAATATAAATAATGTCCAGTTATTACAATCAAGTTTGGCAGCTGAGTTGCCTGCCATTATACAACCCAGTCAAATTTTATTATTGACTCTTCAAGCTTTTGACTTTTGAATTGACATGTGGCTTCGCCTTCAGTAGATACATCCTTTTGATCCACTTCCTTCTTTTAATCCAAACCCACAAGTCTAATATAACTCCTAACTCTATGAAATATAAATAGAAAATGTAAAAGACTCAAAGCTGCAAAATAGAGTTAGAAAGTAGTTTATATAATATATCACATCCAGAATTTGCCTAGCACTTCAAGTGCTAAGCATATGTTTTTACACTATTGGCCACATCACTTGGGAGGTTTTAAGTGGTACTTATCATGCAAGCATTTTATATTTATGATTTATATGCAACCCCCTTTGGACATGGTCACCTCTAAGAAAAGCATATATTTCTACACTAATCACTTAAGGGCAAGTGCCCACAACGTAGAAAATCCAATGGGAAATTGCACCACAGCATCAAACACATGCACAGAAAAAGAAAAATCCTAATCCTAGCATGCCTAAGGGGCTGCGCACCTAAGTGTGTGAGGCTTGTGTGGCATGTCACACTAAGGGTATTTTACTTAGAGTTTGGATCTAAGGCAAAGATGTCTAACACTAGTTTCTGGGCTAAGTGTTGGAGAATTCTCCTTAGCCTTTGGAGCTAGGGAGATGGATACTTCTTTTAGCTTTGGGGCTAAAGATGAAGAATGGAAGGTGTCTAATATATAGCTTTAGAGCTAAGTGTTGGAAGATCCTCCTTAGATTTTGGGAACTATGGAGAAAGAGATCTCCTACAACTTGGAAGTTATAGGAGAAAGAGAGAAATATGCAACTTATGGGTTACAAAATCATGAATGTCTTTGAACATTTTGTTGTTCAAAGATAGGGTTGTACCGTTCTAACTTGGGTTGCAACGATGAATAGGAGATAGGACTTTGAATCTTATGCTTAGAATAAAATTACTTGTTGATCTTGGCTCAACAAGTAAATTAATTTGGGTGTATTTTGATTCACTCGATATGGATCTAGTGAATGAGAATTTCATACGACTTTTTGGGTTGTATAAATAAGGTAATTTCCTACAACCATTGAGTTGTAAGAAGAGGGACTTTTCTACAATTTTGGTTTGAAAAAAAGAGAGGATAAAATGCAACTTGTGAGTTTCAAATTTATGGATGTCCCTTTGAGTATTGGATGTTCAAAGGAAGAAGATAAACTATCCAACTTGTGTTGGGTAAATAGGAGAAGGTGTTATGCATATTTGGTCTACAAGCCGCCATGGATTCTCTTTGAACTTTTAGGGGTTCAAAGAGAGGAATTCACTCTTCCAAATTGGATTGGAAGGATGAGATGGAGATATTTTATACAAACTTTGAGTTATAGAAGGATGAACTTCTCTACAATTTTTGTTTGTGGAGAAGAAGAGAGAAAATGCAACATATGGATTACAAATTCATGGATGCTCCTTGTACATTCTATGTTCAAAGAGAAATAAACATTCTCCTAATTTTAGGTTTCAGAGAATGGGAAGAAACCCATAACTTTTAAGCTAGGGTACGGAATCATCTAAGGCCTTTTTTTTAGCCATAGAAGTGAGCGTTGACTTGTAATTTTGGGTCGCAAGTCATGGGGCAATTGTTGAACTGTGCATTCAATAATGCAAGATGAGTCACCTATCTTAATAAGGCAAACAAGAAAGGATGACATGTAGACATAGGCTTCAAGTCATGATGAGTTTTCTTTGAACATTTAGATGATTAAGGAAGAAAGTTTTATTCTTCCAACTTGAGTTAGAGGGATGAAAGGAGGAATATGCAACTTAAAAGTTACAAGTAGATGAGCCTCTTTGAATACTAAAAGTAGTAAGCTGATTCCATAGAGTCTTTCTAATAAAATGGGATGATGAAGCATAGATATAGGATACATAAAACTCAAAATGCATAGACTCAATTTTATAATGAAAAACTTGTGGTAAGTCTCCAATAACATCGATGGAGACCAGATCTTTCTAAAAAATCTAGATTTTGTTGGACACATTAACCATACTGTGATTAAAACCCAATGTCTAGCCGTCTCTTCCAGCTTAGTAACAGAAATAAGAGGTTCAAGTAGAGTAAGGAAAGAAACATTATGAATACAACATAAATTTCTAACTCTAATTCTCAAATTCGGGCAACCAATACCCCTGATATTCCAAATAATAGACTTAATCATTAAATAGTTATTTTAATGGTAGTTTGAGAGTGAGTACTTCTAGGAGAATGAGCATTAAAGTTTTTTAAATTTCTATTTTTCTTGCTTTTGGCTACAGTAAAATCTTGCATATCATTGGCAAACTCTTTAGTAGCATATGTAACATCACTTGCATCATGAATAATAGAGGAAGAAAACTTATTAATTATACCATTATAGACCTAAAGTTCTAAAAATTTCTCAGGTGGCTCATAGTTATTGATTGG
This sequence comes from Dendrobium chrysotoxum, assembly GCA_019925795.1. Classification (NCBI taxonomy): domain Eukaryota; kingdom Viridiplantae; phylum Streptophyta; class Magnoliopsida; order Asparagales; family Orchidaceae; genus Dendrobium; species Dendrobium chrysotoxum. The sequence goes on along the minus strand of CM034307.1, from coordinate 23,615,983 downwards.
AGGAGCAAATCCATTTCTCTATGTATTATCTTGCTCGGCCAGCTCATCTCCCAAAACGTCTCCTTCTTCAAAACTTCCTTCTGAGCCCTTATCTTGATCATTCATTAAAGTGTGAAAAGAATTATTATTAGAATAATCAACATTAATAGCACAATAGTCCAAGTTAAATAAATTTCTGTTAGTATCACACGACACATAAGAAGCACATGGAATTTTGTTTTGAAGTAATTGCCACCATTTGTTCATCCGCATTCTCAATCATATTAGAGACATAATTATTAGATTTAATAAAACCTAAGGAGGGGCATTAAACCCTCCCACAACCATCATTGATTTATCAGCCTCAATCTTACTATCCTATTTAGCATAGCCATCTCCATAGTAATCACAAGATCATCATTCCCTGAAATTTGATGGTGAATAGTGGGGTTGTCCTCAGAAGGGTTTGCCTCCAGCAAAGTATCCTGCATTGGGTTGGAAAGCTCATTAGATATTTGAGGAACTAAAATGTTTTTCCCCTTAGATACCTTGTCCGTGTCGTTATTATTACATAAATGAGGGTGTAGAATAAAATATTTTGAATTATAATGGCCATGCATCTTACAATGGTTACAATAATTAGGCAAATTTTCAAATTCCACTTTTTGTTGATACCTATTAATCTCCGATCCAATCCATATTTCATTAGCATGTTTCTTTGAAAAATCTATTTCAACCAAAATGCAAGACAGAGATGGCCGAGAAATAGAAACAGTTGCTTGGTCCGTCTGTAAAGGTTTGCCAAAGATGGAAGCTAAGGAAAAAATTATGTGAGAGTTGAAAAAATGAAGCCTTAGGTTAGGAAAAGAAATCCACACAGAGCTATTGGTGATTCCTTCCTCACATCAAAATTAGGAGTCTATTTCAATAATTGCATTTGACATCCAATAATATAGTAAGTTCTTCTAAAAAAAATGCGACTGTAGTCTAAGTTCTTCGAGAGTTGAATCGCAACATGGCGTTGGTCCAACAATGCAATAAAAAAACTTCCAGAGAGTTTCAGGTTAACAAAGAACTTCTGTATCACATCAAGATTAGGATGACACAAGATGAATTTCCCAACCAGAATAAAAGGAAAAGGAGAAACTAGATTAAAAATCACTTTATCATCGAACATCAAAGTTGAAAGGCCTTTAAAGGAAGTGCAAAGCAAATCTAAAGTAGAAAAGGAGATGAATCGCCCACAAGTACTTCTTTAAAGGAGCAAGATTTTCCTTAAGCCATCGAAGAAAACTAAGGGTTCGATGATGATGGGGTCATCATCGCCCAAAAAAACACAAAAAATAAGGAAACCAACAAAATAAAACCATAAAAATAAAAAGACAACCATAAAAAAACCTCAATCCAGATAAATAGAGCAAAAAATCCACCGAGAGATGGAAGGAAAGACAACGAAAGGCTAGCCGAGTAGGAGCCCTAGAATCACCCGCAAAATCGCCACTGGAAACTAGAGGGGGTAGTGATTAGGATTTCAAGATTCAAGTTGCATCCGCCATTAATGTGCCAAATATTGCCCATATCTTCATTATTATGGAATAAAATGTTATTTGCCCTTGGTCACCCAATGGAGAGTCTCTCACAACAAATTATTGAAGAGTCACTTCTAAACTATACTCACAATTCAATAAAACAATAGATAAAAAGAAAAGTATTCATTATACACAAAAAATCACATAGTCTCTGCAAGAAGGTAAATAAGAAAAAAAAGCCTATTAAAGAAAACACAATTTGCCAAAAGAGTATGCAAATATTTGGAAAAAGTTTGTTACTTCGAATATTTTTACATATGCATTACATTTTTCATTTACATAACGAGGTGAGGTTTATGGGCCTGAACAAGTCGAGTTGAGCTCGAGGTGCCCCTAGATTGAGTTTGATTAATTGATTGAGTTTGTGCTTGAGCTTAATTCTACAAGTTTGACCAATTTGTTTGAGAATTTTTTTGCTATCATCAAATGGATTGCACATTTTATGATCGAGTACGACATAAGAAAAATGATATATTACCTCAAAGGATAAAAATATCATTTCCCTTATGGACTCAAAAATAAAATTTATAATTTAACAAAGATTTCCCCATTCAATATTTGGTTGAATTGGATTTATTTTATTCTAGGGTACAGATGTTCCATAATGGCTTGCCCATATGGTTAATTACATCTCAAGCTTTGGACACTTGAGAACACTTTTGATTAAACTAGTGGTTTTCTTTTCTTTTGAAAGTCATTTAAACATTGGCTAAGATTTGATTTTAAAATCCATGCAAATATTTTTTAAAGGGTTTTGGCCTTTAGGAATTTTAAGGAAGAGAGGGGATCAACTTGAAATCACATTTTGGAATGAGAGCCAAAGGAGGCGAAGTAGTAGCACTTGATTCTGAGAAATATCAGAGGTGCTCGAACTATCCTATATTAGGCTTTACATTTTAGAATCTAACTTTATTTAGGTTAATATTTTCATTAAAATGTTGAGGCTTACATTCCAACAACACATGTTGGAGGAATTGCCAGGAAGGTGAGGACTTGTATGGTGATTGGAATCTACCATTCCCGCAAATCCTAAAACTAAGGTGAGGACTGCCGAGAGGTAATACGTCAAACCTAAGTCTAACAGAGTGCAAATGAACTTATAAACTATACCTGATATGAGGTATAGCCATCTCGACCTCTAGATTTATTACCCTGCCTAGAAAGGTTTACTAGCTAAACCCACCTAATTGCTTTTAAAACCATGATATTCAGTCTTGATGCATATGAATAGTAGGGAGGCTATTTTTATTTAGAAAGTAGAGCTTACAACTTGACTTTGATGACAAGATGCTTAATTATGACACCTATGCATAATGCTGACTCACAAAGAAAATAGCTTTTTGGTATCTAGTCCTTAAGTGAGGGCTTTCTTTATATGACACATTTGGGCTATGCATGATTATTTTAAGTTTTAGAAAATTTGGCAACTTGAAAGGGAGCCATGTAATTTTCTTTATTTGAAAATCATAGAGCCAAAGTTAATTTTAAATTATTTACATTTTTTAATATGTAGAAATCTTAGTTTTATCCTAAAAGCCTACTGCATTCACATGTCCAAGCTACCCAAGAAAAAATAAGGAAGAAACCTAAGAAAAATATGCATTTTTATTTCACACTCACTAAACAATCAACACATGCTTTAAATATAAATTAACTAAGATAGAAATATAAATATTGTCTAGTAATTACAATCAAGTTTGGCAGCTGAGTTGACTGCCATTATACAACCCAGTCAAATTTTATTATTGACTCTACTTGTGGGGGGTCTTCAAGCTTTTGACTTTTGAATTGACATGGGGCTTCGCCTTCAGCAGGTACATCCTTTTGATCCACTTCCTTCTTTTAATCCAAACCCCATAAGTCTAATATAACTCCTAATTCTATCAAATATAAGTAAAAAATGTAAAAGACTCAAAGCTGTAAAATAGATTTAGAAAGTAGTTCATATAATATATCACATCTAGAATTTGCCTAGCACTTGAAGTGCTAAGCACCTACTTTTACCCTATTGGCCACATCACTTGTGCAGTTTAAGCAATACTTTTCATGCAAGCATTTTTATATTTATAATTTTATTTGCACCCCGTTTGGACATGGTCACCTGCAAGAAAAGTATATATTTCTACACTAACCACTTATGGGCAAGTGCCCACAATGCAGACAATCCAATGGGCAACTACACCACAGCATCAAACACATGCATAGAAAAAGGAAAATCCTAATCCTAACATGCCTAAGAAACTATGCACCTAAGTGTGTGAGGCTTATGTGGCATGTCATACTAAGGATATTTCACTTAGAGTTTGGACCTAAGGGAAATATGTCCAACACTAGTTTCTGGGCTAAGTGTTGGAGAATTCTCCTTACCCTTTGGTGCTAGGGAGATGGATACTTTTTTTAGATTTGGGGCTAAAGAAGAAGATTGGAAGGTGTCCAACATATAGCTTTTGAGCTAAGTGTTGGAAGATCCTCCTTAGATTTTGGGAACTAAGGAGACAGATCTCCTATAACTTGGAAGTTATAGGAGAAAGAGAGGAATACAACTTATGGGGTTGAAAATCATGAATGTCTTTAAACATTTTGATGTTCAAAGAGAGGGTTGTACCCTTCGAACTTAGGTTGGAAGGATGGATAGGAGGTAGGACTTTGAATCTTATGCTTAGAACAAAATTACTTGTTGAACTTGGCTCAACAACTAAATTAATTTGGGTGTATTTTGATTCACTCGATATGGATCAAGTGAATGAGAATTTCATACAACTTTTGGGTTGTAGAAATAAAGGAATTTCCTACAACCATTAAGCTGTAGGAAGAGGGACTTCTCTACAATTTTGGTTTGTAAAAAAGAGAGGATAAAATGCAACTTATGAGTTGCAAAATTTATGGATGTTCCTTTGAGTATTGGATGTTCAAAGGAAGAATATATTCTCTCCAACTTGTGTTGGGTAAATAGGAGAAGGTGATATGCATATTTGGACTACAAGCCACCATGGATTCTCTTTGAACTTTTAGGTGTTCAAAGAGAGGAATTCACTTTTCCAAATTGGATTGGAAGGATGAGATGGAGATATTTTCTACAAACTTTGATTTATAGAAGGATGAACTTCTCTACAATTTTGGTTTGTGGAGAAGAAGAGGGAAAATGCAACATATGGATTGCAAATTTATGGATGCTTCTTGAACATTCGATGTTCAAAGAGAAATAAACATTCTCCTAATTTTAGGTTTTAGAGAATGAGAGGAAACCCATAACCTTTAAGCTAGGGTAGGGAATCTTTTAAGGTCTTTTTTTTAGCCATAGAAGTGTGAGTTGACTTGTAATTTTGGGTGGCAAGTCATTGGGCAATTGTTGAACTGTCCGTTCAATAATGCAAGATGAGTCGCCTACCTTAATAAGACAAACAAGAAAGGATGACATGTAGACATAGGCTTCAAGTCATGATGAGTTTTCTTTGAACTTTTAGATGTTCAAGGAAGAAAGTTTATTCTTCCAACTTGAGTTAGAGGGATGAAAGGAGGAATATGCAACTTAAAAGTTACAAGTAGATGAGCCTCTTTGAATACTTCGGTATCCAAAGAGAGTTGATGATCCACTCCGTTTGCATTAGGCAAATACAAGGAGATTGCATGCAGGTTTAGAGAAGTAGCAAGCAAGAAGGTGGAGGATTTTCCATTGATTTTGGGCTGAGGAAAGTTGAAGAATTTCCTACAATATTGACTTATAGGAAAGGATGGGGAAAATGCAACTTAGAAGTTGCAAACTTATGAATGTTCTTTGAACACTTTGATGTTCAAAGGAAAGGTGTATACCCTACCAATTTGAATTTAGGAGGATGAAAGAAGGTTCAAAGGTTCTTCTACAATCTTGGCTTGTAGGAGGAGATTACTAGAATGCAACTTAGAAGTTGCTAATTGAAGGCACTCTTTGGACATTTGGTGTTCAAAGAGGGGTCACCATCCACTTAATTTAGGTTAAGTGAATAGAGGAGACTATGATTTGAACCTTGTGTTTTGGAAGGATTATTCATTGCTTTTCTATTTCAATGAATAAGGGAAGGGACTTCGGGTTTGTCCATAAGGCTTTGTTTATGCCCTTTTATGCCCTTCTAGAGGTCATTTAAGAACCTCTATATGGGCTTTGAAGGTACAAGCAAGGATAACATTTGTTAGTTTTGCTGGCTCCAACAAAGAAAATGAAAAGAAAGCTTAGAAATTGGTTATAAGTTTCTATAACATGAAATATGGTGTATTAAGGATTTTAAGGAAATCCACAACATCATGCGCGAAGATGATTGGCAATAACTCCTAAGGTGTATTCGGAGTCATGCAATGGAACATTTGGAGCCGTGAGGACATTCCAAAAGTTTATGAGGGAGGAATGTCCATTTGTTAATTTTACATTCAAACAAACTAGAATTAATGAAGAACTTGGAGTTTGGCTCTAAGTTCAAGAGTTTGGAGCTTGATATATTTAAAATCTTGTAGAATTTCAAAATACCAATGCATGAAGAAAGATTGATGGATGTTTGTTGATTTTGGTCTCAACAAACAAGGGATAGATTAACTAATTATGCAATGAAGTATTTGGAGCTTTGAGATAGTCCAAGTAATTCATGCATGAGATTGGATAAATGATTATGTACTGATTTTGGTTTCCAAATAAATAAGAGATAGAAGAACTTGGGATTTGGTTCCAAGTTCAGGAGCTCATAGTATATACTTAAGATCTTTAGAAAAATTCAAAGTACCATAAAGGCATTTCTTATGTTCTTTTAGGCCCCTCTAGAGGTCATTTTAGAACCTCTATATGGGCTTTGAAGGCCACATGCAAAGACATTATTTGTGGATTTTGTGTTCCAACAAATAAATGAGAGAGCTTAGAATTTGTTCCCAAACTCAAGGATTTATGGCATGATACATGTAGGATTTTAGGGAAACCAAACATGTCATACAAGAAAGATTGAAAGATGATTATGCATTGATTTTCATATCAACAAGCAAGACAAACATTCAAGATTTGGAAACCTCTATATGAATTTCGAGGTAATGGATGGAGAGATGGTTTGTTGGTTTTATGCTCCAACATACAAGAGATGGAAGAACTTGGAATTTGGTTCCAAGTTCAAGAGCTCTTAGCATGCATTTTTGGATTTTGGGTAAATCCAAGACAACATACACAAGGATGGGTAGAGTTTGTTAATTTTATCTCAACAAACAAGATATGGATGGCTTAGAATTGGCTTCTAAGACCAAATGATTCATGTGATAGTATATTCGAAGCTTTGGGATGGTTCCAAAATATCGTATGTGAGAGGGGAAGAGCCTCGAAAGAGAGCTCCCCAAGTATGATAGAACCCATGCAACATAATGCTTAGAGCCTTAAGGAAGCTCCAAACACTATGCATGAATGGGATAGTGCATGAGAAAGAGAGCTTCCTACTCTTCTACAATTATTTTTTTTTTGGATTTGTTTGGAGAAGTGAAGGCTATTTCCTAACGCCTTAGAGATTTTCCCTAAATCAATTTTTTGATATGATTTAAAATTTTGGAAGCTTGTATTTGATCGCATTAACTTGCAAATTAGAGAAAAATAAGCTTAAGTAATCTCTAAGTGTGATCGGGCATTAATCATGGGCCATTGGGGTCCATGAAACACTCTAAATTAATTTCAGTAACACCTAAGATTAAATGAGCATATTTAAAAAAATTTGCAAATTAAGGGATTTGTTAATCTTAGCAAAAGATTTATGGCACATGACTTGATTCATGATAGAAAACATACACCTAAAGCTTTTAAGAAATCAAATTAATTTTGGCATGATTTGATTCATTAAAAGAGTTGAGGTAATTTTCCAATCTTAGATAGTTTGCATGATGGAGTAATCAATCATTGTTATTTTCCTCATAGGCTATGCAATATACCCAAAGTGAATTTGACCCATATCACTTGCTCTAGGATTTATAAAATGAACCTTTGGGGGTTCATATGAGACCCTACAACAAGTTATCAAATGTGTTTTTTTTTTATATATAGTCATGTTATGATGAAATCCGCAAGCTTCCAAACTCTTAAAACCTATGTCAATTTTGTCATGAAATTAACATTGGATTAAGGAAACACGACCTACAATGCAAGGAAACCTATGTTTCGATGTTCATTTTGAGGTGGGAAGAGATCATTTTGAGGTGAAGGTGTTGGAAAGAAACTTGATGCAATTTCATGCTTTTTGGGAGGTGTTGGACACCAATCCAACACCCCTATATGTGTCGGCATGTCCGTTTGACTCTCAGAAGAGAGTAAACAAGTGAAAGTCACCAAACGTTCACTATTTTAAGGAGAGGACAACAGACATAGGATTTTGGGGAAGCAAAAATTAAAGTTTCTAAATGGCCTAAGGCTTGGGGACGTCAACCACACATCCAAGGCTCTGAGTAGCCAAAATTTTACCTCACACGGGCTGTCCAAGCACTCCAAATTGCTGTCCAAGCTCCAAGTGTTATCCAAGCTCCAAAGTTGTTGTCCAAGATGCTATCGAAGATCCAAATTTCCTGTCCTCGCTGCTCCAGAAACTTCCCTTGCTGTTTGGAAACTTCTAACAGCTCCCTTGTTGCCTCGAGGTCGTTGATGTCGGAGAAGATGATCGAAGATACCTTCACTTTTGCTAGGAAATAAGAAAATGGGGCTATGGTAGCACCTTTTCCCTTTAGACTTCAGGGGATAGTAGCAGCCTCTAAAATAGCGAAGCCAAAAGAGGAGGATGATAAGGGGATTCAGTTGACCCCACTGGGCTGGACGGCCGAGCTTCTCCATGGCGGGTTCGATGCAGGCGGAAGCTTTCCAAAATGAGCTTCGTGTGGAGTTTTTCCCTTCCTCTCTATGGGCTCTAAAAATTCAGCCCCGGCCTCGCCCACTACTTTTCGGGGGAGTTTTAATAGATTAAGTTTCAGGGTAAATTTTGGGAAGGTAGATGGGTTTGAAGATAAGCCACTACCCATAGATTTCTCCCTCATCTTGCAAGGACTTTATGATCTGAGTTCTAGTTTCCTGTAGGCGCAAGACCCTATAGTTAATTACCCCTCTCAGTAATGAGAGAGAACTTTTGATTAAGGCTATTCATCAATAAGATACGTAGAGATACGTGTTATCTAGCATATAGTAGAAGCATAGGCTTGGGTATTGAAAGAGTTTGAAATTTAAAATAGGAATTGAACCATCTTGCACTTAAAGAAGATGGTGAGGGAATGGATGATGGACTCAATCAACATCCCATGGTTCTGTCATCCTGGGCCATCACTTGGATGATTAGGATCAATTAACTTCTTCACTTAAGCTTGTTAATTCATGATTTGTATTTTCAATAATTATTTAGTCCAGTCTTTTCTGTAATCACAAGTCGTGTTCCCTGTGATCCAACTTGGTTCAAGTCCAAACATTAAGTACCTTGTAGTCCAACTCAAGTCTTTGCTTGAGTTCAAATGTCCAGGTCCTAGCTTGCTCATCTCATTTGATGTTCAAACAAATGCAAGCCTAAGTTTGAGTTAAGTTTAAAAATTTGATTATTGTTTAATTTGAGTTAAAGTCTTTTATATTTTCTTCAATTAGAGTTCAAGTTCATGTTCAAAATGTCCAAAATTTGTCCAAGTTAGGTCCCCTATCCACTGGACAGTCCGACAGACTCCTGGCGTCTCCCCCATTTAGGGGCAGTTTCAAGAGCCTCGTCCTCCCGCAATGCTAGAGAAACATATGTACGGTAGGTGTCGGATGACACCGCAGCCAAAAATCTTCGATCCAACCATGCCAGAGAAAGGCGGGTATGGGTCCTCGGGCACTAATTTCAAAATAACGTAGTTTTCATATTTTTCCCCGCCACACTAGAGAAAAGCATGTATAGGGCTTACCCACCTCGTTGTAGGCATCGCACCGGGTTTCCTTCCCACCATGCTAGAGAAAAGCATGTATGGGCGGTTTTCTCGCTCGACATGAATGATGAAAAGAGGATTTTGAGTTTAAGACATTTATACCAATGTGAGGAGTTGATGGCGACGAGGGCAAAGACAAAAACATTGTCTCTCTTTTTTTTTTAAACTCCCTTTTTTGAATTTTTCTCATTTCTTCTTTTTTTTAATCTTTCCCTTTTTTGTTTCTTTTCTCTTTTTTATCTCTCTTTTTTTTTCACACACAACCACACTCATATATAAATAATAATAACTATAATAATAATTAATATTAGTTAATGCTAAAAAGAAACAAAATGAAATAGAGTTTATACCTTCTCTCCTAAAGTTGTCGGGTAGGGCAGTAGGAGATTTCAGCTAGACTTGATTAGGAGGAGGAGGGCAAGGCTTGGTAGGGAGCTCTCTCTCTCTCTCTCTCCTCTCTTTCTCTCTCTCTCTCTGGACCGAAGGGTTGGGTAGGGATGGAGTCGGCTATAGCAAGTGAAGAGGAGGTTCAGTTGAGTTAAGGTTTCGACTGCTTGGGTTATAGGCCGATGGGTAGGGGGCTAGGATCCAAAGACGCAACGGGAGCTTGCAGCTTATGCATGAGATGAAACTAGGGCATTGAAGGGCTGGTTGGTTTGGATGTTCGGGCCTAGTGTTCGGCGGGATGGAGGCTTTGACGTCAGCAAGGGAAAGTTTGTTCTGGAGCAGAGAAGGATAGGAGCCCAGGCCATGAACTTTGTGACTGTGATGGGCGGCAGAATGAGGATTTGAAGCTGGTTCTCGGGTTCAGATGGAGGTCCGGGAGGAGGGATCATGGGTTTGACTAGCTTGGATGTGTCGAAAGATAGGGTCCAGGGTAGGTCAGAGAGGATATCAGAGTGGAATCGGTAGTTGGGATTTTATATGCGAGAGAAGTAGCCCAATCGAAGACACTCATCTCTCATTTTATTGACACAAATCAAGAGACAATCGAGGTGAGGACTTTTGCATTCGGTGCCATTTATAGAGGCATGGGATTGTAGCAAGTGGTTGATTCGACAGGATATGGGCTTCGGTAAGTGTGGCAGAGGTATGAGGATTGGGCAATTTTTTTATTCCCATTTTTTCTTTTCCTTATGGAGGTTAACAAATACCCCCCAATAAATATGGTATGCATCTAGAGCGAACCACATTTATTATATGCTGATTGACCTTGTGGATCTCTAGATATTTTCTCTGAATGTCATATAGAGGTTTTCCTTTTACAGATCTTCAAAAGCTTGTTTGGATGTCATGCTGAGGTCTTTATTTTGCAGATCTCTAAAGGCTTATTTAGATGTCATGCTGAGCATTTGATTTTCATTCTATAGATTTCTAAGAGTCTATCTCTTGACCTTTATAGATCTTTAGATGCACTTGTAGTCATTAATATGATTGATATATTTACTCGTATTAAGTAGAGATCCATATGAGAGTGACAGAGTACCTCATACTTAAGTCCTTTGAGCCTCACTTTATAAACTGACACTTGTACATAGCATTACTGCTCCTTTGTTCTTCTTTTGCCACCACTGTCACATTAGTTTCTAGCATTTTTGTAACTGTTCAACATCTTTCTTTATCACAATCATGTATAAATATAATATTTCTATTGTATATTACTGATATCATTAGAGATTTATCTGAATTTTATAGATTCATCAGCTGGTGGGACTTTGTTATCTCTTATAGTGATTGTATCTTGATACTTTTTGGTGATAATACATTCAATTTATAGAGGATCTTTCATTCTTCCCTCCTCTGGTTATATCTTGGAAAATTTTTAAATATTTATTTAGGGATCTCGGTACACGGCATGATGTCGACCCAAATAAATATTTAAAATGCCCCCAGTCTCTAGGAACATTTATAGGTATCATTCAGGGTACTCTTCTCACAGCTTTAGCATGAGCCTTGAGGTTTTGGTTCCTTCTGCACTGTGCTATGAGCGGCAGACTTGATGAAGGATTACCTGATTTATCTTTACGGACTTGTCATTACATTTTTGTACCTTTGACCCTTTGCTTCTTTCTTTGGCAAGCTTCATGAAGGAGTAGATGCCGGTGACCTAAACCCTTTAGGTATATTAGGTCGGTGGTAAGGGGTAATCGATCCAGAGCTTTTTGCATAACAGACTTGTTTTCAGATGGAAATAAATCATACAGTATGATCACGATCATACAGTATAATTAGTTTACAAACTAATCACTTAGAATTAGTCGTGAAGCTTGAGTGTTAATGACAGATCGTAGAGTATGATTAAAAATCATACAGTATGATTTTCTTCAAAAAAAATTTTGAACTTCAAAAAAAAGAGAAACTCTCCCCCTGTGTGTGTATGCATGGTCACCCCATTTGCATACACTCTTTTATAGTAGACTCAAAAAAATGAAAAATTAAAGAAAATACAAATACAAATATTTTTACATCCTATTCTACCCAATCTTAAGTCTCCAGCAGTCTTGAGCGGTGTGTATCTTACCTGAAATATTAGTGCTCACAGATAAAAATAAACATCTCTATTTTTTAAGGAAGAATATAATAATTCAGTCAATATTATTTATCATCATTAAAATTAGATGCTAGGGATCCGGGATTGCAATAATCTCCCCCTTTTTGATGATGTCAAATAATGTTATCTGATAGGCATGATCAATGTTATTTCCTCCTTAGCTCGCCCTCACTAGATGATGGATTTTAAAAGATGGGAGGATTTACAAACAAATTTTTTAATTTTAAAATTTTTGTTGTTTTTTGTTTTTTTTTTAATTTTTAGAACATAAATAAAACATGACGTGATTAAGAAAAAACACAACATAAAAAAACATACGCAGCTTGAAAAATATCATAGCATATAAACAAACAAGAACATAGAACTTTGCAAGAACATAACATAGAAATTTCTCCCTCTTTTGACATCAACAAAAAGAGGAGTACACACTTAATAGGGAAGTAAAAATAGTACAAGAAAAAGAAATACACGACACACAAGTAAAAGCAACTAGTAGTCGGGATCCTGATCAGGTAGTGGTGGCTGATAGTACTGATGGATGGACATAAATTATTGATCGATCGAGGTGAACCATTCACCAAACCATTGCATATCATCTTTGTGCTATCATTGTTTTTGGTCAATGTGGTAGTCTAGTTGAGTTTCAAGTTGATCAAGCTTCTGAACAATATTATCCTGAGTGAAGGTAGGGTAGGCAGGTCAAGGTGGTGGTATTAGTGGTGGTGGAGGTCCTTCTGCAAAAGTAGCTTCCCCTTCTTCATCAAAATTTAGATCAGCGTGCTCTTGCCCATGATGGAAAAGAATATGGAATGAGGCATCTATATAAAAGATAGGATGCTTATCCGGTGGAATAGGATAACTGAGTTGATATTTGATGTCGAGGATGTATCCTATGATATATCCTAAGGCAATGTTTTGTTTTCATCAAGCACTGGGATATCTAATATTATACATGTTATGAATGTAATCTAAGATTATTTAGGCTTCATCAAACTTGGTGGCTGACATGATTAAGTAAGTTACTACAGATAGAAGCGGGGTAATGTGTATGCAATCTTTAGCTTTTGGTATAATGGATGTTCGAAGAATGTGCTGAATAATGCAGGCATTTTGAGTTAGAGTTTGGACAAGTGGTAGGTGCGGGTTTGTTGGCACATTCCTAAGCAGCTTATTAACTGAGGTACAATCAAAGTCATTGGTGAGTAGAGATTTGGAACGAGGTCCTTCGGTAGAGAGTCCAATGTGTTTAACTAGATCGGCTTTAGTGATTTCCACATTTTATTTGCATATAAAGGAGGTCAAGATTGTGCATTCGAAATCTATCCTAAGATTTGCTAAAAATTCATAGAGGAGTTTAGAGTGAAAAGGGAAGGCCAGGGTAAGAAGAAACGGGAGAGTGGTGGAGGAAAAAAGATTCATAACCTCAAAATTTAAGGTAGCTTGGTTAAGAATGCGTGATAGAGTGATCTTTGCCTCTTTGAACTTGTTATAGGCTTTTTCATCAGTGGTGGAGAGAAAATGGTCGTCGAACCACCGAGAGGAGGAAGAGCTCCCCTCAATCAGTCTACCACATTTACTTCCATTGACCATTAGATAGAAATATTAAAGCGATGAGAGATTTGGAGAAGTTCAGAGTGATTTGAGCCAAAGAAACTCTTCAATTTATGGTTTTTCTGGATGATCATACAGTACGATAGGGATTCGTATAGTACGATCAGGTGAATTAACTCATCTGGATGTCTTATCGAAAAAAGTAATCAAATTGTACAGTATGATCCAGATTATATTAAATGATCTTAAGAGATTTCATTCATGCCGAGGAGTCATTAGTATGACCTTTGATAAAAGGTATCATAGAGTAAGAACATATGTTCATCCAGTATGAAGAGTAATTATGATCGTACCGACCGAGTTTAAATTTGTCCCCATCCAGTTTGACATGTGGATCATACCGTATGAAGAGAGGAATTGTACAGTATGATGATTAATAATGTGTATCGTACAGTATGAGTGGTGATTCGTACAGTACGAGTGGTGATTCGTACAGTATGATGTATATATCAGCAAGTAAATTTGAACTGTTGAGGGAATTAAGGGCTGTGATTTGTTTATTTGTGAGGATTGTACTGTATGATTATGTATCGTATAGTACGATATACAACAATATGTGTGTGAGATGATTAGGAAACCCCCCTTTTTTAATTTTTTAACAAAATAACAATACAGAAAAAATGAGTACAAACACATGAGTTTTAAAAACATTTTTTTAATCTTTTTTTTATTTTTTTTGTTTTTTTTTTGATTAAGCATGAATGTCTATGACACCTAATTTTATCCTCAACATGCTAATGTATTAGCCAGTTGATCTCCGATAGTTATATGGTGTAGTTCGATATCTCCCTTGGCAACATGGTATCTTATAAAGTGATGCCTAATATCTATATGCTTTGTGCGTGAGTGTTGAATTGGATATTTAGATATGTAAATTGGACTAGTGTTGTCACACAAAATTGGGATAGTTCTTACAAGTAGTCCAAGATCTAAAAGTTATTGTTTTAACCATAAAACTTGAGCAACACAACTTCCTACTGCTATATATTATGCTTCAGCCATTGAAAGGGATACCGAATTTTGTTTTCTACTAGACCATAAAACTAAGGATTGTCCTATGAATTGATAGGTACCAAAGGTGCTTTTTTCTATCTACCCTATATCTTACAAAATCAGAATCTGAATACCCTATGATTTCAAATGTAGTGTTGTGTCTAGGATACCAAATTCCTAAGTTTGGGGTGCCTAGTATATATCTAAGAATTTTCTTGACAGAAGTTATGTGGGATTCTTTTAGGTCGACTTGAAATCGAGCACAGAGACATACACTTAACATTATATCCGATATGCTGGCAATTAAATAGAGAAGTGATCCAATTATCCCCCTATACTTGTTCTGGTCTACTGACTTTCCTTTTGGTTATTTATCTAATTGAATGTTAAAACTCATGGGAGTATTTATGGACTTAGCATTATCTATTTCATACTTTTTTAGAATATCAATGATATACTTAGATTGGCTAAGGAATGTTACATCCTCCATCTATTTTACACTGAATCCAAGGAAGTAATTAAGTTCTCCCATCATGCTCATTTCAAACTCGTCACTCATTATTTTTGAAAATTCATCACATAAAGTTTTCTCTGAAGATCCAAATTAGATGTCATCTACATAAATCTGAACAATGAGTATCTCATCTCCTACCCTTTATAAGAAGAGGGTGGTGTGTACACTAGCCTTAATAAAGACTCTATCTAGTAGGAATGTGCTAAGTCTTTCATTCCAGGCTCTAGGTGCTTGCTTTAACCCATACAGTGCCTTTTTCAATTTAAATACATGATTTGAAAATTGTGAGTTTTCAAATATGGGGGGTTGCTCAACATAAACATCATCTTTAATTATCCCATTTAGGAAAGCACTCTTAACATCCATTTGATATAATTTGAAACCCTTGAACCAAGCAAAGGCTAAGAGTACCCTTATGGCTTCTAGTCTGGTTACTTGGGGAAAAGTTTCCTCAAAATCAATTCCCTTAATTTGGTTATACCCCTTAGCTAATAATTTGGCCTTATTTCTCACTACTATTCCAGAGTAATTCATCTTATTTTTAAAGACCCACTTTGTTCCAACCACACTTTGTTCCTTAGGTCTCTTGACTAATTCCCACACATCATTCCAAACAAATTGGTTTAGCTCTTCTTGTATTGTTAGGATCCAGAATTCATCTCTTAAGGCTTGATCTATATTGGTGGGTTCAATCATGGAGATAAATGTATAATGACTAACTTTCTTCCTAAGTCCATGCCTAGTTTTTACACCTTCTGATGGGTTTCCTATGATCAACTCTCTAGGATGACTAGAAAAATATCTCTAATCTCTAGGTAATCACTCCTGAGGTTCTACTCTATCTTCTATGATAATGGTTTCTACCCCTTGAATGACCTTGACTTCTTTTTCTTTAGGATTAGGTTCAGAGGTCTTATCTGATTCATCAAATTTCACATGAGGAAGAGTTTATTCAGCTAACATTACCCCAATAGCTTCAACTAAGGTTCTATTCTTTCTCTTAATAATTCTATTTTTTTGAAGGGTCCTAGGGGTAGAGAGGTTATGTTCTATTCCTGTCTCTTGATAGAACAATTCGAACCTATCATTCTCAAATTCTCCATCGTAATCACTACGAATTGTTGAGAGTTTACATCCTAATTTCCTTTGAATCTAAGTGGAGAAGGTTCTACACTCTTCAAATGACTCATTCTTATATGCTAAAAATTTTACCCATGTAAATCTAGAGTAGTCATCCATTATTACAAATCTATAAGATTTCCCTACTAGGCTAGCTGTACTAACTGATACAAATTAGTCTACGTGATGAATTTCTAGTGGCCTAGTAGTGTTGATATCCTTGATTGAATGAAATGATGATTTCACTTATTTTCCTAGTTGGTAGGCATCACATAGGTGGTCCTTAGTAAAGTCTAACTTAGGTATGCCTCTAACTAGGTCTTTCTGAGTGATATTCCTAAGTATTTTCATGCTAGCATGGCATAGTCTCCTATGTCATAGCCAAGAGTCATTAGCTATTATTTTCAAACATAAAGGGTTTGAATTTTCAATGCAATTGAGGTCTAACATATAGACATTTTTTATCCATTTTCCTTCTAACATAAGTTTATCATTTAAGCTAATTATACATTTATTAGAAAGAAACTTTATGTTAAAACCTTTGTCACACAGTTGAATAATACTTAACAGATTGTGCTTTAAACCATCAACTAAAATAATATTTTCAATTACAAAATTTTTAGAATTTTTAATGATACCTGAGACCACCACTTTCCTGGTGGTGTTGTCTACTAAAGTCACCTTACCTCCTGACCTGGCCTCTAGTGTCTTGAACTGCTTCACATGACCAGTCATATATCTTGAGCATCCACTATCTAGGTACCACATGCTATCACTACGTCTTTTGTGAGAGCACCCCTATAATGTTAATTAAAGATTAGTTTTGGGACCCAATGGAGTTTGGGTTCCTCCTTATGCTTGAATGAATGAGAAGTATACATGTTATGCTGTGATGAATGCAGCTTAGGTCTCCACACTTGATGTGTCCTATGGTGAATTATGCAAGTGTGGGCTATGTGACCTAACATGACACAAGAGTAACACCTAAGATTGGGAATTGGGTTCACTAACCTATGTGGTTGATGGTGCCTCTTCCTAAGTTTGTGTGATGCATGCAACATAAAGGGGTTGTCCCATTGGACACGTGAGGGTAATGGTTTATTATTTTCTGATGCTATAACCTTTGCTCTTAAGTATTCATTTGCACTTTCGTTGCTTAATACTTCTCATTTTATTATTTGCTGTCTAGTTGAGATGCAAGTTATTCTAATTCGTTAAATGTATTTTCTAGTTCAACATGTGATGATTTCAAGGAATCATGTGTAACAGTTAATTCAACATGCTTCTTGTTTAATATATCAAATCAACCAGGGACATGTGATCTCTATCCAAGTCAGAATGTTCTTTAACTAAGCTAGCATGCTCTTTTTATAAAGGATTAAAAATCAGTGTTTAGACTAGCATGCATTTTCTTCAACTTTCTAGGTGAGTTATGATTTTTTCAGAAATAACTAGCAGTTCATTATAAGAGAGTTGACATACCTCATCTTAATTTGATTGTTCAAGGTTATCTTTAGTCATAAGACATAAATTTGTTACCTCCTCCTCTTCTTCTTCTTCTTCTGATAATTTTGAAGTAGAGTCAGCCCAAAAACTTTTTGTATTTTTTGTTTACCCTTCTTATACTTTGACTTCTCCTCGCACTTCTCCTTAATTGGGTGAGTCTTTATATTGGGGCAATCATCTCAGAGATGACCTAGTTTTCTGTACTCAAAGCAAATTGTGTCACATGCAACTTTAGTATTCTTTGAGATTTTACCTTTGTTCCAGTTGTTTTGATGACACCGTTGCTTTCCTTTCAGAAAATTCTTGAACTGATGAGTCATCAAGGCTATATCATCATCTTCCTCCACTACATAACTATCACTTTCGGAATTGTTCACTTTTAGAGCCACAGTTCACTCCTTCTTCTTTTCTCCTGCATCACTTTGTCTTTGACTCACTCCTTTCTCGTAGGCAATGAGCAACCCAAGTAAATTATCAATTGAATAATCAGTTATTATAGTTATTTTTACATCATAAGAACTAGATAAGCATCTCAAAATCTTATTAACTTTTTTTGAATTAGATAACTCTCTTCCTAGAGCATGCAAGGATGTCATTATCTGGGTGAATCTAGCGTACATTTCAAATGATCGCATAGAATGATTAGGATCATACACTACAATTAGTTTAAAAAATTAAATTTATAATCTTACCTAAACTATAGTGGCAGCTAGGGTTTTTTGATGGAAATAAATTATATAATACGATCATGATCGTACAGTATGGTTAGTTCACAAACTTATCATTCAGAATTTGCCGTTAAGCCTGAGTTTTAATGAGAGATCATACAATACAATTTTCTTCAAAAAAAAAAGCTTAAAAAAAAGAGAAACTCTTCCCCTGTGTGTGTGTATGGTCACCCCATTTACATACACTCTTTTGTGGCAGACTAAAAAAAATGAGAAATTAAAGAAAGTGTAAAATACAAATTCTTTTACATCCTATTCTACCCAGTCTTAAGTCTCCAGAAGTCTTGAGCGGTGTGTATTTTACCTGAAATATTAGTGCTTACAGACACAAATAAATATTTATATTTTTTAAGGAAGAATATACTAATTCAGTCAATATTATTTGTCATCATCAAAATCAGATGATAGGGATCTGGATTGTAATAGGAGCTGCCAATGATCCGGCCATATTTGGATATGCTGGATCTGGCCTTTTACACCCATATAGGCTTCAAACTTGACCTATGGGAAAATGCACTCCCTAATGCTAAATTAACTGAAGTTGATAGATTTGGAGTTCTCCTTCGTGGTTGAAGATTTGGAGCTTATGCATATTTGGTAGTTGCTCTTGACTCCTCCTTCCCACTGGAACTTTGATTATCTAGTCAATTAGAAGAGTCTTGTGGATTATGACTACTAAAACTCATCAAGTTAAATTAGCCTTCATACATCCTACAATCCCTACTAACGGGTTAACGAAGTGGGGGGTTTCGCTACATTGACCTTTCTTGTAGCATGTTGAGTAGACGGAGCTGCCAGCGATCCAGTTATATTTGGGTTTGTTGGATCTGACCTCTTACACCCTCTCGAACCTTAAGCTTCAGGCTGTCGAAAGGCTTTAAGCTGTTTCGTCCTAATTTGTTGGAATGTGTAGCCACAAAAGTCTCTTTCTAGTCTTTTAAATCTTGGTACGTTGGAGAAGGTGGTGTCCCAAACTTTTGAAAGATCATCTAAATATACCTTGAAAAAGAATAAGTTATATCCTTTTATCTTGAAGGAATAAATATTTAGATAATTCATGTTAATTAGTTTAAATATTTTTTCAGGGATCTTGGCATGCACCATGATGTCGGCTCGAATAAATATTTAAAATGCTCCTATCTCGTAGGGGGATTTCAGAATAGAATAAATTTGGGATTTTGAGATTTTAAATATTTATTTGGGGATCTTGACGCATAGTATGATGTCAACCCAAATAAATATTTAAAATGCCCCTGTCTTGTAGGGAGATTTTGGATAGACTTTGTATTTCGGGATTTTAAATATTTATTTAGGAATTTTGATAAATAGCACAATGTCAACCCGAATAAATATTTAAAATACCCCCAATCTGATGGGGGATTTTTGAATGCATTATTGCTACACAAGAGAATTTCAAAATATAAATATAGGCATGCACTGATAGATATGTACATAACACTTTGATCATTATATAGTACATTGAACAAGAAATTTTCACGCATGATACTTCTTTAATTGTTGGCCATTGATCAGTGGCATAGGCTCTGACCATTTAGATCGATCAATTGATAAGCTCCTCCTTGGTACACCTTCTTGAAGACAAAGGGTCCCTCCAAATCGGAAACAAATTTGCAACTAATTTTTTGGAGGGGGATGATTGGTCTTCTCAGCACCAGGACCAATTCCCTCTCTTGAAATGATCAATAGTGCACCATTCAATCAAATGATTTTGCCATCCTTGCATGATATGTCTCTAGATTTTACTGGGCTTATAATTTGACTTCGACGAGTTCTTCCATTCTAAATCGAGCATTTTGCTCTTGAGTCAGATCATGCTAAATTGCTACTCAAAGTGATGGTAGCTCAATTTCTAATGGAACGCGGGTTCAACTCCAAACACTAATGAGTAAGGATTGGTTTTAGTAAGTGTTTTGTAAGTTATATGATACGCACATAGTGCCTTTGCCATCTTTGTATGCCATTCTCTTTTGTTTTTGGTGAGGATTCTCTTCAACAATTTTACCAGTGTTTTGTTAAAGGCTTCAACCAAGCCATTTGCTCTTGGGTTGTATTTGGATGAATATTGCTAATAGATTTTATGCCGATCAATAAATTTATAAATATTTATCCTTTTAAAAGTTGTACTATTATCCAAGATTATGCGACGTGATACACCAAATCTATAGACAATATTGTGGGTAAAGAAGTTAATCATATGCTCAGATGTGACTTCTTTGAATGGGGCCTCTTCTGCCCACTTAGAAAAGTAGTTTGTAGCTGCCAGAATAAAGTGGTGTCCTGCTGATGATGGTGGATCTATTAGCCCGATTATATCTGTACCCCAACACTTGAATGGCAGGATGCTACTGTTTGTTGTAGTGGATTTGGTGGTTAATGTATAACATCACCATAGATCTGACTCTCGTGGCACCTTTTAGCGTATTCAATACAATCCCTTATCATTGTTGGCTAATAGCAACCTATTCACTTGATTATAGTAGCCATTCTAGGACCTGACTGATGTGCACCACAAAGTCTCTCATAAATTTCTGCTACAACTCTACCAGCTTCCTTAGTTTCTAGGCACCTTAGCAACATCTGATCAAAAGCCCATCAATACAGCATATTATTGACAAATATGTATCGCAATGTTCTTTTTTAGATGTAACTTTCTTTGAAGTAGTTGACGAATGGTTGCTTCCAATCGTGTTCGACTTCAACATCTAAGCAATGCAACCACAACTCTGAGCATCTACTAGTTTTACGTCTCTTAACCTCATGACGTTCTTTTGATTGATTTTTAATAGTGCTTTATTAGGGAGGTTGAGGATCAACCAGGGTTGCATCCTGTTGGCTTAAATTTGGTATTCCCTCTACCTGTGGGGATTACAAGATTGCTAGTTCTAAGACCTGGTGGTTGTAAACATTAATCCATATGGGCATTTCATCATCTATATTTTCCATTTCTTTGGCCAATTTGGCCATGCAATCTACCTTGGCATTCTAGCCTTAAGGAACTCAAGCTATTTTAACATTTGGCACTTATCTTAGGAGCTTGAGAGCTGGCCTGCGGTAACAAGCCAGCTTGATCTTGGTGATTTTGTAAACTCCCAGTGCTTGATTTAGAATAAGTTGGGAGTCACCGAAGATTTGAAGATTTTGGATTCTGACATCAATTACAATCTCCAATCCTGCTATTAGGGCATCGTACTCAACTTGATTATTGATATGAGGTTCAATCAAACTGAATGAGAATCTCATTATACCTCCCTCGGGCGCTATAAAAAAGAGACCAATACCAGCTCGGGCTTTTGCCAAATTTGGAGGTTAGGGAGATCTGATCGACGATGCCCCATAAAAATACATCTCCTAGTATGATAGCTTCTCCTCTTCCTTGACCTCCATTATTTATTCATTGGGCAAATCATGATTGAGTGGAGAATCTACGATAATAGGTTGTGCGACAAGAAAATCCGCTAAGGCTTGTTCCTTGACTACCTTTTATGGCATGTACATGATATCAAACTGTAGTAGTATCATTGCCCACCTAGCTAGGCAACCTATCAACACTAGTCTTTTCATCAATAACTTCAGTAGATCAATCTTTGATATCAATGTGATTTTATGAGATAGCATGTAGTGGCAGAGTTTCTGGACTACGAAAATCAATGCTAGATAATGCTTCTCAATTGGAGAATATTGCACTTCTGCTCCAATCAATCTCCGACTGATGTAGTAAAGTGCATTATCTTTGCCTTCTTCAATGTGTTGGGATAATAATGCTATGAGGGACTCTTCCAATGCAGCTGTGTATATTATAAGAGGCTTCCCCAAAATTATAGCCGCAAGAATTGGCTGGTTTAATAAATATCTTTTAATGCTGTCAAACGCTTCCTAGCAATCTGTATCCTGTTTGAAGCATACATCTTTTTTCATTAGCTTTAAAAATGGCTAACACCTACTTGATAGATTTGATATAAATCGTTAGATGAAAGCTAGTTATCCTTGTAAGGAACGAATTTAACGAAGGTTTCTTGGAGGTGGCATCTCCATGATCTCCTTAATTTCGTTGGGGTCGATCTCGATTCCTCGGTGATGAATGATGTAGCCCAAAAATTTGCTAGAAGAGACACCGAAGGTGCATTTAAGAGTGTTTATCTTCAGATTAAACTTTTTGATTCTCTCAAATATAATCCTCTGGTCATTTAAATGATCATTGCGGTCCATGCTCTTAATAACCATGTAATCTATATAGCACTCAACCTTTTGATGTATTAACTCGTTAAAGATACGTATCATTGCCCACTGGTAGGTGGCATCAGCATTCTTTAGGCCATAAGGCATGACTGTGTAGAAGAAAATACCGATGGTTATTCTGAATGATATGTGCTTCTCATCTTCAGACGCCATATTGATTTGATTGTAGCCTCATGATCCATCCATAAATGAGAACATATCATAGTTAGACATGTTATACAGTAGTAGTTTTGATATAGGGAATGAAAATTCATCCTTTGGGTATGCTTTATTAAGGTCCCAGAAATCAATACAGACACGGACCTGACCGGTCTTCTTTTTCACTTGGATAATATTGACAATCCAATCGGCATATTTTTCTTCACGAATGAAGCCCGCTTCTATGATCTTTTTCATCTTCGCAATCACCGGTTCTTCAATCTTAAATCTCATTCTCCTTGGAGCTTGTTTTATGGGTGTTACATCTGGTTTAATTGCCAATCTATAAATTGTTACATCATGGGATAAGCCGGGCATCTCAGCGTATGTCCAGGCAAAGCAGTCCCTGAATTCGCTAATGAGCTCTTTCACTTCTTCTGAAGGAGAGAACTAATAAATATCGTGTGATGGTTTTCCTCAGTCTCTAAATTATTTCTTTTAGTTCATCCATAGTGGCCACCTATCCACCATCTTCCAATTCTTCTAGTGCAGGCTTAGCTTCTATAGGCTGATCATCATCATCGTCAACTTTATATTTTTCCTTATCATCACTGTCGTCGGATTCAATTTTCCTGCATGTGATTACTCAATAAGTCTCCTTTTGGAGGTATTTTTCTCTTGATGAATTCGACACCTTTATATGTAGCCATATCTTTTCATCGTAATGGATGCAGATTCCTTCCATACCAAAGGCCTAGACATGTACGAAGTTGTCATTTAGTGGTAGGAATATTAATTTTCTTTCATAGCATTCTTTGAATATCTTTGGTATTAAACCTAAGTAGCCTCGTAGGTAGAAAATTTTCAAAGTTGAAGAGCCTACAACACCAGTCATGATTCTCTTCTTTTAGCCTTCCCATGGAATAGAGTACGTTTGCAGGCTCAGTCCCCTTTTCAAGTGGAGGCAGATAACGAGTTATAAGTTCTTCAACCTTATGCACCTCTCACAGAGTATTTTCCATAAATTATTATAGGGGAATGCATATGATTACAAGCACGCTATCTGAGATTGATATGCTATTTATTCTTTTAGAGAATACACACTGCACCGTATTCATGTAGATAGAGTCATAGTTATAATCGCCATTTAAATATTCGACTTGTTTTCTTCATTTGGCTGTCGACTGACATACTTTATGAGATTTGGTAGGAGTGGGATCCTCTTCATCTGTGTTACTACCTAGATGGGGCACATACTATCTTTCTTTGGGAGTAATTTCTATTTTGGGAGGAGCCAGGGATGCCTTCTTTCTCCTTATCTAAATTTTCTCACTTTCTTGACCAAGCTTCTTTGTAGCCTTTGAGTTTGAAGCCTCAACCTCAAGAGAGCTCAATGGCTTCAACTTTTTTAGAATGAAGTACCTAACATCTTCATATATAATAGCTTTGTTTACCATAAAGGGTTGGATATCACCCGAGATCCTGAAATCTTCTCCAACCCTAATGTACTTCATGCCCTGGTGTAGTGTTGAAGGGATAATGTCATACTCATGCAATCAGGGGTGACCCAGGAGCACCTTGAAAGAGGTATCCACATTAATCACATGGAATTTGGCTTCTATATGCAGTTCTCCAAATGTGAGGGAGAGCATAAAAAATCCCAGAGTTTTCTACCCCTTTTCATTGAAGCTGTGTTACATAAGCTTATCTGGCCTGAGGTGTTCCATATTGAGGAACAACGATCTCAGTACTTTCAAGCTTAGAAGGTTTATGGAGGACCCCGGATTGATCAAGATCTGACTGATTATTATCCCTTTGCTTTATGTAGTAACATAAAGAGGATGGTTGTGATCTGTTATTCTGAGCATCATATCTTCTTCGGTGAAAGTGATGAATGGCTCATTACGGGCTTGTTGGACCTTTGTCATATTACGCTCAGCAAAATATACCTCGTACCTTTTGGGGTCTTTGAGAGCCTAAGTCAAAGTCTCTCAAAGGTTTTTAGACATCACCAAAGCATCGTATACACTGAGTGATGCAATGATCTTCCTCAGATAGGATAAGATATTATAATCTATCCTCATGGCTAAAGTATCTTTCTTCTTGGGGTCCTTGGGGATAATATTTTCATTCATTCACAGCTATCTCCTTCCTCTTATCTTTACTAGATACTCCCTTCTTTGGCGAAGACGATAGTATCTTTCCACTTCTTAACTACACCTGGGCAACTTCATCTGACTCAGACTCGTTTAATGGAGTCTCTTCTTAGGAGTCAGGCATCATTGTGTCTAGATATTTATCAGTTGATTCAGAGTCACCACCTAGGTTTACATGTCCCATTCATGATGCTAAGTCGGAGTCTAATTCATCTGTCTTTGGAAAATATAGGTCTTATTCTAAACTATAGTCCATTGGTGACACCATCATATAGGATTCAAAGGCTTCCTCCTTAGTGCATTCTTCTTTTATCGGTATTATTTGACATCACCGAGATGACCCGACATGCTTCTACCAGAAGAGAGTCCTCATTATTTTTTTTAGCTTCATCTATTTTAAGCTCTAACATGAAGTCACCAAACTTAATAGATTACCTCACAATTTGGTAATATTCGTCTAAACTTTCAATATCCCTTTGAGTTGTTGTTATTCTCTCCTTGGGCTTCTTCAACTTGGTCTTTCTTTCAGAGGATACCCTTCCAGACTTTAAAGTGCTAGCTTGGTTGGGGAATCATTTAGAAGTAGATGCTCTTGTCATAAGAAGTGGCTTGGGATCTATCACCAGCTTAGTGAGAGACTTCCATTTCACACCTGTGACTCCATCCGATTGCTTCAACATTTTCACAGTTTTCTTAGAGACCGTAGTCTCCCACTGCTCTTCTTAAGCTGGCTTCTTTTCATTTCCTCTTTCTTTAACTGGGGGTACAGAAGAGGACGTAACTATCCGAGTTGATTCCTTTCTAGGATGGGTCAACACATTATCTAATAATGTGAGCTCTCCTATTTGATATTTTCTTTCTAATAAATCCTTGAAGACGTAGCAATCTTCAATAGGATGGCTAATTACTCATTGGTATGGCAATAATTTGGGTCATTAGTATGTTTCGAATCCTCAGGTCTTTTGCATTTTGGCAGTTCTAAGCCTACTTTCAGCGCCTGCCTAAATAACTTGGCGATACCTTCTCTCTTAAATGAATATTCTTTATTTATTTTATTTTTGAGGGAAGGAAATGTTCTATCATCAGTTCATATTATTTGCTTTGGGTGTTCTCCACCACCCTAATAAATTTGTGGCTTATTATTACCCCTGAGTATCAGCTTTGGTTGGGGGTTAGGGCTGTAGGTCTATTTTGATTTATCTTCATATTGCATCGACTATTTGCCTTTATTTATGTTGTAAACCACTTATTTTTCTTTATCTGCTCTAGAGAAGAATGTAGAATCAGCCTCACCTCTTCTAGCACCTGTGGCTTTAGCCTTCTTGGGCTTATCAGAGTGGCTCTCTGACCTTGACATATTCAATTTCTCAAACTTGGCCACCCTGTACAGTAAGTCTTAAATGCGGTGATTGTAGCCATACATAAGAATGGTTATATTTTGTCATCAATGTTTCCCATTAGTAATTACACATAGTATTCTTCTTCAAACTGCTACTCATATTTTATACTTAAATTACGCCAGCGAGTGATGTATTTAGTCACCGACTCGTCCCTTTTTCTTTTATTTAGGGTGAGGCTAGTGATCATTATCTTTTCCATCATGCTGGTGAACCTTTTCACGAACATCAATTCTAACTCTACGAATATCTTTATAGGGTCATTTGGTAGTTCAGCGTACCATTCAAAAGTAGCTAATGTTAAACTACTGATGAACTGTTGGAAGAGTAGGGCGTCATTACCTCCTGTAATTTTGCATGTGGCTTTGAATTGTGCCAAGTGCTATTTTGGATTTTTATTACCATTAAAGGTATTAAATTTTGGGACAGAGACTCTTTTGGGTACGACACTTGGTCATATTTTACTAGATATAGACGGACTTTTCCCACCAACTTCTCCGCCTGATTAATGGCTATGATAGCCTTGATCTTCTCCATAATTATTCCTTCGAGCTGTGCAGTCATTACAGGCTCAGCGGTGAAAGTTCGATAGGGATGTTAAGCCCTGATGAATTAGTCCCGAGGCTAACTAAGAGGGGGGGTGAATTGGTTATTTAAAAATTCGTAAGCAACATGAATAATCTTTTCGATGAATTGCAATGCAAACAAGCAAACACATAAGCGAAAAGATCAACCACAGATTTTACCCAAGAAGATAATAACAGAAAACTAATGTGTAGAAAATAATTAGAAAGAATACACCAGATTTTATAGTGGTTCGGTCAACCTGACCTACGTCCACTCCCTAGAGCCTCTCCTTCGGGTATTGTACTATCACAAAAGTGACTCCTTCTGCTCCCATAGCAAGGCGGAGAAGCCTGTACAAAACTCCTTTCCACCAACCCGGTGAGGTAGAAAACCTTAACTCCTTTTGCTTCCTCCTGAAACAGGTAGAGAACCCAGACTCCTTTCGCTCCCTCCTGAAGCAGGTAGAGAAGCTGAACTCATTTTGCTTGCTCCTGAAGCGGGCAGAGAACCCGGATCGTCTTGCTAATAATCCTCCCACAAAGAACACCGACAGTACGAGAGACGATGAACGGAGAAGACCACTCTGATCCTTACTTAGTGCAACCTTTACGAATCCCTCATAAACTCCCCCTCACAAGATCCTCGCTCTCTCTCCCAAACTCTCTCTCTCTCTAGGGTTTCTCTATAAAGGAAAGTGGCAAAAGATTTTTCTTGTTGGAAGAAAAAGATCTTTTATAGGAGGGCTCAAACTTTGCCCTAAATCTCAACTGGTCGGCCCATATCGTCCAGGATGATCAGTTCAAAATCACCTGTTTCAGTCTTGATGATCTGGCCCTTCTAGACGATTAGTAAAAAAAATTATTCAGATCATCCCGTATGATTCTGCGATCGTTCGGGATGATTAGTGTTAATTCAAGAATTTCGTCCAGAAGACTGCTCTGATCGTCCAGAGGAACTTGTGCTGGATGACCTAAAAATGACTTGATCATCCAGGATTATATGGATATCATCCTGTACGATTAGTTCAAAAAGTGCCAAAATTGTCCTGATCACCACTCTGGACGTACAGGTGAAACACACTAGACGGTCATAATCGTCCCGGACGATCTTGTGATCGTCCCAGATAATCTTGTGATCATCCCGGATGATATGATCGTATCAATTAAATATTAATTACTTCCCTTAATCACTAGGCTAATTTAGGCATGATTGTACTGGATCATCCAGGACGATACACGTATTGTCCGAGACGTCAGATCAAATCTCTTAAAATAAAACTTGCCTAACTTGATCTGATAGCTGAGAATTTCTAAGTTGAGCCTATCGTCCCGTACGATGGATGGATCATTCAGGATGATCGGCTTAATCAGACAGACTTAGCTTGGTCACCCTAATTAGGGTTTCTGTTTTCACTTGATCGTCCAGGACGATGTGAATATCGTCCAGGACGATCTGAACAAAAATTGAATAGAAACTCTAATTCACTCAAGCTCTCCCCCTGAGTGTGTGTGTGCAAGGTCACTTAGCTAGGGGATCAGTAACGTTACATTTGACTC
Organism: Dendrobium chrysotoxum; assembly: GCA_019925795.1. Taxonomy (NCBI): domain Eukaryota; kingdom Viridiplantae; phylum Streptophyta; class Magnoliopsida; order Asparagales; family Orchidaceae; genus Dendrobium; species Dendrobium chrysotoxum. The sequence continues at coordinate 23,587,402 of CM034307.1, read as the reverse complement.
AAGAAAAAGAAAACATTACATTCAGACACACTTGGACCCAATCTTGAGTTAGCTTGAGTTACTTTTGATCTTTTGTACCTGAAATAGGTTAGCCAAGCAAAACAAAATATAAACATGTTTGTCATCATCATAACTGTACTTTTTGAAACCAAATTTACAACAATCTCTCCCTTTTTGATGATGGCAAATATTAGTGCAGTAGTTTAAAATAAAACAACCAGGAGTTAACCAACACACATACGAAAAATAAATATCTTTCCAAATTTCACTGAACAACTAGAACAGTACAAGAAAATAACTATAAAAGAAATAAATAACACAAAATAAGATCAAAACATAAAACAAAAACTACTGCAACTAACTCTCCCTTTTGACATCATAAAACGGAGGAACAAACACAACAGTACAGACAGAAAATAGCATAAAACACAAAACTAAAATAGAGGCGGATCCTGATCAGAAGGAGGTGGTGGTGGTGGCATAAAGTAACTATGAATGGCGATGAAGTGTGCTCCAAACCAGGTAATGTCCTAGTCGTGCTGCTGTTGCTGCTAAGCAATATAGTCATTAAAGCGCTGCAGATCCTCAGTGTGCAGCTGCTCCTGAGCAGCAACATAAGAATCAAATTGGGCCTCCCACTAGTCGAACTGCTTCACTAGATGATCAAAAGAGGAAGCAATACAAAGGGGAACAGGTGTATCAGGTGCAGCAGGAACAGGAATAGCTTATTCCTCTTCCTCCTCAATATCCGGGGCAGGCTCCAGATATAGTCGGGTACTGTAGAGTACATGGAATGAATTATTTGTGAAGTAGGAAGGAGGGACATTGGGAGGGACTAGATATTGCAGATTATATTTTGTCTCCAAAGCATATGCAATGATGTGTCCTAAAGCTAGATTTGGACGTCATCTATGGCCCAGATCCCTAATGGTAGTGAGATGCTCGATATATCTGAAAAGAAGATCAGTAGAATTGAATTCTCGGTGGGCCATGATGTAATAGGTGGTCAGAGACAGTAAAGGGGTAATGTGAATGCAATCCCCAGCCTTTAGGATGATGGAGGAACGAAGGACATGTTGAATGGTATGGGCATCTTTAAGGAGGGAAGTGCAAGCGTTGTCGAGGTAGGGTGCGTTGGTATTTCTAAGGAATCGATTGGCGACACTCCAATCATAATCAGGATCAGAAATAAGGTTGTGGAGTTTGCCGCCAGTGACAGAGAGATAAAGGATATTATGGAAATCATGGACTGTGAGTTCTACAGGTCACTGATTAACATAGGAGTGAAGCGTGGAGTAGTCAGCGGTGATGCGAAGATTTACGAAGAAGACTTGGAGAAGTTCAAGGCTAAATGGGAAGGCCAGGGTGAGGATGAAGGTGAGGGAGGTATGCTCAAACAGATTGAGGACAGGGTAGGTAAAGGTGTGGGGGTTTACGATTTTGGACTGTGTGATTCCCACTTTAAGATATCGTTCGAAGGTAGCCTGATCGGCTGCATTTGGAAAGCGGGGATCGACATTTCCCCACGAGGAGCTTGCACCCTTTTGCCTAGATCTCTTCCCACCAGCCATTAGAAAACACAAGAGAGGAAGTGTGAAGAAAGCTGAAAAAAATGGCTATTTAAGTAGAGATCGACTGGATCGTCCCGTACGATTACAGGATCGTCAAGGATGACAGGAGTAATTATGACAGCCAGGATGATTGGTAAAAAAGGTGGTCGGATCGTCCGGGATGATCAGAGATCATCCAGGATGATTAGAGACAAGCGATCGTCCCGAGGAGTCAAGCCGGATGACTGTCGATGAAAAGTATCATCCAGGATGATTAGGTGGGTCATCCAGGATGATATGCAATAAATGTATAGGACGGGCCGAATTTGAATCATCCAACTACTGACACGTGGATTATCCAGGACGATGAGGTGGATCATCCAGGATGATGAATAATAATTAGTGCATTCTCAGCCGTTAGATCAGGATCAGGAAGTATGGATCATATCATCCAGGATGATGGAAGGATCGTACAGGACGATCACCAATAATTGATGCATCTCAGTAGTATGATCAGAGTGGGGATAATTTGAAGGGATCATCCAGGATGATGTATGGATCGTCCTGGATGAAGAAGATCGTCTAGGATGATGTGGGGATCATCTAGGATGATATGAAGAAAAAATAAAAAAGATGGAGGATAGAGATGAAAGATCAGGGATCCCAAAAACACATACAGTAAAATAAAAAATAAAAGCATAGTAAATAATACTTGAAACGAGAACACAAAAAATAACGATTTTTTTGAATCGATCTGCTCTAGTAAATCAGAATTTTCCCTTGATTTTAAATCCAAAAACTAATAAGAAGACGATCGACAACACTAAAATCCAGAAAAAGTTAAAAAATTGACTTTCGTAACTCCCACCTCAGACACCTTATAGATGCAAATCTCTTTCAAAACAAAAATCTAATTCAGAAGAAAAGAAATTAGATTAGAAAAGAGATCCTTTCAAGCCTCATTCTAGAAAAATAACTGATATAATAGTATTACAAAGTAAGAAATCAGAAATCATGATTTTCATTGAAGCTTTTGAAAATATTAAGGGTGTATGGATTTTTCTAAGACATTTAAAGATCTGAAAAGGAAGAAAGCCTATTTCTTTGTGGCTGATTTTGTGCCCCTTTTTCTTTCAATTTATTTAGCGCTTTACGCATCTTTTGATTTTTGATATACTTTGTGTATTCTTTTAATTTTTGGCGACATTACGCATCTTTTTAGTTTGGGCTAATTTTGTGCCTCTTTTCATTTTGGCACTCTTTGCGCATCTTTTGTAGACTTTCTCCCTCTCAAAATCATTTAAGAATCTCAGCTGTAAAATTACCTTCCAGACATAAGAGATGACAAAGCTTACTCTCTACAATAAGGAAGAGTAATTCACAAAATAAAAACCATACATCGTATGATAAGTGCAATCACTTGGTTCAAAAAATTATAAAAATGACTCAAGACTTTGAAAACACTATTCATATGAGGTAGATTACTGTAGGAAGATAAAATAAATCTCTATTTTAAAAACTAACTTTTTTATTTAATTTTGAAGAAGATTTTTATCTAAAAGAAACAATACACCATTAAAGGAGTTAGAGGAAGAGAAACAATCATCAATGTTTCTTCCCTTTAACAGATCCAGTGGAATCAATCACTGCTTACCAGCTTCCAAATACAAACAATGCAAAACTCTCTGTCAGAAATCCAATTTATCAACAGTAGTGAGCAGTGATCTGATTTTGAAAGAGATAAAATAGTAAACAAAAGAGATGAACCAGTAAATAAAAATAAGTAAAAAATTACATCAAAATAAATACTCAAATCAAACTGACACCTAGGCTAAAATAGAAATTAGCAGAAAAATAAAAACAACAGAAAATAGATAATCAAATCAAACTGCTAACTAACAGAAACAGAATGGAAAAAAGATAAATCAAAAATCAATAGTCATCAGAATCAAGCATTTATGTCAATCACACCTAATCTGGTCCTCAAAATGCTGAATGAGTCAAAGGCCAATGGTTTAGTAAATATGTCAGCCAGCTGATTTTTAGTTGCTACATGATGTAGCTCAATGTCCCCTTTTGTAACATGGTCCGTAGTGAAGTGATGCCTTATGTCAATGTGTTTGGTTCTAGAATGTTGGGTTGGATTCTTAGAAATACAGATGGCACTAGTATTATCACACAGAATAGAAGTTGTGCCCACAGGTAATCCTAAATCCAAGACTTATTGCTTCAACCAAAGAACTTGGGCCACACAACTTCCTAGGTAATGTACTCAGCTTCAGCAGTGAAAAGTGCAATTGAGTTCTATTTTCTACTAGACCAGGAGACTAAAGACTATCATATGAATTGATAAGTTCTAGAAGTGCCCTTTTTATCCACCCTACATCCTATAAAGTCAGAATCAGAATATTCAATAATCTCAAAAGATGGTGTTGTGCCTAGGGTACCAGATTCTTAGGTTTGGTGTCCTTAAAAGATATCTAAGAATTCCCTTAACAGTAGTCAGGTTGGACTCTTTAGGATCAGCCTGAAATGTAGCACAAAGACAAACACTAAACATGATATTAGGTCGGCTAGCAGTCAGGTAAAGCAGTGATCCAATTATTCCTCTATACTTCTTTTGATCAATAGATTTTCCACTTGAATCCTTATCTAACTGAATAGAGGAGCTCATGGGAGTGTTGATTGGCTTGGCTTTGTCCATTTCATATTTCTTCAAAATGTCCTTAGTGTATTTAGATTGACTGAGAAAGGTTCCATCATCCATTTGCCTTATGCTAAACCCAAAAAAGTAGGATAATTCTCCCATCATACTCATCTCAAACTCCTTACTCATTATTTTAGAAAACTCATCACATAAATTTTTATCAGAAGATCCAAAAATTATATCATCAATATAGATCTGGACAATGAGTAAATCATCCCCTACCCTCCTCAGAAAAGGGTGGTGTCTACGCTTCCCTTAACAAACTCTCTTTCTAACAGGAATGTGCTAAGCCTCTCATACCAAGCTCTGGGTGCCTATTTCAATCCATATAAGGCCTTTTTTAATTTGTAAACATGATTTGGAAATTGGGAACTCTCAAAACCTGGGGGTTATTCTACAAAAACATCCTCTTTTATTACCCCATTTAAAAAGGCACTCATGACATCCATTTGAAATAGCTTAAATCCCTTATAACAGGCAAAGGTTAGTAGCACTCTAATGGCTTCCAATCTAGCTACAGGGGCAAAGGTCTCCTCAAAATCAATCCCTTCAATCTGATTATACCCCTTAGCCACCAATCTTACCTTATTCCTAACCATCACACCAGAATCATTCAACTTATTCTTAAAGACCCACTTGATTTCCACTATACTTTGATTCTTAGGTCTTTCTACTAGCTCCCAAATATTGTTCCTTATAAATTGATTCAATTCCTCTTGCATGGCTAAGATCCAAAACTCATCAGAAAGGGCTTGATTGATATTGGTGGGTTCAGTCATTGAGATAAAGGAAGAGTGGTTTACTTCCTTCCTAAGTCCATGCCTAGTCCTAACACCTTCAGAAGGGTCTCCTAAGATATGTTGTTTAGGATGACTCGAATAATATCTCCAATCTCTTGGCAAAGTGGTTTGAGGTTCTACCCTTTCCTCCAGATTTATATTTTTAACCTCTTGGGTAATCTCCCCTGCCTCTTCTTCTTCCTCAACTCTAGTCACCTTAGGATCAGATTTATCAAACACCATATGAATTGTCTCTTCCACCAACAAAGTCCTCTTATTAAACACCCTAAAGGATTTTCCCACACTAGAATAACCTAAGAACACTCCTTCATCAGATTTGGGGTCAAATTTTTCTAAGGATGATTTCCCATTGTTTAGAATGAAAACCTTACAGCCAAAGACTTCGAGGTGGGACAAATTTAGAGTTCTACCCTTAATGATCTCATAAGGTGTCTTGTTCAGATTGGATCTAACATTCACCCTATTCAGCATATAATAGGTAGTGTTCACCACTTCATCCCAAAAGTATTTTGGAAGTGAATACTCAGTAAGTATGGCTCTAGCGGCTTCCACTAAGGTCCTGTTCTTCCTTTCAGCTATCCCGTTCTACTGAGGGGTCCTAGGAGCTAAAAAATTGTGACTAATCCCTTGCTCCTCACAGAAATTTCCAAACCTCATATTTTTAAACTCTCCACCATGATCACTATAAATAGTCAAGATCTCACAACCTAATTTCCTCTAAATCCAAGTGGAGAAGGACTTAAATTCATCAAATGAGTCAAATTTATGTGACAGAAATTTAATCCAAGTGAACCTCGAGTAATCATCAACAATCACAAAACCATAGACTTTCCCCCCTTAAGCTGGCAGTGTTAAAGGGTCCAAAGAGATCTATGTGAAGGACTTCTGAAGGTCTAGAGGTGCTAATCTCCTTAACAGAGTGAAAGGAGGACTGGACTTGCTTCCCTAATTGTAGGTATCACACAACTGGTCCTTTGTGAACTTAAGCTTGGGGACACCTCTAACTAATTCCTTTTGGGTGACTCTCCTAAGGGTTTTCATACTCGCATGACATAATCTCCTGTACCACAACCAAGATTAATCAGCAGTAGTTTTTAAGCAAATTGAAATATCAGCTTTAAAGCAACTTAAATCCAGCATGTAGACAGTATTGATCCTTTATCCCTGCAAAATAATTTTTTCATTTAAGCTTAAAATGCAGCAAGTGGGCAGGAATTTAATGTTATATCCTTTATCACAGAGTTAACTGATGCTCAGTAGGTTATGTTTCAATCCATCTACAAGCAAAATATTGTCAATAATAAAATTCTTTAAATCACCAATTATACCTGAACCTACCACCCTCCTGGTGGTGTTATCTCCAAGTGTAACCTTGCCTCCAGCCCTGGCCTCCAGTGAAATGAAATGATTTGCATCTCCAGTCATGTGTCTTGAACATCCACTATCTAGGTACCATATGCTCTCACGAGGTCTTGTGTGAGAGCACACCTAAAAAATCATCAAATGTTAGATTTAGGAACCCAAATAGTTTTGGGTTCCTTCTTATAAAAAGAAGAATGCAATGCATGTGTCCTGTGCTATGAAACATGCAATTTGGGCCTCCACACCCAATATGTACTATGGTGAACAGTGCAAGTGTGAGAAATATGTCCTAACATGCCATAAGAAAAATATCTAACATAAGGAAAAGGGTTAACTAATCTATGTGGGTGATAGTGCCTCTTCCTAGGTTTGTATGAAACATGCTTTGATGATTTTGAAATAGATTTTTCAAAAGGTGGAGGTGCATAAAACTGTGCAAAAGTAGGAGGTGTTTCATTTTTCTCAAAAGCACTGATTTTTACTCTTAAAAATTCATTCTCCTTGTTAAGACTTGTAATTTCAAATTTTAAAGCTCCATTACTACTCTCCACTTCACATGCCAAGTTGTCTAATTCTTTAAAAGCTCTTTCTAAATCAACATGCAAGATTTTTAATGAATCATGCTCAGTAATTAGATCAGAATACTTTTTGTTCAGTTCATTAAATTCATCAAGTAAAGACATGTGATTGCTGTCAAGTGTGGAATGATCTTTAACTACAGAATCATGCTCTTTTTGTATATTTTGAAATTCTAGTTTCAGGCTAGCATGAGTTTTCTTAAGCTTCCTATACGATGCATGAATTCTTTTAGACACATCAAATAATTGATCATAAGTAAGCTCACATACCTCTTCCTGGTCAGACTGACCAGGATGATCATCTACCATCAAAGACAAGGTGGTTTCCTCCTCTTCAGCTTCAGTCTCAGAAGAGTCGAATGCAGAATCTGCCTAGAACATCTTTTGAATCCTTTTCTTCTCCTTCCTGAATTTTAGTTTCTCCTCACCCTTTTCCTTGCTTGGGTGAGCTTTAAGTGTAGGACAATCAGCTTTAATGTGTCCAGGCTTCCTGCATTCAAAACAAATAGTATCAGATGAACCCTTAAAATTTTTACTGGACTTACCCTTGTTCCACTTCTGAAAGTTCTTATGTTTTTTCCTTAGAAAGCTTTTGAATTTCCTAGTGATTAAAGCAACATCATCGCTATCAGACCTGGAAGAATCAATGTCAGTTTTGTTGGCCTTCAGCACCATAGTTTTCTCCTTCTTCTTCTCACTTGCATCAAGTTGTCTTTGGTTCACCCCTTGCTCGTAAGCAATGAGTGACCCAAGTAAGTTGTCAATAGAATAATTGTTCAAATCTTTTGATTCAGTAATTACAGTTATTTTAGCATCAAATAAAGAAGGCAAATGAATAAAAAAGAGCAGTGGATTTTGGCGAACATTGGAGAGAGAGAAGTTAGAGAGAGAAGCTCTAGGGAAATTAGAGAGAGATTCTTGACGTTTTTCAAAATTTTGAACCGTTCCGCCATTTTGGCGGTTATTTCGCACATGGCGGGTGACGCGGCGGCGTCATCCGACGATCACCGGTTCTCCTCTTGCTCGATGAGTAAACCTGGTGGTCCTGGTAAATCTCCGAAGGTAGGGGCTTTGAAGATCTCCGAACCGGATTCGATGTCAAAGCCTTCTTCTCCTCCTATTGCTGGCAAGGGCAAATGACTTGTTGATATTATGATCAGCTAACCATTTAAATCTCCTGTAGGAGTTTCTATTGCTAGAGGCCATAATGATTTCGAGGCTTCTTCCTCATCTGGTATGAAATTGTTTGTGAATAGGTTCAACGGCAACGTTGCTAAACCTCAACCTGCAGGATCAGAGAATTCTGATGTTCTCCCTTTGCATGCTTGTGTTATTGCTAAAGAGGGCTTCATTCATTAAAATTAGGAGACACAAACATTCTTAGAAGGTCAGCCTGCTCATAATCCCTGGGTTAAAAGATCTCATATTAAAGTTAACTTTTGTTTGGATGAATCTTTCCTTTCGGATGACAAAAAGGCAATCAAGTTAAATGAAGATAATGTGAAAGCCAATTCAGATAAACTCCAGTTTTTTGTGGTGATTAAAGTATTTGGGAAGGAAATCCCCAATAACCTAATTGTAGCTGAATTGCGTCGCCAATGGATGCATTTTTGGAAATTTCAACTAACCATCCTCGGTTTAGGATGGGTACTCTGTTCTTTCAACAATGTGGAGGCTGTGGAAAAGGTTTTGGAACGAGGTTCGTGGTATGTTAACGGGCATATTGTAGGTATGGAAAGGTAGACACCAGAATTCTCTCCTTCATCATTCAAGGGATTATCTTCTCCCATTTGGGTAAGGATGCCGCAACTTCATTTGCTTTGTTGGGATGAAGTGAATGTGGCAAGGATTGCTTCGATGATCGGAACCCCATTATGAATTGATGGGAATATGTTTCAGTGGAACAAAAGAGAATACGCTAGAGTTTGTATTCGTATGGCCCTTGACAAACAATTTCCCACAGGTGTTTGGGTGGAGGGGTCTTGTGGTCGGTTTTTTCAAAAAATAGAGTATGAAAAGATATCCTCTTTTTGTTTTGATTGTGGTAAAATTGGGCATTTAGCTGGAGAATGTAAGAAAATCCCCTTTGTTGATTTGAAGAAGCCCAATTATAATAAGGAAGCTCTGGTTGATGATGCGGAAATTCCATTGCCCGTTGAATCGGTGACTGAAAACTCATATGGACCTTGGGTACATGTCAAAAACAAACGTCGGAAGGGATTGGTTGGCAAGCAATTTGAAAACTCCATCAGGGCTAAAGAAGCTAATCCTGCTTTGAAGAAATACCAACCTATTAAAAAAGCTCTTCTGGATGCTGATCGACTGGTGGATGATGTTCAGGTTCAGTTGAAGACTGCTGATGTTGGAACCAGTAAGTTGGATACGACTCAAGAGGTAGTGGAATCTGAATCTTGTCTGAAAGAGGTGGGGCAATCGAACAAAACTCTGGGTATGTCAATCTCTCCAGCTGCTCTCTTTGATTCAAATAAATTTAAAGCTCTAGAATGTGTAAATGAAGAAATTTCTGATAAATCGTTGGCTGGGGAAGCTGAGGAAGGAGAATTGGTGGCTGGTTCCTTGGAAGAAGACATAAGATTATCGGCAATAGTTAATGGGGAGTCTGGTAGAAGCAAATTTAAACTTCAAAAAGAATTGAGATCTTTGGGGGATTCTAATCCTTTTTTGCATAGAAGGAAAGGAGGAGCGTTGAGAGGTAGTAAGGTTGGGAGCAATCCCAATTCACTACTCTAAATGTCTTCTTTAGCATTCTGGAATTATCGGGGAGCTAGGAAAAAGGAGGCTTCCCGCTACTTGAAGGAGTTGGTAAAGGATTTTAATATCATCTTTGTTGGTCTAATTGAAACAAAAATCTCCTCTGTCAACAAGATGGAGTTTAGCAAAATGTTTGGATCCTCATAGGATTACTTTCTTCTACCAGCTGCTAGACTATCTAGGGGAATGATGATTAGTTGGAGAGCTGATTTGGTTACTTTTTGTGTCAAGGAGGCTAATGAACAAGTTGTGGTGGGAGAACTATGCATTCCTAATAAAGGGAGATGGCTAATTGCAACTGTTTATGGCAGTAGGGATGTATGCAGGAGGAGATCTTTGTGCAACAATCTTGAAGCTTTTTCGAGCTGTAGTCTCCCTTTTTTGATTGGTGGAGATTTCAATTGTATCTTATCTCAAGATGACAAGAGGGGAGGGAAGAAATTTGTGTTCTCTCAAGGTTCACAAGATATGAAGTTATTTATGTCTAACTGTGATTTCCATGACACTGGAATTGTTGGACCCAAGTACACTTGGTGTAATAACAAAAAAGGAGGTGCTAGGATTCTTGAGAGGTTGGATCGTATTCTTCTAAACTCATTGGCTTTGGAGCCTATACAACCGGCTGTGGTTCGTCACCTAACAAGGATCGCTTCTGACCATTGCCCCATCTTAATCAATATCAATTCATCTGGATTTAATAGAAACCGGTTTCTTAAATTCGAAGAGGTTTGGACTTCTTATCCAGCCTCAGTTGGAATTGTTTCTAGAACTTGGGAAAGGAGTGTAAAAGGAGATGCTGCTCATTCTCTTAACGTTAAGTTCAAACGTACGTTGAAAGCGCTGTTCTTTTGGAGTAGATCAAAGCTTGCAGGCCTCAATAAACTGAAAGAAAAACTTAAGAAGGAAGTTCTTGACTTACAACAGGAAGAAGCTGAAATTGGAAATCTATCTGAGGTAAGACTTTGTTTGTTGAAATCTAAAGTTTTGGAACTTAACTCTACCCTTGGAAGGCTGGATTCTTGGTGGAAGCAGTGGGCAAAGGTCAAATGGTTAGAGAATGGTGACATAAACTCAAATTACTTTCACGCTTTTGCTTCTGCTCGGCGTAACAGCAATAGGATGTTACAAATCTGGTTTTGATGATGACAAACATGTTTCCAGTGTGTTTTGCTTGGCTAATCTGTTTCAGGCACAAAAGACCGCGAGCCACTCAAGCCAACTCAAGATCGGGTCCAAGTGTGTCAAATGTATGATTTTTCTTTTTATTGAGTCAATTGTAATGTAACTGATTCCCTAGCTAAGTAACCTTGCACACACACACTCAGGGAGAGAGATTGAGTGAATTAGAGTTTCTGTTAAAAATTTATTCAGATCATCCTAGACGATCTCCACATCGTCCTGGACGATCCAATTAAAACAGAAACCCTAATTAGGGCGACTAAGTTAAGAGGGTCAGATTAAGCAGATCGTCCTGGACGATCTCTGGATCGTACGGGATGATATGCCCAAATCAAAAATTCTCAGCCGCCAGATCAAGTTAGGCAAGTTCTTATTTTTAGATACTTGGTCTGATCGTCCCGGACGATCCAATACAATCATGCCTAATTTAATCTGGTAATTAAGGAAAGCAATTTATTTTTGGTTGATACGATCATATCGTCCCGGACGATCGCAGGATCGTCCCGGACGATCTTGATCGTCTAGTGCATTTAAGCTGTATGTCCAGAACTATGTACAGGACGATTTGGGGCCTTTTTGAACTAATCGTACCGGACGATGACCCTATCATCCGGGACGATCAAGTCATTTTTTGGTCGTCCAGCACAGATTTCTCTGGACGACCCGAACTGTCTTTTGGACGATTTCCCTCAATTTGCACTAATCGTCCCGGACGATCGCAGGATCGTACGGGACGATATGAATAACTTTTTCTACTGATCGTCCAGAAGAGCCAGATCGTCCAGGCTGAAACAGTTGAATTTGAACTGATCGTACAGGACGACCTACCGATCATCCTGGACGATCTTGGCCGACCAGTTGAGATTTAGGGCAAATTTTAAGCCCTCCTTTAAAAGAACTTTTTCCAATTTTTGGAAAAATCTTTTGCTGCCTTCCTTCCCTGAGAAACCCTAGAGAGAGAGAGAGAGTTGGGAGAGAGAGAAGATCTTGTGAGGGGGAGTTAGTGAGGGATTCACTAAGGTTGCTCTGAGCACGGATCAGAGTCGTCTTCTCCGCTCGTCATCTTTCGTCTAGTCGATGTTCGTCGTGGGAGGATCATTCGCAAGAAGATCCGGGGTTCTCTGCCCGCTTCAGGTGGAAGCAAAAGGAGTTCGTAGGTTCTCTGCCTGCTTCAGGAGGAAGCGAAATGAGGTCGGGTTCTCTGCCTCACCGTGTGGTGAAAAGGAGATTTTTGTACAGGCTTCTCCGCCTTGCTGTGGGAGCAAAAGGAGAGACACTTCTGTTTAGTGCAATACCCGGAGGGGAGGCTCCGGGGAGTGGACGTAGGTCAAGTTGACCGAACCACTATAAAATCTGGTTTGCTTTTCTGATTCAATTCTGCACTTTAATTTTTTCTGATATTAACTGCTTGGGTGAATATCTGTGGTTGATCTTTTATCGTTGTTTTAATTCATCTCTGCTGCACGTTATAAAAAGATTTTCATAGTTATCATGAAATTTTTAAATAACCAATTCACCCCCCCCCCCCCTCTTGGTTAGCCTCGGGACTAGTTCACTAGGGCTTAACATCCCTATCTAACTTTCACAGGATTCATAAAATCAGGAATCCTATGGGTATCTTGGTGGACAAGCAAAAGCTTATGGAGGAGGTGTTCTTGGACTTGTATAAGGGCAAGTGGAAAGCTCAAAATTGTGTGCTCTCGGGTTGGCCTGCTCCTTCATACCTGTTAAGTGATGAGGATAAAAAATTTCTGCTGGCAGAGTTTACTAGGAAGGAGCTTGAAGAGGTGATCCGGCAACTTGAACCTAACATCTCTCCTAGTTTGGATGGTATCTCCTATTCTTTCTTTAAGTTTTATTGGCATATTATTAAGGAGGATGTGTGGATGGCTGTGCATTCGTTTCTCAAGAATGGTAGGATGTGCAAGGAATGGAAAGAAACCTTAGTTGTTTTAATTTCTAAGGTTAAAACTCCTTCTCTTCCCTCTAATTTCAGATCTATCAGCCTATGTTGTCCCATTTATAAAATTGTAGCCAAAATGTTATTAAGTAGAATGTTGGGAATTATTCCAAAAATTGTTTCTGAAGAACAAGCTGCATTTATTCGGGGTCGTTCTTTATCGGAGCACATTTTGATTACGCAAGAATTGTTTCACAAGTTTCGCTATTCCAAATCTAAGAAAGGCTTGATGGCAATAAAAGTGGACATGGAACAGGCATACGATAGCATGGGGTGGTCCACTTTGAAGCAAGCCTTAGGTCATTATGGCTTTCCTGAGAAATTTTCTAATTTGTTGTTACAATGTGTTCTTAACCTGAAATTTTGTTTATTAATAAATGGCAATAACTCTTCATGGATAGAGGGTAAAAGTGGTTTTAGGCAAGGTTGTACCTTGTCTCCCTACCTATTCATTTTATGCTCACAATTTCTTACAGACGTGTTTGCCCAAAGAGGGAGAAAGCTAGGTATCAAAATGGCCACTCAAGGTGAGAGGATTTCTCATCTTCAATTTGCTGATGATCTTCTTTTTTTCTCTGAAGCAAAACAAAATCATGTGAAGAAGATTAATAAGATATTGAAAGATTACAGAGGGTGGATGGGGCAAAGAATTAATGTGCAAAAATCTACTGTTATTTTTGGAAAAGCGGTTGGTAGAAGGAAATCGTTGGCTCTTGCTAGACTGTTGGGTTTTAAGGTAGTCACTGAAATAAACTACCTCGGTATTAAATTGGCTCTTAGAAGACTTGTATTTTCAGATTTCCAAAACCTATTGGAAATGGCTCATGGCAGAATTTCCACTTGGGTTAATCGCTATATTTCTTTTCCAGGAAAGCTAACTTTAATCAAGTCTTCTTTTCTGTCTCTCCCTACTTTTTTATCTACACATTCTCTTATCCCTATTGGAGTACTAAATGACTTGGATAAGACGTGTAGGGATTTCTTTTGGCAAAAAGGTGATAGAATAAAAGGTCTTCATTATGTAGCTTTGGAGATGTTATGTAGACCAAGGAGTTTGGGAGGCCAAGGGTTGACATCTGCCTCTGCCAAGGTGGGTCCGTTGAGAGCCAAGTTTGCTTGGAGCTTTATCACCAAGCCTTCAACTCTTCTTAACAGGAATTTGAGGGCAATGTATGGTGGTGACATTTGGGATTCAAATGCTAGGAGTACTGCTTCAACTACTTGGAAGATTATTACCTCTGGAGCAAAATTCCTACAAGATGTTGTGAGATGGAAGGTCTACGATGGGAAAAGTATCAATACTTTTAATGAAATTTGGATCTTGGATAAGAGCTTTGACTGATGGCCAACGTTTGTAGCTGCTCAGGATTCTGTTAACTCTAACCTTAAGTATTTCATTCAGGGAGCTATATAGGACTTAGAAAAGCTGTATTATTGCTTTGGTGTAAATTTGGTAAAGCTTATTACGTCAATACCTATCTCTCTGGGTATTCAAGGTGATCAGATGGAATTATTATATAAGTGCTCTGGAAAATCTATAGTAGCCTTGATTATGGAAAAACAACTTGATGCTGAACTTGATCAAATTTGTTGCTGGAAGAAAAAGCTAAAGCTTCGTCCATTTGTAGATTTTTACTGGTGGAGGCTGGCTTACAAGGCTTTACCTTATAATGAATTCCTGAGGTATAGGAGTTTGCAGGAATTCAATGGTTATCTGAGAGGTTGTCCTAGAATTGAAGATGAAAATCACATTGCAAGCAGCTGTTTGTATCTTTCCCAAGTGATTCAAATGCTCAGGAAATGGGGTTATGAGGTACCGGTTTTTTGAATCTAGAAGATGTCTTTCAGAAATTATCTGTTTTAGCAAAGTGCAACCCATTTATTGTCTATCTTTATTGCTCGGTTGTTTATCTGTCATGGAAGAGCAGAAATAAACTTAAACATGATGACATGGAGGATAGTATCTCGGTTACAGCCACTACAGCTGTCAGTCTAACTGCAGTTTCATTTAGATTGTCTTCTACCTGGGACCACTGGGATGCCAACCGGCTGTTGAAGCTGTCTTCTTCATTTTGGTGTCCTCCTCCACCCGAGTGGATCAAGCTCAATGTAGATGCTTCCCTAGAGAGTTCTTATAAGGCTGGTGTGGGTGGTGTTATTAGAGATTCTAAAGGTCGGTTTATCTATGCTTTTGGATTCTCTTGTTTGCATTGGGATTCATCTTTTTTGGAATTGAAATCAGTTCTTGCTCTTAAAGAAGCTCTACAAGATTGGATGTTTGATGTTAAAGGGATTATTATTGAATGAGATAATTCCAACGTGATTAAGTATGTTCAAAAGATGATGAAGAACGAAGGCTTGGCGGGAGAATTAGTAGACCAATAAGATTTTTCTTTTCTTAAAGATTTTCATCAAATTATTTTTCAATTTGTGGATAGGAGTTTTAATAAGTTAGCTCATTGTTGTGCTAACTATGCTAGTTCTTCTAATTTTAGTTGGGATTGTATTGGTAATAAGAACATTCCTCCTAACTTTGTTTCTTGGTTAAAGGAGGAATGTGATAGGGGTTCTTCTTATTAGAACCTTTTTGTATGGTTTTTTAATAAAATTTGCTCTATGCATTTCTTCAAAAAAAAATGAAGAAGGCAAACATCTCAAAATCTTGTTGACTTTTTCATAATTTATAAGTTCTCTTCCTAAAGCATGCAAAGAAGTTACAATTTGAGTGAACCTAGTATATATTTCAGAAATAGACTCAGTAGGTTTCATGCGAAAAAGTTCGTAGTCGTGCAGCAATATGTTTAACCTAGACTGTTTGACTTCAGTTGTACCTTCATAAGTGATGCACAATCTATCCCAAATTTCTTTGCCAGTTGTACAAGTAGAAACACGCATGTAATCCTCATATTTTAAAACATAGAAAAAGTAGTTTAAACATTTGGCATTCAGTTGGGCTAAGTCATGATCATCAAAAGTCCAATCAGTGAAAGGCAGTTCATTTTTAACATTGTTAATCATTCTAAACAGTGGTTCATAACCATCCTTAACAAGCATCCACATGCGATAATCAATTGATTGAAGAAAAGTGGACATGCGAGTTTTCTAAAAATCAAAAGGTATGTTATCAAACAATGGAGGTCGAGTAATTGAATAACCTTCACCAGTATTACGATTGCTAAAGTTAGCCATGGATCAAATTCAAAAGTTTTTCAAAACTAGATTTTATGAATCCCTCTATGATACCACTTGAAAGTTTGATAGGGATGTTAAGCCCTGATGAACTAGTCCCGGGGCTAACCAAGAGGGGGGGTGAATTGGTTATTTAAAAATTCGTAAGCAACAGGAACAATCTTTTCGATGATTTGCAGC
The DNA here is from genome assembly GCA_019925795.1 of Dendrobium chrysotoxum. Taxonomy (NCBI): domain Eukaryota; kingdom Viridiplantae; phylum Streptophyta; class Magnoliopsida; order Asparagales; family Orchidaceae; genus Dendrobium; species Dendrobium chrysotoxum. The sequence goes on along the minus strand of CM034307.1, from coordinate 23,571,125 downwards.
AGAAATAAGAAAACACATAAGTGAAAAGATCAACCACAGATTTCACCCAAGCAGATAATAATAGAAAACTAATGTGCAGAAAATAATTAGAAAGAACACACCAGATTTTATAGTGGTTCAGTCAACTTGACCTACGTCCACTCCCCAGAGCCTCTCCTCCGGGTATTGCACTAACACAAAAGTAACTCTCCTTCTGCTCCCACAGCAAGGCAGAGAAGCCTGTACAAAACTCCTTTCCGCCAACCTGGTGAGGCAGAGAACCTAAACTCCTTTTTCTTCCTCCTGAAGTGGGTAGAGAACCCAGACTCCTTTCGCTTCCTCCTAAAGCAGGTAGAGAACCTGAACTCGTTTTCCTTCCTCCTGAAGCTGGCAGAGACTCGGATCTTCTTGCGAATGATCCTCCCACAAAGAACATCGATAGTATGAGAGACGACGAACAGAGAAGATGACTTTGATCCTTGCTTGGAGCAACCTTTGTGAATCCCTCATAAACTCCCCCTCACAAGATCCTCTCTCTCTCCCCCAAATTCTCTCTCTCTAGGGTTTCTCTGTAAAGGAAAGTGACAAAAGATTTTTCTTGTTGGAAGAAAAAGATTTTTTATAAGAGGGCTCAAAATTTACCATAAATCTCAACTTGTCGGCCAATATTATCCAGGACGATCGATAGATCATCCTATACGATCAGTTCAAAATCACATGTTTCAGCCTGGACAATCTGGCTCTTTTGGATGATTGGTAAAAAAAAATATTCAGATCGTCCCGTACGATTCTGCGATTATCCGGGATGATTAGTGTAAATTCAGGAATTTCATCCAGAAGACCGCTCTGGTCGTCCAGAGGAACTTGTGCTGGACGACTTAAAAATAACTTGATCGTCCAGGACGATATGGAAATCATCCTGTACGATTAGTTTAAAAAGTGCCAAAATCATCATGATCACTGCTCTGGACGTACATGTGAAACACACTGGATGGTCATGTTCGTCTGGGATGATCTTGCGATCGTCCCGGATGAAATGATCGTATCAATTAAATATTAATTGCTTTCCTTAATCACCGGGTTAATTTAGCATGATTATACTGGATCGTCTAGGATGATACACGTATCATACGGGATGATCAGATCAAATCTCTAAAAATAAAACTTGCCTAACTAGATCTGTTAAAAAAGTTTTAGAAGAATTTGTTTGAAATATCAATATTTTCTTGGGATGAAAAAGTTACATCTTGATTTTATTCAAAAACTCAGTAATGCATGTATTGACCATGCATAATCTCAGAAAGGTTAGAGAATAAAAAATTGTTAATCCAATAAGGTTCCTTAAGGGCCTAAAAAACTTTTTATAGCAAATATCTAAATCAAGGAACAAATTAGAGAAGGAAATAATAAACTTTTCAAAATTCATTGCATGAAATATATCTAATAGAAGATTAATGCAAAAAGGTGAATCTAAAGTCAAGATTTTCAAACTCAAGTATCAAAAATATTAATCTATAAAAGGGTTTTCTTAAGATTTAAGAAGTACAATAAAGGTAAGCTAACTCATTGTGGGCTCATTTTATGCCTCTTGATTAGTTTTTGGCGCACTTTGTGCATCTTTTAATACATGTTGTGTATCTTTTCATTTTAGCGATATTGCGCATCTTTTAATTTTTTATTATGGTGACATTACGCACCTTTCCAGCTTTGGGCTCATTTTGTGCCCCCTTTTTTTTAACTATGCTTCCTTTCTACAATTCTAAGGACTAAAGCAAACCCAATCTAGTGACAAAAATGAATAGCTTGATTAAGAAAATAATAAAGTGGATTCAATAACTTGCAAAAGATCCCTATGAGATAGAAAAAATGTAGGGAGATTAAAAAAATGTAATTTCAAAATCCATTTTATAATTTGATGAAGATTTTGATTTAAAAGTGAAATAGCCTCATTAAAGTCATGAGATAGAGAGACAACATCATCGGTTTCCTTCCTTTGAATGATTTTAGAGAAGTTAACCACAACTTACATAAAATTTCAAGAAAATAGGAGGTAAATTTTTCAATTTTAGAAAAAGTGATCTTTTGAAAAGTGATTTGATTTTCTAAAGTATATACTAAACAAACATGTGATATGTGTGTGCTGATTAAAGAAATTGACAATACAAGATTACAAAAATAAAAACAAAAAAGAATAAAATGAAAACTTAAAAAATAACACAAAAAGTAAAAATATTCACACAAATAAAATAAACACAAACACACAAGCAAAATTTTAATCCACATCATCTCACTCCTGATCTGATGATACAAAAGCTAGGTCTGCACAGGAGATTTTTTGCTTTGTATTATTTGCCCTTATTACAATTTGCTTTGCTTTACCCTTTTCCTTTTCAGGAAGGCTTTTTAAGTTCGGGCATTAATTTTTCATATGTCCAGGTTTCTTACATCCAAAGAAAATAACATCAGAAGAAATCTTAACATTCTAAATTTTTCATGTAATGATGTCATAATTTGTGTAAACCTAGTATACATGTCTAAAATTATCTCATAAAGTTTCATGCTAAAAAGTTCATAATCATGCATTAGAATATTCAACTTAGATTGCTTAACTTCACTGGTTCCTTTGTATATAATGCACAGTTTATCCCAAATTTATTTGCCAGCAGTACATGTAGATATTATCATGCAATTATTAGAATTTAAAGCATAGAATAATTAATTCAAATATTTAGCATTCAATTGAGCATTGATCGGATCTACTCTACTCCATTCAGAAAAAGGAATATCAGTTTTGATTCTATCTATAAAATGAGATAGTATAGAATAACCAATTTGAATTATATGCCACATGCGATAACCTATTGATTTCAAGAAAGTAGACATACGGATTTCCAAAAATCAAAAGTAATATTTTCAAATAAAGGTAGTTGGGTGATTGAATATCCTTCCACAACATAATGATTTCCAAAATTAGCAATGGATCAAAATTCAAAAGTTTTCCAAAACTTAATTTTATGAATCCCTCTCTGATACCACTTGAAAGTTTGTGAGGGGTGTTAAACCCTTATGAATTAGTTCCAAGGCTAACCAAGAGAGAGGGGGGGGGGGGGGTGAATTGGATATTTAAAAACTTCTTTAAATGAAAGAAAAATCTTTTTATATCTTGCAATGGAAATGAATTAAATCAAAAATAAAAAAAGATCAATCACAGATTTCACCCAAGCAATTAATTGCAGTAAAATAAAATACAGAAAATAATCAGAAAGAACACACCAGATTTATAGTGGTGCAACCCAACCTGACCTACGCCCACTCCCTGGTTGCACCCTTTGAATATTGCACTAAACCTTTAGTGACTCTCCTTTAGCCCTCATTGCTAAGCGGAGAAGCCCTTACAAAATCAGTTCCACCTTCCCAGGTGCGGCGGAGTAGCCGAGTCCTTTTACAATAAAGAGATCTTTTTCTTTCCAAAACTTCCCTCGAGATGACCCTTGAATCTGATGGTACTTAGGTGTAAGCTTGATGGAGCAACAGTGTGAACCTCTCACAGTCCCTCAAAAACCCCCCCTTCAAAAGCTCTTCTCCCTCTCAAACTCCACTCTTTCCTCTCTCCCTTTCAAGCTCCCTCTTCAAGTTTTCTCCAAAAGAATTGAAGCCTCAATGGCTGCCAAAGACACTTATCAAGTGCCTTGAGAAAGCTTAAATAGAGAGTTCCAAAACCCAACCAAAAGAATTCTTACGGCAAAGATCATCCAGGATGATTGCAGGATCGTCTAGGATGATGTGCTTTAAAAGAGGTCTTCAGAAAACCCTAAAAACTCAATTCTGCTGCCAAATATCATCTAGGAAGATCACAGGATCATCTAGGATGATGTACAGAATTTGACCTGATAGTCCTGGATGATCTCAGGATAGTTCAAGACGATCAGTACAAATTTTGAATAAATTATTCAGTACGATATACAGATCGTCCAGGACGATCAGAACATCAAATTAAGCATATTTGATTGGCTAATCATAGGATTAATTTAGGCAACATTATCATAAATCATCCAGTATGATATGGATCATCTTGGATGATTAGACCAAAAACTAAAACTTGAAATCTTACCTAAATTATTATGGTAGCTAAGGTTTTGAGATCGTATTGGATCATCCAGGACGACATAAATCATCCAAGACATTTAGTCCAAAAATTGAACTTCTAATTTTGGCTCAATCTCACTCCCCTGAGTGTGTGCATGTATGATCACCAAGCTAGCAAACACCTTTATAGGACTCAACTTAAGAAATCAAAAATTACATCAATGAATATTAGACTCTTTACAATATAACATGTTCTACCCTATCTTCAGCTTTGATTCTTCGTTGAATGGTGCATGGTGTTCCTAAAATATTAGTATACACACAAATAAGTATAGAATGAAAGTACTAGGAGACATAAAGATGTAAGCCATAATATTTGTTATCATAAAAAATATAAACTCATGAGTTCGAGTCAGAACACTAAGTAGGAGACTTGGTCCTGGTTCTTTGAAGGCCTATCTTAGCCCTTCAAATGATGGGTGGGAAGTTTTAACAGACATGGGAAGGACCCTTCATTATAGAGATAGTCTACGAAGGAGGCTCATATCAGGTAGTTGATTATAAAGGAAATTACCCAATATTACCTATCGATGGGCATTTTCTTAAGAAATACTATGCTTGATGTAGCTCAAATTTTCAATTAATAAAATGTCTTTTTGAGTTTTAACTCAAGTTGACCCAATTCTACTCTTTTATTAAAAAAAACTTTAAAAAAAAATTATCGCCAAAATCAATCAATCGACTTCCGTTCTCTCTTCCTTAAGTTTAGGATTCTTCCTTTCCTTAGGATTAGACTTGCTAGTGGTGGAGTACACCCTTCGTGGCACCATCCTAGCTCCCTCCCAGTTTTGATCCTCTGTGATGGGCTAATTCCTACCACCATTACACGATCACCCGCTATTTTTGGAGTACACCCTTCATGGCACCATCCTAGTTTCAATCTTCTGTAATGAGCCAATTCCTACCCCCATTATATGATCATCAAAATTTTGATCCTCTATGATGGGACAATTCCTACCGCCATCACACGATCACCCAATAGTGGTAGAGTATGCCCTTTGTGACACCATCCTAATTTTGATCCTCTGTAATGGGCCAATTCCTACCCCCATTATACGATCATCCTAGTTATGATCCTCTATGATGGGCCAATTCTTACCCCCATCACACGATCACCCACTAGTGTGGAGTATGCCCTTTGTGCCACCATCTTAGTTTCAGTCCTCTATAATGGGCCAATGCCTACCCCCATTATACGACCATCCCAGTTTTAATCCTCTATGATAAGCCAATTCCTACCCCCATCACACGATCACATGCTAGTGGTGGAGTACATCCTTTGTGGCACCACTCTAATTTTGATCCTTTATAATGGGATAATTCCTACCCCCATTATACGATCATCCCAGTTTCGATCCTCTATAATGGGCCAATTTCTACCCCAATCATACGATCACCCGCTAGTGGTGGACTACGCCCTTCGTGGCACCATCCTAGTTTTAATCCTCTATAATGGGCTAATTCCTACCCCCATTATACCATCATCCCAGTTTTGATCCTCTGTGATGGGCCAATTCCTACCCCCATCACTTGATCACCCGCTAGTACTGGAGTATGACCTTTGTGGCACCATCCTAGCTCCCTCAAGTTTTTTTCCCTTTAGGTTAGTATTCTTCCTTTCCTTGGGATTAGATGTGCTAGTGGTAGAGTATGTCCTTCGTGGAACCATCCTAGCTTCCTCTAATTTTCTTTTCCTTTTGGTCTAGATTCTTCCTTTCCTTAGGATTAGACGTGCTAGTGGTGGAGTACACCCTTCGTGGCACCATCCTAGTTCCCTCCAGCTCTTTTTTCCTCTAGGATAGGATTCTTCCTTTTCCTTAGCATTATACGTGCTTGTTGTGGAGTGCACCCTTCGTGGCACCATCCTAGCTCCCACTAATTTTCTTTTCGTCTAGGATATGATTCTTCCTTCCCTTAGGATTAGACATGTTTATAATGGATAAAGCCCTTTGTTGCACCACTAAAGTTTTACCTTCTACTAATTCTCTAAGGCTAGATCTCCTCTTCCTTAGGATTAAAATTCCACTTCAATCTTCCATTCGGCCAATGCCAATATGTGCACTAGAACTACAAATATTGGGTGTCTGTTTGTTGACCTCATTTTTGTATTATGTATTGGGACCAACCTGGGTATTCCTATGGTGACCAAATGATTGAGGGATGTCCACCACCCAATCATGTGTGTCCCATTTAAGACCCAATCCAATCCCATTCAAATCTAAACTTTACCCTCCAAGTTCAAGCTTTACTCCAATCCCAGTCAACCCCTTAATCAACCTACAATCACACTCCAATTCCATCGAATCATCAATAATCACCTCTTTGATTGTTAATGATATGGATAAGTTATTTCCAATCATCCAAATCCAAAATGCAATCCAAGTCCAAAACTCCAAACCAAATCAAAGGGCTAAGGACTAAGGTCCTGAAACCCTGCCTAAGAGACTTTTTAGATCCCTTGGAACCCAGTCTAATGACATATAATTTAGGGCCTATCACTTGTATATAGTTTAGGAATGTCTCTAGGGTCAATCATCAAAATTTGAGCTCAATCCAACACTCTTAGCCCCTGAAATTAAATTTTTTTCAAAGGCTGCAAAACCTTCAATTATTTATAACCTATGCCACTGGACTTGCCATGCAATGGATTTTGACCTTGGTACCTTCTCCAAACCTTCCAATCACACCCATGACCTTCCTTAGGTCTTACTGATCAATAGTCTACACTTTTCTCAACTCAATTTGACGTAAAATTGGCCAGGGGATAAAATGACTAAAATACCCTTTAAGGGGATCTTTGGTCTTTTCCCCAAAATCCAATATGACCTAACCATATCAAACTCTAAAATTCATCCCAATGGATCCTAAATGACTTTAGGAATATATTGAGCCCAAGCCTACCTTTTCGTTTGACCTGGTTGACTAAGTCAACCATGGATGACCAAAATGCCGTTAAAGGATTTAAACACATATTTCCAACCAAATGACATTACCAATTCATGAGACCACCTCCATTTAGTTCAAGGGGTCAATTTGAACTCAATAAACCCAAAATTTGAACCTAGGTCAACTTGGTTGACCAAGTCAACCAAGTTTGACCTAATCTCTCTTACAATCGCAACCCTTCCAAACCACATGACCAAGACCATTCCTAGACAATTTAGATATGTGGGGATGACCCATTGTGCCCCTAAGAGACCCCTCTTGAGGGCCCAAGCTTTGGGCCCACTTGGGTAAGACATTTGGCTTGACCCAAGTGCCCAAAGAGAGGTTTCCTTTGAGCCATGTCCTAATCTAATCCAAATTGGATCCAATTAATCGCACCATTGGGTTCCCCATGACCCAATGCACCTACCCTAGTTGACAGAACCCTTGGGTCAACTTAGGCTAGGAGTTAGGCTAACCTAAAGTGGTTAAAACCACTTAGGTTGTAGCCAACTCCCATCCTGAGTCCAATTGAACCTAGCCAACACCTCTACTAGGTAGCCCTAGGTCCAACACACTAACCCGAGTCAGCCCAAACTTTGGGTTGAGTTGGATAAACCATTAGGCCAGTCCAAAGAGGTCCAAACTCCTTTGACCCAAGCTATCTCCCATTACAGGGTAATTTATACCCAATTGCCACTTGCATTGGGTGCACCAGGTTATGGCTAACCTCTCATATCCAACCCATGGTTTGGCCTGACCTGAGTTGAGCCCAAACAGTCCCAAATTGTATAGGTTTTGGTCCATGTGAACCATCCCAATAAATTAGGCTCACCCTTGAGCTCACCGGACCTCCAGATGACTTTACACCTTTGCTCAACCTAGTCCCTTGTCGGTGGTGGCCAGAATGAATGAGAATAGAGCTCCGGTTGTCCCCCCATCCTCGAACCCTGTCTAAAGGCTTCTAGAGCCTGGGCTCACCAGCTTCAAGCTCATGAACTTTTGGGACGATGTCCCCTGTCACGTGGAGGCCATCCAGTGGTTTCCCTAATCAATCCCAACCGTTCTTGGCCATGAATGACACTTGACAAGGGCACCCTCTCCCTATCCCTGGCATTCATTCCCAGGCTTTCAAATTTCCTCCCCAGAGCTCCTAGAGCATTCCCCCATCATTTCCTAATCTCCCAGCCTCTTCCAGTGACCCGTTTGAGGGAACTCAAGTGAAGTCCATGGATGGTCCACTCAAACTAGTACCTCTGGCCATCTTTTAGTCTCAGTGTCTGAAGGAGAACCACTTACCTTCATCCCTTGAAGCTTCCTCAGAGAAAAACCCATATATTAGGGCTTTCTCCATGGTGTATCCCAAGCTCCCTAGATAGGTAGTCCGGTCAAGTGTGAAGGAAACCTTCACCCCAACTGATTTCAACTGTTGGATTGAAGGTTTCCATTTCCCTAATGCTCCCTGAGAAATTTTAAGAGATTTTATTGACCGGATCTCTGAAATCTTATTGGAGAAGCCCTACAGCTATGGGATCATATGGGAGGTGGAAGACATAATCAGAGTCATTGATTTCGATAAATGATTCTGATTAGATCCTACATTCTCGGACACATTTAATCCCAGCAGTTTTATCTAATATTAGATGGTTACAGTTAATCCCGTGTTATCTAGTCAGCCACCAATGATTGGCCTACGAATCAGACGCTGCCCACGTGGAAAAGCACAGCTGACTGGGTAATTGGATATTTATTAAATCAAGGAATTTAAACGAAACTTCAAGAAATTATATCTCTTAATCCACTTGGCCAAATTAGGTTTTTTAAGCTCATTGGAAAGATCTCAGAGAGATCTACAAAATCCCTATGGTCTTAAGCCATAATTCTATCTATATTAATGTCAATTTGCATATGAATGATTTCCTTATTATTGCATTTGTGTGTTAAATTAATGTCACCATGGCTTGAGACTTTGGGGGATTGAATTTGGGCATGTCCTTGACATATCCAAATTTTCTACTCCCTATTTGAAGACTTTAAGGGCATTTTTACTTCAATTTGATTTTAAGGGTCATAGTTTGACCCTTAAAATCAAATTGATTCCATGGTCTGTCCAATAAGAGTTAGGATTTGATTTTTGGTGTGATGATAGTGCTTAGCATACGAAGTGTAGAGCTACTAATTTTTCCCCAATCAGACCCTAAGATAGGTCCCTAGGATTTTTCTAAAGTGCCTTTGGAGTACCTTTGGTGGCTTGGTTGGCCACCAAAGAGAGCTCCACTTCAGCTCAAATTTAGTGTGTTTGGACCTTGAGATTAGATGATCTCATGGTCCAAATTTCAATGAATTTGGTGCTTATTTGATTCACCAACTAGGAACCCCATTTTCTCCCTTTAGATTTGACATAGAGCTTTGGATAATTAATAATTAATTCATTTTAACTCCAAAAAATCCCCAAAAATTATCCAATTGACCATATTTCAATCTTTAACATATGAAAATGAACCCCCCCCCCCAATTGACCCTTAATTTGACTCTAATCTAATTTTAGAATAAAATTAATAATTAATTAAATTAATTTATTAAAATAATTAAAAATTCCAAATAAATTCTTAACACTTGGAAACACCTCTTTAGATCATTCCTTGACTTTGGGGGTGATTCCATAAAGTTTGGAGTAGATTTGGATTAAAACTCCTAAAACCTTCCTAATTAAACAATTTTAAAATTCAAATAATTAAGAGAACTTTAAAAAATCATAACTTTTTATAGAAAACTCTAAATTGAGCATACTAATAGTCTAACTACTCATCATAATCTCTAATATTTATTAAAAATCTAAAATCTTTAAAATTAATATTAATTTTAAATGTCAACTTTTGGACCCTTAATTAACGTAATTAAAGTAACTTCAATAATTCCAAAAATCTAATAATTAATTAAAATTTCAAAAAAACATTCATTTGATTAATAAAACACTCAACCAACACTTTAATACATAACAACTACTCTAAAGATGAAATTTATTAGATGGACTATTCTAGGCTACAGGACTACGTGTCCTTAGGAGGCCTGGTTCCTCGAGCCTAATGACACAATGCCACTAATATATTCAATGGAGTGTAAAACATTAAAATCAAATCTCCCTTAATTATTTAACCAAATTAAAATTCTTAATTAAACTATATCAATGTAGCTTATAGGATGGACTACTTTGGGTTGCGGGGTTACGTGTCCTAAAGAGGCCTGGTTCCTCCAGCCTGGTGGCACAACGCCACGAACCAATTAATAACAAACTAAATTAACTTAATCTTTAAAATCAATCCCTAATTAATCTAATTAATAATTATTAATCCCTTATTTTTTAACTAATTAAATAAACTTAATCAACCCCGATTGCTTCTGGGTAACCCAGTCCTATGAGGTTATTAACTTAGCCCCAAGGAAGGTGAAATAAACTTCTTGGCCTCGGTGAGCAACAAAGATAGCAGTCATTTAACAATTAAAATACATCCAAATAAAACTTTAATATATTAATACTTAAACTCAAATATAAAGTTCTCCTTCAGCCTTTAACAAACTCGAACATTAAATAACTTCAACAAACTACCCAGCTTAGGATCTACCCCAGTCACATGACCTTTAGTACATACATTAGATAGTTTGCTAGGATAACCAACTCTAGGCTAGGTTAGGCCAGTGTATACTTTTCTGCTGTGTGCCAGATTTGTTGAGATTTTATTGTATGTTGTGATTGAAAATTGATTGATGTGTTTGCTTACTTTCTTTATTGTAATCTATAAATTGATGTGATGGGTAATAATTTACCCTTAGGTTAGAAATGATCTAGATGCTCACTGAGTTAAAGTTTGTGAGGGTGGTTAAACCCTATAGAACTTGCCCGAGGCTAACAAAGAGGGGGGTGAATTGGTGTTTTAAAATTCTTTAAATAAAAAGAAAAATATTTTTAAATATTTTAAAACTAAAATAACTTAAGCAGAAGTAGATGATAAAATTTGAGATTTCAATCACAGATCAGATCACAAAATCATGTAAAAATAAATATGAAAAAATAAATAGAAATGATACAGCAAATTTATAGTTGTTCGATCAAATCAGACCTACATCCACTCCCCAGAACCTCTAGTTTCAGGCATTGCACTAATCAGCTAGTGTCTCCCCTTTTGCTCCCAGATCAAGGTGGAGAAGCCCTTAAAAAATCTTTTCACCGACCCGGTGAGGCAGAGAACCTTAAATCCTTTTACTCCCTCCTAAAGTAGGCAGAGAACCTAACAATCTTTTTACTCCCTCCTGGAGTAAACAGAGAACCTGACAATCCTTTTACTCCCTCTTCGAGTAGGTAGAGAACCTGGATCTGATGCTGATGATCATCTCCCTAGAGCAACCAAGGAACCTAGGATGAAGAAGGAAGAAGATGATTGAATCCTTGCTTGAAGCAACCTTTGTGAATCCCCTCATAAACTCCCCCTCATAAGATCCTCTCTCTCTCTTCTCTCTCTCCCAAACTCTCCTTCTCCCTTAAGCTCTCTTGGGTTAGAAAAATAGCAAAAGATTGTCTTAAGGACAATCTGAGAGATTAAGTAGGGCGCCTGTAAAAGAAGACCTAATTTTCAATTAGCATGTCTGATCATCCAGGATGATCGTCAGATCGTCTTGTATGATTAGTACAAAATAACAATTTCAGCGTAGATGAATAACACTGCTCTGGATGATTAGTTCAATAGAAATAAGAAGATCATCCTGGATGATTTAATAATCATCCTAGATGATTAGTTTAAATCTTCTGAACATCATCTAGTATAATGCCCGGTGATCCATGATCATCCAACACACTTCTTTGTCGTCTAGGATGATAGGGGTAAATCATCCTGGATGATTAGTTAAAAAATTATGGTGTTTGCTTGGGACGATAGGTGGTGATCCCTTATCATCCCAGCAACTTCACTATCATCAAGGCTGATCATCACCGATCATCCTGTATGATCGTATTAAATTAAGAATACCATAATTATCTCCTAATCATAAGATTAATTTATGCATGATTGTATATCATCCTATATGATTAGTATAAAATTTGATAATTAAAATATTACCTAAATTGTGATTGGTGGTTATTTATCCCAATTTGAACTTATCATCCTGGATGATATAGATCATCTAGTACGATCAGTTAATCTCTTTTAATCAATTAGGATGCCCTAATTTGAGTTTCTATTTTTAACTGATCATCCACGATGATACAGATCATCCTGTACAATTTGGTCAAAAGTAGAAAAATTTTTAACTCACCAAATTTCTTCCCCCTGGCATGTGTGTGCAAGGTTACTTAGCTTGGGATCCATCATATATAATATTTGACTCAAAAAATATAAAAAGTACATTAAAATTGAAATTACAGACAGACTTGTTGCAAATCTGAATTCAAGGAGTATAATTTTGATGATAACAAACATGTCTGTGTTCTATTTTACTTGGCTAACTATTTCAGGTCCACAAAATCAAGTACAATCCAAGTCAGCTCAAGATTGAGTTGGTCTGTATGTAGTTCAGGTCTAATGTAATTTTTTCCCTTTCTTGAGTCAAATTCAATGTAATTGATCCCTAGCTAAGTAACCTTGCACACACACACTCAGGGGGAGATTTTTGTGAGTTTAGAGTTTCTGTTAAGTTTTGATCACATCATCCTGGATGATAGACATATCGTCCTAGACAATCCATTAAAAATAAAAATCCTAACTTGGGCCATCAAGTTAAGTTGGTTCGATTAAGCCAATCATCCTGGACGATACTCCTATTATACAGGATGATATGCTCAAATCAGAAACTCTCAGCTGCCAGAATAATTTAGGCAAGATCTTATTTTTGGATCTTTGATCTGATCATTCTGGATGATATGTGTATCATCCTGAATGATCCATTCTAATCATGCCTAAATTAGTCAGGTGATCAAGAAAAATAATTAAGGTTTGATTGATTTGATCATATCATCCTGGACAATCACAAGATTGTATAGGACGATTGTTAAAAATCCTAACCGTCCAGTGCCTTTCACCAGTACGTCCAGAACTATGTATCAGATAATTTTGGGCAATTTTGAACTAATCGTACGGGAGGATACCCATATCGTCCCGAACGATCAAGTCATTTTGTGATCATCCAGCACAAGTTCCTCTGGATGACTAGAGCTATCTTTTGGATGAAATTCCTTATTTACACTAATCGTCCCGGATGATCATAGAATTGTACGAGATGATCAAAAAAAATTTTGTCTACTAATCATCCAGAGGAACAAGATCGTCCAGGCTGATACATGTAATTTTAAACTGATCGTACAGGAAGATCGACCAATCATCCTGAACGATCTTTGATGACTAATTGAGATTTAGGGTAATTTTTGAGCCCTCCTATTTAAGATCTTTTTCGTTCAACATGAAAAATCATTTGCCACTTTCCTTTCCAGAGAAAACCTTGAGAGAGAGAGAGAGAGGATCTTGTGAGGGCGAGTTTGGGAGGGATTCACAAATGTTGCTCCAAGCAAGGATCTGAGTTGTCTTCTCCATTCGTCATCTCTTATCTTGTCAATGTCTCTATGGGAGGATCGTTCGCAAGAAGATCCAGGTTCTCTGCCTGCTTCAGGAGGAAGCAAATGGAGTCTAGGTTCTCTGCTTGCTCTAGGAGGAACCGAAAGGAGTTCAGGTTGTCTGCCTCACCGGGTTGGTGGAAAGAAGTTTTTGTATAGGTTTCTCCGCCTTGCTGTGGGAGCAGGAGGAGAGTCACTTAGTGTTAGTGAAATACTCGGAGGGGAGGCTCCTGGGAGTGGACGTAGGTCATGTTGACCGAACCACTATAAAATTTGGTGTGTTCTTTCTGATTATTTTTCATACTTACTTTTCTATTGATGATTGTGTGATTATGATTATTATTCTATTTTCTTTGAACATCTGCAAATCATCGCATAACTATAAATATTTTCTTAAAACATTCAAAAAGATTTCCTAAATCATTATTTGCTCACAAATTTTTAAAACTACCTAGCCTCAAGACTAGTTCATAAGGGATTAACATCTCTATCGAACTTTTAAGTGGTATCAGAGCGGGATTCAAAAATAAAATTTGAAAACTTTTAAATTTGATCCATGGCTAACTTTGGTAATAGAAATACTGCTGAAGGTTATTCAATTATACGTCCACCATTTTTTATAACATACCTTTAATTTTTGATAAACTCGCATGTCCACTTTTCTTCAATCTATAGATTATCGCATGTGGATGCTTGTTAAGGATGGCTATGAAGTACCTTTTAGAATGGTTAATAATGTTAAAACTGAAATGTCTTTCACTGAATGTACTTTTGATGATCGGGACTTAGCCCAACTGAATGCCAAATATTTAAACTATTTTTTTTTGTGCTTTAAAATTTGAAGATTACATGCGTGTCTCCACTTGAACTATTTGTAAAGAAATCTGGGATAGATTATGTATTACTTATGAAGGTACATCTGAGGTTAAGAAATCTAGATTGAACATCTTACTTCACAACTACAAACTCTTTCGCATGAAACCTAGTGAATCGATTTCTGAAATGTATACTAAGTTCAATCAAATTGTCACTTCTTTATATGCTTTAGGAAGAGAACTTACAAATTATGAAAAAGTGAACAAAATTCTGAGATATTTGCCTTCTTCTTTTGATGCCATGACAACTGCAATTACTGAATCCAAAGATTTAAACACTTATTCTATTGATAACTTACTTGGGTCACTTATTACTTACGAGCAAGGAGTGAACCAACGATAAATTGATGCAGGTGAGAAGAAGAGGGAGAAAACTGTGGCGCTGAAGGCCAATGATACTGACACTGACTCCTCTGCGTCTATTAGCGAAGATGTTTCCTTAATCACTAGGCAATTCAAAAGCTTTCTAAGGAAGAAATATAAGAACTTTCAGAAGTGGAACAAAGGTAAAAGTAGCAAAAATTTTAAAGGTTTATCTGATACTGTTTGTTTTGAATGCAGGAAGCCTGGACATATAAAGGCTTATTGTCCTACACTTAAGGATCATTCTACACTTAATAGAAATCACATGTCTTTACTTGATGAATTCGATGAATTGAACAAAAAGCATTTTAAACTAATTATTGAGCATGATTCATTGAAAATCTTGTATATTGATTTAGAAAGAGCTTTTAAAGAATTAGACACCATGGCATGTGACTTAGAGAGTAGTAAGGGTGCAATGAAATTTAAAATTATAAGTCTTAAAAAGGAGAATGAATTTTAAGAGTGAAAATTAGTGCTTTTAAGAAAAATAAAATACCTCCTACTTTTGCACAATTTTATGCACCTCCACCATTTGATGAATCTAATTCAAAATCATCAAAGCATTTTTCATTCGAACCTAGAAAGAGGCACAATCACCCACATAGATTAGTTAACCCTTTTCCTGGTGTTAGATGCTTTTCTTGTGGCATGTTAGGACACATCTCCAACACCTGCACTGTTCACCGTAGTACATATTGGGTGTGGAGGCCCAAATTGCATGCTTCACAGCACAGCACATATGCATTACATTCTTCTTTTCATAAGAAGGAACCCAAACTTGTTTGGGTTTCTAAATCTAACATTTGATGAGTTTCTAGGAGTGCTCTCACAAAAGGCCTCATAAGAGCATGTGGTACCTGGACAACGGATATTCAAGGCATATGACTGGAGATGCAAATCAGTTTATTTTGCTGGAGACCAGAGCTGGAGGCAAGGTTGCACTTAGAGACAACACCACCAAGAGGGTGGTAGGAGTAGGTATAATTATTGATTCACAAAATTTCATTATTGATAATGTTTTGCTTATAGATGGACTGAACCACAATCTACTCAGTATTAGCCAACTATGTGATGAAGGCTTCAGCATTAAGTTCCTACCTATTAGCTGCATTATAAGCTTAAATGATAAAATTATTTTGCAGGGCAAAAGGGTCAATAATGTCTACATGCTGGATTTAAATTGCTTTAAAGCTTATGTTGCTATTTACTTAAAAACTACTGCTGAAGAGTCTTGGCTGTGGTATAGGAGGTTATGTCATGCAAGTATGAAAACCCTTAAAAGAGTCACCCAAAAGGACTTAGTTAGAGGTGTCCCCAAGCTTAAGTTCACTAAGGACTACTTGTGTGATGCCTGTCAATTAGGGAAGCAAGTCCACTCCTCTTTCCACTCAATTAAGGACATCATCACCTCTAGACCTTCAGAAGTCCTTCACATGGATTTGTTTGGACCTATTAGCACTACCAACTTAGAGGGTAGAGTCTACGGATTTGAGATTATTGATGATTACTCGAGGTTCACTTGGATTAAATTTTTGTCACATAAATCTGAGTCATTTGATGAATTTAAATCCTTCTCCACTTAGATTAAGAGGAAGTTAGGTTGTGAGATCTTGACTATTCATAGTGATCATGGTGGAGAGTTTAAAAATGTAAGATTTGTAACATTCTATGAGGAGCAAGGGATTAGCCACAACTTTTTAGCTCCTAGGACCCCTTAGCAGAATGGGGTAGCTGAAAGGAAGAATAGGACCATAGTAGAAACTGTTAGAGCCATGCTTGCTGAGAATTCACTTCCAAAAAATTTTTGGGCTGAAGCTGTGAACACTGCCTGTTATGTGCTGAATAGGGTGAATGTTAGATCCAATCTGAATAAGATACCTTATGAGATCATTAAGGGTAGAACTCCAAACCTGTCCCACCTCCATATATTTGGCTGTAATATTTTCATTCTGAATAATGGGAAATCATCTTTAAGAAAATTTGACCCCAAATCTGATGAAGGAGTGTTCTTAGGCTATTTTAGTGTGGGAAAATTCTTTAGGGTGTTTAATAAGAGGACTTTGGTGGTGAAGGACACAACTCATGTGGTGTTTGATGAATCTGATCCTAAGGAGACTAGAGTTGAGGAAGAAGAAGATGTAGGAGAGAATACCCAAGGAGTTAAAAATGTAAATCTGGAGGAAAGGGTAGAACCTGAAAACACTTTACCTAGAGATTAGAGATATGCTTCGAGCCATCCTAAAGAACTGATCTTAGGAGACCCTTCTGAAGGTGTTAGAACTAGGCATGGACTTAGGAAGGAAGTAAACCATTTTGCCTTTATCTCAATGACTAAACCCACCAACATCAATCAAGCCCTTTCTGATGAGTTTTGGATCTTAGCTATGCAAGAGGAATTGAATAAATTTGTTAGGAACGATGTTTGGGAGTTAGTAGAAAGATCTAGGAATCAAAGTGTAGTGGGAACCAAGTGGGTCTTTAAGAATAAGATGAATGATTCTGGTATGGTGGTTAGGAATAAGGCAAGATTGGTGGCTAAGAGGTACAATCAAATTGAAGGGATTGATTTTGAGGATACCATTGCCCCTGTAGCTAGATTGGAAGCCATTAGGGTGTTACTAGCCTTTGCCTGTTATAAGGGATTTAAGCTATTTTAAATTGATGTCAAGAGTGCCTTTTTAAATGGGGTAATAAAAGAGGATGTCTTTGTAGAGCAACCCCCAGATTTTGAGAGTTCCCAATATCCAAATCATGTCTATAAATTAAAAAAGGCCTTATATGAATTGAAACAGGCACCCAGAGCTTGGTATGAGAGGCTCAACACATTCCTACTAGAAAGAGAGTTTGTTGATGGGAGCGTAGACACCACCCTTTTCCTTAGAAAAGTAGGAGATGATCTACTCATTGTCCAGATCTATATTGATGATATACTTTTTGGATCTTGTGATAAAAATTTATGTGATGATTTTTCTAAGATAATGAGTATGGAGTTTGAGATAAGTATGATGAGAGAATTGTCCTACTTTTGGGGTTTAGCATAAGGCAAATGGATGATGAAACCTTTCTGAATCAATCAAAATACACTAAGGACATCTCAAAGAAATATGAAATGGATAAAGCTAAGCCAATCAACACTCCCATGACTTCCATTTTTCAGTTAGATAAGGATTCAAATGGAAAATCTGTTGATCAGAAAAAGTTTAGGGGAACAATTGGATCACTGCCTTACCTGACTACTAGCCGACCTGATATTGTATTTAATCTTTGTCTTTGTGCTAGGTTTCAAGCTGATCCTATAGAGTCCCACCTGACTGCTATTAAGAGAATTCTTAGATATCTTTTAGGGACCCCAAACCTAGAAATCTGGTACCCTACGCACAACACTTCTTTTGAGATTATTGGATATTCTGATTCTGACTTTGTAGGGTGTAGAGTGGATACAAAGAGCACTTCTGGAACTTGTCAATTCATAGGACAGTCTTTAGTCTACTGGTCCAGTAGAAAATAGAACTCAGTTGCATTTTCCACTGCTGAAGCTGAGTACATTACCTTAGGAAGTTGTGTCGCCTAAGTCCTTTTGTTGAAGCAACAAGTTTTAGATTTAGGATTATCTGTTGGCACAATTTCAGTTCTATGTGATAACACCAGTGCCATCTATATTTCTAAGAATCCAATCTAATATTCTAGAACCAAACACATTGATATAAGGCATGACTTCATTAGAGATCATGTTACAAAAGGGGACACTGAGATACATCATGTAGCAACTAAAAATCAACTGGCTGACATCTTTACTAAACCACTGGCCTTTAACTCATTCAGCATTTTGAGGACCAGATTGGGTGTGATTGACATAAATACATAAATCTGATGATTACTAATTTCAGATGTTTTCTATTTTCTTCATTTTTCTTTAGTTTTTGTTTGATTTGTTTGTCTGTTTTACTTTAGAAATTTTCCTTTCCTACTGATTTTCGTTGTTTGATTTCCTTACCAGATTTGATTATTTCCTGCTAATTTTTATTTACTGATTTTCATTTACTGATTTTCACGTGTCTATTTTTCTTCCTTCTTATTTTTTATTTACTGCTTACTGACTTCTAAATCAGATCACAGCTCACTACTACTGATAAACTGGATTTCTAACTGATAGTTTTGCCTTATTTTTTGTTTAAAATCTTATAAGTAGAGATTGACTCCTCTAGATCTATTAAAGGAAAGAAACACTGATGATTGTTTCTCTTTCTCTAACTCCTTTAATGGTTTATTATTTCTTTTGGATAAAAATCTTCTTCAAAATTAAAAAGATGGTTTTTGAAATAGAGATCTATTTTATCTTCTTACAGTAATCTACCTGATATGAATAGTATTTTCAAAGCTTTGAATCATTATTATGTTATTCTTAATCAAGTGATTGCACTTATCATATGATGTATGATTTTTTTTTTGTAAATTACTCTTCAATATTATAGAGAGTGAGTTTTGTCATCTCTTATGTCTGGAAGGTAATTTTACAGCTAAGATTCTTTAACGATTATGAAAGGAAGCAAGCTTACAAAAGATGCGCAAAGAGCGCCAAAATAAAAAGAGGCATAAAATGAGCCCAAAGCTAAAAAGATACACAATGTCGCCAAATTGGAAAGATACACAAAGTGTATAAAAAATTAAATGATGCGTAAATTGCCAAACAAATTGAAAAAGAGGCACAAAATGAGCCCACAAAGAAATAAGCTTTCTTCCCTTTCATATCTTTAAATGTCTTAGAACAATCCATGCACCACTCAATATTTTCTAAAGCTTGAGACGAAAAATCATGATTTATGATTCCTTACTTTGTAATACTATTATATCAGATATTTTTCAGGAACGAGGCTTGAAAGGATCTCTTTTCAAATCTAATTTATTTTCTTCTGAATTAGACTTTTATTTGAAAGGAATTTGAACCTATAAGGTGTCCGAGGTAGGAGTTACAAAAGTCAATTTTCTAACTTTTCTAGAATTCAGTATTGTCTATCTTCTTCTTATTGGCTTTTGAATTAAAAATCAAGGAAAATTCTATTTTAGTGGAGCTGATTAAAAAAAAAATTTGTTGTTTTCATTATTGTTTTTTTCATTTATGTTTTTTATTTGATGTGATTTTATATTTTCTTTTTTTCTGTTATTTTTCCCTTTTTGAGATGTCAAAAGGGGGAGTAGTTGTTGTTGTTGTGTATTATTGTTGTTGTGTTCTAGTTATTATATTTCTAGATCGTTGTAATTCCTTGGCTTATCAATATTCATATGTTTTCTTTGAAATATCAATGTTTATTTAATGAACTTGCATTTCCTAACAAATGTTTGCCATCATAAAAAATAGGGAGATTGTTGCAAATCTGAATTCAAGGAGTATAGTTTTGATGATAACAAATATGTCTGTATTCTATTTTACATGGCTAACCATTTCAGGTCCACAAGATCAAGTACAATCTAAGTCAGCTCAAGATTGACTCGGTCTGTGTGTGGTTCAGGTCTAAAATAATTTTTTTCCTTTCTTGAGTCAAATTCAATATAATTGATCCCCAAGCTAAGTAACCTTGCACACACACACTCAGGGGATATTTTTGTGAGTTTAGAGTTTCTGTTAAGTTTTGATCACATCATCCTGAACGATAGATATATCGTCCTGGATGATCTATTAAAAATAGAAATCCTAACTTGGGCCGTCAAGTTAAGCCAGTTCGATTAAGCTGATTATCCTTGACGATACTCCTACAGGATGATATGCTCAAATTAGAAACTCTCAGCTGCCAGAATGATTTAGGCAAGTTCTTATTTTTGGATCTTTGATCTGATCGTCCAGGATGATATGTGTATCATCCAAGATGATCCATTATAATCATGCCTAAATTAGTCAAGTGATTAAGGAAAGTAATTAAGATTTGATTGATTCGATCATATCATCCTGAATGATGGCAAGATCATACAAGACGATGTGTTAAAAATCCTGACCGTCCAGTGCCTTTCACCAGTATGTCCAGAACTATATACCAGATGATTTTGGGCAATTTTGAACTAATCGTATGGGACGATACCCATATCATCCCGGATGATCAAGTCATTTTGAGATCGTCCAGCACAAGTTCCCCTGGATGACTAGAGTTATCTTCTGGATAAAATTCCTGATTTACACTAATCATCCCGGACGATCGTAAATTATACGGGATGATCTGAACAAATTTTGTCTACTAATCGTCCAGAGGAACCAGATCATCCAGGCTATTACATGTGATTTTGAACTAATCATACAGGATTATCAACTGATCGTCTTGACGATCTTTGACGACCATTTGAGATTTACGGCAATTTTTTAGGCCTTTTATTTAAGATATTTTTCATTCAACATGAAAAATCTTTTTCCACTTTCCTTTTCAGAGAAAACCTTAAGAGAGAGAGAAAGAGAGAGAGAGAGAGAGAGAGAGAGAGAGAGAGCTTGGGAGAGAGAAAGAGGATCTTGTGAGGGGGAGTTTGTGAGGGATTTACAAAGGTTACTCCAAGAAAGGATCTGAGTCATCTTCTCCATTCATCTTCTTTTATCTTGCTGATTTCTCTATGGGAGGATCATTCCGGTTTCTCTGCCTGCTTTAGGAGGAAGTGAAAGGAGTCTAGGTTCTCTGCCTGCTTCAGGAGGAAGCGAAAGGAGTTAAGGTTCTCTACCTCACCAGGTTAGTGGAAAATAGTTTTTATATAGGCTTCTCCGCCTTGTTGTGGGAGCAGAAGGAGAGTCACTTAGTGTTAGTGCAATACCCAGAGGGGTGTCTCCAAGGAGTAGACGTAGGTCAAGTTGACCGAACCACTATAAAATCTGGTGTGTTCTTTCTGATTATTTTTAGCACTTACTTTTTTATTAATGATTGTGTGATTGTGATTATTATTCTGTTATCAATGAATATCTATAAATCTTCGCATAATTGTAAATATTTTCTTAAAATATTCAAAAAGATTTCTTAAATCGCTGTTTGCTCACGAATTCTTAAAACTACTAATTCACCCACCCTCTTGGTTAGCCTCGGGACTAGTTCATAAGGGCTTTACATTCCTATCGAACTTTCAAGACTCACCCCTAGTCTACCCGATCTTGAGCTGCTTCATATTGAAGGTGAACTTGTTGACCTGAAATGTTAGTGAGCAGGGCAAACCAAAAACAAATTTGCGGTGATAGCAATATAAAGAAATAATATTTGTTATAATCAAAATCACAATACCTATATTCAAATTTGGAACACTAAGTTTTCTACAGGTGGCTATACTCATGTAGGGCAATAAAGGGCTAAATAAATAATAAATGTAACTTCTATAGGTGCTTCAGTTACTTAGTCCCCAAATAAAAAGTGTGTGGCCAAGTGTGTTTACTTTTATGTACATATATATAATAGCTTGGGAATTGATTTTATTATTAAATGCTTAGGATAACCTTACAAGAGAGTCTATAATTTTCATTTTTATATTAATGTAATTCATTTGAAGTTTTAAGTTTTAGAAGTTACACTTTGAGTTTGGGATACACAGATCCAAAGGTTGGATCCTAAAGAGGAAATGATACCACTTAGGGGGATAGTCCTTTTCTATTTAGAAGTCTAAATTTGGATTACTTTACTACCCAAAATGCAAAGAATAACCTCCCATTTGGGGGAAGATTTTTCTTTTCCATTTGGGTATCCATCCATGAAGAATCCAAGGAGTCTAAAGAAGAGAAGACTACGGAGTTGAAGATAAAGAGTATCCCACTCAAAGTCACTTGCTTTTATATTAAGATTAAAATCCAAGTTATTATTAGTGGTGCCTAGCCACTTTTAATTTTTGTAGACCCTAGGTTGTAATAAGTAGGGCATTTTCCTATGGACTTTACTTTAAGGAATTAATTATATTGATATGTTTCTTCTGATTTGATTGCCTATAGGATTGCCTGCTTTTCCTAATTTTTTAGCATTTGTGTGCCGTCTTTTGTTTTAGCCTAAATACATGGAGGCTCATGAGGGTACTCAAAAATTTTTCTATTAAAATCAAAATAAAATCTTTAAGATAACATAGAAACTCTAACGATCTAAGAAGTAAGCCTTGGGTCATCGGAGTTCTCATAGCATTTTGATACATCTTCTCTCCTTTATTAGGCACCTCCCCACCTGTGGGTTCTGGCAGATCATCTGGCCAATGAGGGTGCATATTTGTCAATGGGAATCTATGCAATCTCTAGGATAAAAACTATTTTATGCCATTTTAAAAATTGCTTTATTCCAATTTTAAGTATTTAATTGAGTCGATCAGCATGCATTGCATTAAAAACTAATTAAAAAGAGTTTAAATTTTAATTACATTTCTTTTAGCATTCTCACCCAACATAAGTCAAGGGGCTACTTAAGAAAATCTCTAGATGTCAGCCCCAACTCCTCAAAACTTTAATAAAAACATCCTTACCACCCTTTCATAAAATGATCGGGCTCATAGATTTTAATCACCTAGGTGGTTAGCTTGCTCCCTAATCCAGGCCAGGGTAAGTCTAGGTTTTGCACTGCATTAGTTAGGTTCGGGCCACCGTGGTCCAATGCTCAATTTAGATTTAAGATCCGGGGTGGATTTTGAATCATAAGACCCCAACCTCTGAGAATATAATCCCAAATCTCTAATAAATCATTCAACTCAAATTAAAATTCTCCTCAATCTAAAATTTAAAGCCCAACACTTAGCTTAGGTTAGGACACTTCTGAATCATTTTTAGAATCTTAAAGTGTCTCCTACCCTTCTTCCTTTGACCCCAAAAATAACTGCTCAATCTTGTTCCAATCCCATTTGAAATTCCATTTTCACCTCTTTGGCATCACTCCTAAAAAATTTCTAAAAAAAATTATGTCATTATTTTAATCAAGAGTCTTCATAGGGCACTTTAGTCCCTTATGATATAATTAACTATGAGGGCTTGCACTTATAGGAGATTTAGAACCCACATCAATTTCTTTTCAAAATTCAAACTAAATCTTCTTTAGGAAAGTTAAAGTTGGCGATCGTTATAGTCATATTCAAAAGATTATTAATGGATGATATCTTCTTTCTATGGGAAAGTATATCATTTATTAAGATGAATTCAAATATGAAATTAATGATCACTCCTCTTGATTATCATAGTCTGATGTTTGGCTAAACTTCATCTTGACCCTTTGGGGTCATATGTGGTTCTCCCTTAAATCAGGCTATGACATTCAAGAGAAAATCTGCAATTCTGGGTCTGACCCCATTAGGATATTCTATCACTACCTTCAGAGGTGGTATATTATCCCTAATGGTCTGTTTGACTCTAAAACTAAAATTTAAGTTTAATTTCCAATATCTACAAAGAAATTAAATTGAGATTTGTTTTACACCTCGTAAGGCAAATCACCTTTTCAAAATTTTCACCAACAGCAGCCATCTAAGTATCCAATGATAGAAGACTGGGATGCTGATCTTTGATGGGAGTCTACTAATGGTTGGCATCCTCCACCTCTAGATTGGATTAAGATGAATGTGGATGCATCTCTTATGGAATCTTATAGTGCAGGTATTATAATTATTATTAAAGATCATAAGGGACATTTTCTTCAGGAATTTGGGAAGAAGGTGAAGCATTAGGATGTAGCTTGTCTTGAGCTACAGGCAGTTCTCTTAATTAGAGAGCATATGTAAAGTTGGATGATATAATACAAGGTGGTAATAATTGAAGGAGAAAATTCTTATGTGATGAGGTGGCCTCAAGATTCTTTGAAGAAGGCAAAATGGCAGCAAGATGGAGATTGGAATAAAGAGCTTTTCTTCCTTAATGATTTCAAAAATGTTACATTTCATCTTGTTTCTAGAAAGTGTAATAAAGTGGCCGATTGTTGTTCCACTTTAGCTTTAAGTAGTAGCTTTGTTTTTTATTATTCCTTTTTAGATTGAATTCCTTCTTCTTTATTTTATTTGCTAAAGAAGGAGTGTGATAACAATCTTTAGTTGCTTGTAAGCTCTTTCTTTTTCAATGCAAATTATAACTTAAAAAAAATAGCAGCCTAATGAAGAAAATAGATAGAATCATACATATGATTATATATGAAAATAGTAGCTTTTGTCTACACATTGGATTGATAATAATATATATAATTTGATAGTCACGAGTTTCCCTCATTCCATACATCAACTCGAGTGAAGTTTATTTAATGTGGTGATGATTTCCCATGGGGTAAGCCCCAGTAGTTAATTACATCATAAGCCTTGGCCTAAGAAAACTCTTGATTAGGGATGTTATTTTATCTAGTTCTTAGTTTGGTACATAGTGGGATTCCTAGGCTCTTCTAATTCAAGGGAGATAGGCTTAGCAGGCTAATCAACAAACTCGAGAGTCATGTAATCATCCAATTAATATGAGGGAAAGAAATTAGAAGAGGAGACATGAAAAACAAAATATACAGGAGAGAAAGATGGAAGGGACATCTTCAGTATGACATAAATATGTGGGATTTATAGCCTCTTAAGAATGGAGAGTTCACCCATCAATAAGGTATGTAATGATATACTCATATCAACAGCCTTTAATCCTAGATCTATAAAGGATGTACTGTACACTCAGTACTAACATCCTCAACCTAGCTAATGCAAGACGGTGAGGGGAGTTATAAGTTAGATCGAACCAGGGACCTAAGTAGCCCGGACCTGGATTTATCACCCTGCTCGAAAGGGGTACCATCTAAAAATCTACTTAGCATCTCAAATCTATGTAATTCGATCTTATGTAAATGCAAAAGTGGTAGGGAGGTATAGAAGAAGAGTGGGCCTCAAGACCGACCATGAATGGTACTATGCTAATGTAATGGTGAACTATCCCTATTTGTAAAAAAATTAAAAATCTATATGCTTCGACTCAGGCTATGTATGAAGGGTGGGGCTAATCAAAACTAGCCAGTTGCCATTGTAATTTGGACTAGATTTGAAATATTAATTATATTTTAAAGATTGACCCAAGGGTGGTTATGCATTAGTTTTAAAAAGTTGGTTAGTTTTAAGTCCTGTGTATATTTTATCTTAAAAAAATTTTAACTTTATTGAAAATTTAATATTTTAAGAGCCTAATGTGGACACTATCTGAGCCACCCCAAAACAACATAATCAAAGAAAGCTAAGAAAGCATGATGTTCTAGCATGTAATTAATATAAATAGACCAATCATCCATAAATGAATAATAAATAAGAGGCCAAAAAATGTAGTTGGGTTCTAAAATACACCCCAGGAAAAGAGAAAAAAGGGTAGCTAAGTTTTATCATAACAACAACTCAGTCCTAAAACTATACAATAATGAAATTATATATGGGGAATCAATCTTCACATGTTTGGCCTCCTGCCTTCTGAAATACTCACATACCTAAATGGCTTTTCTAACTAAAATTACATATGTAAAAGAAAAATTACATAAGCTCCCTATAAATTGATGTTAGCATAGTTATAATAAAATAATCATATATAAATCAAGACCTAGTCCTTAGGACCATGTTTCTAAGGGCTTAGTAATCATTGCGGTACTTGTTAGAGAGTGCATTTATAATTATTATGATGATATTTTTTTTACTCCTTTGGGAACGTGACCACCTGCATAAAATATCTCTATAAAAATTCTAATCACTTAAGGGTAAAAGCCCACTCATCAATTCACAAAATAGAAAATAAATAGCCATAAATAATTCAAACCAAAAATAGAGCACCACTTCACTACAAATGTAAAGTAAAAAATAAAGAATGTGGAAAAAGTTATCTTAGCTAAACCCTACCCTATGATGCCTAAAAAAAGTTTTTTATCCAGCACTTAAGTGTGTAAGAAATTAGTGTTGCCTAACTATCCCAAATTAGGTGAAGGGTTCAAATTACAAGGTCGGGTTCATATTTTTTAACTTATTAGCCAAAAAAAATCTCTTTAAATTATTAACCATTTAGAGTGAATTAATTACAACTTAATTTTAGAGTTATAGTCTTGATAATTAAGCTATTAAGAGCTCAAATATATGGGCCCTAACCTATGCTAGACTTGGAAAGAATTGAGGGGCGAAAATTCCCATCCTTAATCCTACACCTACCTAAGGTAAGTGATTATAAGACTATAAGGTCAGCTAATCATTCCTTAATTTTCTAAGACTTGAGGTAAAGCTAATAGGAGATACACTAAAGCATGCCTATTGCCAACTACAAAAATCCTAAGCTTCTTATGTCTAAGGTTGATTAGTTTTTAAAAGGGTGACATGTGAATGGAAAAACCACTACCTAAGGATATATGAAGGTTCTACTTAACTTAATGTTTGACATTTGGGTGGTTAAGGAGTTGAACGTTTGTTAGGGATGTTAAGCCCTTATGAACTAGTCCCAAGGCTAACCAAGAGGGGGGGGAAGGGGTGAATTGGATATTTAAAAACTTCTTTAAATAAAAAGAAAATTCTTTTTATATCTTGTCATGGAAATGAATTAAATCAATAATAAAAAGATAAATTAGAGATTTCACCCAAGCAGTTAATCGCAGTAAAATAAAGTGCGAAAAATAATTAGAAAGAACAAACCAAATTTATAGTGGTTCGATCCAAGCTGACCTACATCCACTCCCTGGAGTCACCCTCTAGTATTACACTACACCTTTAGTAACTCTCCTTTAGCCCCCACAGTTAGGCGGAGAAGCCCTTATAAAGTCACTTCCACCTTCCCCGGTGCGGCGGAGTAGCTGGGTCCTTTGACACCAAATAGATCTTTTTCTTCCCAAAACATCCCTCGAGATGACCCTCGAATTCGATGGTACTTAGGTGCAAGCTTACCTGAGTAATCGTGTGAAACCCCCTCACACTCCCTCAAAAATCCCCCTTCCAAGGCTATTCTCCCTCTCAAACTCCACTTTTTCCACTCTCCCTTTCAAGCTCTCTCTTCAATATTTCTCCAAAAGAAATGAAGCCTCAATGGATGCCAAAGACACTTTTAAAGTCTTTGATAAGCCTTAAATATAGGGATTTAAAAACCCTTCCAAATCAGTTCTAGTGGTAAAGATCATCCAGGACGATCACAGGATCGTCCAGGACGATGTGCTTAGAAAGAGGGCTTCAAAAAACACTAAAAACTCAATTCTACCGCAAAAAATCATTCAAGATGATGTATATAATTTGACCTAATAGACCAAGATGATCACCTTGATGATATGTTCAATTTGAACAGATCGTCCAGGATGATTTAAATATCGTTCAGGACGACTATGTGATCATCTAGTATGATCAGAATATCAAATTAAACACATTTGATTGACTAATGATAGGATTAATTTAGGCATGATTTTCATAGATCGTCAAAGATGATTAGAACAAAATTTGAATCTTAAATTCTTGCCTAAATTATTATGGCGGCTAGGGTTTTAAGATAGTATTGGATCATCCAAGATAATATAAATCATCTAGGATAATTAGTTCAAATGAACTTTTGGTTTTGGCTCAATCTCACTCCCTGAGTGTGTGTGTGTATGGTCACCCAGCTGGCAAACACCTTTACAGGACTAGACTCAAGAAATCAAAATTATATCAATGTATATTACAATCTTTTTGTAGCATAACTTATTCTACTAAATCTTGAGCTCTGATTCTTTGTTGGATGGTGCAAGGTGTTTCTGAAATGTTAGTATACACACAAATAAATATATATTACAAATATTAGGAGACATAATGATGTGATCCACAACATTTGTTATCTTCAAAACATAAAATCGTGAGCCCGAGTCGCAGTAAGAGTTGGGCTAGGTTTCTAAAGGTGGTTTTACATTTTTAAAAGAGGGACAACTTATGCAGATCTTTAGACCATTCTCCCTTAACTTGTGAGGTATGTGGCATTATCACAACGGGCATGATTATAGGACATGTAGCCCCAAAGCTCAAGGGCTACACTAAGGTTTGACTTGAGGTTCATTTGCATCTCCAACATCTTCATTTTTTTTGTTTATTTAAAGTCAAGTGACATTTGGGTTTGAATTTGAGTTTTAGTGTTTTACTTAAGCCTTTAGAAGTTTGTGAAAGAAATATTTTTTATTTTCTTTTTTATTTTGTTTTACTTAATATAGACTTTTATTTATGATCATTTTAAGAGTTCATAGGAATTTACTTCACATTTTTTAATTATTTTTATGATTTTTTAAAGTTATAGTTCAATTAAAGGGTTTAATTAAGTTGGAGTTGAAAATAAGTTGTTAATCAAAATATTCAATTAGTTTATAATTTGTTATGGTTTTATAAAGTTATAGAAATTTATTTTGAATTTTTCTAATTTTTATTAGATTCTTATAATTTTCCCCGATTCATGGTATTGTCACAACAGGCATGGGGACATAAGAATTGAGGCTCCCTTAGGACACGTAGCCTCGCAACTCAAAGTAGTCTAGCCTATAAACTTCATTGATAAAGTTTATTACTGATTTATTGATTTGATTATTTTAACATGAATGGTTAATTTAGTTTGATTAATTGGTTAATTATTAATTTATTATTAGTCATTTATATTAAGTGATGATTTTCTTTATTTACACTAAGACTGATATTTATTTGACCCGCTTTTAAGCTAACTTAATAGCCTCATTAGCCCTAGTTACCTACAGTTATCTCTCAATTTATATTTGAATTAGCTTACAGAGTTAGATGAATTTAATTGCTAGATTTGTGATTTATCAGTTAACTATTTAGGTTGAGTGATAATTATCTTTGTTTACACTAGCGCTGTGAGATTTATTTCACCCTCCCTGGGACTAACTTAATAATCTCATAAGTCTGAGTTATTCAATAATAACCTTGTTGTTTAATTTATTTTTTTATTATTTAAAGTGTTCTGATTTGTGATTACTATTTTAATTGATTCATTATAAATTTTAAGATTGATTATGAATTTATTACTTATGTTTCATTAATTAATTTATGGTGTATAACAAATGAACTTCAAAATATAGGTTTTATAATAGGTTGAAATAATAGAATTGAATCTATCACTTACAAGGAGACATACAATATAAGAGTAATACAAAGATCAATCTAACATACTAAAGCTTGGATTTTATTTTATTTTTCATGTTATTAACATATTTATAGAAACAAAATTTAAAGAGCTCAAAAATCATTAAGAAATTATTTTTATCATTGCTTAATTATTTTAAAATCCAAAGAAAACATCCTAGCAAGGCCCGTTTCATGCAAAGAAATAACGATGCACATGGCTTAAGCAAGTGACCTACACTACAAGCCTAAGTGACCATAAAAAGGTGTTTAGGGTTCATAGTGGGGGCAAGCCTTAGCCAACAAAACCAAGACTTCGTAAGTGCAATAACCTATGGCCAATGTCTAATATAATCCTACCATATAATTGGGTGAAAGTAAAAGAACAATCCTTTATTTGCAAGTTTTATTATTCGTCACAACAAAATCGAAAGTCTTTATAGAGTTGCAGAAAGTATACTTGACTAGAAGCGAGTTGGCCATATTTGTATTCCATGACACAATGAAGGAGCCTCTCCTTGAGGCCCAGGGAGACACGAGTGGCCAACCAATGACACATGTAAGATGTAAGTTTTTTTCAAAGAAAGTAAACAATGAGAAGAAAACATGTGTGATAGAAATTATTATTTAGAGAAAAAGTGACTAAGTAAAAATTTGTTTAAAATAACTAATATTTTTCTCATTTTGGAATTATCAAATGAAACCAAACATGAATTTTTTATTCATATTGGATTATGAACATCTTGAATGTGAATGTGTCAAATGATGTTTTACATCCATCACATGTTTCATACTATACTCAACTTGTAATAATAAGCCACCACTCGTAGAATAAAATGAAGCTCGTGCAAATCCCATTCCATTCCATGGTATTTCAATATATGATTGCCCTTACAAATAACAACATCAAAATCCTCTTTTTCTCAAACTATGATATAAGGTTATTCATGCCACCTTGTAAATTTCAATTGCAAATGATCGTAGAATGCATAACTCGACTTAAATGTCCATGTCAAATGCAAATTGAATAAAGAATAAAAATGTTCACATTCACCAAATATTACCATCATCTTTCTCATTACACAAGCAAATATGGCATGGAACAAGCCAATAGGTGTATTTATATGTTCTCCAAAAATACATGATGTTATAATTTACAATCAACTCACCAATAACTCTATGTAACTAATGAGGTGTATAAAGGTTGCCATTATAACTTATCTATGGAGCTTGTAAAATAATCAACGTGATATCTGAAAGTACGAGATGCGCCAAGAGGGGGGGGGGGGGGTGAATTGGTATTTTAAAAATTTGACCCTACGCAAGAGTTCTAATTTTTTTGTATTTTCGAAATATAATTTAACAACCAATGTGCGGAAGCAATTACAACGATCACAACGATAAAATTGATAACACTACGAGATTTAAAAATTGATTTTTCACCAAGCAATTAAAACGCACAAATTTAAAAGCATGAAAAGTAAAGTGCGGTAAACAGGAAAAAACACACCAGAAATTTTTATAGTGGTTCGGTCACTTGACCTAAGTCCACTCCCCGGAGTCCTCTACTCCGGGATTTGCACTAGTAAAAGTTGACTCTCCTTTTGCCCCCACAGCAAGGCGGAGAAGCCTTTACAATACTCACTTTCACCTCCCTCGGTGCGGCGGAATACCAAACGCTATGTCACCCTCCCGGTGACGGCAGCGGACCTTCTCCTTTTTCTCCCTCCTGGAGATGGCAGAGTACCTTGGCGATGTTGATCTTGAAGTGATTCTTCCTTCGAGAACTTTCTTGAAGCTTCTAAAGCCACAAGAGGAGCAAAGCATGCAGCTAGCTTGGAGCCACCGTGTGATCCCCTCACACTACTTCTCCCTCACGCTTAAGCTCACCTTCACCTTCCTCTCTCAAGCTCTAGATCTCTCCAAAAACTTCTCTACCGAATCCCCTTCTTTTTCCTCCAAGCCTCTCACAGCAAAAGGATTGATCAACAACTATTCTAGAAAAATAATAAGTTGTTTTTTATATCAGGCTTCAGAAAACCCTAAAAAATTCAACTTTTGCGTTTCTGTTCGTACAGTACGATTTATAATCGTACAGTACGATCAGTTCAATTACAGCTCCGTCCAGTACGAGTGCAGACGAATAGGTATCGAATTTTATTCATATCGTACAGTACGATATGTATATCGTACAGTACGATACTATTGATTCGTACTGTTCGTACGGGACGAACTGTGAGACGAACCTCGGGACGAAAGAACTCGTCTCTGTCAGTCGTCCAGCACTCATTTAATCGTACAGTATGAATAGTGTTTTTCATGATATCGTCCTGTACGATATGACTATCGTCCAGTATGATCAGTTCAAAATTTCTTGGGATCGTCTGGTACGATCGCTGGGACGAAGAAAATCGTCTCTGTCAATCGTTCAGCACTCCACCAGTCGTACAGTTCGATTAGTTCATTTCTTGATATCGTCCTGTACGATATGAATATCGTCCAGGACGATCAGAACAAAAAAATATTGGTTTCGTCTGGTACGATCTCTGGGACGACTGAAATCGTCTCTGTAAGTCGTACAGTACGATTTAACATTGTACAGTACGATCGACATATAATTAGAAACCAACGTTTTATTTCCTGATTAGGGAGATAATTTTGGCAAGTTATTAATTAATCGTACAGTACGATATATATCGTACAGTACGAATAGTTCATAAAATCAAATTCGAAAACTTACCAAACTTATTCTGGCGGCTAGGGTTTCACAATTACAAATCATCGTACAGTACGATCTAGATCGTACAGTACGATAAGTTTGTAAATTTAATCAATAAAGAATTAGCCGTTGCCTGAGTATTTTCAATTAATCGTATAGTACGATCACCGATCGTACAGTACGATGTGTTTTAAAAAATTAATCATTTTAAAAGAAAAAATCTCCCCCTGTGTGTTTGCATTGTTGCTCCTTTCACATGCATGCTTCTGTGGCAGACTCAAAAAGAAAAATTAAAGAAATAAAAATTACAGACTCTTCAACATCCTATTCTACCCAATTTGAGTCTCCAGCAATCTTTAGCAGTGTGCATCTGACCTGAAATGTTAGTTCTCATATACAAAGATTAAACATTTGTAATCTAACGGAAGTCTATATTTACTCAGTAAATATTAGTTGTCACCATCAAAATTAAGTGCTCGGGATCCTGGATTCCAACAATCTCCCCCTTTTTGATGGTGTCAAATAATATTTTCTGATGTACAGATGTTCTGACTTCTTTAGCTCCCCCTCAGAAGAGTAGCTTATTAATTTTCAAATAGGAGGAGAAGAAACAGTTTTTTTTTTTTTATTATAAAAAAATACAACAACAAGATAAAAAAAACTGAGAACATAAACAACCAATTAGCATTTAATAGTAGGCAAAAACATAATACAACACACAGAAAAGTCTCCCCCTTTTGACAACACCAAAAAGGGAAGAAAAAGAAAAAACAAGTACAACAAAAACAGAAAACAGAAACATCTATAACAACCTAAAAATCTGGATCCTGATCCGGAGGTGGCGGTGGAGGGTCGGGAAACAGCTGGTGGTACTGATGAAGGGAGGCGAACTGGTGATCGATCGATTGGAAGCGCTCCCTAAACCATTTCATATCCATGTCATGCTCCTGATGCTGCTGAGTAATGTGAGCATCCAACCGAGTCTCCAGACGATCAAGTCGTCGAATAATGTCGTCGTGAGGGTAGTCGGGAGGTGCAAGGCCAGGTGGTTGGATTGGTGGTGGCGGAGGTGCGTCAGCAGGAGCATCAGCCTCCTCGTCATCAAACTCGGGATCGGCGGGAGCGGCCCCCCGATGGAACAGGATACGAAAGGAGGCATCCGAGTAGAAGATGGGAAGGTGATCAGGAGGGAGCGGATAATGAAGTTGGTATTTTGCATCTAGGATATAGCCAATGACATGCCCTAAAGCAAGGTTCAATTTACGACGGGCACCTGGATAGCGGAAGGCAGACAAGGTATGAATGTAGTCGAATACCATTTGGGCTTCATTGAATTTTGTGCCTGACATAATGAGATAGGTGACGACAGACAGTAGGGGAGTGATATGGATGCGATCTCCAGCCTTAGGTATAATAGATGTGCGTAGGACATGCTGGATAACGCGGGCATTTTGATTTAAGGTTTGGACCAGTGGTAGGTGTTGATTTGAGGGGACACCTCTAAGGGTCATATTGACGGACGTCCAATCATAGTCGTGGGAGATCATGGATTGGGGTCGAGGGCCTTCAGAGGACAGCCCTATGTGCTCAGCAATGTCGTCGACGGTGATGACGACATTCTGTTTACAGACATACGAGGTGAAAGTGGTGTTTTCAAGGTTAATGCGGATATTTGCAAAAAACTCAAACATAAGTTCAGAGTGAAACGGAAAGGCGAGAGTCAGAAGAAATTGAAGGGTCATGGAAGCGAACAGAGGCATCACCTCAAAACTAAGGGCGGCTTGATTTAACATGCGGGAGGGAGTGAACTTAGCTTCCTGGATTTTATTATACGCTTTCTCGTCCACGGCGGAGAGAAAGCGATCATCGAAATGCCGAGTGGAGGAAGAGCTCCCGACGATCATACGACCGCGCTTACTGGACCCAGACATTGTGGACGAAGAGATTGGAAGAATGAGAGAAAATCAGATTGATTGAAGGTGAGGAGAAATGGCTAAGAATTCCTCTCGTTTTATAGAATTTGGGGTATATCGTACAGTACGATCGAGAATCGTACAGTACGATATGCGCAATAATGTCGTCTGGACGACTTTTCAAAAAAGTGAGTCAAATCGTACAGTACGATCAGTATCGTACTGTACGAACGTGAGTGTAAGGCGTTCGTCCCAACGAGTCGTCTGAATGACTTTTGACCAAAAGTGTTCATACAGTACGAACAGGTATTCGTACAGTACGATGGGCAATAATTTTCGTACCGGCCAATTTAAATTCGTCCTAATCCGTTTGCCACGTGGATCGTACCGTACGATCGGGATGTTCGTACAGTACAATACCAATAATTACTATCGTACAGTACGAGTTGTGAATCGTACAGTACGATGTGTATAAGACATGAAAGATCTGGATCGTGAATGGGAATGAACGGCTGAGATTTGAGTGATTGGAACCTGATCGTACAGTACGATAGTGTATCGTACAGTACGATTGTCAGAGAAGATCAAGGTTTGTGAGCAACATGGGAAGAGGATCAGGAGTCCAATTTTTTGTTTGTTTTTTTTTTTTTGTTTTGTTTTTTTTTTTGTTTTGTTTTTTTTTTGGTTTTAACAACAAAAACAAATCACCCACAAAATTTTTTTTTTTTTTTTTTTTGTTACATTAGGCGTGAATGTCTATGACACCTAATTTGGTTCGTAGAGTGCTAAATGTGTCATAGCCTAATGGTTTTGTGAAGATGTCCGCCAATTGATCTTCAGTAGCAACGTGGTGCAGTTCAATATTGCCTTTGGCTACATGATCTCTAATGAAATGATGTCTAATATCTATATGTTTGGTTCGTGAGTGTTGAATTGGATTTTTGGATATGCAGATTGCGCTAGTGTTGTCACACATGATCGGAATCGTTCCTACAGGTAGTCCTAGATCTACAAGCTGTTGTTTTAACCACAACACTTGTGCAACACAGCTACCTACCGCTATATATTCCGCTTCGGCGGTGGATAGGGCTACTGAATTTTGCTTCCTACTGGACCATGAAACTAATGATTGTCCTATGAATTGACAAGTGCCAGAAGTGCTTTTTCTATCTACCTTACAACCTGCAAAGTCTGAATCGGAGTATCCTAAGATTTCAAAAGAGGTGCTGTGTCTAGGATACCAAATTCCTAAGTTCGGGGTGCCTAGAAGATATCTGAGAATTCTTTTGACAGCAGTCATGTGAGATTCTTTCGGGTCAGCTTGAAAACGGGCACAGAGGCACACACTAAACATTATGTCTGGTCTACTGGCAGTCAGATAGAGAAGCGATCCAATTATTCCCCTATACCTCTTTTGATCTACAGACTTCCCACTGGGATCTTTATCCAATTGAATATTAGAGCTCATGGGTGTATTCATAGCCTTAGCATTGTCCATTTCATATTTTTTCAAAATATCGTTGACGTACTTAGACTGGCTAAGAAACGTTCCACCTTCCGTTTGTTTTACACTAAATCCAAGGAAGTAACTAAGTTCACCCATCATGCTCATTTCAAACTCGTCGCTCATTGTTTTTGAAAATTCATTACATAGGTTTTTCTCCGTCGATCCGAACAATATGTCATCTACATAAATCTGAACAATGAGTACTTCAATTCCTACCTTCTTCAAAAATAAGGTGGTGTCCACACTACCCTTTACAAAGTCTCTATCTAGTAGGAACGTACTAAGTCTTTCATACCAGGCTCTAGGTGCTTGTTTTAACCCGTACAGTGCCTTTTTCAGTTTAAACACGTGGTTTGGAAATTGTGAGTTTTCAAACCCCGGAGGTTGCTCCACATACACATCTTCCTTGATTACTCCATTCAGGAAGGCACTCTTTACATCCATTTGATACAGCTTAAAATCCCTAAAACAAGCAAAAGCTAACAGTACCCTGATGGCTTCTAGTCTAGCTACCGGAGCAAAGGTTTCTTCAAAATCTATTCCTTCAATTTGGTTATAACCCTTCGCTACTAGCCTAGCCTTATTTCTTACTACTATGCCTGAGTCATTCATCTTATTTTTAAAGACCCACTTAGTTCCAACCACACTTTGCTCTTTAGGCCTTTTGACTAATTCCCATACATCATTCCTAACGAATTGGTTCAACTCTTCTTGCATTGCTAGGATCCAAAATTCATCTCCTAAGGCTTGATCTATACTCGTGGGTTCAATCATAGATATGAATGCAGAATGGCTAACCTCTTTCCTAAGTCCATGCCTAGTTTTTACCCCTTCTGATGGGTCTCCTAAGATCAGCTCTCTAGGATGACTAGAAGAAAATTTCCAATCTTTAGGCAGATGTTCCTGAGGTTCCGCTCTAGTCTCTATGGTAATGGTTTCTACTCCCCGTATAACCTCAACTTCTTCTTCTTCATGATTAGGTTCAGATGTCTTATTGGATTCATCAAATACTACATGAGTGGACTCTTCTACTACTAGGGTTCTCTTATTGAATATTCTATAAGCTTTACCTACAGATGAGTAGCCTAGGAAAACCCCTTCATCTGATTTAGGATCGAACTTTCCTAAGGGTGACTTGCCATTGATTAGGATGAAGCATTTGCACCCGAAAACGTGTAAGTGGGAAAGATTGGGTGTCCTACCCTTAAGCAACTCATAGGGTGTCTTATTAAGTTTGGATCTAACATTTACCCTGTTTAATACATAGCATGCGGTATTTACTGCTTCTGCCCAAAAGTATCTAGGGAGAGTCTATTCAGCTAACATAGCCCTAGCAGCTTCAACTAACGTTCTATTCTTCCTTTCTGCTATTCCATTTTGCTGAGGAGTTCTAGGGGCAGAGAAATTATGTTCCATTCCAACCTCTTTACAAAACGATTCAAACTTATCATTCTCAAATTCCCCACCGTGATCACTATGAATTGTTGAAATTACACATCCTAATTTCCTTTGAATCCATGTGGAGAAAATTCTAAATTCTTCAAATGACTCACTCTTATGAGCTAGGAATTTCACCCAAGTAAACCTAGAGTAGTCATCTACTATTACAAACCCATACAACTTCCCTCCTAGGCTGGCTGTGCTAACAGGTCCGAACAGGTCCATGTGGAGAGTTTCTAGTGGCCTAGTGGTGCTGATATCCTTGATTGCATGAAATGAAGATTTAACTTGTTTTCCTAATTGGCAAGCATCACAAAGATGGTCCTTAGTAAAGTCTAACTTTGGTATGCCTCTAACTAAGTCTTTCTGAGTGATGTTCCTAAGTGTTTTCATACTAGCATGGCATAGTCTCCTATGCCATAGCCAAGAGTCATCTGCTATTGTTTTCAGACACAAAGAGTTTGAGGTTTCAATGCAGTTCAAGTCTATCATGTAAACATTGTTTATACATTTTCCCTCTAACACAAGTGAATCATTTAAACTAATCATGCATTTGTTAGACAGAAATTTTATATCAAAGCCCTTGTCACATAACTGACTTATACTTAAAAGATTGTGCTTTAAACCATCCACTAAAAGTACATTCTCAATAATTAAATTTTTAGTATTTCCAATGATACCTGAGCCCACCACTTTTCTGGTGGTGTTGTCTCCCAAAGTTACCTTGCCTCCTGACCTGGCCTCCAGTGTCACGAACTGCTTCATGTCTCCAGTCATGTGTCTCGAGCAGCCACTGTCCAGGTACCACATGCTCTCACTAGGTCTTTTGTGAGAGCATCCCTACAATGTCAATCATGGATTAGCTTTGGGAACCCAAGTGAGTTTGGGTTCCACATCATGCTTATATGAATGAAATGTATGCATGTTATGCTGTGATGATTGCGATTTTGGTCTCCACACTAGATGTGTCCTATAGTGAATTGAGCACGTGCGAGCTATGTGACCTAGCATGCCACAAGAATAACATCTAACACCTGGAAATGGGTTCACTAATCTACGAGGGTGGTAGAGCCTATTTCTGGGTTTGAATGATGCATGCCGTGCTGGTTTTGAGTGAGATGATTCACATGGTGGAGGATGAAAGAATTCAGCAAACGTGGGAGGTTTTTTGTTATTCTCGTATGCATGAAGTTTTTCATTTAAGAATTTGTTCTCTTGGTTAAGACTAGCATATTCGAATCTCAATGCATGCTCACTACTACCAAGTTCCCCTGATAGTTCTTCTAGTTCCTTAAATGCATTATCTAATTCAACATGTGATGATTTCAAGGTTTCATGTGCAGTGGTTAACTCAATATGCTTCTTGTTTAATGCATCGTATTCATCAAGCAACGACATATGATCTCTATCTAAGTCAGAAAATTTTTTTACTACACTATCATGTTCCTTTTGTAAAGTACTAAACTCAGTATTAAGACTAGCATGCTTTTTCTTCAATTTTCTATACGAGTCATGGATTTTTTCAGAAATAACAAGCAGTTCATCGTAAGACAGTTGACATACCTCATCTTGATCTGATTGATCAAGATTATCATTAGTCATAAGACACAGATTTGTTACCTCCTCCTCTGCTTCTTCTTCCGATGAGTCTGAGGCAGAGTCGGCCCAAAAAGCTTTCTGAGTCTTAAACTTGCCCTTCTTGAACTTAGATCTTTCCTCACCCTTCTCCTTGGTTTGATGAGTTTTGATGTTGGGGCAATCAGCTCGGAGATGACCGGGTTTCCTGCACTCAAAGCAAATTGTTTCAGATGCAACCTTAGTATACTTTGAGTTCTTACCTTTGTTCCAATTGCTTTGATGATGGCGCTGCTTTCTTTTCAGAAAATTTTTGAACTGACGAGTCATCAAAGCTATGTCGTCATCTTCCTTCGCTGCTGAGCTGTCACTTTCAGAATTGTTTGCTTTTAAAGCCACTGCTCGCTCCTTTTTCTTTTCACCTGCATCACTTTGTCGTTGACTCACTCCTTGCTCGTAGGCAATGAGTGACCCAAGCAAATTATCAATAGAATAGACATTTAGGTCTTTTGACTCAGTTATTGCAGTGATTTTAGCATCGTATGAGCTAGGCAAACATCGCAGTATTTTGTTTACTTTTTCTGAGTTAGACAACTCTCTTCCTAAAGCATGCAGTGATGTTACAATCTGGGTGAATCGAGTGTACATGTCAGTTATAGTTTCACTAGGTTTCATGCGGAACAGTTCGTAATCATGTAACAGTATGTTCAACCTAGATTGTTTGACCTCACTAGTTCCTTCGTACGTGATACACAGTTTGTCCCAAATTTGTTTACCAGTAGTACACGTTGATACTCGCATATAGTCTTCTGATTTTAATGCGCAAAAGAAACAGTTTAGACATTTAGCATTCAGTTGTGCAAATTCTCTATCCTCAATGCTCCATTCATTAAATGACAGTTCAGTTTTCACTCCATTC
The DNA here is from genome assembly GCA_019925795.1 of Dendrobium chrysotoxum. Lineage (NCBI taxonomy): Eukaryota > Viridiplantae > Streptophyta > Magnoliopsida > Asparagales > Orchidaceae > Dendrobium > Dendrobium chrysotoxum. Next base: position 23,531,133 of record CM034307.1, on the reverse strand, counting down.
AACATACGAAACGGTGCAGAATAACCTTCTTGGACTAACATCCACATGCGGTAATCTAAAGACTGTAAAAATGTAGACATGCATATTTTCCAAAAATCAAACGGTATGTTGTCAAATAAAGGTGGACGAGTTATGGAATAACCCTCCGCAGTGTTACGGTTACCAAATTGAGCCATGGATCTTACGTTTCTAGGTTTTCTAAAACACTATTTTGAAACCCCTCTCTGATACTACTTGAAAGTACGAGATGCGCCAAGAGGGGGGGGGGGGGGGTGAATTGGTATTTTAAAAATTTGACCCTACGCAAGAGTTCTAATTTTTTTGTATTTTCGAAATATAATTTAACAACCAATGTGCGGAAGCAATTACAACGATCACAACGATAAAATTGATAACACTACGAGATTTAAAAATTGATTTTTCACCAAGCAATTAAAACGCACAAATTTAAAAGCATGAAAAGTAAAGTGCGGTAAACAGGAAAAAACACACCAGAAATTTTTATAGTGGTTCGGTCACTTGACCTACGTCCACTCCCCGGAGTCCTCTACTCCGGGATTTGCACTAGTAAAAGTTGACTCTCCTTTTGCCCCCACAGCAAGGCGGAGAAGCCTTTACAATACTCACTTTCACCTCCCTCGGTGCGGCGGAATACCAAACGCTATGTCACCCTCCCGGTGACGGCAGCGGACCTTCTCCTTTTTCTCCCTCCTGGAGATGGCAGAGTACCTTGGCGATGTTGATCTTGAAGTGATTCTTCCTTCGAGAACTTTCTTGAAGCTTCTAAAGCCACAAGAGGAGCAAAGCATGCAGCTAGCTTGGAGCCACCGTGTGATCCCCTCACACTACTTCTCCCTCACGCTCAAGCTCACCTTCACCTTCCTCTCTCAAGCTCTAGATCTCTCCAAAAACTTCTCTACCGAATCCCCTTCTTTTTCCTCCAAGCCTCTCACAGCAAAAAGGATTGATCAACAACTATTCTAGAAAAATAATAAGTTGTTTTTTATATCAGGCTTCAGAAAACCCTAAAAAATTCAACTTTTGCGTTTCTGTTCGTACAGTACGATTTATAATCGTACAGTACGATCAGTTCAATTACAGCTCCGTCCAGTACGAGTGCAGACGAATAGGTATCGAATTTTATTCATATCGTACAGTACGATATGTATATCGTACAGTACGATACTATTGATTCGTACTGTTCGTACGGGACGAACTGTGGCACGAACCTCGGGACGAAAGAACTCGTCTCTGTCAGTCGTCCAGCACTCATTTAATCATACAGTACGAATAGTGTTTTTCATGATATCGTCCTGTACGATATGACTATCGTCCAGTACGATCAGTTCAAAATTTCTTGGGATCGTCTGGTACGATCGCTGGGACGAAGAAAATCGTCTCTGTCAATCGTCCAGCACTCCACCAGTCGTACAGTTCGATTAGTTCATATCTTGATATCGTCCTGTACGATATGAATATCGTCCAGGACGATCAGAACAAAAAAACATTGGTTTCGTCTGGTACGATCTCTGGGACGACTGAAATCGTCTCTGTAAGTCGTACAGTACGATTTAACATCGTACAGTACGATCGACATATAATTAGAAACCAACGTTTTATTTCCTGATTAGGGAGATAATTTTGGCAAGTTATTAATTAATCGTACAGTATGAATAGTTCATAAAATCAAATTCGAAAACTTACCAAACTTATTCTGGCGGCTAGGGTTTCACAATTACAAATCATCGTACAGTACGATCTAGATCGTACAGTACGATAAGTTTGTAAATTTAATCAATAAAGAATTAGCCGTTGCCTGAGTATTTTCAATTAATCGTACAGTACGATCACCGATCGTACAGTACGATGTGTTTTAAAAAATTAATCATTTTAAAAGAAAAAATCTCCCCCTGTGTGTGTGCATTGTTGCTCCTTTCACATGCATGCTTCTGTGGCAGACTCAAAAAGAAAAATTAAAGAAATAAAAATTACAGACTCTTCAACATCCTATTCTACCCAATTTGAGTCTCCAGCAATCTTTAGCAGTGTGCATCTGACCTGAAATGTTAGTTCTCATATACAAAGATTAAACATTTGTAATCTAACGGAAGTCTATATTTACTCCGTAAATATTAGTTGTCACCATCAAAATTAAGTGCTCGGGATCCTGGATTCCAACAATATAAAGCCATTCCACAAGTAACGACCATCCATACAAGAAACTAATGCATGCGAAGAAGAAAATCTATCAAATTACATAACATTATCCTTCTCTCCTATTTGCAAGAATTCAAGAAAAGGAAGAAACATACTCATAGGTATCTAATATGAACTTTGTATATAACATAGATATAATACCCGAAATGTTCAAAACTAATGTAAGTATAAAAACTCACTTGGTAATGATAGAAGTATCTCAGGATGGGTGTTAGTAAGGGATAGGTCTATTAAGATTCTCCCTCTCTGTTACACTCTAGATTGACTATAAAGGGTGGTCAAAATGGCGTGTGACAATAGAAGCATAAACTTGTACCCAAACTTTTTTAATTCAAACAAAACTTGTTATACATAAACATCACACCATTTTCCAAGCTAGATGAATTGTAACCATAATATGTCATTAGTGGTATAATATGCATTTGATTTATAACAAGACTAGGAAGAAACCTTCTCTTTTATCAAGCATAAAGTGTATATTACAAGAACCTTTCATTACATTGATTAACACATATATAAAGGAAAATCAACATGGAAGAAGATTAAGAGCATTTTATATATAACCATCACCACCTTCCAAACACAAAATAAGAAAGATGTAATTTCTTCCCATAATTAGTGTTTAATAAGGTTCCAACACATTTTTAAGTTAAAAGAAAGAAAAAGAAATAAAGAAGAAGAATGGGAGTTTAGAGAAAACTAGAAGAATAGAAATTAGGAAAAGAAGAGAAAAGGAAATATCATAGATAGAAGAAGAAGGAGAAGAAGAAGAAGAAGAAGAAGAAGAAAATAAGAAGGATGGGAAAGAAGCAAAGGAAAAAAAGATGGAGAAGAAGAATGAAGGAGAGGAAGAACAAGAAAATAATAAAGTAGAAGAATAGATAAGAACAAATAAGGAAGGGGTTACCTGCGCGAGAGGGGGGTCGACCATGTCAGAGCTGGAGCATGAGGAGGATAGGATGATGGCAGATTGAAAGGCTGGGTCATGGGAAGCTTGGTCGCGACTGAGGCTGGGTCACATGGGGGGTACTTTAACTGGAAGAGATGGGAGATTGGGAGGGCTTCAGCCTCTTTTCCTTGCGATAGAATATGGGAACCAGAGAAGGAGAACAGGAAGTTTGTGTGTAGAAGAGTTAATAGTCCACACTTTCTTGTGCCATTGAGGTAGAGGAAATGGGAGTGGGAGTCTATCGGGGTCTTAGGCCATCTCCAAAAACTCATTTTTCTCTTCAAAATATAGTAACACTACAAAATATAGTAACTTATCTTCAACCGAACTCCATTTTTTAACACAAAAAAAATATATTTTGTGTATATTCTTTCATATATTTTATTTTATATTTATTTTTAATCATTATTATGGGCTAGAATATACACTGTGATAAAGTTAGAAATTTTCCTCTTAGCATTGTACAGATATCCAACACACAAATAGAAAAAAAGGAATATAAGAATTTTTACGTGAAAACCTTAGAAAAGGGAAAAACCATGGGGCCTTGCCTAGTTGAAATGATTTTACTAGTGTTTGATTAGATTACAAGTGAGTGACTCATCTCTAAAATTAAGGACTATCATATTATAATAGTCAACCATCAGGTTGAAATCCAATTACGAACAAAGATTGGAAATCCGACGATGTTTAGTGGTCCGGCGGCAATTTAGCTTTAATGGACGGTTGGGTAGAAGTTCAGCATTAGTCAGTGGTTAGACAAAAGTACGACGTTAGTTAGAGGCCAGCCAGAAATCTAGTGACAATTGGTGGCTAGGTGGAATTCCAGTAGTGGTCGAGGAGTCTGATGGTAAGAGAACTCTCTTCCTTCTCTTCCTTTCTTCCTTGCTTGGGTCCTCCTTTCATGAGAGATTAGGGGTCTATTTATAGTTTTCTAAGAGTGATATGGCCCGTAAATAGGAGGGAGATCAAGGGTAAGTTGGGAGTGGTTTGAATGGACGGTCGATATTAATCCCCTTAATCATGGACCGTTTACTAGGCATTTAAATTTCCTAATGATATCAAAATTTGGTGATCTTGGGCTCATTGGATTTGTCTTGTTGAGCCATTCAATTTGATTATAAACATGTAATTTTTGGAAACCATTTGGTCATCTAATTTATAGTTTGAACCTTCTAAATGCACTTTGGGTCTTTGATTTGGTCCCATATGGGCTTGGATTGTGTCGAATTTGGTGTCGTTGGGGTTGTCTTTTTGAGATGTTCAGTTTGACTATATGTTAGCTAAAATCAAAGTTCAAATGATCCCAAATTTAATTTCAAAAGTTTCTAACTTAATTTTTCCTCAAGATTCATGCCCGATTACTTGATTAAAAAAGTTTGTGTTTTGAAAAGATTAAAATTCTTTGGGAGAATTTAATTTTTTTAATTTTTATTTGAAATTGAACACTTCATTATGAATAATATATCACTTTGTTAGGCAAAAATATCATTCTCTAATATGTTCATATCAATTAAATTTGCTCTATGCATTTCCTCAAAAAAAAAATTAATATGTTCATATTATAAAACTTTGAATTTATCCTGATTATCATAGTCATCTTGGGGAAGGATAAAATATGACCCCGAAGGGTCAAAATGATGTTTGATTGAGTGTTTAACTATAATAATTAAGATAAGGGATCATTAATTTAATAATCAAAATTATAATAATAGACTGATATATCTTCCCAAAAAGAAAATGTCATTCACTATCAGTCATTTGAATATGATGATAATGATCGTTGAATTTGACTTTCCCAAAGATAATTAATTAAAATTTTAAAAATTGATTTTGAAAGATTGATCTGGATTTCTAAATCTCCTACGAGCGTAAGCCGTCATACTTAATTATATTATAAGAAACTTAAGTTTCCTATGAATACTCTTGATTAAAATAAGGGTTAAAATTTTATCTGGAATTCTCAAAGATTGATATCAAAGGAGTAAGGATTAGAAATTCAATTGTGACTAGATCAAGTTTGAACAATTATTTTTGGAGGTCAAACGAGGAAACATAGGAGGTGTTTAGGATTCTGAAATAATTCAAAAATACCTCAATCTATCTTATATGTTGGGCTTGAATTTTGGATTGAATGAAATTTAATTTGAGTTATCAATTTTATTAGAAAGTTGGGATTATATTCCCAGAAGATTGAGGTCTTATAGTCTGAACCTATCTTAGAACCTAACTCTAAATTAGGCACTGAAATTCAGTAGCCCGAACCTAGCTAATGGAGTGCAAACCTGGACTTACCCCGGCCTGGATTAGGGAACCAGCTAACCACCTAGTCGCTTAAAATTCATGAATCAAATCTTTTATGCAAGAGTGGTAGAGACATTGTTTAGTTAAGTTTGAAGAGATGGGCATGCAACTAGAGAAGATCTTAATTAGTCCCTTGACTTATTTTGAGTAATATGAAGCTTAAAAGTAAAATACAATTACAAATTTTCACACTTTTAAGTTCGTATCTAATGCAATATATGCAAATTGACTCAATAAGTACATTAAATTGAATATGAAGCAATTTTAAAATTTGGCTTAAAAATAAATTTTATCTTAAGTAAAGTATAACTTCCCCTTGACAAAACTGAACCTTAATAGGTTAGGTGGCATGCCAGAACTCGTAGGCAAGAATGTGCTTAATAAGGAGGAGAAAGTAATAATATGAATGCATGTAACCCTCAACAATCCAAGATTACTTATTAAAATTATTAGAGTTTCTATCTAAGCTTAAAACTTTTTATTTAATTAAAGTAGAAAAATTGTTTTTAGCCTACCCTCACGAGCCTTCGATCTTTCCAGGTTAAATCAAAAGTGACATGCAATCAAGAAATCAAGAAAAGACATGCAATTTCTACTGCATAATCAATGTAAATAAAATGAATTAAATTTATCAAATTGAATGTCCATATGGAAAATGCCATTTAATATTAGAACCCAAAAATCACATAAAAAATAAAGTGGTCGGGTACCGCTAACAACAGCCCAGATTTTACTCCTAAGATTCAAGTGACTTTGAGAATGGAATTCTTCTCGGTCTTCACTTCTTCGTCCTTCTGTGGGCTCCTTAGATCTATCGGGTCTAGATATCCAAATAAGAAAAAACTCTCCCTCAAAAGGGGTTTTTTTTTTCTTTGGATTCTCAAAGTATCCTAATTTGGATATTCGAATAAAAAGGGACTCTCTCCTAGAGGATGTCTCCCTTCTCTTTGGATTCCAAATTGGATATTCAATATCCCATCTTAAAACACTTTTATAATACTTATATAACTCAAATACAATTAAATTAAATCAAATTATATTTGAATGAAAATTAAAATCTAGACTCAAACAACCTGTAGGGTTATCCTAAGCAGTTATAATCAAATTCAGCATCTTAAGCAGTTATGTATATGTCAAAATTTAAAATACTCAAGCCAGCCACACTTAGCCATGCTCTTTTATTTATTTTAAGGGGACTTAGCATGCGCAGCACCTATATCAAATATTATTAATTTAAAGCTTAATTTTTATTTTGCCCCTTTAACTTTTTATGCCCTATATGAGCATGGCCACCTGCATAAGGTTATGTTAGCATTTAAATCGTCCCTAACCTAAGAATAAATCTAACACTTATCACATCAAATTTTAGATTGCATAGAAATTAAATAAATAATAACATCAACATATACTAGCAACTAGCATGCACTACAAGCTCAAAAAATTTGGCACACAATAATAAGAAATTAAGCATCGGCCTAGCCTAAGACTAGAGTTTGTTATCCTAGCAAACCATCTAAAGTGTTTGAGGTAGCTTGTGTGTTTTGGATATATCCTATATAGGGTAATTAGTTAAAGTTATTTGATGTTCTAGTTAGTTGAAAAGCTTAAGAAAAAAATTAATTAAGGTTTAAGTATTAATGATTTAAAATTTATTTTAAAATATATTTTTAATGTTAAATGGCTACCTCTTTTATTGCTCAACGGGGCCGTGATGTTTATTTCACCTTTTATGGGGCTAAGTTAATAGTCTTATAGGCCCAAGTAATATAGTGATAACCGATATATTTAAGTGTTGATTAAGATTTGAAGGTTGATAAAGTTTAATTAGAACTCATTGGTTGCTAATTTTTAAAGTTAGATTATGTCTTTCTAGAATTTCAAATGATTTTTAAATTTTTGAAAATTTTCTGATTATTTTAATTATTTAATTAAGAGGTCATATCTCGACTTTTGGATTAAGACTTATTTCTGGAAAGTTATTATTTTTCTTAAATATTAGGCCTTAGGATGAGTAATTAGACACTAAGTTTGGTGGATTTAGATTTTTCTACATTTAGTTATCAATTTTTGAAGTTTTGACTTAAAATTTTGACTCAAAGTTGACAAAAAAGTTAACTTTTTAAATTTAAGTTATTTCTGGTGGTTTGATATTTTTAATAAATATTAGGCCCCAAATGAAATTGAATTCCTTTGAGTTTGCTCAATTTGGATTTTTTTGAAATTAGTTATGATTTTTAGAAGTTTGAATATTTTTTCGAATGACTAAAATTATTTAATTAAAGGCTTTTAATGATTTGAATCCAAATGAAATCCAATCTTCTTGAAATCACCTTTAAAGATCAGAAATGTTTTAAGGAGGTGATCTCATGTATTTGAGAATTTTTTGAAAATTTTAATTCTTTTTAATTAGTTAAATAAATTAAATATTAATTTTTAATTGAAATTAAATTAAGTTTAAAATTAAGGTCAAGTGAATGGGCTTTTTTTTTAAAGTTGAGAATTGAATTCTGGTAAGTTTGAGGTATTATATATAATTTTTTGGATATAAATTTGATTTATTATTACTTTTAGAAATTTTAAGGATTAATTAATGCATTGGACTTAAGTTAATTTAACTAAAGGGCTTAATGATTTTTAAAACCAGTGAGAAATTTTCTATGGGCTGGAGGTGTCATTGAGTTCAAGTGGTTCAAATTTCAAGTCTATTAGACATATATTTTAATTTCTAGAATTTTCCCAATTCTCTAAACAAGTACTTAATTTTTGTCCTTAAATGTCCCTAGGTTAGGTAGGTTTGAAATGAATGTTTCTAACCCTTTGACAATCATATTAAGGAATACACAATCACACTCAAGTTCTTAGATCTAGGAGAGCCTAGGCTAAGTGCATGTGTGTGCATCCTATACATATAAAAATTGAAGGTAACTAAGATACATAAAGCTTTGATTAGCAAATAGTTGGAATACAACCATTCACTAATCCTTCCCCATGAATTCTATTCATGTAGATTCAATCTACGTTTAAAATTTCAATGGACCTCTCAACACTCAAAGATTTAACATATAAATATATAATTAAAAAAAATATTAATATATATATATATATAAACCTATATATGAAAATATAAGTCTTAAAATTGAAAATTTAAAATATCATCAAAATAATTTCAAAACATTTATGAAAGATCCTCTAATTATTTAAAATAAACTTTTGAATTTTCAAAAATTTAATTTAATACTAAATTAAATTTTGATTAAACATTAAATTAATTAAATAATTATAATTATTTAAAATAAATTAATTTTTTCATTTTGAAATTAATTTTATATCAAAATAATTAAAATTTTAAAAATTTTAAGGTAATATGCATATTTGTTTATATAAATAAAATTTCTTTTGAATTTTAGAATTTTTTAGTAATTAAATATATATTTATAATAATTAAAAATTAATTAATATTCAAGCTAATTTTTAAATTAAATTAAATTAAATTATAAATGTCCTTTGAATTTAAAAATAATTTAAAATATTTTTCTTTAAAATTTCAAAATTATTTGAATTTATTTTTAATTAAATATTAATTAAATATTTAAATATTTAACTAATTTAAAATTATTTTAAATATAAAGTATATCTTAAATTGATTTTAATTTTAAATTAAAATAACTTAAAATAATTCTCTAATTTTTTAAAATATTTTACCACAAAACTTTTAATTTTTAGAATATTTAATTTAATATTAAATTAAATATTAAATAAATATTTAAATAGTTAAATATTTAAAATTATTTAAAATATGTTAGATATTTAAAATAAATCTTAAGTTTTTTAAAAAAGAATATTTAAATATATTTTAGGACTAATTGAAATATTTTAAGATAGACCCTTAAATTTTGAAAATTATTTAAGTTAAAATTAATTAAAACTTAATCAAATAGTGAGAGATTAAAATTATTTAAAATATTTAAAGAAAATACCTTAAAATCAACTTAAATTTAAAATAAAAAAAAAATTAAATACTTTATTTGAATATTTAAAGTATTTTAAAATAAAAATTTTAATTTTAGAAAATATTTAGTTTAATATTTAATTAAAATTTAATTAAAATCTAAATATTTAAATATTTGAAATAATTTAAAATACATGAAATATTTTAAATTAATTTTTATTTTAAATTAAAGTATTTTAAATTTTTAATGATTTGATAAAAAATATTGAAATTTATTTGATTAGATTTAAAATAATAATGATATTTTGAATATTTTAGTAATTATGCATATTCAAAATAGTGAAAATTAAATAATATTCAAAATAGCTTTAAATAATATTAAAATAATTTCAAAATACTATCTTAAAATTAGGAAAATATTTTAAAATAGATTTTTAAAAACTTTAGGAATATTTGAATTCTTTTTACTTAAATATTAATTAAAAATATCAAATTTTCAGTAGTTAAAATAATTTAAAATATATATAATATTTTAAATTAATTTTAATATTGAATTAAAGAGCTTAATTTTTTGAGAAATTTGATATATTATATATATTTTTTGGATAAATATCTATTTTTTAATGAATTTTTATAGAAATTTTATTTTAAAATGGTTTAAAATTAATTTAAATTCATTTTAATTAAATTGACGGCACAATGGTAGTGAGTGGGACATGTGGCAGCCCTGGATTCGTAGTTTAAATCATGACTAATCATTGGCAATGATTGTACCACCACGTAATCATTATCGAATGATTGGGATGACGATAAGACCCATGCGGTTTCAATAATACGTGTTAGCATCCTGCGGTGACCATCGAATCTCCTGTGATTATGAACCAACGATGGAGATCAAGCTGAACCAAATCCTGAATAATGGATATAACCGTGTGTTTAGATGAGTCTGCGATATGGGCCATTGATCTCAAGATTAATAGCCCTGAAAATGTATAGTTCACCTATACGTTAATCAGTAACCCTAAAATAAAAAATGCTTTGTTCTCGAGAATGGCTCGATAGATTTCGATGTAATTTAAAACTTATATTAAGCATGTGAACAAAAATAATGGTGAAATATTTCTACGGTTTGAAAAGCATTTATTATAAAGCTAATTTATCCTAAGTTTTCTAACCTAGGGTTTCGAATTTACCTCAACCCAACCGTTGGATTCGTAGGTTGTTTGTTTCGTTGAGCTTATAGGCTGTCCTCGTATGTTTTCCTTATTAAAACGGCAGCTTGATAAGCTACAGATCGAGCTGATAAAGTCTAGGACGGACCTTGAGGTTGTGGTGGCTAGAGCCTTATCACCGGTGGCTTTGATCGGTGGGGTTTGATTGGGGTCTTTTTTTAGTGTTTTGGGTAATTCATAACCCTAGCGGCCTAGGGGACGGTTGAGATTGACTTGGTAGCTTCACTTGATGCTGCCAAGTGGCCTAGGGTTATTGGGATGGCAGGAGAGAGGATAGCCCAACGACACCTAAGTGTAAAGCTCCATTTGGCTTCATATGGGGAGGGGACCATAGGATTGAACTTAAGATTAAACCAGGGATAAAGACCTACTTAAGAAGTTTCTAAAGAGCCTTTAAGGCTGCTGGAATGATTTGATATGGAGTGGGTTAGCTTATTAGGGATAATTTGACCATGCTTAAAGCCATTTAAGATCCTTGTTGACTATTTGACTGGTCAAACAATTAACCTCGGCTTAGGTGGACATGGTAAAGTTTGAATTACTGGTTGAAGTGATTTGAAAGAGGTTTAAGGCTTGAAAGTTGCAGTTTGAATGCATGGGAAGGAATTTGACTAAGTTTAACCAAGTCAAAATGAATTGACTTGGTCAAATTGACCATGGCATGATTTGTTGTGGGCTAGTAGGTGTTCAAAGCTTTAAATAAAATAGATCTAAGAATCTTTAAATGAATGAGTTTGAAGTGGAAGTGGAAGAGCATATATAATTTGAAGGTTTAACCATGTTTTGGTGTTTGACTAAGTCAAAGTCCATGGTGACTTGATTCCAAGTGATTTGGATATGTTTAAATCAATCATTGAAGTGAGCTTGAGAGTTTTGAGGGCTTGATTTGAGTAAATGGCTTGGATTGATCCATTTGAACCCTTAAGGGCTATTAGGTCAACCTAGGGTGACTTAATCAATTAGGTTGACCAAATGTCTGGGTCTTGGCTCAACATGTTTGAAATGATATTTTGAGTTTGTTGAAGGTTGTGCTAAGGGTTGGAATCAAATTGATTGTTTAGACCCTTAAGGGCCTGTTTGATCAACCTAGGTTAACTTGGCCAACCAGGTTGACCCAGAGTCTGAGTTTGGGTCCAACAGGCTTGGTTTGATGCTTGAAATCTAATGGAAGTGGTCTCATACAAAGAGGAGGCCATTTGGTTTAAAATGAGTGTTCACACCCCTAAGGGGTACTTTGGTCAAAATAGGTTTACTTGGTCATCCAGGCTTGACCAGGGTCTGGTCTTGAGTCCATTTTAATGGTGATTAAGATGCATTGGAAGAGGTTTTGAGGCTTGATTTGAAAGGCCATGTTGAAGTCTAGAGAAAACTTCAAAATTGCCCTTAAGGGGCATTTTGGTCATTTTGACCCCTGTTCAACTAGGGGTCAAAGTGGGTCCACCAAAATGTATTTTAGTGCTTAAAGTATCTTGATCAAGGGTCTGGATGTGATTAGTGGCTTTGGAGAAGGCTCTAAGCTTAAAATTTATTGGACAACAGGTCTAGTGGCATAGGCTAAAAATATTTAAAGGTTTTATAGCCTTGGCATTTTAATTCAATTTATGGGATTAAAGGCCTCAGATTGAGCTCAAATTTGGATGGTAGACCTTACTGAAATCTAGTGGAAGTGGTCTCATACAAAAAAGGTTTTATTTTGGCTTCCAAGTGTCATTACTGCTACCATATGGAGAATATGCACCATGTCTTTATTGCTGGACCTGTTGTTGTTAAAACTTGGGTTTATTTTGATGATTTGTTTCAGTTGAACTATTTTAATGCACATTTATCCCTTAAGTCCATGCTTAATTCCTGGTTCATGAACTCTAAAGGGCACATCAGAATTGTTATTCCTTCTCTCATATTATGGTACTTATGGTTGGAGAGGAATAATTCTATTTTTAATAGTGTTAGGATGAATCATCATAATGTTATTCAGAAGGTGAAGGATAAGATTTTATCTCTTATTTCTGTTAAACTACTTTCTTTGAAGAATTTTAAAAACCATTATTTTGTTTGGACTGCTTTAGGCCTTACTTTGGAGGGTGATCCTATTGCTTTAAAGGATAATATTATTTATTGGACCAAACCCCCTACAAAATTTTTTAAGTTGAATGTGGATGGTGTTAGCAGTGGTTCTTCTGTGGGATGTGGTGGAGCTATCAGAGACAGTAATGGTAGTCTTATTATGGCTTTTGCTGGTCCTTTACATAATGGTAATACTTTTGTTGCCACCACCATGTCTATTCTTTATGGTCTTAAGCTGTGTATTTCTCTTTATTTAACTAATATTATTATTAAGGATAATTTTGATTATAATTTCCAATTCTTATATGCTACTAATGATATGTGCTGCTTTCCTGATCTATTTTATCAAGTTAGGGAAATTAAAAATCTATTGATATTTTTGAATTTCTCATTTTATCATTTTTGTAAGGAGGGTAATGCGTGTGCTTCTTAGCTTGCTAATTGGGGGTGTAATCTCAAATTTTTTTTTTGATGTTATTGGGTCCACCATTCCGGTGACTCTTAAAGATATTCTTAGACTTGATGCCATTGGTCTTCCCTATGTTAGAATTTAGTTAGTTATTTGGGTGTTTTATTTTTCTTCTCTAGTCTTTGGGCTTTTATGGATGTCCTGGTAGTTGTGGTGGGGTTTGAGGTGGCTTCACTTTTGTTTTGCTGGTCTTAAGTGTTCTCGATTTGCTTTGGTTCCCTTGACTTATCTGTTGGTGGTTGGTGGTGTTTGTGCTATTTCTTATGTTGTTGGGATCCATTACTTTGACTGCTGGAGTTTCTATTGGGATACTGATTTGGTTCCTCTCGGGTTGGTTATTTTTTTTAACTTTTTATGGTCTTCCACGTGTTGTGTGGTCTACTTTTTATATTGGATTGTTTTTACGGTCATCTGGTATGGTGGTTTCTTGTGCTGGCAAATGAGTTATTCTAGGTGGGGTTTGTTTCCCCTTTGGAGGTTTCAGTGGTGCTCTATGCTTGTTTCCTTTCTCTTCCATTACTATTTTCTGCTCTTATTGAATTACTGCTCGTATTTCTTTGTGGCCTTCAGTTTAGCTATTATCTTGGTGGATTTAGGCTTGAGCTTTGATGGCACAGGTTATGTAGCTGATGGTCTATCCCAATGCTGCTCTCCTACCTTCTGATTGCTATTTTAGCTGGCTGGGGGTATCCGTGGGAGTTTGGCTGGGTTTTGGGGCTATCTTAGTTTGGATATCAGACTGGGGGTTGCCTGTATGATTTTGTTTGTCTCATATGGTTTGGAATTTTGTTCTATTTTTGGATTATCTATTCTTGTTTAATAGCTTGGGGCTTAATTTCGAGCTGGGTGTTGGTGATAACCAGGAGGTTTTGTATTGCTACTCTTTGGGGCATTTTGAGTGGGTGTTTGGATTGCTCTTGATGGTAGGATGGAGTGGCTTGTGGATATCATTAAGGAGGCTTATTGGTCTAATTCTACCCTGAGCTCTCTTAGTCTTCATCCTCTTTTTGGTTTAATGTGGTGACATGGCTGGGATCTCTTATTAACGAAGCATATTAGACAATTTTATAGTAGCTTGTTTCTTACTTGTATATTTTATATTATGCTTTATATCTTGTTTCATATAGTTTGGTTTTGTAGTTTTTTTCAGGTGCAAATTCAAGGGATCGATATATTGGTGGACAAGAGGGATATTTTTGGTAGGAAGACTATGCTGAATGTTTAGAATTTTTTTTCCTTTTTTGGGTGCTGGCATCTAGCCGCCCTAGAATGTTACTAGGTTATTTTGTAATTTTTAGTATAGGGAACCATCGGCTTATAGGTTTTCTTTTGACTTTTTTTGTAGCTCTTTTGAGCATTAGCGAGCTGAAGGTTCCCTTTAAGGATCTTGTAATAAATTTTTATATTAACGCGTAGTCCCGTCCTAGGGTTTTATCCAAAAAAAAAAAAAAAAGGTAAAGCTAAGCAACATGAAAAAAGGGCAAATAATGAAAAGTAAAAAAATCTCATTAGCAGACCTAGCTTCTGAATCATTAGATCAGGAGCAAAATGATGTTTAAAGCTTTATTTATGTGTTTATTTATTTTTGTTACTTTTGTGTGCGTATATGTTTTTTATTCGTTATATTTTTGTTTATTTTCTATGTTTTATTTGTGTTTTATTTCTCTTTTTATTTTTATGTTTTTCTTTAGTCTCCATGTTGTTTGTGTAGTTTCTCTGATCAACACACACACATCACATTTTGTTTCATATACGCCTCAGAAAATTAAATCTTTTTGTAGATCATTTTTTTTTAAATGAAAAATTTATCTCCTGTTTTCTCAAAATTTTATGTAAGTTGTAGTTGACTTCTCTAAAATCAATCAAAGGAAGAAAACTTATGATTTTGTCTCTCTATCTCATTTCTTTAATGAGGCTATTTCACTTTTGATTCAAAATCTTCATCAAATTATAAATTGGATTTTGAAACTGAACTTTTTTCATCTCCCTATATTTTTTCTATCTCATAGGGATCTTTTGCAAGTTGTTGAATCCACTTCATTATTTTCTTAATCAAGCTGTTCATTTTTGTCACTAGATTAGGTTTGCTTTAGTCTTTAAAATGGCAGAAAAGAAGCATATTTGTGAAAAGAAAAGAGGCACAAAATGAGCCCAAAGCTGAAAAGATGTGCAATGTTGCCAAAATGAAAAGATACACAAAGTGTATTAAAAATCAAAGATGCACAATGTCGCCAAAATAAAAAGATACACAAAGTGTATTAAAATAAAAAGATGCTCAAAGTGCACCAAAAACTAATAAAGAGGCACAAAATGAGCCCACAATGAGTTAGCTTACCTTTCTTGTACTTCTTAAATCTTAAGAAAACCCTTATATCTATTGATATTTTTGATACTTGAGTTTGAAAATCATGACTTTTGATTAACCTTTTTGCATTAATCTTCTATTAGTTATATTTCATGTAAGGAGTCTTGAAAAGATTATTATTTCCTTCTCTAATTTGTTCCTTAATTTAGATATTTTTTTTAAAAGTTTTTTAGCCCTTAAGGAACCTGAGCTTGGATTAACAATTTCTGAGTCTATAATCTTTTTGAGATTATGCATGGTCAATACATACCTTACTAAGTTTTTGAATAAAATCAAGAGGTAATTTTCTCATTCTAAGAAAATTTGAAATTTCAAACTAATTCTTCTAAAAATATCTTCTTCACCAGATCAAGGATCATGTGATTTTTTAGTCTTTTATTACTATTTTTTATTTTTTCTGTGCTTCTCTTCTTTTTGATAATGTCAAAGAGGGAGAATGTACTGTTGTATTTATTTTATATTTGAATATACTATTATTTTTGTGCTGTATTTATTTAGTTTATCTTTTTATCTAGTTATTTATTTTATTTTTTTAAATAAAAATTAATTTTTTTATTTTCCCCTATTTTTAAAATTTTTATCTTAGTAAAAGGAAGATTAGGAGAAAATATCTTTACTTTGCAAATTCAGGAGTAATATTTGCCCTCATCAAAAAGGGGGAGATTGTTGCGACTCGAACTCATAAGTTTATGTTTTTAATGGTAATAAATATTTTGGCTCATATTTTTATGTCTCCTAAGATTTTCATTCTATATTTGTTTGTGTGTATACTAATATTTTAGGAACACCTTGCACCATCCAACGAAGAATCAGAGCTCAAGATTGGGTAGAATAGGTTATGCTCTAAAGAGTCTGTAATATTCATTGATGTAATTTTTGATTTCTTGAGTCAAGTCTTATAAAGGTGTTTGCTAGCTTCGTGATCATGCACATACACACTCAAGAGAGAGCCTTAAAAAGGAGAGATGAAAGTGTGGAGTTTGAGAGAGGGAGAAGATCCTTGGAGGGGATTTTAAGGGAGTGTGGAGGGGGTTTCACACGGTTACTCCAGCATGCTTGCACCTTAGTACCATCGGATTCATGGTGTATCTTGAGGGGAAGTTTTTGGGAAGAAGAAGATCTATTTGGTGCTAAAGGACCAGGTTCTCTGCCTTCACCAGGAGGGTGAAAAAGGATTCTAGGTTCTCTGCCCCACTAGGAGGGTGAAAAGGATTTCAGGTTCTCTGCCGCACCGGGGGAGGTGAAAGAGATTTTAGAAGGGCTTCTCCGCTTAACTGTGGGGGCTAAATGAGAGTTACTAAAGGTTTAGTACAATACCTAGAACGAGAGGTTCTGGGGAGTGGATGTAAGTTAGGTTGGACTGAACTACTATAAATTTTGGTGTATTCTTTCTGATTATTTTTCGCACTTTATTTTTACTGCGATTAACTGCTTAGGTGAAATCTCTGATTTATCTTTTTTTATTATTGATTTAATTCATTTCCACTATAAGATAGAAAAAGATTTTTCTTTTTGTTTAAAGAAGTTTTTAAATATCCAATTCACCCCCCCCCCTCTTGGTTAGCCTCGAGACTAGTTCTATAGGGTTTAACACCCGTAACAAACTTTCAAGTGGTATCGAAGCAGGATTCATAAAATCAAGTTTTATAATACTTTTGAATTTTGATCCATGGCTAATTTTGGAAATCATAATATTATGAAATGATATTCAATCACTCGACCACCTTTATTTGAAAATATTTCTTTTGATTTTTGGAAAATTCGTATGTCCACTTTCTTGAAATCAATAGATTATTGCATGTAGATGTTAATTAAGGAAGGATACTCTACACCTTCTCATTTTCTAAATAACATCAGAACTAATATTCCTTTTTACTAAATGGAGTAGAGAAGAAAAAATTTATGCTCAATTGAATGCTGATCTTTAAATTATTTTTTCTGTTCTTTAACTTCTAAAAATTATATGATTGTTTCTACCTGTATCACCAGCAAAGAAGTTTGAGATAAATTATGCAGTACATACAAAGGTGCTAATGAAGTTAAGCAATCTAAATTGAACATCTTAATACATGATTATGAATTGTTTAGCATGAAACCTTATGAGACAATCTTAGACATGTATACTAGGTTTACTTAAATTGTGACATCATTACATGCTTTAGGTAAAGAATTTTCAAACTTTAAAAAGGTTAATACAATTCTACATTCTCTACATGATAAGTTTGATGCCAAAGTTGTTACTATTTGTGAATCAAAAAATTTGAAGAAATATTCTATTGATAATCTAATTGGCTCACTTCTTGGATGATACCCCTCCTTCGTCCTATACAAACTGATTGCTATATGGGATGATATTTAATCATTAGCTATAGTATTGGATGATCAATTGAGACTTGTGAATTAATCATCTACGATGGTAGACTATCTATACTAAAAGTGTTGCAACATAGACAAATACTTGAATTGATCGTACAGAATAATGTAGTTCGTACTAGTTGAATATGCTATTTTGTACTAATCATACAGAATAATCTCACGAACATACTGGATGATCAGAAGTGCAATATTAAAAATTAGGGCTATTTGAAGGCTCACTATTTAAGCAATTATATTTGTCTTTGGGTAAATCTTTTAATGTTAGGTTGTCTTGGGAGAGAACTTAGAGAAGGAATAGGAGAGCTTTGAGAGAGAGAGAGTTTCTTGTGATGGGGAGTTGTGAGGGATTCACAAAGGTTACTCCAAGTAAGATTTCCATCATCTTCTTTAAGCTACTTCCTTGATTTCTTGGTGACTTTGGGGAGACTTTCATCAACATCAGATCCAAGTTCTCTACCTACTCCATAAGAGAGTAAAAGGATTATAAGGTTCTCTGCCTACTTCAGGAGGGACTAAAAGGATTTCTATTATAAATATGTGCCTAAATATAATGGTTTTGATGATAACAAATATTACTGTTTCTTTACTACTGCTAGTCTTGCATATCTATTTTGTTTGCCCTGCTCACTAACCTTTTAGGCCCATAAGTTCACTTGGAATGGTAATCAGCTCAAGATCAGGTAGACTAGGATTGAGTCAGTATATAATTTCAGTTTTAATATATCTTTTACCTTTTCTTGAGTTAAATATAATATGATGGATCTTGAAGCTAAGTAACCTTGCACACACACACTCAGGTGGAGAAATTTTAGGAGTTAGAAAGGATTTCTATTTTTAGTCATATCGTACAGGACGATTCTAAATCATCTTGGATGATTAGTTCAAAATAGAAACCCTAATTAGGGCATTCATGTTAATTAAGTTTCGTTAACTAATTGTCCTAAATCATTTATATCATACGGGATGTTCAGTTCAAATTGAGAAAATAGCCGCCAATCACATTTAGGCATTATTTTATTTTTCAAATTTCATTCTAGTCATCTCGCATGATGTATATCATCCTGGACCATTCATGTCAATCATGCCTAAAATAATCCCTTGATTAAGAGATTAATTATAATTAAATTATTTAATCATATCATACAGGATTATCTATTTGGATCGTCTTGGACGATCCTTTATATTTCGTGGGATGACTCTCTTATTATCCAAGATGAAAACCATAATTTTCTTCTAATCATCTAGACGATCATCCTAGACGTCCTAAGACTATTTCAGGATGATTTGATGATTTCCACCATCCTGAACTAATCGTCCAAGAGATCATCCTAAACATTCCGAGACTATATTGGGATGATTTGTCGTTTGACATCCATATTGAACTAATCATCCCGGATGATCTCATAATCATATGGGATGATCTATACAAAATTCTTTTACTGATCGTACAGAGCAAGGGTGATCACCCTGGCTGAAATGCATGTTTTTTCTAATGTACAGGATGATCGTAGGATCATCCTGGATGATATTATCGGCAAGTTAAAAATTAGGGCTCTTTTTGAGGCCTTCAATTTAAGCTTTCTTAATTGCTTATGATAAAATCTTTTAATATTTTTCTAATCCAAGAGAGCTTAGAGGAGAAGGAGAGTTAGGGGAGAGAGGGAGGATCTTGTGAGGGGGAGTTTGTGAGGGGATTCACAAAGGTTACTCCAAGCAAGGATTCAATCATCTTCTTCCTTCTTCGTCTTTGGTTCCTTGGTGGATCTGGGGAGATGATCATCAGTATCAGATCAAGGTTCTCTGCCTACTCTAGGAGGGAGTAAAAGGATTGTCAGGTTTTTTGCCTACTCCAAGTGGGAGTAAAAGGATTATCAGGTTCTCTACCTACTCTAGGAGGGAGTAAAAGGATTGTCAGGTCCTCTGCCTACTCTAGGAGGGAGTAAAAGGATTCAAGGTTCTCTGCCTCACTAGGTAGGTGAAAAGATTTTGTAAGGGCTTCTCCGCCTAGCTGTGGGGGCAAAAGGAGAGTCACTAAAGGTTTAGTGCAATACCTGGAATGGGAGGTTCTGGGGAGTGGACGTAGGTCAAGTTGGACTGAACCACTATAAATTTAGTGTGTTATTTCCTTTTATTATTTTTTGCACTATTTTTTTACTATAATTAACTGCTTGGGTGAAATCTCTGATTTATCTTTTTATTATTATTGATTTAATTCATTTTTGCTGTAATATATAAAAAGATTTTACTTTTGTTTAAAGAAGTTTTTAAATCACCAATTCACCCCCCCCCCCTCTTACTTAGCCTCGAGACTAGTTCTTTAGGGTTTAACCCCCCTCACAAACTTTTAGGTGGTATCAGAGCGGGATTCATAAAATCAAGTTTTAGAAAACTTTTGAGTTTTGATTAATGACTAACGTTTGCAGCCGTAATACTATGGAAGGCTATTCAATCACAAGGCCACCTTTATTTGATAATATACCTTTTAATTTTTTAAAAACTCGCTTATCCACCTTTATATAATTAATTGATTATCGCATATGGATGCTAGGTAAGGAAGGTTATTCTGCACCTTTTAGATTAATAGATGGCATTAAACTTGAATTGTCTTTTGCTGAATAAACTTTAGATAATAAAGATTTAGCACAACTTAATGCAAAATGTCTGAACTGTTTCTTTTGTGTATTAAAATCTGACGATTACATGCATGTCTCTACTTATTCTACTGTAAAAAAAATTTGGGACAGATTATGCATAACTTATGAAGGAACATCTAAAGTGAAATAATCTAAGCTCAATATTTTACTTCCTGACTATGAACTCTTTTGTATGAAACCTAGTGGATCAATTTCTAAAATATATACTAGGTTTACATGGATTGTTACTTCTTTACATGCCTTAGGAAGAGAGTTTACTAACTATGAAAAAGTGAACAAAATTTTGAGATATTTACCTTCATCCTTTGATGCAAAAATTATTGCCATTACTAAATCCAAGGATCTGAATACTTATTCAATTGATAACTTACTTGGATCACTGATTCCTTACGAGCAAGGAGTCAACCAAAGGTAGCTTGATGTAGGAGAAAAAAAAAAGGAGAAAACCATAGCCTTGAAGGCTAATAATTTTGACTTTGATGTTTTTGGTTTTGATTATGATGACATGGCTTTAATCACAAGGCAATTTAAGAGTTTCTTAAGAAATAAATAAAAGCATCATCAGAAGTGGAATAAAGGTAAGAGTAATAAAAATTCTAAGGTTTCTTTTGATGTTATTTATTTTGAATACAAGAAGCCAGGGCATCTAAGATCTGATTGACCAACTCTCAAAGCTCACCCAAGTAAGGAGAAGGTGAGGAAAAACCTAAGTTCAGGAAGGACAAGAAGAAGATCCAAACGGCTTTTAGGGAAAACTCAGTATTAGACACCTCTGAAACTGAAGCAGAAGAAGAGGTAATAAACCTGTGCTTTATGGCTGATGATCATCTTGATCACTCTGATAAAAAAGAGGTATGTGAGCTTACATATGATCAATTACTTGTTGTATCTGAAAAAATTAATTCTTTATATAGAAAGCTTAAGAAAGCACATGCTAGCCTCAAAATTGAATTTTTAAATTTATAGAAGGAGCATGAAATTCTATGGAAAGAGCATGAAATTCTAAGGAAAGATCATTCCAAAATGGATAGCAATCACATGGCTTTGTTAAATGAATTTGATAGTCTAAACAAGAAGCATTCTAATTTAACTTTTGAGTATGATTCATTAAAAATATCGTATGTTGATTTAGAAAGAGCTTTTAAATATTTAGAAATTATTGCATGCAATTTAGACAGTAGTGAGCATTCTATAAAACTTGAAGTGATAAGCTATGAAAAGGCAAATGAATTTTTAGGAGAAAGAATCACTTTATTAGAATAAGATAGAAAACCACCTTCAATTGAAGAATTTCATAAAACATCTACAAAGCATGCATCATTCAAACCTAGGAAGAGGCATCGTTACACACCTATATTAGTAAACCTTTTTCGTGGTGTTAGATGTTTTTCTTGTGGCATGCTAGTAGATATCTCCCACACTTGCACTGTTCACCATAGTACATATTGGGTGTGGAAACTGAAATTGCAAAATTCACAGTATAGTATTCATACATGTCATTCTTCTTTCCATCACAAGGGACCCAAATCTATTTGGTTCCTAAATCTTACATTTGATGATCTTGTAGGGTTACTCTCACAAAAAGCCTCCTGAATGTATGTGGTACATGGATAATGGATGTTCAAGGCGTATGACTGGAGATGCAAATCAGTTCATTTCACTAGAGGCTAGGGCAGAAGGCAAGGTAACACTTGGAGACAACACCACCATGAGAGTGATGGGATTAGGTAGTGATTCAAAAAAATTCATCATTGATAATATTTTACTTGTAGATGGACTAAAACATAATCTGCTCAGCATCAGCCAACTCTTTGATAAAGGCTTCAGCATAAAATTTTTGCCAACTTGTTGCATTATAAATTTAAATGACAAAATTATTTTGCAGGGAAAAAGGATCAATAATGTCTACATGCTATATCTAAATTACTTTAAAGTTGATATTACTATTTGCTTAAAAATAATTATTGATGAATCATGGCTTTAGCATAGGAGATTATGTCATGCAAGTATGAAAAGCTTTAGCAAGATCACCCAAAATAACTTAGTGAGAGGTGTCCCCAAATTAGAGTTTACTAAAGATAACCTATGTGATGCCTTTCAGTTAGGAAAGCAAGTCAAATACTGCTTCCACTCAATCAAGAACCTTACCACTAGCAAACCCTTAGAAGTCCTTCACATGGATCTCTTTGGACTTGTCAGCACTTCAAGCCTAGGAGGGATAATCTACAGGCATGTGATAGTTGATGATTATTCGAGATTTATTTGGGTTAGATTTTTATCTCATAAAAGTGAATCATTCAAGGAGTTTAGATCTTTTTCCACTTGGATTTAGAAGAAGCTAAATTGTGAGATTGTAACCATTCATAGTGACCATGGTGGAGAATTTGAGAATGAATAATTTGAATCTTTCTTTAAGGAGAAAGGGATAGATAATCATTTTTCAGCTCCTAGGACCCCTCAACAGAATGGAGTAGCTGAAAGGAAGAATATGACCCTAGTAGAAGCTACTAGAGCCATCTTAACTGAATACTCACTTCCTAAATACTTTTGGGCAGAAGTAGTGAATACGGCCTATTATTTTCTAAATAGGATAAATCTTAGATCTAAGCTGAACGAGGCACCCTTTGAAATTATGAAAGGTAGGACACCCAACGTCTCTCATCTTCATATCTTTAGATGTAAAGTGTTTATTTTGAATAATGGGAAGTCTCAACTAGAAAAGTTTGAACCAAAATTTGATGAAGGAGTGTTCCTAGGTAATTCAAGTGTTGGAAAATCCTATAGAGTATTTAATAAAAGAACACTAGTAGTTGAGGAGACCACTCATATTGTATTTGATGAATCTAATGATTTTGGAGGGTCTAAGGTAGAAGAAGAAAAGGTTGTAGAAGTTACCCAAGGAGTAGAATCTATAAATTTAGAGGAAAGGGTAAAACCTGATGTTTCAATGCCTAGAGAATGGAGATATTCTTCAAGTCATCCTAAAGAACTGATCTTAGGAGACCCATCTGAAGGTGTTAGAACTAGACATGGACTTAGGAAAAAAGTAAACCACTCTACCTTTATTTCAATGACTAAACCCACTAACATCAATCAAGCCCTTTCTGATGAATTATGGATCCTAGCCCTGCAAGAGAAACTAAACCAATTTGTTAGGAATGATGTCTGGGAGCTAGTAGCAAGATCGAAGGACCAGAGTGTAGTAAGAACCAAATGGGTCTTTAAGAATTAAATGAATAATTTTTGTGTGGTGGTTAGGAATAAGGAAAGATTAGTGGCTAAGGGATATAACCAAATAGAAGGGATTAATTTTGAGAAAATTTTTACCCCTGTAGCCCAATTAGAAGCCATTAGAGTGCTACTAGCCTTTGCCTGTTATAAAAGATTTAAGCTTTTTTCAAATGGATGTTAAGAGTGCCTTTTTAAATGGGGTAATAAAAGAAGTTATGTTTGTAGAGCAACCCCCGGGTTTTAAGAATTCTCAATTTCTAAATCATGTTTTCAAATTAAAAAAGGCTTTGTATGGATTAAAATAGGCACATAGGCATGGTATGAGAGGCTTAGCACATTCCTACTGGAAAGAGAGTTTATTAAGGGGAGCGTAGATACCATCCTTTTTCTGAGGAGAGTAGGAGATGAATTACTCATTATCCAAATATATATTGATGATATACTTTTTGGATCTTTTGATAAAAATTTTTGTAATAATCTTTTTAAAATAATGAGTAAGAAATTTGAGATGAGTATGATGGGAGAATTATCTTACTATTTAGGATTTAGCATAAGGTAAATGGATGATGGAACTTTTCTTAATCAATCAAAATACATTAAGGATATCTTGAAGAAATATGAAATGGATAATGCTAAGCTAATAAACACTCCCATGAGCTCCAGTGTTTAATTAGATAAAGACTCAAATAGAAAATCAGTTGATCAAAAGAAATATAGAGGAATAATTGGATCACTCCTTTACTCGGCTGCTAATAGACCTGATATTATGTTTAGTGTTTGCTCTGCGTTAGATTTTATGCTGATCCAAAAGAGTCCCAGCTGACTATTATTAAGAGAATCCTTAGATATCTCTTAGGGACCCAAGACTTAGGAATTTGGTATCCTAAGCATATCACTTCTTTTGAAATCATAGGATATTCTAATTCAAATTTTATAAGATGGTGTGTTGATAGGAAAAGAACTTCTGAGACATGTCAATTCATAGGAAAATCCTTGGTCTCCTTGTCCAGAAGAAAATAGAACTCAATTTCCCTGTCCACTACTGAAGCTAAGTATATAGCCTTAAAACGTTGTGTGGCCCAGGTCCTTTAACTAAAGCAAAAAATTCTAGATTTAGAACTCCTTGTAGGCATAAATCCAATCTTATGTGATAACACTAGTGGCATCTGTATTTCTAAAAACCCAATCTAACACTCCAAGACCAATCACATAGACATCGGGCACTACTTCATTATGGACCATGTTACAAAGGGGCATAAAGCTACACCATGTAGCCACTAAAAACCAACTTACAGATATCTTCACAAAATCACTGGCCTTTGGAACCTTTAGCACCTTAAGAATCAGATTAGGTGTGATAGATATTCATGATTGAGAATGATACTTTCTGTTTATGTTTCTATTCTTAGTATTTTTGTTTGATTTGCCTGTTTATTTCTTTTGTGTTTTTGCTTTATATTTTTGATTTCCCGTTATTTTTACTTTAGTATTTTAAGAATCAAACCACTGCTCACTTCTGCTGATGAACTTGCCTTTTAAATGAGAATTTTTGCCTTATTTTTTATTCAGAAGCATGTAAGCAGTGATTGACTCCTCTAAAATAGTTAAAGAAAAAATATTGATGATTGTTTCTCTTCCTCTAACCCCTTTAATGGTGTATTTTTCTTTTTGAATCAAAATATTTTTCAAAATTAAAATGTTGGAGTTTGAAATAGAGATCTATTTTAGCTTTCTACAGAAATCTATCTCATATGAATAGTGTTTCAAATCATTGAATCACTTTCATGTTTTCTTAATCAAGTGGTTGCATTTATCATATGAATATGATTCTGTTTTGTGATTTACTCTTCCCTATATTAGAGAATTTTCTCTTCTCCTATATCTGGAAGATAATCTCACAACTTAGAGTTTTTGAAGGTTATGAATGGAAGCAAGCTTTCAAAAGAAATAAAAAGAGGCACAAAATGAGCCCAACACTGAAAAGATGTACAATATTTGCTAATTAAATATAAGATACACAAAGTGTATAAAAAATTAAAAGATGTGCAAAGTGTGCCAAAGAAATTGAAAAAGAGGCATAAAATGAGTCCACAAAGAAATAAGCTTCATTCTCTTTCACATCTTTAAAAATCTTAGAAGAATCCATGTGCCACTTAATATATTCAAACTCTTGAGATTAAAAATCATGATTTCTGATTTTTACTTTATGATATTATTTTATCAGATATTTTTCTGGAATAAAGTTTGAAAGGATCACTTTTCTTATCTAATTTCTTTTCTTCTGAATTAGATTTTTGTTTAAAAAGAATCTGAACATGTAAGGTGTCCGAGGTATGATTTACAAAAATTGATTTTCCAACTTTTTCTGG
Organism: Dendrobium chrysotoxum; assembly: GCA_019925795.1. NCBI lineage: Eukaryota > Viridiplantae > Streptophyta > Magnoliopsida > Asparagales > Orchidaceae > Dendrobium > Dendrobium chrysotoxum. The sequence goes on along the minus strand of CM034307.1, from coordinate 23,504,954 downwards.
ATTTTAGCATTTTCGATTCATTTCTTTCGAGTTTTTAAATTTAAATTTGAGGTAAAAGTTGTCATTTAATGGAGCTAATAAAAAACTTTATTTTATTTTAACGATTGTTTTATTCTTTTTGTTTTTTCTATTTTTAGTTGATTTTTTGTATTTTAGATCCTCTCTGATCATCCCTCTCCATCATTCAAATCTTCCAAATTTTGTTCACATTGTCTTGGATGATATACATCATCCTAGACAATATGATCAAAACACTGATCCACTTATATCCAATGGTTGATTTTAATCTATCATTGGAAATCATCCTGGATGATCCACATCATCTTAGATGATATGATCATATCACTGTTCAATCCACATCTAACGACTGAGCTGAATAAATTATTAGTAATCATCCTGGATGATTCACCTCTTTAACCAGGATGATCCATGTGGCGAAAATAGTTGGATGATTTGAGTTTAGTTGCCAATCATCCTACATGATCCACCTATTCGTCATGCGCGATTGATGGAGTCAAAGATAGTATGGGCTGACTCCTCAGGATAATCGCCTGTGTCTAATCATCTAGATCATTTTTGATCGTCCTGGCTGATATGATTATCTTTTTGATGAATCATATGTATGATACTTATTATGGCTGATCATCCTAGACTATCTCACGATAGTCCTAGATGATGTTCATGATCCTTTATAAATAGCCCAACTCAACCCTTCTCCTCACCAAATCTTCCAACACCCTTTCTCTCCCACTCAAGCTTTCAATTTTTGAATATGACTGGTGGTAAAAGATCTCGTGCCCTCCAAGGCAGCTCTTTCAGGAGTGTTGTCAATCCAAGGTTCACTAAAGCAGCAGATAAAGCTACTTACATGCGCTTCAAGTCAGCTAGCATCAATCCATCCAAAATCATAAATCAATCCACCTTAAACTTGCAGGTACTTTACCTATTCGAATATAAAACTCTGGGGTTCATTCTTACTCTTGCCTTCTCTTTTAATTCTAAACTCCTATTCAAAGTTTTTGCTAGCCTTTGTCTTAATTCAGATTTTACCACTCTCCAATCTTATGTGAATCGAAGGCCTGTCAAAATTACCTATCAAGATTTTTATAAATTTCTTCGTTTGTCCACTACTGGAGATAAACTTCATGTCTTAGATTCTGATCCTAATTTCAATTAGTCCCGTATTAATAATACCATTACGAATACCAATATTCAATTTCATGATTTCACTATTAATACTTTTGTCAAAAATGCTCGAACCATCTAGCACATCCTTCATAACTTAGTTATTCCTAAAGTTGGGGACCGAATTCACATCACCCCTATCCTTTCACTCACCACCTATTATATTATGACCAACCGTTAATTTAATGTAGTTGATCTCATTATCCGATACATTGAACACTTAACCTACATTAGCGATCCAGGCTATAAAAAGAAGCCAAACTTAGCCCTTGGACATCTCATTGTCTATGTCCTTTAATTAAAATATAATCTTCAATTCCTTGCTCCACCTGATCATCACCCTATCTTCTACTCAAATAGCTCCTTCCATGCCCTTCATAGTACTCATCGTCACCAACTGCACGAGGAACCTAGGGACGAAGAGGAGGGTCTTATTCCAGCACCTGTCCCTCTCAGCCAGTAGCCTCAGATTGATCAGTTGGTTCAGCAATTTGATCAATGAGAGGCTAGATTTGAGTCCTATGTCACCGATCAGTAGTGATAGAATACAAAGGATATTGCTCGATTTGAGAACTATGCCATCCAGCCATAACAATAGCATGACCAGGATATGGCCTGGTTTGGCGAGTAGTTTGCCTCTCTTTCTCGATAATTTCAGCCACCACCACCACCTGATCAGAGTTGTTCTTTTTAATTGGTCAGTATTTCTATTTCTATATTTGTATTGGTCCTTGGTTTTTTACTGTATTCTATCTTTTACTATTTTTCCTTATTCCTCCTTTTTATGATGTTAAAAGGGGGAGTAGATGTTATTTGCTTTATTTGTTGCTTAGTATATTATTTAGTTATATTTTAATGGAATGTATTTTATTTTTGTCTTTTACGTCTTCTCTTCTTTTTTTAACATCTCTTTAAAAAAAAACAAAAAATAAAAAAAAAACAAAAAATTTTCCTGTCTTCAAAATTATTTTACAATAATGTTTTCCATCATCAAAAAGAAGGACATTATTGATAATCTAGGCCCAAATACAATGGTTTTAATGATAACAAATATTACTATTTTTTTACTACTGCTAGTCTTACATATCTTTTTTGTTTGCCCTGCTCACTAGTATTTCAGGCCCATAAGTTCACTTGGAATGACAATCGGCTCAAAATCAGATAGACTAGGATTGAGTAAGTCTATAATTTTAGTTTAATATATCTTTTACCTTTTCTTGAGTGAAATGTATTATGATGGATCCTAAAGCTAAGTAACCTTGCACACACACTCAGAGGGAGAAATTTTGTGAGTTAGAAAGTATTTCTATTTTTAGTCATATCATACAGGATGATTCTAAATTGTCTTGGATGAATACTTCAAAATAAAAACCCTAATTAGGGCATTAATGTTAATTAAGTTTTGTTAACTAATTATCCTAGATGATTTATATCATACGGGACAATCAGTATAGATTGATAAACTGCCGCCAATCAAATTTTAGGCATTATTTTATCTTTCAAATTTTGTTTTAATCTTTCTGAATAATCTATATCATCCTGGACAATTCATGTCAATCATGCCTAAAATAATCCCTTAATTAAGAGATTAATTATGGTTAAATTATTCAATCATATCGTACGGGATGATCTATTTGGATTGTCATGGATGATCCTTTATATTTGGTGGGATGACTCTCTTATCATCCAAGATGAAAAATATAATTTTTTTCTAATTGTCCAGGCGATTGTCCTGGATGTCTCAAGACTATTTTGGGATGATTTAATGATTTTCACCATCTTGAACTAATCAGCCGGGAGATCTTCCTAGACGTCCCGAGACTATGTTGGGACGATTTATCATTTAACACCCATATTGAACTAATCATCCCAGACGATCTCATAATTATATGAGATGATCTGTACAAAATTCTTCTACTGATCATACAGAGCAAGGGTCATTGTCCCGGCCGAAAGGGATGTTTTGTACTAACCATACAGGATGATCGTAGGATCTTCCTGGATGATATTGTCGTCAAGTTAAAAATTAGGGAACTTATTGAGGCCTTCTATTTAAGCTCTCTTAATTGCTTATAATAAAATCTTTTATTATTTTTCTAATCGAAGATAGCTTAGAGGAGGAGTGTTTGGGAGAGAGACAGAGGATCTTGTGAGGGGGAATTTGTGAGGGGATTCACAAAGGTTGCTTCAAGATAGGATTCGATCATCTTCTTCCTTCTCCATCCTTGGTTCCTTGATGGCTCTGGGGAGACGATCATCAGCCTCAGATCTAGGTTATCTGCCTACTCTAGGATGGAGTAAAAGGATTATCAGGTTCTCTGCCTACTCCAGGTGAGAGTAAAAGGATTGTCAGGTTCTCTACTTACGGTAGGAGGGAGTAAAAGGATTGTTAGGTTCTCTACATACTCTAGGAGGGAGTAAAAGGATTCAAGGTTCTCTGCCTCATTGGGTCGATGAAAAGATTTTGTAAGGGCTTCACCACCTAGCTGTGGGGGCTAAGGACAGTCACTAAAGGTTTAGTGCAATACCTTGAACGGGAGGTTCTAGGGAGTGGATGTAGGTTAGGTTGGACCAAACCACTACAAAATTGGTGTGTTCTTTTCTTTTATTATTTTTTGTACTTTATTTTTACTACGATTAACTGCTTAGATGAAATCTCTGATTTATCTTTTTATTAATGATTTAATTTGTTTTTGCTGCAATATATAAAAAGATTTTTTTTAAAGAAGTTTTTAAATCACCAATTCACCACCCCCCCCCCCCCCTCTTGGTTACCCTCAGGATTAATTCTTTATGGTTTAACCACCCTCACAAACTTTCAATTTCTAGGTTCTTTGCGTACTCCAGGAGGGAGTAAAAGGATTTCTAGGTTCTCCGGCTACTCTAGGAGGGATTAAAAGGATTCAAGGTACTCTGCCTCATAAGGTTGGTGGAAAATTTTTGTAAGGGCTTCTCTGCCTTGCTGTGGGGAAAAAAGGAGAGACACTACTTTTAGTGCAATACCTAAAAACAGGATTTCAGGGAGTGGACGTAGGCAAAGTTGACCTAACCACTATAATTATGATGTTTTCTTTCTATTTACTTTTTCGCATTTGATTTTCACATTTTTCTGTGATTTATTATATGTTTGAAATCTCTAATTTTTATTATTATAAAATTAGTTTTGCTTCTGCTTTGTGAGATAAAATTATTTATTTTAAAATATTCAAAAAGATTTTCTTTTTGCCTTAAAAACTTTTAAGATAACCAATTCACCCCCCCCCCCCCCCCTTCTCTTGTTTAGCCTCCGGCTAGTTCATAAAGGTTTAAAAACTCTCACAAACTTTTAAGTAGTATCTGAGTAGGATTCATAAATTATATTTTAGAAAACTTTTTAAAAAAGATCTACGGCTAACTTTGGTAATCGTAATACTGTGGAAGGATATTCAATCACTCGATCACCTCTTTTTGATAATATTGTTTTTTATTTTTGGAAAATTTTCATGTCCACCTTTTTATAATCAATTTACTATCGCATATGGATATTAGTTCAGGAAGGTTATTCTGCACCTTTTCACTTTGTTAATGGCATATAAACTAAACTTCCCTTTTCTGAATGGAGCATAGAAGATAAGGATTTAGCCCAACATATTGCTAAATGTTTAAACTATTTTTTCCATGCTTTAAAATCTAAAGATTATATGCGTGTCTCTACTTATTCAACTGGAAAAGAAATTTGGGACAAACTATTCATAACATATGAGGGAACTAATGAAGTAAAATAATTTAGGCTGAACATTCAACTTTATAATTATGAACTATTTTACATGAAACCTAGTGAATCAATTTTTGAAATGTTTACTAGGTTTACTCGGATTGTTACTTCCCTGCATGCCTTAGGAAGGGAGCTTACAAATTATGAAAAAATTAACAAAATTTTGAATTATTTATCTTCTTCCTATGATGCAAAAATTATTGCCATTACTGAATCTAAGGATCTAAATGTTTATCCATTGATAACTTACTTGGGTCACTCATTGCCTACAAGTAAGGGGTGACTAAAAGGTACCTTGATGCAGGTGAAAAGATAAAAGAGAAAACTGTAGCCTTAAAGGATAATGATTCTAACAGTGACTCTTCTGGACAAGATGATGATGATATTGCACTGAAGACTAGGCAATTCAAGAGCTTTTAAAGAAAAAGCAAAAATATCATCAGCAATGGAATAAAGGTAAGAATAGTAAAAAATTTAAAATTTCTTTTGATGTTATATATTTTGAATGCAGGAAGCCAGGGTATCTGAAGTCTAATTTCCCAACTTTTAAAACTCACACAAGCAAGGAGAAGGGTAAAGAAAAACCTAAATTCAAGAAGGGTATGCAAAGGACTCAAAAAGCTTTCTGGGCAAACTCAGCATTAGACTCTTCTAAAACTAAAGCAGAAGAAGAGGTAACCAACCTATGCTTAATGGCAGATGATCATCTTGATCATTCTAATCAGGAGGAGGTATGTGACCTTACCTACGATCAATTATTTAATGTTTTTAAAATAATTTATGCTGCATATGGGAAGCTTAAAAAATCACATGCTAGCCTTAAATTTGAATTTTTAATTCTGTAGAAAAAGCATGAATGCCTAAGGAAATATCACTCCACTCTGGATAGTAATCGCATGGCTTTATTAGATGAATTTGATATTTTAAACAAAAAGCATTATGAATTAATTATTGAACATGATTCCTTAAAAATATTACATGTTGAATTAGAAAATACATTCAAGAAATAAGAAACTATTGCATCTCAATTAGATAATAGGGAGTATGTATTGAAAGTAGAAAATTTAATTCTTGAAAGTCCAAAAAAGTTTTTACAAGCTAAATTAACTGCTTTCAAGAAAAATAAAAAACCACCTTCACTTGAAGAGTTTCAAAAACCATCACCAAAGCATGCATCATTCAAACTTATGAAGAGTCACCATAACCCAAATAGATTAGTTAATCCTTTTCCTAGTATTAGGTGTTTTTCTTGTGGCATGTTAGGACACATCTCCCACACTTGCACTATCCATCGTAGAACACATTTGGTGTGGAGACAAAAATTACATAATTCACAGCATAACATGCAAGCATTTTATCCTACATTCCATAAGGTGGAACCCAAACTTATCTGGGTTCTCAAATCTAACCACTGATGATTTTATAGGAGTGCTCTCACAAAATGCCTCGTGAGAGTATATGGTACCTGGACAGTGAATGTTCAAGGCACATGACTAGAGATGCAAATCAATTCATTTCACAGGAGGCAAGGTGACACTTGGAGATAACACCACCAGAAGAGTGATGAGCTCAGGTATAATTGATAACTCAAAAAATTTCATCATTGAAAATATTTTATTAGTGGATGGACTAAAATAAAATCTACTCAGCATTAGCCAGCTCTGTGATAAAGGCTTCATCATAAAATTTCTATCTACTAGCTGCATAATAAGCTTAAATTACAAAACTATTTTGTAGGGAAGGAGAATCAATATTATCTACATGGTTAATCAAAATTACATTAAATCTGATACTGCTCTTTGCTTAAAAATAATTACTGATGAATCCTGGTTATGGCATAGAAGATTTTGTCATGCAAGCATGAAAAGCCTTAAAAAATCACCCCAAAAGACTTAATGAGAGGAATTCCCAAACTAGAGTTCACTAAGGACCACCTGTGTATTGCCTATCAACTAGGGGAAAAAGTCAAATTCCCCTTCCACTCAATCAAAGACATTAACACTAGCAAACTCTTAGAAGTCCTTCACATGGATCTCTTTGGACCTATCATTACTTCAAGCCTAAGAGGGAAAGTCTTTGGGTATGTAATTGTTGATGATTATTCAAGATTTACTTGGGTTAGATTCTTATCACATAAAAATAAATCATTCAAGGAATTTAGGACAGTCTCCACTTATATTTAGAGGAATCTAGGTTGTGAAATTCTAGCCATTCATAGTGACCATTGTAGAGACTTTAAAAATGAGAATTTGAAACATACTGTAACGAGCAAGGGATAGATCATAACTTTTCTGCCCCTAGAACCCCTCAGTAGAACAGGGTAGCTGAATAAAAGAACATGACCCTAGTAGAAGCTGTTAGAGCCATATTAGTTGAATACTCACTTCTTAAATATTTTTAGGTAGAAGCAGTGAATACATCATGTTTTTTTTTTTTTAATAGGGTAAATATCAGATCCAACCTGAACAAGACACCCTATGAAATCCTTAAGGGTATGACACCCAACGTCTCTCACCTTCAATTCTTTGGATGTAAAGTGTTCATTCTGAATAATGGGAAATCTCTATTAGAAAAGTTTGATCCTAAATCTGATGAAGGAGTGATCCTAGGTTACTCAACTATCGGGAAATCCTATAGAGTTTTTAATAAAAGAATGTTGGTAGTAGAGGAGACCATTAATATTATATTTGATGAATCTGATAATTCTGGAGCATCTAGGGTAGAAGAAGAAGAGATAGTAGAAATCACCCAAGGAGTAGAATCTATAATTTTGGAGGAAAGGGTAGAGCCTAAAAATATAAAGCTTAGAGAATGGAGATATTCTTCATGTCATCCTAAAGAATTGATTTTAGGAGACCCATCTAAAGGTGTTAGAACATGGCATGGACTTAAAAAAGAACTAAACCACTCTTCTTCATCTCAATGACTAAACCCACCAATATAAATCAAGCCCTATCTAATGAATTCTGGATCATAGCCATGCATGAAGAGTTAAACAATTTGTGAGAATTGATGTTTGGGAACTAGTTGAAAGGCCCAAAGACCAGAGTATTATTGGAACTAAATGGTTTTCTAAAATTAAAATGAATGTTTCTGGTGTAGTGGTTATAAATAAAGCAAGATTAGTGGCTAAGTGGTATAACCAGAAGGGATTGACTTTAAAGAGACCTTTGCCCGTGTAGCTAGAATAAAAGCAATTAGAGTGCTACTGGCCTTTGCCTACTTTAAGGGGTACAAACTGTACCAAATAGATATCAAAAGTGCCTTTCTAAATGGGGTAATAAAAGAAGATGTGTATATTGAACCAAAGCTTTGAAAATTCTTAATATCGTAATCATATGTTCAAATTAAAAAAGGAATTATATGGACTAAAATAAGCACTCAGAGTATGGTATGAAAGACTAAGCACATTCCTACTATAAAGAACCTTTATTAAGGGGAGCGTAGACACCAACCTGTTTCTAAAAAAGGTAGGAGATAAACTACTCATTGTCCAAATCTATGTTGATGATATTCTGTTTGGATCTTCTTATAAAAATTTATGTGATGAATTTTCAAAAATAATGAGTAAGGAGTTTGAAATGAGTATGATGGGAGAACTGACCTACTTTCTTGAATTTAGTATAAGGCAGAAGGATGATAAAATTTTTCTTGGTAAGTCAAAATACATTAAGGACATCCTTAAAAATATAAAATTGATAAAGTCAAGCCAATAAACACTCCCACGAGTTCTACTGTTCAGTTAGATAATGATTTAAATAGAAAATTAGTTGATCAAAAGTAATATAGAGGAATAATTTGATAACTTGTTTACTTGACTTCTAGCATACCTGATATTATATTTAGTTTTTATCTCTATGCTAGATTTCAAGCTCATCCAAAAGAGTCCCACTTGACTGCTATTAAGAGAATCCTTAGATATCTCTTAGGAACCTAAGACTTAGGAATCTTGTATCCTAGACATAGCACTTCCTTTAAAATCATAGGATATTATGATTCAAAATTTTTAGGATACTGAGTTGATAGAAAAAACACTTCTAGAATATGTCAATTCATATGAGAATTCTCAGTCTCCTGGTCGAATAGAAAATAGAACTCAGTTGCCCTGTCCACTGCTAAAGCTGAATACATAGCCTTAGGAAGTTGTGTGGCCCAAGTCCTCTAGTTAAAGCAACAAATTATGGATTTAGGATTACATGTTGGCACTATTTCAATCTTATGTGATAACACTAGTGTCATCTACATTTCAAAGAATCCAATCCAATACTCCAGGACCAAACATATGGACATAAGGCACCATTTTATTAAGGACCATGTTACCAAAGGAGACATAGAGCTACACCATGTAGCCACTGAAAATCAACTTGCTAATATCTTTACAAAATCACTCACCTTTGAAACCTTCAGCACCTTAAGAACTAGATTAGGTGTGATAGATGTTCATGCTTGAAATTGATGCTTTCTGTTTCTAATTTTTCTTATTTTATGTGTATGCTAGTTTCTACTTATGAGTTTTTATTTTATCTTATTTTAGTTTAGTGTTTTAAAGAATTAGATAATTGCTCACTTCTGCTTTTGAATTTATTTTTCAAATGACATTCTTGCCTTATTCTTATTTAGAAAAATGTAAGCAGTGATTAACACCTCTAAAAAATAGTTAAAGGAATAAACATTAACGATTATTTTTCTTCATCTAACTCCTTTAGTGATGTATTTTCTTTTTGAATCAAAATCTATTTCAAATTAAAAATTAGAATTTAAAATAAAGATCAATTTTATCGTTCATATAGTAATCTATCTCAGATGAATGATAATCAAAGTCAATAAATTTTTTTCAAAGTTTCTTAATCAAGCTATTTGTATTTATGATATGAATAGGAATCTATTTTGTGGTTTACCCTTCCTTATACAAGATAGTGAGTTTAACCTCTCTCATATTTGGAAGATAATCTCACAACCGAGAAATATTTATAGATTTAGAAAGGAAGCAAGCATGCAAAAATGATAAGAGGCACAAAATGAGCCCAAAAAGTTAAAAGATGCATAATGACTACCAAATAATTTCAAGATACACGAAGTGCATCAAAATTTAAAAGATGTGCAATGTGCGCCAAAGCTGATAAAGGGGCACAAAATGAGCCCACTAAGAGTTAGCTTGTTTTTCTTCTAAATACTTAAAATATTAGAAGACTCCCTGTAACCAAGTGATTTCTCCTACACTTCAATCTGAAAATTATGATTTATGATTAATTACCTTGCAAATATTATTCTATTACATATTTTTTCTAAAATGAAGGATGAAAAATCCGTTTTTCCTATCTAATTTTTTTGCTGGTTTAGATTTTTATTTTAAAAAGAATTTTGACCTGTAAGGAGTCTGAACTAGGGTTAACAAGATCGATTTCTAGCCTTTCTGAATTTTAGCATTATCAATTATTTTCTTACCATTTTTCTAAATTTAATAATGAGGTAAATTTATCATTTACTGGGAGAAAACTAATTAAAAAACCTTCTAATTTATGGATTTTGCCTTTTTTAGTTTTTTATTTATTTTATGTTTCTTTCTTATTTTTTTAAACCATCCTGATCATCACATTCCATTCTCAAACCTCTCCAAATTGTTCACATCATCTAGGACGATTCATATCGTACTATACGATCTTAACAAAAATTAACCTCTACGATCACAACACATCCAAGGGCTAACATCAATCAATTATTGGTGATTGTATGGTATGATATCCTCTTCGTATTGTACGATCCATGTGGCAGGAGGTGTTGGATGATTTGAATGTAGTCGATCTGATCCATTATGTCATATCATCCAGGATAATCCACGTGTTCGTCCAGGACAATCTAATTAGTAAACGATCGTACAGGGCAACTGCTCAGGATGATTGTCTTATGTCTAATAATCCCGTACAATGTCTGATCGTACTAGATGATCGTACTACCTTTTTTTATCGATCATCTAGCTAAATTGATTGCACTATACCATCTCGTATGATCCCATGATCGTACTATATGATTTGGGAAAATCTATTTAAATAGTCAAAATCTTTCAATTTCTTCTCACCATTCTAATTCACTAATTCTCTACTTCCCTCTTGAGCTTTTCCTTCTTGAAATGGCTAGTGGTAATTGATCTCGGGCACTGGTGGGTAGTTCCTCTTCACGAATTATTGACTCTTGCTTCATTAAGGCTGTTGATGAAGAAGCCTATCAGCAGTACAAAACTGCTAGGATTATACCATCTAAAAATGTTAACTAGGAAGTTTTGAACTTCCAGGTACTTAATCTAATTGCCCACACCACTCTTGTCTTCATCCTCACACTTGCCTATCCATTTAATTTAGAACTTCTTTTTGAATTTTTTGCCAGCCTTCACATTAATAGTAAGGGTCCTACCCTCCAATCTTACATTAATAGAAGGCCTATCAAAATCACTTATCAGGACTTCCATGAATTCCTCCACCTCTCCACAACTGGTGAGAAAGTTCACCATGTAGCTTCTTACACTGAATATAATTGGACCCAAGAAAATACTTTCCTTAGGGAATCAACAAAAACTACCACATACCTTATGTCAACACCTTAGTTCAGGATGCCCAAATCATCTAGCACATACTTAAAAACTCCATCATTCCTAAAATTGGTGATAGGATAAACATTACTCCTACTCTATCTCTTGCAACCTACTTGAGAGTTCGATAGGGATGTTAAGCCCTAGTGAACTAGTCCCGAGGCTAACCTAGAGGGGAGGTGAATTGGTTATTTAAAACAAAACAAAATTTTTTTTATAACGTGCAGTGAAAACGAATTAAAACAACGATAAAAAGATCAATCACAGATATCACCGAAGTAGATAATCGAAATAAAATAAAGTGCGGAAAATAATAAGAAAGAACACACCGGATTTATAGTGGTTCAGTCCAACCAGACCTACATCCACTCCTCGGAGGCACCCTCCAAGTATTACACTAAACCAAATAGTGTCTCTCCTTCAGCCCCCACAGCTAGGCGGAGAAGCCCTTACAAATACACTTCCACCTTCCCCGGTGCGGCGGAGTAGCCGGGTCCTCTGACACCAAAGAGATCTTCTTCTTCCCAAAACCTTCCTCGAGACGACCCTTGAATCCGATGGTACTTAGGTGCAAGCTTGCCGGAGCAACCGTGTGAACCCCCTCACACTCCCTCGAGAATCCCCCTTCCCAGGCTCTTCTCCCTCTCAAACTCCACCCTTTCCCCTCTCCCTTTCAAGCTCTCTCTTCAAGTTTTCTCCAAAAGAACGAAGCCTCAATGGCTGCCAAAGACCCCTATCAAGTGCCTTGAGAAAGCTTAAATAAAGAGCTCCAAAAACCCTTCCAAATTAGTTCTGGCAGCAAAGATCGTCCAAGGCGATCGCCAGATTATCCTGGACGATGTGCAGAATTTGACCTGATAGTCCCGTACGATCCTGGGATAGTCCAGGATGATCAGTACAAATTTTGTACAAATTGTCCAGTACGATATACATATCGTCCAGGATGATTAGAACAAATTTGGACTCTTAAATCCTTGCCTAAATTATCATGGCGGCTAGGGTTTTGAGATCATATTGGATCGTCCAAGACGATATAAATATCGTCTAGGACGATTAGTTCAATGAACAGATCGGCCTGGACGATCATAAATTGTCCAGTACGATTTGTTCAAAAGTTGAACTTCTCGTTTTGACAGGATCTCACTCCCCCTGAGTATGTGTACACATAGTCATAAATGAGTATATAATATTACAGGACTTGACTCAAGGAATCGAAAAGTACATCAATGAGAAATTCAATAAAGCCTTTTCTACTCATTCTTGAGTCTTGAATCTTTCTTGTATTGATGCATGCTGTTCCTAAAATGTTAGTACACACATAAATAAATATACATTCCAAATATTAGAAGATGTGAGCCATAATGTTTATTATCATCAAAACAGGAACTCGTGAGCTCGAGTCATAACAATCTCCCCCTTTTTGATGATGGCAAACATTACTGGTTGAATTTGCAAAAAGATATTTTCTGCTAATCTCCCCCTCACTAAGAAAAAGTCTTTTAAAAACAGGGAGAAATACATTATTCTCTCTATTTTCTTAAAAAATAACTACAACAACAATATGATGTAAAACAAACAACACAAAAACAAATATGATAAATACAACAGTAACAACAGTACGTTCTCCCCCTTTGACATTATCAAAAAGAGGAGGAGCAACAATTTGAAAAGTCACCTCTTGAGGTTCTCCAAAACTTAGTAAGACATGAATTGACTTCTTTGAACCCAAAAAGGTTAGAGAATCAGAAAATGTAAATCCAAACTCAGGCTTTAAAAAGGCGAAAAAACTTTTTAAGCCAATATCTAAATCAAGGAACAAATTAGATAAGGAAATAAAAATCTTTCAAAACTCCTTTCATGAAATACATCTAATAGAAGATTAATGCAAAGTAATGAATCAAAAAATTTTGATTTTCAAACTCAAGTAATGAATCTATCAAAAAATCATAAGAGTTTTCTAAACTTTAGAGATTTACAAGAATGGAAGCAGCTTTTATGGGCTAATTTTGGGCCTCTTTTTCAATTTATTTGGCGCTTTGCGCATCTTTTGATTTTTGATACACTTTGTGTATTCAATTTGGCAATTTTGCATCTTTTCAGCTTTGGGCTCATTTTGTGCCTCTTTTCAATTTATTTGGCGCACTGCGCATCTTTTGATTTTTATAAATTGCCTCCTTTCTAAATCTTTAAAATCAGCAAACCTTGTTCTTATGATAACGAAGAACAACCTGAATAAGATAATCTTGAAGTTGGTTCAATAATTTGCAAAAGATTCCTACGAGATAGACAAAATATTGGAGATGAAAAAAGTTTTAATTTTAAAAACCAATTTATAATCTGAAATAGATTTTGAATCAAAAGTAAGATAGCCTTATTCAAAGAAATGAGATAGAGAGACAAAATCATGAGTTTCCTTCCTTTACTTGATTTTAGAGAAATCAACCATAACTAACATAGCATTTAGAAAATACAGGAGGTAAATTTTTTATTTTTTAGAAAATAAGATCTTTAAAAAATAATTTTTAAAACAAGAGATGTTATGTGTGTGCTTGATCAGAGAAACAACAAAAAGCAACATAAAGAATTTTAAAAGCAAAAATAAAAATAAGAAAACACAGAAAACACAACGAAAAAACAATAGTAACAAAAAAACAAAAAACATAAACACATAAAAAGAATATTAATTTACATCAGCTTACTTCTGATCTGATGATTTAGAAGCTAGATCTGCCCAGGACATTTTTTGTTTTGCATTATCAGCCCTTATTATAATATGCTTAGCTTTACCCTTTTCCTTTTTAAGAAGGGTTCTTAAGTTCGGGCACTAATTTTTCATATGTCCAGGCTTCCTACATCCAAAACAAATAACATCAGAAGAAAACTTTACATTCTTACCATTTTTACCTTTGTTCCACTTTTGATGTTGATGTTTGTGCCTTTGTAGAGTTTTCTATTTGTTTGTTGCTGATGCCAACTCTTCACATTCATCACTTTCTGAGTTGTTTTTTCTAATGTCTTCAGTTTTCAGCACTATCATTTTATCTGCATCCAAAAGCTTTTGACCCAAACCTTGCTCGTAGGAAATGAGTGAGCCATTCAAATTATCAATAGAATATTTGTTCAAATTTTTTGATTCAGAAATTGCAATGACCTTGGCATCAAATTTAGCAAGTAGAGAACGTAGGATTTTATTAACTTTTTCAAAATTTGAAAGTTCTTTTCCTAAAGCATGTAATGATGTCACAATTTGAGAAAATCTAGTAAACATGTCCAAGATCATTTCATAAGGTTTCATGCTAAAAAGTTCATAATCATGCATTAACATATTTAGCCTAGATTGCTTGATTTCACAAGTACCTTCATATCTAGTGCATAATTTATCCCAAAATTCTTTGTCAGAAGTGCATGCAGATATTAACATACAATCATCAGAATTCAAAGCACAAAAAAAAATAATTTAAATATTTAGCATTTAATTGAGTATTGATCTGATCTGATCTACTCCATTCAGAAAAAGGAATATCAACTTTAATTTCATTTATAATACGTGACGATACAGAATAACCAACTTGAATCATATGCCACATGCGATAATCAATAGATTGTAAGAAAGTAGACATGCAAATTTTCCAAAAATCAAAACTAATATTTTCAAAAAGTGGTGGCCGGGTGATTGAATAACCTTCCGCAATATTATGATTACCAAAGTTAGCCAAGGATTAAATTCAAAAGTTTTTAAACTTAAATTTTGAATCCCGCTCTGATACCACTTGAGAGTTCGATAGGGATGTTAAGCCCTAGTGAACTAGTACCGAGGCTAACCAAGAGGGGGGGTGAATTGGTTATTTAAAACAAAATAAAAATCTTTTTCTAACATGCAGCGAAAACGAATTAAAACAATGATAAAAAGATCAATCACAGATATCACCCAAGCAGATAATCGTAATAAAATAAAGTGCAGAAAATAATAAGAATGAACACACCGGATTTAAAGTGGTTCGGTCCAACCTGACCTACGTCCACTCCTCGGAGGCACCCTCTAAGTATTGTACTAAACCAAATAGTGTCTCTCCTTCAGCCCCCACAACTAGGCGGAGAAGCCCTTACAAAATCACTTCCACCTTCCCCGGTGCGGCGGAGTAGTCGGGTCATCTTACACCAAAGAGATCTTCTTCTTCCCAAAACCTCCCTCAAGACGACCCTTGAATCCGATCGTACTTAGGTGCAAGCTTGCCGGAGCAACCGTGTGAACCCCCTCACACTCCCTCGAGAATCCCCCTTCCAGGCTCTTCTCCCTCTCAAACTCCACCCTTTCATCTCTCCCTTTCAAGCCCTCTCTTCAAGTTTTCTCCAAAAGAACGAAGCCTCAATGGCTGCCAAAGACCCCTATCAAGTGCCTTGAGAAAGCTTAAATAAAGAGCTCCAAAAACCCTTCCAAATTAGTTCTGGCGGTAAAGATCATCCAGAACAATCGCCGGATCGTCCTAGACGATGTGTAGAATTTGACCTGATAGTCCCGTACGATCCTGTGATAGTCCAGGAAGATCAGTACAAATTTTGCACAAATCGTCCAGTACGATATACATATCGTCCAGGTCGATTAGAATAAATTTTGACTCTTAAATCGTTGCCTAAATTATCATGGCGGCTAGGGTTTTGAGATTATATTAGATCATCCAGGATGATTAGTTCAATGAACAGATCGGCCTGGACGATCATAAATCGTCCAGTACGATTTGTTCAAAAGTTAAACTTTTGGTTTTGACAGGATCTCACTCCCCCTGAGTATGTGTACACATGGTCATAAATAAGTATATACTATTACAGGACTTGACTCAAGGAATCGAAAAGTACATCAATGAGAAATTCAATAAAGCCTTTTCTACTCATTCTTAAGTCTTGAATCTTTCTTGTATTGATGCATGCTGTTCCTGAAATGTTAGTACACACACAAATAAATATACATTTCAAATATTAAAAGATGTGAGCCATAATGTTTGTTATCATCAAAATAGGAACTCGTGAGCTAGAGTCGTAACACTAGTTGAATATGGCTCAAATTGATTTCAATGCTACTAGCCTTATTATTCTCTATCATAAAATTCTGACTGTCATTAGAGAACTCCGCCATAAGAGAAGGCCCGATCTATCCTTAGGACATCTCATTGCCTTTATTCTAGAATCCAAATACAGTTTTCAATACCTTACAGTACAAGATCATCTTCCAATTTTCTATTCTGATAGCTCCTTCGATGTTCTTCACAGTGCCACTCATTGCTATGCTTGCTATAATAACTGTGAGCCAGAAGAATAAGAGGGCGGTCCAACCAATACCATCACCTGCACCGGTAAACCAACAGACTCAGTATGATGAGCTAGTTTAAAGATTTGATCAGTAGGAGGCTAGATTTGATAGCTACGCAGCATAGTAGCAGTAACAACATGACAATGAGACAGCTTAGTTTGGGGAGCAATTCGCTTCCATTCACTGCTTCTTTCAGCCACCACCACCACTACTTGATCAGGATTCTTCATGTTTCTAATTTGCTATGTATTTTTTCTTTGTTCTTATGTTTGTCTTTTCTTTACTTTTAAACTTTGTGATGATTCTTCTTTATATTTTGTTTTTGTTTACTAATTATTTCCTCCTCCTTTTTGTGATGTAAAAAGGGGGAGTAGTAGTTTATTATTTGTTGTTAATTATTTACAAATTTTTATTTTAATGAAGTTTGTTTCTAGTTTGATATTCATTGTTATGCCTTTCTTTAAGAAATATAAAAACATAAATTTTTTTTTATTAAACTCTCCTCATTCTCACAATTTTCAACTTCGAAGGGGGAGTTTCAAAAAATGTCAAAAGACTTGGAATATATTTCTAACAATAATATTTGACATCATAAAAAATGAGGAGATTATTGTAAGTCTAGGCCCAAGCACTACAATTTTGATGATAATAAACATTATTATCCTCTTACTTATTTTCAGTACAAATCTATTTTGTTGCCCTGTTCACAAATATTTTAGGTCCACCGTCCACTTGAAACCTCAATCAGCTCAACATTAGGTAGACTAGGCTTGATTTATTTTGTTATTTTAAGTTTAATGCACTTTTATGTTTCTTGAGTCAAATCATGTATATTATGGATACTAAGCCAAGTAAGTTTGCACACACACTCAAGGGAGTGAGTTGGTGAGTTACAAAAATTTTTATTTTTTGAATAAATCATATTATACGACTTAGATCATACTAGACGATCTGTTAAAATAGGAAACCCTAATTAGGGCACCTCAGTTAATCAAGATTATTTAAGCTAATCATCCTAGATAATATAGATCATATAGAATGATCGGTTATAATTAGCAAAGAAACTGCCAATCACAGTTTAAGAAATATTTTAATGCTAAAATTTTGGCCTGATCATACGAGATGATATATATCG
Source organism: Dendrobium chrysotoxum (assembly GCA_019925795.1). Classification (NCBI taxonomy): domain Eukaryota; kingdom Viridiplantae; phylum Streptophyta; class Magnoliopsida; order Asparagales; family Orchidaceae; genus Dendrobium; species Dendrobium chrysotoxum. The sequence continues at coordinate 23,486,992 of CM034307.1, read as the reverse complement.
TACAAGACGATCTTGGACCACCATGCCTAAATTGATCCTGTGACTAGGGGACTAATTATAGTTAAATTGATTGATCATATCGTACATGATGATCGAAGATGAACTTACTGTACGATCAGATCTCAGCTTGAGATGATATTTAATTGTCACCCATCATATAGGATGTAAATCATAATATTTTAACTAGTCATTCATCCTATATAAATTGATTGCTATATGCGATGATATTTAATCATCGACTATAGTACTGGATGATCAATAGAGACTCATGAACTAATCATTCAGGATGATCTCAAAATCATACTAGATAATTTATATAAATACTTGAATTGATCGTACATGACAATGTAGTTTGTACTGGCTGAATGTGTTGTTTTGTACTAATCATACAGGACGATCAGAAGCACCATATTAAAAATTAGGGCTCTTTCTCAAGGCTCACTATTTAAGCAATTATATTTATAAGGGCTTCTCCACCATGCTGTGGGGGCAAAAGTAGAGACAACTTTTAGTGTAATATCATGAAAGGAGGTTTTTGGGGAGTGGACATTGGTCATGTTGACCGAACCACTATAATTCTGGTGTATTATTTATATTTACTTTTTTGCATTTGATTTTTGTATTTTTCTGTGATTTATTATTCTATGTTTGAAATCTCTAATTTTTTTTATTGTAAAATTAGTTTTGCTTCCTCATTGTGAGATAAAATTATTTATTTTAAAATATTCAAAAAGATTACAAAAAGATTTTCTTTTCACCTTTAAAATTTTTAAGATAACCAATTCACCCCCTCCCCTCTTGGTTAGCCTCGGGCTAGTTCATAGAGGTTTAAACACCCTTGCGAACTTTCAAATAGGTGGGAGATCAAGGGTAAGTCAGAAGTGGTTCGAATAGACGGTCGATGTTGATCCCCTTGATTACGGACCATTTACTAAGCATTTAAATGTCTTAATGATATCATAATTTAGTGATCTTAGGCTCGTTGTATTTTCCTTGTTGAGCCGCTCGATTTGATTATAAACATCTCATGTATGAAAACCATTTGGTCATCCAATATGTAGTTTAAACCTTCTAAATGTACTTCAGGTCTTCGATTTGGTCCCATTTGTCCTTGGATTGATTCTAATTTGGTGTCATTCGATTCGTCTTTTTGAGACGTTCAGTTTGACAATAAGTTTACTGAAATCAAAATTCAGATGATCCCAAATTTAATTTCAAAAGTTTCCAACATGATTTTTCCCCAAGGTTTGTGCCCAATCAAGATAATATTTTGATGATATATCTATCATATATTTATATTAATCAATTTTTTGAATTAGACCTACTTATATATTTTTTTAAAATGTATGTTTTGCTCGATAAATTAATTTGAAATATAAATATGTCCTAAATAAACAAACAATTATTAAATAAAATAAAAATTAATACAAATATTAGTTATTTTAATTTTTTGTTACCGAACTTGTTTTGTATTTTGATTTTTTACATTTTATTTTGTTTAGGGATTGTATTACTCGATATTCTATAAATTTACATGAGTTTTTTTATCTTAATTTATATATTAATGTTCTATCTTAATTAAATTAATTTTGTAAAAAATATTTTAAATTCTAAAAAATAATGTATTTATAAATTATTAATTATTAATTATTAATAATAAAAATCTACACTTAAAAAACAAAAATTAATAGCCTAATTTTTGGATTTAAAAAAAAAAAGCATGGGTGAACAGTGTGACGCCAATATTGGGGTCATACTGTTCATTCTCGGAATTAAGGGGGATTTTTAGTGCTCGGTAGAAGCTTCAGGCGGACAACATACAGGTGTTTTGTGTTCCATTGCAGATGGTCTTAGAGCATCTAGCCTCCTTTATATATCAAACAAAACTACTGCTCTAGATTTTGCTATAGTCATCTGAGCCCATGCCCTTTCTATGTGCCATGCAGCAAGGCACTGGATAGTGGCTCAGATTTTAAATCTCAAGGGCATTATAGCCATCGATCCCATTTCCTTGATTTGGGTAAGGATTAAAATTGCTTAAAAAGTTAATTGGACACATCCTTGAATTAATTAAGCTGATTTGGTTCAAATTTGGGTTTAAATCAAACTTAATCCAAATCAAATTGAGTCAGTTTTGGTTCAATTTAATTAGATGAAATTAAACCTGAATCGACATCAAATTGAGCCAACTAAGGTTCAATGAGGATAAAATGAATTGATCGAGCATGATTGAACCTAGTTGGGTCTAATTTGACTTAATTCGAGTCAATTTGAACTTGATTTGATTCACTTGAGGCAATTCAATGAGATTAAGCTCGAATCGATGCTGATTTGAATAAAATTATGCTCAATGTGGTTCAATTGAGCTGACCAGGCACGCTCGAGATGATGTGCATAAAAAATGAAGTCAATACACATGATTATAACAATTTTGTCAATTTCATGTTGTTGACCTTGTCTTTCATCAAACCCTAGGTCAAGGGGGGTTGACTTGGTCAAATTGACCAAGCCAGACCCTAAGTCCTCTTCCATTAGGTTTAGTGGGTCAAACCAGGTCTACGGAGCCCAGACCCAGGTCTTGGGTCAACCTAGGTTGACCAAATTAGCCTAAAACTCTCCCATTTAAATTTTAATCAATTTTAAACTCCCCTTGGCTCAATCCCTCACCCATTTGGGTCTAAGTTACCATATTGATTAGGTCAACCCATAGCTTGATCAACCCAAGCCTTACATGGTCAAATTTGACCTATTCAAGTCAAATTCCCCTCTCCCTTTGCATTTAATGCCTCCCTATTCTCCCCTTGGCGCAAACCACGGTCAAGGAGCCTTAATTACTTCCTACTTAGCCCTAGAGATGATCCTAACCATTCTTCATAGACCTAGGACTATAAATAGGAACATTAGGGCATCGTAGAGAGGAAATTTTCATTAATTCTCTCCCTAAGCTCTCTAAGCCAGATTTTCTTTGTGTAAGAGCTCCCCTCATCTCCCTCCACCTTTCCCATGCTAGACTCACCGGCCAAGCCTCACTGGAGGCAAGATCTCTGGTGAACCGAAGCCCCAATCCTTCCAAGATGAATTCATGTTGATCCATTACGTTTTGGAATACAATTTCTTCTAACAAAAGGAGCGTGGACAGTCTACAAGTTGAACAAACCCAAGATCTCCCGAATCTATTCTTTGGATAAGGTAAAATTGCAAACCTTAGTCTAGGACACTTAGAATTTAATAGCTTTTTGTACATTGCATTTCAGACTGTGATTTTGGTCCCCATCAATGCTCTTCATGCCTGGTGCCTGTGTTTAAAATTTTGTTAAATTTCATCACGTGGATCGAAAGAATGAAGCAAAATAAGGGTTTACGATTCGGTTTATGTAACCCGAGCATTACATAAGATTCAAACCATTGATCTCACGATCAACGATCCAGATCCATCCATTCTATGGTGTTCGTCCGACCGTGGATCCGATCCCATAGACATTTGCTTCGTCCGGCTAGATCTAAGCAGTTGATCTATTTCAGCGAAGGATCAGACGGCACGGAGGCTTAGCCTACATGGCTAAGTGGATACCGCGTCCACGACAATCATTATCATGGTCATTGCAGTAATCATTGCTGGCGGTGTAACCATCATGTCGCTAGGCAATGATTGCCCGTAATTTGGGGAGCCAATCCCTCTCTACCACGTAGCCGCTGCTGGTTATTTAAAAATTTGATTTTTAAAATTAATTTTAATTACTTCTTTAAATGAGATTTCTTTAAAAATTAATTTAAAATTTTTTTAAATCCAAAAAATATATATAATATATCAAAATTTTCAGAATTTAATTTCCTTTAATTAAAAATTAAAATTATTTTAAAATATATTATATATTATAAATTATTTAAAAAACTAATATTTTTAACTATTTAATGAATATTTAATTTAATATTATATTAATTTTATTCTAAATTTAAAATTTTTATATTAGAATATGCTAAATAATTAAATGATTATTTTAAAACCTATTAATTTAAAATTAAATTTATTTAGGATAAATTTTATGTTTTAAGTGAATTTTAATTATTTTAACCTTTAAATATTTAATTAACATTTATATTTATTAATTATTTTTTTTAAAGTAAAAAAAATTTAGTTTTAAAATTAGATGACTATTTCCTAAATTATTAATTTTAAATTAGGCTTAATATAAGGAATAGTTATTTTAAGTAAATTCTAATTAGTTAAGTATTTAATTACTTAATTAATAAATAATTAAATTCAAAGTCAAATATTTTCTTAAATTTTATTAATTTTTTTTAATTACTTTAAAGTTCAGGGAGCTTTTAATATTTAATTTAATTTAATTTAATAATTATTTTAAATATTAATTATTTCAAAATTATTTTGAATCCCTTTTAATTGTTTTAAAACTTGAAAATTCATATTAAATTTATTTATATCCTAAAAATTCACAAAATACATTAAAATTTTTAGAAAATTAAATATTTTTATTTAAAATTATTTTCAAATATTAAAACTTTTTTTAATTATTTAATTATTTTAGTACTTAATTATTATTTGATTAAATATTATTTTAAACATCTTCAAAATTAAAAATTACTTTGAATTATTTTAAAGCCTTTCTTGGGTGACTAGTGGACCTCTCAAAAAATAAAAGTATCTTAAATTATTTTTTTAATTATCTTCTTTTTAACTTATATATCTATAGGTTTATATATATATATTATACATATATTTAAATCTTTAAAAATTGAGAGATCCCATTGAAGTTTCAAACATGGGTTATATGAATAAAATTCATGGAGGAAGATTAGTGAATGTTTGGGCTCCAATCATTCACGAATCACATCGTTAATTCTTTTAACTGTCATTTGATTTTTTTTTGCATGTTTAGGACGCACGAGCACTTAGCCTAGGCTCTCCTAGTTCTAAGGACGTATTTTGTGATGATGTGTTGCATTTCCCTTTATGTTTCCCCAAGGGTTAGTCATTAACACTTGATTTAAACCTATTTAACCTAGCGACACCTTAAGGATAACAATTAAGGACCCATCTAGAAAACTTAGAGAAAGTCTAGGGACTAGGGTATACCTTTAAATGTCATGCAACTTGAACTATTTAAACTTAGTGACATTTCAAACCCCCTATAATTTTCTAGAAATTTATAGGGCCCTTTAAGCCACCTAATTAACTAACCCTAATTCACCCTTTAACGAAACCCCGATAATTTCAAAAAATTCTAATAAATTCAAATTAAATCCAAAAATTACTCATAATATATCAATCTCTTTATAATTTAATCTTTAATCCATGAAAATTAAAACCCCCATTGATTGGACCTTAATTTGAGCATTAATTTAGTTTTAATTAAAAATCAACCTTTTAATTAAATTAAATAATTAAAAATTATTAAAAATTTCAAAATTTCTCCAAACATTTAAAACTCTTCCTTGGGTCATTTTTGACCTTTGGGGGTAATTCCAAGAGGTTTGGGTGATTTGGATGTAAATTCCTAAAATACCCGTAATTAAGCAATTTCAATAATTCATTAATCACCCAAACTTTAAAAAAAATCTTAACTAATTCTAGAAAATACAAATTGGGTAAAATAAAAGGCATTCTAATCCAATTAAAATCTAGTATTTATTAAAAATATGAACTTTCTAGAAATTTACTTAAATTAAAAATTCAAGTCCTCGATCAACCGTAATTTGATTACTAAGGCCCAAAACTTCTAAAAATCATAACTTTGCGTAGAAAATCCAAATCCAGCAAACTCAAAGTCTAATTACTCCGCTTACGGTCTAATATTTAATAAAAATACTAGAACTCTAAAACTTGACTTGCTTTTAAAAGTTAACTTTGAACCAATTTAACTTAGCGGGTAGGATGCTCCCGGACCTTCTAAAATTCACTAACTCAACTTAAACATCAAAGAATACTACCCCAAGCATTAAAATGGACCAACCAACTGAATTAATCAAAATGGTCCTCAAAACACTAATACTTAAACTTTAAACTTAAAATCTCTTTGTGACCTTCAACAAATCAGATCATAAAAAACTTGAACTAATTACCCAACATCGGGCACATCCAAAACCACACAGCCTTCTACACACACATAACATTATTTGCTAGGGCACGACTTCTAACTCTAGGTTAGGCTGGTGTTTTCTTTTCTTCCTATTTCTCTAGTGTGACACTTTGCATGTGGCACGTATGCTGGTTATTTTAATTTTATGTGATAATTACTGTGATGACAATTTTTACGATTGTGCTTTCTTTATGATGTGATTCACGATAGATTACCCATAGGTTAAGGCTGATCTTGCTTCTAACTATATTTTTTATAGGTGATTATGCGCATGCAACGCTAATAAAGGGGGCTAAAATAAATAAATCATTCATGTTTATAACTGCTACAGGTGCTTTAGCCGCTTAGCCCCCCAAATAAATAAGAGCATGGCCAAGTGGGGCTGGCATGAGTACTTTTATTTCCATATATAATTGCTTGGAATATTTTATTTTAATTACTTAGGATAACCCTGTAGGAGAGTCTAGATTTTTCTTTTTCATAATGTAATTATATTTCATGTATTGAGTTATGAAAGTCTCTAAAAATAAGACATTTCAAACACAAGGGTGAAAGTTTGATAGGGATGTTAAGCCCTTGTAAGCTAGTCCCGAGGCTAACTAAGAGGGGGGTGAATTGGTAGTTTTAAAAATTCAAGAGCAAAACAATGATTTAGAATTTTTTTTAATGTTTTAAAACTTTTACAGTTATGCGATGTTGTGTAGATGTTTAACAATAAAAGAATAATACTCATAATCACACAACCATCAACAGGAAAATAAATATGAAAAATAATTGGAAAGAACACACCAAATTTTATAGTAGTTCGGTTAACTTGACCTACGTCCACTCCCCGGAGCCTCCCCTCCGGGTATTGCACTAACACTAAGTGACTCTCCTTCTGCTCCCATAGCAAGGTGGAGAAGCCTATACAAAAACTCCTTTCCACCAACCCGATGAGGTAGAGAACCTGAACTCCTTTCGCTTCATCTTGAAGCAGGCAGAGAACTTAGACTCCTTTTGCTTCCTCCTGAAGCAGGCAGAGAACCCGGATCTTCTTGCAAACGATCCTCCTACAGAGACACCGATAAGAAAACAAACATTGAATCGAGAAGACAACTTAGATCCTTTCTTGGAGCAACCTTTATGAATCCGTCATAAACTCCCCCTCATAAGATCCTCTCTCTCTCCCAAGCTCTCTCTCTCTCTCTCTCTCATGGTTTTCTCTGGAAAGAAAAGTGGCAAAAGATTTTTCTTGCTAGAAGAAAAAGATCTTTTATAGGAGGGCTTAAAAATTGCCCTAATTCTCAATTGGTCATCAAATATCAGGATCGTCCTGCACGATCATTATAAAATCTCATATTTTAACCTGGATGATCTGGTTTCTCTGGATGATTAGAAGACAAATTTGTTCAGCTCGTCCCGTATGATTCTGTGATCATCCGGGATGATTAGTGTAAATCGAGAATTTCATCCAGAGAATCATTCTGTTCATCCAGGGTAACTTATTCTAGACGATCTCAAAATGACTTGATCATTCAGGATAATATCTCTATCATCTTGTATGATTAGTTCAAAACACCCAAAATTATCCTAAGCATAACTCTGATCGGCTTGTACAAAATGTGGTGTACGATTAAAAATAACTTGATCGTCCAGGATGATATCTCTATCGTCCCGTATGATTAGTTCAAAATTGGGCATATCGTTTAAAGGATAGTTCGATTTGGCCAAGTAAAATGCTCTGAACGGTCAGGATTTTGCATGTATCATCCTGTACAATATTACGATCGTCCGGGATGATATGATCATATCAATCAGATACTAATTACCTTCCTTAATTATTAGCCTAATTTAGGCATGATTATAAAGGATCGTCTAGGATAATACACGTATCGTCAGGGACGATCTGACCAAATATCTAAAAATAAAAACTTGCTAAACTTAACCTGGTGGCTGAGAATTTTTGATTTGAGCCTATTGCCCTATATGATCACAGGATCGTCTAAGTCGATCTGCTTAATCAGACAGACTTAACTTGGTCACCCTAATTAGGGTTTCTATTTTTATTGGATCATCTAGGACGATGTGAATATATTCCAGGACGATCTGAACAAAAATGAACATAAACTCTAACTCACTAAAACTCTCTCCTTGAGTGTGTGTGTGTGTTAGGTTACTTAGCTAGGGGATCCTTTACATTATATTTGACTCAATAAGGATGAAAATAGTGCATTGGATCGTCCAGAATGATGTGAATTGACATCACAAAAAGAGGAATAGAAAAGATAAACAAATAACAGCAAACTAAAAATATGACAACAAACTGAAACAAACAACCTAATAGAGAGGAGGATCCTTATCAGATGGAGGAGGTGGTGGTGGATGAAAGTAACTGTGAATAGTGGTGAACTGCTCACCAAACCATGCCATGTCTTGGTTGTGCTGTTACCACTACTGGTCTATATAGGTATTGAATCGGTGGACATCCGTAGTGTGCTGCTCCTTCTGGGCAGCTACGTAAGAGTCAAAACATGCCTCCCACTGGTTGAACAACTACACCAAGTGATCCAACGGTGTTTGGATGCAGAGAGGAGTAGGTGCAGCAGGTTTAGGAACAACTTCTTCCACTTCTCCCTCAATATCCGGGGTGGGCTCCGGATGATGTCGAGTGCTGTGAAGAACGTGGAAGGAGTTGTTGGCGAAGAAGATAGGTGGGATTCTGGCTGGATTTGGATATTAAAAATTGTATTTTATTTCAAGGGAAAAGTGGATGAGATGTCCTGAAGCTAGATTGGCTCGGATCCTGAATTGTAGTTAGTTGTTTAATGCAGCAAAAAATTTAGTCAGTTGCATTAAAATCAAGATGGGCCAGGAAGTAGTAGGTAGTGATGGAGAGTAAAGAAGTGATGTGGATGCAGTCCCCAGCTTTAGGAATAACGAGGAGCGAAGGACATGTTGGACTATCTTAGCATCCTTTAGTAGGGAGGAACAGAGCTAGTCGTGGTATTGGGCATTTGTGTTATGAAGGAAGTGGTTGGCGACACTCCAATTGAAATCAGGGTCAGATGCTATAAGATGAAGCTTATCGCCAGAAATTAATAGTTGGAAAATATTATGAAAGTCCTCATGGGTTAATTCTACTGGTCGTTGATTAACAAATAATTGAAGGGCAGAGTAATCAGAGGTAATACGTAGATTTACAAAGAACACCCTAAGAAGGTCAGTGCTGAAGGGGAAGGCCAGAGTAAGAATGAAGGTGAGGGATGTGTGAGTGAATAAATCAAGTACCAGATATGTGAGGGTCCGTGGGTTCACCATTTTTGAGATAGTGTTCCCAGCATCAGAATATCATTGCAATGCAGCTTGATTAGATGCATCAGGAAAGCGGGGATAGATATTTTCCTGGGAGGAACTGGCACCTCGTTGCCTGGATCTCTTACCACCAGCCATAAGAAGATGAGGGAGTGAAGGATTGAGGAAAGAATTGTGAAAAATGGTGAAGAAAATGGCTGTTTAAATAGAAATCATCCAGATCATCCAGGACGATCGCAGGATCATCCAAGACGATAGGAGCAATTATGATGTCCAGGATAATTGGTCAAAAAGGCGGTCATATCGTCTAGGATGATCAGATATCATCTAGGATGATAAGACACAGTCGATCATCCCGAGGAGACAGGCTGGATGACTTTTGATAAAAAGTATTATCCAGGATGATAAGATGGATCATCCAGGATGATAGGCAATAAATAAATCAAACGGGCCAAATTTAAATCATCCAACTACTTCCATGTGGATCATATAGGACGATGAGGTGGATCATCCAGGTTGATCACCTATAAATGGTGCATACCAGCCATTGGATCATGTTGGGAATGATTTGAATGGATCGTCCAGGATGATGTATCTATCATCCGGGATGATAATGGATCATCCATGATGATATGAGGATCATCCAGGATGATATGAAGAAAATGAAAAGAGATGAGAGATGGAGAGGAAAGATCAGGGATCCTAAAAACACACAAAACAAAAAGAAAACAAAATTAGATTAAATAAAATAGAGAAACAAGAAAACAAAAGTAAAAACAACATTTTTTTTGAATTGATCACCTCCAGTAAATCATAATTTTCTCTTGAGTTTCAATTTAAAAAGCCAATAAGAAGAAAATCGATGACGCTAAAATCTAAAAAAGTTGAAAAATCGACTTTCGAAATTCCTACATCGGGCACCTTACTGGTTCAAATTCCTTTCAAACAAAAGTCTAATTCAGAAAAATGAAATTAGATTCAAAAAGAGATCCTTTCAAGCCTCATTTGAGAAAAAATATCTGATAAAATAGTATTACGAAGTATGGAATCAGAAATCATGATTTGCAATCTCAGACTTTTGAAAATATTAAGTGGCACATGGATTTTTCTAAGACATTTAAAGATCTGAAAGGGAAGAAGGCTTATTTCTTTGTGGGCACATTTTGTGCCTCCTTTTTTTCAATTTGTTTGGTGCACTGCGCATCTTTTAATTTTTGATACACTTTGTATATTTTTTAATTTAGCGATATTATGCATCTTTTCAGCTTTGGGCTCATTTTGTGCCTCTTTTTAAATTTATTTGGCGCACTGCGCATCTTTTGTAAGCTTGCTTCATTTCAAAAATTATTAAAGAATCTTAGTTGTGAAATTACCTTGCAGACATAAGAGAAGACCAAAACTCACTCTCTACAGTAAGCAGGATTAATTCATAAAATAAAAACCATACATCATATGATAAGTGCAATCCCCTGATTAAGAAAACATAATACTGATCCAAAACTTTGAAAACACTATTCATATAAGGTATATTACTGTAGGAAGTTAAAATAGATCTCTATTTCAAAAACCAACTTTTTAAATATGAAAAAGATTTTTATCCAAAAGAAATAATATACCATTAAAGGAGTTAGAGGAAGAGAAACAATGATCAATATTTCTTCCCTTTAACAGATTCAGAAGAGTCAATCACTACTTACAAGCTTTCAAACAAAAATAGTAAGGTAAAATACTTAGTCAGAAATTCAGTTTATTAATAGTAGTGAGCAGTGTCTGATTCTTATAAGAGTAAATAGTAAATAAAAGAAAACATGAAGAATAAAGGACATACTAAAATCAGTAAATAAAATTAGCAAATGAAAATCAACAAGAAATAATCAAATTCAATAAGCAAATCAAACAGCAGAAATTAGTAGGAAAAGAAAAAATTCTAAAGTGAAATAGTCAATCAAATCAAATAGAAGCTAAAACCAAAATGAAAAAATAGAACAATCAGAAACTAGTAATCATCAGATTCATGCATTTATGTCAATCACATCCAATCTGGTCCTCAGAATGCTGAATGAGTCAAAGGCCAGTGGTTTAGTAAAGATGTCAGCCAGTTAATTTTTAGTTGCTACGTGATGTAGCTCAATGTCCCCTTTTGTAACATGGTCCCTAATGAAGTGATGCCTTATATCAATATATTTGGTTTTTGAATGTTTGATAGGATTATTAGAAATGCAGATGACACTAGTGTTATTACATAGAACTAAAATTTTGCCAACAGGTAATCCTAAATCCAAAATTTGTTGCTTCAACCAAAGAACTTGGGCCACACAACTTCCTAAGGCAATGTACTCAGCTTCAACAGTGGAAAGTGCAACTGAGTTCTATTTTCTATTAGACCAAGAGACTAAAGACTATGATATGAATTGGCAAGTTCTAGAAGTTCTCTTTCTATCCACTCTTACCAGCAGTCAGGTGGGACTCTTTAGGATCAGCTTGAAACCTAGCACAAAGATAAACACTAAATATAATATCAGGTCATCTAGCAGTCAGGTAAAGCAGTGATCTAATTATTCCCCTAAACTTCTTTTGATCAATAGATTTTCCATTTGAATCCTTATATAACTAAATAGTGGAACTCATGGGAGTGTTGATTGGCTTAGCTTTATCCATTTCATATTTCTTCAAGATATCCTTAGTGTATTTTGATTGATTCAAAAAGGTTCCATCATCCATTTGCCTTATGCTAAACCCTAAAAAGTAGGATAATTCTCTCATCATACTCATCTCAAACTCCTTACTCATTATCTTAGAAAAGTCATCACATAAATTTTTATCAGATGATCCAAAACGTATATCATCAACATAGATCTAAATAATGAGTACATCATATCCTACTTTCCTAAGAAAAAGGGTGGTGTCTACGCTTCCCTTAACAAACTCTCTTTCTAGTAGGAATGTGCTAAGCCTCTCATACCAAGCTCTGGGTGCCTGTTTCAATCCATATAAGGCCTTTTTTAATTTATAAATATGATTTAGATTTTGGGAACTCTCAAAACCTGGGGGTTGCTCTACAAAAATATTATCTTTTATTACCCCATTTAAAAAGACACTCTCGACATCCATTTGAAACATCTTAAATCCCTTATAAGAGACAAAGGCTAGTAGCACCCTAATGGCTTCCAATCTAGCTACCAGAGCAAAGGTCACCTCAAAATCAATCCCTTCAATTTGATTGTACCCCTTATCCACCAATCTTGCCTTATTCCTAACCACCACACTAGAATCATTCATCTTATTCTTAAAGACCCACTTGATTCCCACTATATTTTGATTCCTAGGTCTTTCTACTAACTCCCAAACATTATTCCTTATAAATTGATTCAATTCCTCTTACATAGCTAAGATCCAAAACTCATCAGAAAGGGCTTGATTGATATTGGTGGGTTCAGTCATTGAGATAAAGGTATAATGGTTTACTTCCTTCCTAAGTCCATGCCTAGTTCTAGCACCTTTAGAACGGTCTCCTAAGATCAGTTCTTTAAGATGACTCGAAGCATATCTCCAATCTCTAGGCAAAGTATTTTGAGGCTCTACCCTTTCCTCCAGATTTACATTTTTAACTCCTTGGGCAATCTCTCCTACTTCTTTTTCTTCCTCAAATCTAGTCTCCTTATGATCAGATTCATCAAACACCATATGAGTTGTCTCCTCCACCACCAAAGTCCTCTTATTAAACACCCTAAAGGATTTCCCCACACTAGAATAGCCTAAGAACACTCCTTCATCAGATTTGGGGTTAAATTTTCCTAAGGATGATTTCCCATTATTCAGAATGAAAACCATACTGCCAAAGATATGCAGGTGGGACAGGTTTGGAGTTCTACCCTTAATGATCTCATAAGGTATCTTATTCAGATTGGATCTAATATTCACCCCATTTAACACATAACAGGCAGTGTTTATCGCTTCAGCCCAAAAGTACTTTGGAAGTGAATACTCAGTAAGCATAGCTCTAGCGGCTTCCATTAAGGTCCTGTTCATCCTTTCAGCTACCCCATTCTGCTGAGGGGTCCTAGGAGCTAAAAAATTATGGCTAATCCCTTGCTCCTCACAAAATGTTTCAAATCTCATATTTTTAAACTCTCCATCATGATCACTATAAATAGTGAAGATCTCATAACCTAACTTCCTCTGAATCCAAGTGGAGAAATACTTAAATTCATCAAATGACTTAGATTTATATGATAGAAATCTAATCCAAGTGAACCTCGAGTAATCATCAGCAATCACAAATCCATAGACTCTCCCCCCTAAGTTGGAAGTGCTAATGGGTCCAAATAAATCCATGTGAAGGACTTCTAAAGGTCTAGAGTTGTTGATGTCCTTAATTGAGTGGAAAGAGGAGTGGACTTGCTTCCCTGATTGACAGGCATCACACAGGTGGTCCTTAGTGAACTTAAGCTTGGGGACACCTCTAACTAAGTCTTTTTGGGTGACTCTCTTAAGGGTTTTCATATTGGCATGACATAATCTCCTGTGCTACAACCAAGACTCATCAGCAGCAGTTTTTAAGCAAATTAAAACATCAGTTTTAAAGTAGCTTACATCTAGCATTTAGACATTATTGATCATTTATCCCTACAAAAAAATTTTATCATTTAAGCTTATAATGCAGCAAGTGGGCAGGAACTTGATGTTATATCCTTTATCACAAAGTTGACTGATGCTCAGCAAGTTGTGTTTCAATTCATCTACAAGCAAAATATTGTCAATAATGAAATTTTTTGAATCACCAATTATACCTGCTCCTACCACCCTCCTGGTGGTGTTGTCTCCAAGTGTAACCTTGCCTTTAGCCCTGGCCTCCAGCAAAATGAATTAATTTACATCTCCAGTCATATGTCTTGAGCATTCGCTGTCCAGGTACCACATGCTCTCATGAGGTCTTGTGTGAGAGCACACCTACAAAATCATCAAACGTCAAATTTAGGAACCCAAACAGGTTTAGGTTCTTTCTTATGAAAAGAAGAATGTAATGCATGTGTGTTCTGCTGTGAAACATGCAATTTGGGTCTCTATACCTAATGTGTACTATGGTGAATAGTGTAGGTGTGAGAGATATGTCCAAGCATGCCACAAGAAAAGCATCAAACACCAGGAAAAATGCTAACTAATCAATGTGGGTGATTGTGCCTCTTGTTAGGTTTGAATGAAACATGCTTTGATGATTTTGAAATAGATTCATCAAAAGGTGGAGGTACATAAAATTGTGCAAAAGTAGGAGGAGTTTTATTTTTCTCAAAAGCACAAATTTTTACTCTTAGAAACTCATTCTCTTTTTTAAGACTTGCAATTTCAAATTTTAATGCACCCTTACTACTCTCTAAGTCACATGTCATGGGGTCTAATTCTTTAAAATCTCTTTCTAAATCAACATGTAATATTTTTAATGAATCATGCTAAGTAATCAAATTAGATTGATTTTTATTCAATACATCAAATTTATCAAGTAGTGACATGTGATTATAATCAAGAGTAGAATAATCTTTAATCAAAATTTCATGCTCTTTTTATAAATTTAGAAATTCTAATTTTAGACTAGCATGAGTTTTCTTAAGCTTTCTATACGACTAATGAATTTTCTCAGAAACATCTAGCAATTGATCATAGGTTAGTTCACATACCTCTTCTTGATCAGACTGACCAGGATGATCATCAGCCATCAGACACAAATTTGTAGTCTGCACTTCAACTTCAGTCTCAGAGGAGTCAGATACAGAATCTACCCAGAATACCTTTTGAATCTGCTTCTTATCCTTCCTGAACTTGGGTTTCTCCTTACCCTTCTCCTTGCTTGGGTGAGCTTTAAGTGTAGGATAATCAGCCTTTATATGTCCAGGCTTCCTACATTCAAAGAAAACAGTATCAGACGAACCTTTATAATTTTTGCTACTCTTACCTTTGTTCCATTTCTGAAAGTTCTTATATTTCTTCCTTAGAAAGATTTTAAATTGCCTAGTGATTAAGGCAACATCATCGCTATCAGACTCGGAAGAGTCAGTGTCAGTATCGTTAGCCTTCAGTGCTATAGTTTTCTCCCTCTTCTTCTCACTTGCATCAATTTGTTGTTGGTTCAGTCCGTGCTCGTAAGAAATGAGTGACCCAAGTAAGTTATCAATAGAATAAGTGTTTAAATCTTTGGATTCAGTAATTGTAGTTATCTTGGCATCAAAAGAAAAAGGCAAGCATCTCATAATTTTATTCACTTTTTTATAGTTTGTAAGTTCTCTTTCTAAAGCATGTAAAGAAGTGATAATTTGAGTGAACATAGTATACATTTCAGAAATAGATTCACTAGGTTTCATGCGTAAGAGTTCATAGTCGTGAAGTAAGATGTTCAATCTAGATTGCTTAACCTCAGATGTACCTTCATAAGTAATGCATAATCTATCCTAAATTTCTTTACCAGTCATTCAAGTAGAAACACGCATGTAATCTTCAAATTTTAAAGCACAAACAAAATAGTTCAAACACTTTGCATTCAGTTGTACTAAATCATGATCATCAAATGTCCATTCATTGAAAAGTAGTTTAGTTTTAACATTATTAACCATTCTAAAAGGTGCTTCATAGCTATCCTTAACAAACATCCACATGCGATAGTCAATTGATTATAAAAAGGTGGACATGCGAGTTTTCAAAAAAATCAAAAGGTATGTTATCAAACAATGGTGGTCGTGTAATTGAATAAGCTTCAGCAGTATTATGATTACCAAAGTTAGCCATGGATCAAAATTTAAAAGTTTTTAAACTTAATTTTTGAATCCTGCTCTGATACCACTTGAAAGTTTGATAGGGATGTTAGCCCTTGTGAACTAGTCCCGAGGCTAACCAAGAGGGGGGTAAATTGGTAGTTTTAAAAATTTGAAAGCAAAATAATGATTTAGAAAATCTTTTTGAATGTTTTAAAACTTTTACAGTTATGTGATGTTGTGTAGATGTTTAACAATAACAAAATAATACTCACAATCACATAAACATCAACAGGAAAATAAATTCAAAAATGAATTGCAAAAAACATAATAATTTTTTAGTGGTTCGGTCAACTTGACCTACATCCACTCCCTGGAGCCTCCCCTCCGGGTATTGCACTAACACTTAGTGACTCTCTTTCTACTCCCACAGCAAGGTGGAGAAGCCTGTACAAAAACTCCTTTCCACCAACCCAGTGAGGCAGAGAACCTGAACTCCTTTCGCTTCCTCCTAAAGCGGGCAGAGAACCTAGACTCCTTTCACTTCCTCCTGAAGCTGGCAGAGAACCTGGACTCCTATCGCTTCCTCCTGAAGCAGGTAAAGAACCCGGATCTTCTTGCGAATGATCCTCCCACAAACTCCCCCTCACATGATTCTCTGGAAAGGAAAGTGGCAAAAGATTTTTCTTGCTGGAAGAAAAAGATCTTTTATAGGAGGGCTTAAAAATTGGCCTAAATCTCAACTGGTCATCAAATGTCGTGCGATCATCTTGTACGATCAGAGTAAAATCTCATATTTCAGCTGGATAACCTGGTTTCTCTGGATGATTAGAAGACAGATTTATTCAGATCATCCCGTACGATTCTACGATCATCCAGGATGATTAGTGTAAATCTGGAATTTCATCCAGAGAATAGTTATGTTCATCCAGGGCAACTTATGCTAGATGATCTCAAAATGACTTGATCATCCAGGATAATATCTCTATCATCCTGTACGATTAGTTCAATACATCAAAAATCATCCTGAGCATAGTTCTGATCGGCCTGAAAAAAATGTGTTGTATGATTAAAAATGACTTGATCATCCGAGACGATATCTCTATCGTCCCATATGATTAGTTCAAAATCGAGCATATCATCCTGAGGATAGTTTAGTTTGGCCAGGTAAAATGCTCTAGACGTTCAGGATTTTACATGTATCATCCCATATGATATTACGATAATCTAGGAGGATATGATCGTATCAATTCGATATTAATTGCTTTCCTTAATTATTAGACTAATTTAGGCATAATTATAAAGAATCATCTAGGATGATACACGTATCGTCCGAGATAATCAGACCAAATATCTAAAAATAAAAACTTGCCAAACTTAATCTAGCGGCTGAGAATTTCTGATTTGAGCCTGTCGTCTTATACGATCATAGGATCATCTAGGATGATCTGCTTAATCAGACCGACTTAACGTGGTCACCCTAATTAGGGTATTTATTTCATTGGATCATCCAGGTGTTGCAAATCTGGTTTTGATGATGACAAATATGTTTGTATTCTATTTTGCTTGGCTAATCTATTTCAGGTATAAAAGTTCAAAAGTAACTCAAGCCAACTCAAGATTGGGTCCAAGTGTGTCGAAAATATACTATTTTTCCTTTTCTTGAGTTAATTGTAATGTAACTGATCCCCTAGCTAAGTAACCTTACACACACACACTCAGGGGGAGAGCTTGACTGAATTAGAGTTTCTGTTCAAGTTTTTATTCAGATCATCCTAGTCGATATTCACATCGTCCTGGACGATAAAGTAAAAACAGAAATCCTAATTAGGGCGACCAAGTTAAGTCTGTCTAATTAAGTTGATCGTCATGGATGATCAGTACATCGTACGGGATGATAGGCTCAAATCAAAAATTCTCAGCTCTAGATCAACTTAGGCAAGTTTTTATTTTAAGATATTTGGTCTGATCGTCCCGGACGATACGTGTATCGTCCTGGATGATCCAGTATAATCATGCATAAATTAGTCTAGTAATTAAGGAAAGTAATTAATATTTGATTGATACGATCATATCATCCTGGACGATCGCAGGATCATCCTGGATGATCATGATCATCTAGTGTGTTTCAGTTGTACGTCTAGAGCGGTGATTAGGATGATTTGGCCACATTTTGAACAAATCATACAGGATGATATCCGTATCGTACTGGATGATCAAGACATTTTTGGGTCATCCAGCACAAGTTTCTCTGGACGACCAGAGCGGTCTTCTGGACAAAATTCCTGAATTTACACTAATCATCTCAGACGATCGCAGAATCATACAGGACGATCTGAACAACTTTTTCCACTGATCGTCCAGAAGAGCCAGATCATCCAGGCTGAAACAGCTGATTTTGAACTGATCGTACAAGATGATCTATCGATCGTCATGGATGATCTAGGCCGACCAGTTGAGATTTAGTGCAAATTTTGAGCCCTCCAATAAAAGATCTTTTTCTTTCAACAAGAAAAATCTTTTGCCACTTTCCTTTTAAGAGAAACCCTAGAGAGAGAGAGTTTGGGAGAGAGAGAGAGAGAGGATCTTGTGAGGGGGAGTTTGTGAGGGATTCACGAAGGTTGCTCCAAGCAAAGATCAGAGTCGTCTTCTCCGTTCGTCATCTCTCGTCTAGTTGGTGTTCTTTGTGAGAGGATTGTTCGCAAGAAGATCTAAGTTCTCTGCCCCCTTCAGGAGGAAGCGAAAGGAGTTCAGGTTCTCTGCCTGCTTCGGGAGGAAGCGAAAGGAGTCTGAGGTTCTTTGCCTGCTTCAGGAGGAAGCGAATGGAGGTTAGGATCTCTGCCTCACCGTGTCGGTGGAAAGGAGTTTTTGTATAAGCTTCTCCACCTTGTTGTGGGAGCAGAAGGAGAGTCACTTTGGTTTAGTACAATACCCAGAGGGGAGGCTCCGGGGAGTGGACGTAGGTCAAGTTGACCAAACCACTATAAAAATTTGGCGTGTTCTTTTTTATTACTTTCTACACTTTAGTTTTTTGTGATTATCTGCTTGGGTGAAATCTGTGTTTGATCTTTTCGTTTGTGTGTTTTACTTGTTTCTGCTACAAATCATCGAAAATATTTTTACTAACACTCTCAAATTTTTTAATAACCAATTCACCCCCCCTTTTGGTTAGCCTCGGGACCAGTTCATCAGGGCTTAACATCCCTATCAAACTTTCAAGTGGTATTAGAGCGAGATTCATAAAATCTAGTTTTGAAAAACTTTCGAATTTGATCCATGGCTAACTTTGGTAATCGTAATACTGCTGAAGGTTATTCAATTACACGGCCACCATTGTTTGATAACATACCTTTTGATTTTTTGAAAAACTTGCATCTCCACTTTTCTTCAATCAATTGATTATCGCATGTGGATGCTTATGAAGGATGGATACGAACCACCTTTTGGGAATGATTAACAATGTGAAAACTGAACTGCCCTTTACTGATTTGACTTTTGATGATCGTGATTTAGCATAATTGAATGCCAAATGCTTGAACTATTTTTTCTGTGCTTTAAAATCTGAGGATTACATGCGTATTTCTACTTGTACAACTGGCAAAGAGATTTGGGATAGATTGTGCATCACTTATGAGGGTACAACTGAAGTCAAACAGTCTAGGTTAAATATATTGCTTCATGACTATGAAGTTTTTCCCATGAAACCTACTGAATCCATTTCTGAAATGTATACAAGGTTCACTCAAATTGTCACCTCTTGCATGCCTTAGGTAGAGAACTTACAAACTATGAAAGAGTGAATAAAACTCTTAAATGTTTGCCTTCTTTGTATGATGTTAAGATAACTGCAATCACTGAATCTAAAGATTTGAATACTTACTCTATTGATAGCTTACTTGGATCACTCATTGCTTATGAGCAAGGGGTGAACCAAAGACAGCTTGATGCAGGTGAGAAGAAGAAGGAGAAAAAAGTGGCACTGAAGGCCAATGAGAGTGATACTAGTTCTTCTGGGTCTGATAGCGATGGTGTTGCCTTGATCACTAGGCAATTTAAAAGCTTTCTAGATAAGAAATATAAGAACTTTCAGAAGTGGAACAAGGGTAAGTCCAGTAAAAATTTTAAAGGTTCATCTGAAACTATCTGTTTTGAATGCAGGAAGCCTGGACGCATTAAGGCTGATTGTCCTACACTTAAAGCTCACCCAAGCATGCAGAAGGGTGAGGAGAAATACAAGTTCAGAAATGACAAGAAGTAGATTCAGAAGGTATTTTGGGTAGATTCTGCATCCGACTCCACTGAGACTGAAGCTGAAGAGGAGGAAATAAATTTGTGTCTGATGGCTGATGATCATCCTGGTTAGTCTGACCAGGAAGAGGTATATGAGCTTACTTACGATCAATTGTTTATAATATCTGAAAGAATTCATGCATTGTATAGGAAGCTTAAGAAAACTCATGCTAGCCTGAAACTAGAATTTCTGAACTTACAAAAAGAGCATGAAATTTTGATTAAAGATCATTCTACTGTTGATTGTAATCACACATCTTTACATGATGAGTTTGATGAATTGAATAAAAAATATTCTGATCTGACTACTAAGCATGATTTACTGAAAACCACGCATGTTGATTTAGAGAAAGCTTTCAAAGAATTAGACAATCTGGCATGTAAAGTAGAGAGTAGCAATGGTGCTTTGAAATTTGAAATTACAAGTTTAAAGAAATAAAATGAATTTTTGAAGGTTAAAATCAGTGGTTTTGAGAAAAATGAAACACCTCCTACGATTACACAGTTTTATGCACCTCCACCTTTTATAGAATCTATTTCAAAATCATCAAAGTATGTTTCATACAAACCTAGGAAGAGGCACTATCACCCACGTAGATTAGTTAACTCTTTTCCTGGTGTTAGATGTTTTTCCTGTGGCATGTTAGGACACATTTCACACACCTGCACTATTCACCGTAGTACACATTGGGTGTGGAGGCCCAAATTACCTGTTTCACAGCACAGCACACATGCATTGCATTCTTCTTTTCATAAGAAGGAACCCAAACCTATTTGGGTTCCTAAATCTGACATTTGATGATTTTATAGGTGTGCTCTCATACAAGACCTCATGAGAACATGTGGTACCTAGACAGTGGATGTTCTAGACACATGACTGGAGATGCAAATCAGTTCATTTTGCTAGAAGCTAGGGCTGGAGGCAAGGTTACACTTGGAGATAACACCACCAGGAGGGTGATAGGTTTCGGTATAATTGGTGATTCAATGAATTTATGATTGATAATGTTTTGCTTGTAGATGGACTGAAACACAACTTACTGAGCACAACTCTGTGACAAAGGATACAGCATCAAATTCCTGCCCACTTGCTGCATTTTAAGCTTAAATGACAAGTATTTTGCAGGGACAAAGGATCAACAATGTTTACAAGCTGGATGTAAGTTGCATTAAAGCTGAAAATTCAATTTACTTAAAAATTGCTGCTGATGAGTCTTGGTTGTGGCATAGGAGATTGTGTCATGCCAGTATGAAAACTCTTAGGAGAGTCACCTTAAAGGACTTAGTTAGAGGTGTCCCTAAGCTTAAGTTCACTAAGGACCACCTGTGTGATGCCTGTCAACTAGGGAAGCAAGTCCAGTCCTCCTTTCACTCTGTTAAGGACATTAGCACCTCTAGACCTTTAGAAGTCCTTCACATGGATCTTTTTAGACCCATTAACACTACCGGTTTAGGGGGGAAAGTCTATGGTTTTGTGATTGTTGATGATTACTCGAGGTTCACTTGGATTAAATTCATGTCACATAAATCTGAGTCATTTGATGAATTTAAGTCCTTCTCCACTTAGATTCAGAGGAAGTTAGGTTGTGAGATGTTGACTATTTATAGTGATCATAGTGGAGATTTTAAAATGTGAAATTTGGATATTTTTGTGAGGAGCAAGGGATTAGTCACAATTTTTCAGCTCCTAGGACCCCTCAGCAGAATGGGGTAGCTGAAAGGAAGAACATGACTTTAGTGGAAGCCGCTAGAGCCATGCTTGCTGAGTATTCACTTCCAAAATACTTTTGGACTGAAGTGGTGAACACTGCCTGTTATGTACTGAATAGGGTGAATGTAAGATCAAATCTGAATAAGACACCTTACGAGATCATCAAGGGTAGAACTCCAAACCTGTCTCACCTCCATGTCTTTGGCTGTAAGTTTTTCATTATGAACAATAGGAAATTATCCTTAGGAAAGTTTGACCCCAAATCTGATGAAGAAGTGTTCTTAGGCTATTCTAGTGTGGGGAAGTCCTTTAGGGTGTTCAATAAGAGGACATTGGTGGTGGAAGAGACAACTCATGTGGTGTTTGATGAATCTGATCCTAAGGTGACTAGAGTTGAGGAAGAAGAAGAGGTAGAGGAGATTACCCAAGGGGTTAAAAATGCAAATCTGGTGGAAAGTGTAGAACCTCAAACCATACTGCCTAGAGATTAGAGATATTCTTCGAGTCATCCTAAAGAACTGATCTTAGGAGACCCTTCTGAAGGTGTTAGGACTAGGCATGGACTTAGGAAGTAAGTCACTCTGCCTTTATCTCAATGACTGAACCCACCAACATCAGTCAAGCCCTTTCTGATGAGTTTTGGATCTTAACAATGCAAGAAGAATTGAATCAATTTGTAAGGAATGATATTTGGGAGTTAGTAGAAAGACCTAGAAATCAAAGTATAGTTGGAACCAAGTGGGTCTTTAAGAGTAAGATGAATGATTCTGGTGTGGTGGTTAGGAATAAGGTAAGATTGGTGGCTAAGGGGTATAATCAGATTGAAGGGGTTGATTTTGAGGAGACCTTTGCCCCTGTAGCTAGATTGGAAGCCATTAGAGTGCTACTAGCCTTTGCCTGTTATAAGAGATTTAAGCTATTTCAAATGGATATCAAGAGTGCCTTTTTAAGTGGGGTAATAAAAGAGGATGTTTTTGTAGAACAACCCCCAGGTTTTGAGAGTTTCAAATTTCCAAATCATGTTTATAAATTAAAAAAGGCCTTATATGGATTGAAACAGGCACCCAGAGCTTGGTATGAGAGGCTTAGCATATTCCTGTTAGAAAGAGAGTTTGCTAAGGGGAGCGTAGACACCACCCTTTTTCTTAGGAGAATAGGGGATGACTTATTCATTATGCAGATCTATATTGATGATATAATATTTGAATCTTCTGATAAATATTTATGTGATGAGTTTTCTTAAATAATGAGTAAGGAGTTTGAGATGAGTATGATGGGAGAATTGTTCTACTTCTAGAGGTTTAGCATAAGGAAAATGGATGATGAAACCTTTCTCAATCAACCTAGATACACTAAGGACATTTTGAAGAAATATGAAATGGACAAAGCCAAGCCAATCAACACTCCCATGAGCTCCTCTGTTTAGTTAGATAAGGATTCAAGTGGAAAATCTGTTGATCAGAAGAAGTATAGAGGAATAATTGGATCACTACTTTACCTGACTGCTAGCCGACCTGATAACATGTTTAGTGTTTATCTTTGTGCTAGGTTTCAGGCTGATCCTAAAGAGTTCCACCTGACTGCTATTAAGAGAATTCTTAGATATATTTTAAGGACCCCAAACCTAGGAATCTGGTACCCTAGGAATAGCACCTCTTTTGAGATTATTGGATATTCTGATTCTAACTTTACAGGAAGTAGGGTGGATAGAAAGAGCACTTCTGGAACTTGTCAATTCATAGGACAGTCTTTAGTCTCCTGGTCCAGTAGAAAACAAAACTCAGTTGCACTTTCCACTACTGAAGCTGAATACATAGCCTTAGGAAGTTCTGTGGCCCACGTTCTTTGGTTGAAGCAACAAGTCTTGGATTTAGGATTACCTGTGGGCACAATTTCTGTTCTCTGTGATAATACTAGTGCCATCTATGTTGAAATCCAGGATCCCGAGCACTTAATTTTGATGGTGACAACTAATACTTACTGAGTACATATAGACTTCCGTTAGATTACAAATGTTTAATCTTTATATATGAGCACTAATATTTCAGGTCAGATGCACACTGCTAAAGATTGCTGGAGACTCAAACCGGGTAGAATAGGATGTTGAAGAGTTTGTAATTTTTATTTCTTTATTTTTATTTTTATTTTTTTGAGTCTGCCACAGAAGCATGCATGTGAAAGGAGCAACCATGCACACACACAGGGGGAGAATTTTTTTTAAAATGATTAAATTTTTTTAAGCAAATCATACTGTACGATCTTGGATCGTACTGTACGATTAATTAAAAATACTCAGGCTAACGGCTAATTTTCGAATGATTAAGTTTACAAACTTATCGTACTGTACGATCCATATCGTACTATACGATAATATGTAATTATGAAACCCTAGCCACCAGAATAAGTTTGGTAAGTTTTTGAATTTGATTTTCGGAACTGATCGTACTGTACGATAATGTTCGTACTGTACGATTAATTAAAACTTGCCAAAATTATCTCCCTAATCAGGAAATAAACGTTGGTTTCTATTTTATATGTCGATCGTACTGTATGATAATATATCGTACTGTACGACTTACAGAGACGATTTCATTCATCCCAAAGATCGTACCAGACGAAACCAAGGTTTTTTGTTCTGTTCGTCCTAGACGATATTCATATCGTACAGGACGATATCAAGAAATGAACTGATCGTACTGTACGACTGGTGGAGTGCTGGACAATTGTCAGAGATAATTTCCTTCGTCCCAGCGATCGTACCAGAAGATCTCAAGAATTTTTATACTATTCATCCTGGACAATATTCGTATCGTACAGGACGATATCCTGAAAAACACTATTCATACTGTACGATTCAATGAGTGCTGGACGACTGACAGAGACGAGTTTTTTTGTCCCGAGGTTCGTCCCACAGTTCATCCCGTACGAACAGTACGAATCAACAGTATCGTCCTGTACGATATACATATCATACATTACGATATGAATAAAATTTGATACCTGTTCGTCTGTACTCGTACTGGACGGAGCTGAAATTGAACTAATCGTACTGTACGATCATAGATCATACTGTACGAACGGAAACGCAAAAGTTAAAACTTTTAGGGTTTTCTAAAGCTTGATATAAAAACAACTTAAAATTTTCTTTAGGGAGTTGTTGATCAATCCTTTTACTATGAGAGGCTTGGAGGAAAAAGAAGGGGATTCGGTAGAGAGAAGTTTTTGGAGAGATCTAGAGCTTGAGAGAGGAAGGTGAAGGTGAGCTTGAGCGTGAGGGAGAAGTAGTGTGAGGGGATCACACGGTGGCTCCAAGCTAGCTGCATGCTTTGCTCCTCTTGTGGCTTTGGAAGCTTCAAGAAAGTTCTCGAGGGAAGAGTCACTTCAAGATCAACATCGCCAAGGTACTCTGCCATCTCCAGGAGGGAGAAAAAGGAGAAGGTCCGCTGCCGTCACCAGGAGGGTGACATAGCGTTTTGTATTCCGACGCACCGAGGGAGGTGAAAGTGAGTATTGTAAAGGCTTCTCCGCCTTGCTGTGGGGGCAAAAGGAGAGTCAACTTTTACTAGTGTAAATCCCGGAGTAGAGGACTCCGGGGAGTGGACGTAGGTCAAGTGACCGAACCACTATAAAAATCTCTGGTGTGTTTTTTCCTGTTTACCGTACTTTACTTTTCATGCTTTTAATTTGTGAGTTTTAATTACTTGGTGAAAAATCAGTATTTAAATCTTGTGGTGTAAAATCTAAAATTGAACTATCAATTTCATCGTTGTAAACGTTGTATTTGCTTCCGCACATTAGTCGTTAAATTATATTTTGAAAATACAAAAAAATTAGAACTCTTATGTAGGGTTAAATTTTTAAAATACCAACTCACCCCCCTCTTGGCGCATCTCGTACTTTCAAGTGGTATCAGAGCGGGGTTTCAAAATAGTGTTTTAGAAAACCTAGAAACGTAAGATCCATGGCTCAATTTGGTAACCGTAACACTGCGGAGGGTTATTCTATAACTCGTCCACCTTTATTTGACAACATACCGTTTGATTTTTGGAAAATACGCATGTCTACATTTTTACAGTCTTTAGACTATCGCATGTGGATGTTAGTCCAAGAAGGTTATTCTGCACCATTTCGTATGTTGAATGGAATTAAAACTGAACTGAACTGTCATTTAATGAATGGAGCATTGAGGATAGAGAATTTGCACAACTAAATGCTAAATGTCTAAATTGTTTCTTTTGCACATTAAAATCAGAAGACTATATGCGAGTATCAACTTGTACTACTGGTAAACAAATTTGGGACAAACTGTGTATCACGTACGAAGGAACTAGTGAGGTCAAACAATCTAGGTTGAACATACTGTTACATGATTACAAATTATTCCGCATGAAACCTAGTGAAACTATATCTGACATGTACACTCGATTCACCCAGATTATAACATCACTGCATGCTTTAGGAAGAGAGTTGTCTAACTCGGAAAAAGTAAACAAAATACTGCGATGTTTGCCTAGCTCATACGATGCTAAAATCACTGCAATAACTGAGTCAAAAGACCTGAATGTTTATTCTATTGATAATTTGCTTGGGTCACTCATTGCCTACGAGCAAGGAGTGAGTCAACGACAAAGTGATGCAGGTGAAAAGAAGAAGGAGTGAGCAGTGGCTTTAAAAGCAAACAATTCGGAAAGTGACAGCTCAGCAGCGGAGGAAGATGACGACATAGCTTTGATGACTCGTTAGTTCAAAAATTTTTTGAAAAGAAAGCAGCGCCATCATCAAAGCAATTGGAACAAAGGTAAGAACTCAAAGTATACTAAGGTTGCATCTGAAACAATTTGCTTTGAGTGCAGGAAACCCGGTCATCTCCGAGCTGATTGCCCCAACATCAAAACTCATCAAACCAAGGAGAAGGGTGAGGAAAGATCAAAGTTCAAGAAGGGCAAATTTAAAACTCAGAAAGCGTTTTGGGTCGACTCTGCCTCAGAATCATCGGAAGAAGAAGCAGAGGAGGAGGTAACGAATCTGTGTCTTATGACTAATGATAATCTTGATCAATCAGATCAAGATGAGGTATGTCAACTGTCTTACGATGAACTGCTTGTTATTTCTGAAAAAATCTATGACTCCTATAGAAAATTGAAGAAAAAGCATGTTAATCTTAATACTGAGTTTAGCACTTTCCAAAAGGAGCATGCTAGTGTAGTAAAGAATTTTTCTGACTTAGATAAAGATCATATGTCTTTGCTTGATGAATACGATGCATTAAACAAGAAGCATATTGAGTTAACCACTACACACGATACCTTGAAATCATCACATGTTGAATTAGATAATGCATTTAAGGAACTAGAAGAACTATCAGGGGAACTTAGTAGTAGTGAGCATGCATTGAGATTCAAATATGTTAGTCTTAACCAAGAGAACAAATTTTTAAATGAAAAACTTCATGCATACGAGAATAACAAAAAACCTCCCACATTTGCTGAATTCTTTCAGCCTCCACCATGTGAATCATCTCATTCAAAACCAGTACGGCATGCATTATCCAAACCCAGAAATAGGCACTATCACCCTCGTAGATTAGTGAACCCATTTCCAGGTGTTAGATGTTATTCTTGTGGCATGCTAGGCCACATAGCCCCCACGTGCTCAATTCACTATAGGACACAGCTAGTGTGGAGACCTAAATCGCATTCATCACAGCATAACATGCATACATTTCATTCATATAAGCATGAGGTGGAACCCAAACTCACTTGGGTTCCCAAAGCTAATCCATGATTGACATTGTAGGGATGCTCTCACAAAAGACCTAGTGAGAGCATGTGGTACCTGGACAGTGGCTGCTCGAGACACATGACTGGAGACATGAAGCAGTTCGTGATACTGGAGGCCAGGTCAGGAGGCAAGGTAACTTTGGGAGACAACACCACCAGAAAAGTGGTGGGCTCAGGTATCATTGGAAATACTAAAAATTTAATTATTGAGAATGTACTTTTAGTGGATGGTTTAAAGCATAATCTTTTAAGTATAAGTCAACTATGTGACAAGGGCTTTGATATAAAATTTCTGTCTAACAAATGCAAGATTAGTTTAAATGATTCACTTGTGTTAGAAGGAAAACGTATAAACAATGTTTACATGTTAGACTTGAACTGCATTGAAATCTCAAACTCTTTGTGTCTGAAAATAATAGCAGATGACTCTTGGCTATGGCATAGGAGACTATGCCATGCTAGTATGAAAACACTTAGGAACATCACTCAGAAAGACTTAGTTAGAGGCATACCAAAGTTAGACTTTACTAAGGACCATCTTTGTGATGCTTGCCAATTAGGAAAACAAGTTAAATCTTCATTTCATGCAATCAAGGATATCAAAAGGAGCATGCTACCTACCGATATATAGTGATCAAAAGGAGCATGCTACCTACCACTAGGCCACTAGAAACTCTCCACATGGACCTGTTCGGACCTGTTAGTACAGCCAGCCTAGGAGGGAAGTTGTATGGGTTTGTAATAGTAGATGACTACTCTAGGTTTACTTGGGTGAAATTCCTAGCTCATAAGAGTGAGTCATTTGAAGAATTTAGAATTTTCTCCACTTGGATTCAAAGGAAATTAGGATGTGTAATTTCAACAATTCATAGTGATCACGGTGGGGAATCTGAGAATGATAAATTTGAATCTTTTTGTAAAGAGGTTGGAATAGAACATAATTTCTCTGCCCCTAGAACTCCTTAGCAAAATGGAATAGCAGAAAGAAAGAATAGAACTTTAGTTGAAGCTGCTAGGGCTATGTTAGCTGAATACACTCTCCCTAGATACTTTTGGGCAGAAGCAGTAAATACCGCATGCTATGTATTAAATAGGGTAAATGTTACATCCAAACTTAATAAGACACCCTATGAGTTGCTTAAGGGTAGGACACCCAATCTTTCCCACTTACACATTTTCGGGTGTAAATGCTTCATCCTAATCAATGGCAAGTCACCCTTAGGAAAGTTCGATCCTAAATCTGATGAAGGGGTTTTCCTAGGCTACTCATCTGTAAGTAAAGCCTATAGAATATTCAATAAGAGAACCCTAGTAGTAGAAGAGTCCACTCATGTGGTATTTGATGAATCCAATAAGACATATGAACCTAATCATGAAGAAGAAGAAGTTGAGGTTATACGGGGAGTAGAAACCATTACCATAGAGACTAGAGCGGAACCTCAGGAACATCTGCCTAAAGATTGGAAATTTTCTTCTAGTCATCCTAGAGAGCTGATCTTAGGAGACCCATCAGAAGGGGTAAAAACTAGGCATGGACTTAGGAAAGAGGTTAGCCATTCTGCATTCATATCTATGATTGAACCCACGAGTATAGATCAAGCCTTAGGAGATGAATTTTGGATCCTAGCAATGCAAGAAGAGTTGAACCAATTCGTTAGGAATGATGTATGGGAGTTAGTCAAAAGGCCTAAAGAGCAAAGTGTGGTTGAAACTAAGTGGGTCTTTAAAAATAAGATGAATGACTCAGGAATAGTAGTAAGAAACAAGGCTAGGTTAGTAGCGAAGGGGTATAACCAAATTGAAGGAATAGATTTTGAAGAAACCTTTGCTCCGGTAGCTAGACTAGAAGCCATCAGGGTACTGTTAGCTTTTATTTGTTTTAGGGATTTTAAGCTGTATCAAATGGATGTAAAGAGTGCCTTCCTGAATGGAGTAATCAAGGAAGATGTGTATGTGGAGCAACCTCCGGGGTTTGAAAACTCACAATTTCCAAACCACGTGTTCAAACTGAAAAAGGCACTGTACGGGTTAAAACAAGCACCTAGAGCCTGGTATGAAAGACTTAGTACGTTCCTACTAGATAGAGGCTTTGTAAAGGGTAGTGTGGACACCACCTTATTTTTGAAGAAGGTAGGAGTTGAAGTACTCATTGTTCAGATTTATGTAGATGACATATTGTTCGGATCGACGGAGAAAAGCCTATGTAATGAATTTTCAAAAACAATGAGCGACAAGTTTGAAATGAGCATGATGGGCGAACTTAGTTACTTCCTTGGATTTAGTATAAAACAAACGGAAGGTGGAACGTTTCTTAGCCAGTATAAGTACATCAACGATATTTTGAAAAAATATGAAATGGACAATGCTAAGGCTATGAATACACCCATGAGCTCTAATATTCAATTGGATAAAGATCCCAGTGGGAAGTCTGTAGATCAAAAGAGGTATAGGGGAATAATTGGATCGCTTCTCTATCTGACTGCCAGTAGACCAGACATAATGTTTAGTGTGTGTCTCTGTGCCCGTTTTCAAGCTGACCCGAAAGAATCTCACATGACTGCTGTCAAAAGGATTCTTAGATATCTTCTAGGCACCTCGAACTTAGGAATTTGGTATCCTAGGCACAGCACTTCTTTTGAAATCTTAGGATACTGAGATTCAGACTTTGCAGGATGTAGGGTAGATAGAAAAAGCACTTCTGGCACTTGTCAATTCATTGGACAATCATTAGTTTCATGGTCCAGTAGGAAACAAAATTCTGTAACCCTATCCACAGCCGAAGCGGAATATATAGCGGTAGGTAGTTGTGTTACACAAGTTTTGTGGTTAAAACAATAGCTTGTAGATTTAGTACTACCTGTAGGAACCATTCCGATCATATGTGACAACACTAGTGCTATTTGCATATCCAAAAATCCAATTCAACACTCACGAACCAAACATATAGACATTAGACATCATTTCATTAGAGATCATGTAGCCAAAGGAGATATTGAACTGCACCACGTTGCTACTGAAGATCAATTGGCGGACATTTTCACAAAACCATTAGGTTATGACACATTTAGCACTTTACGAACCAAATTAGGCGTCATAGACATTCACGCCTAATGTAACATAAAAAAAAAACAAAAAAAAATAAAAAAAAATAAAAAAATGGGTTTGTGGTTGTTTTGTTTTGTTAAAATAAAAAAAATAAAAAAAAAACATAAAAAAATTGGATTCCTGATCCTCTTCCCATGTTGCTCACAAACTTTGATATTCTCTGACAATCGTACTGTACGATCCACTATCGTACTGTACGATAAGGTTCAAATCACTCCAATCTCAGCCGTCCATTCCCATTCACGGTCCAGATCTTTCATGTCTTATACCTATCGTACTTTACGATTCACCACTCGTACCGTACGATACTAATTATTGGTCATCGTACTGTACGACAGACCAATCGTACTGTACGATCCACGTGTCAAACGGATTAGGATGAATTTAACTCAGCCGGTATGAACATTATTGCCTATCGTACTGTACGAACACTTGTTCGTACTGTACGAACACTTTTGGTCAAAAGTCGTTCAGACGACTCATTGGGACGAACGCCCTACACTCACGTTCGTACAGTACGATACTGATCGTACTGTATGATTTGACTCACTTTTCTGAAAAGTCGTCCAGACGACATTAATGCGCCTATCGTACTGTACGATACTCAATCGTACTGTACGATATCGCCCAAATTCCATAAAACGGGAGGGATTCTTTGCCAATTCTCCTCACCTCAATCCCTCTGAATTTCATGATTCATCTAATCCTTTCTTCCAAAATGTCTGGGTCCAGTAAGCGCGGTCGAAGGATCGTCGGGAGCTCTTCCTCCTCTCGGCGCTTCGATGATCGTTTTCTCTCCGCTGCGGACGAGAAAGCGTATATCAAAATCAAGGAGGCCAAGTTCACTCCATCCCGCATGCTCAATCAGGCCGCCCTAAATTTCGAGGTGATGAATCTATTCGCCTCCACTAGCCGTCAATTCCTTCTGACTCTTGCTTTTCCGTTTCACTCTGAACTCTTGTTTGAGTTTTTTGCCAATATCCGAGTTGACCTTGAAAACACTACCTTCACATCTTATGTCTATAAACAGAATGTCGTTATCACCGTCAACGACATTGCTGAGCACATCGGGCTGTCCACTGACGGCCCTCATCCCCAATCCATGATCTCCCACGACTATGATTGGACGTCAGTAAATATGAACCTTAGAGGTGTCCCCTCCAATCAACACCTACCCCTGGTCCAAACCTTAAATCAAAATGTCCGCGTTATCCAGCATGTCCTACGTACATCTATTATACCTAAAGCTAGAGACCGCATTCATATTACTCCACTACTTTCTGTCGTCACCTATCTCATTATGTCTGGCACAAAATTCAATGAAGCACAAATGGTGTTTGACTACATTCATACCTTGTCTGCCTTCCGATATCCCGGTGCCCGTCGTAAACTGAACCTTGCTTTAGGGCATATCATAGGATACATCCTAGATGCAAAATACCAACTTTATTATCCGCTCCCTCCTGATCACCTTCCTATCTTCTACTCGGATTCCTCCTTTCGTATCTTATTCCATCGGGGGGCCACTCCCGCCGATCCCGAGTTTGATGATGAGGAGGCTGCTGCTCCTGCTGACGCACCTCCGCCACCACTAATCTAACCACCTGGCCTTGCTCCTCCCGACTACCCTCACGACGACATTATTCGATGACTTGATCGTCTAGAGATTAGGTTGGATGCCCACATTGCTCAGCAACATCAGGAGCATGACAGGGACATGAAATGGTTTAGGGAGCGCTTCATATCGATCGATCACCAGTTCGCCTCCCTTTATTAGTACCACCAGCTGTTTCCCGACCCTCCACCACCACCACCGGATCAGGATCCAAATTTTTAGGTTGTTGTAGATGCTTCTGTTTTCTGTTTGTTATTAGTGTACTTATTTTTCTTTTTCTTCCCTTTTTGGTGTTGTCAAAAGGGGGAGACTTTTCTGTGTGTTCTGTATTATGTTTTGTGCTTACTATTAAATGCTATTGGTTGTTTATGTTCTCACTGCATTTATGTTTTTTTTTCTATCTTGTTGTTTTATTTATGTTATAATAAAAAAAAACTGTTTCTTCTCCTCCTATTTAAAAATTAATAAGCTACTCTTTTGAGGGGGAGCTAAAGAAGTCAGAACATCTGTCCATCAAAAAATATTATTTGACACCATCAAAAAGGGGGAGATTGTTGAAATCCAGGATCCCGAGCACTTAATTTTGATGGTGACAACTAATACTTACTGAGTACATATAGACTTCCGTTAGATTACAAATGTTTAATCTTTGTATATGAGCACTAACATTTCAGGTCAGATGCACACTGCTAAAGATTGCTGGAGACTCAAACCGGGTAGAATAGGATGTTGAAGAGTCTGTAATTTTTATTTCTTTATTTTTATTTTTCTTTTTTTGAGTCTGCCACAGAAAAATGCATGTGAAAGGAGCAACCATGCACACACACAGGGGACGAATTTTTTTTAAAATGATTAAAATTTTTTTAAGCAAATCGTATTGTACGATCTTAGATCGTACAATACGATTAATTAAAAATACTCAGGCTAACGGCTAATTTTCAAATGATTAAGTTTACAAACTTATCGTACTGTACGATCCATATCGTACTGTACGATAATATGTAATTGTGAAACCCTAGCCGCCAGAATAAGTTTGGTAAGTTTTTGAATTTGATTTTCTGAACTGATCGTACTGTACGATAATGTTCGTACTGTATGATTAATTAAAACTTGCCAAAATTATCTCCCTAATCAGGAAATAAACGTTGGTTTCTATTTTATATGTCGATCGTACTGTATGATAATATATCATACTGTACGACTTACAGAGACGATTTCATTCGTCCCAGAGATCGTACCAGACGAAACCAAGGTTTTTTGTTCTGTTCATCCTGGACGATATTCATATCGTACAGGACGATATTAAGAAATGAACTGATCGTACTGTACGACTGGTGGAGTGCTGGACGATTGTCAGAGACAATTTCCTTCGTCCCAGCGATCGTACCAGACGATCCCAAGAATTTTTGTACTATTCGTCCTGGACGATATTCGTATCGTACAGGACGATATCCTGAAATACACTATCATACTGTACGATTGAATGAGTGTTGGATGACTAATAGAGACGAGTTCTTTCGTCCCGAGGTTCATCCCACAGTTCGTCCCGTACGAACAGTACGAATCAACAGTATCATCCTGTATGATATACATATCGTACAGTACGATATGAATAAAATTCAATACCTGTTCGTTTGTACTCGTACTGGACGGAGCTGAAATTGAACTGATCGTACTGTAAGAATAGAAACGCAAAAGTTGAAACTGTTAGGGTTTTCTGAATCCTGATATAAAAACAACTAAAAATTTTCTTTAGGGAGTTGTTGATCAATCCTTTTGTTGTGAGAGGCATGGAGGAAAAAGAAGGGGATTCAGTAGAGAGAAGTTTTTGGAGAGATCTAGAGCTTGAGAGAGGAAGGTGAAGGTGAGCTTGAGCGTGAGGGAGAAGTAGTGTGAGGGGATCACACGGTGGCTCCAAGCTAGCTGCATGCTTTGCTCCTCTTGTGGCTTTGCAAGCTTCAAGAAAGTTCTCGAGGGAAGAGTCACTTCAAGATCAACATCGCCAAGGTACTCTGCCATCTCCAGGAGGGAGAAAAAGGAGAAGGTCCGCTGCCGTCACCAGGAGGGTGACATAGCGTTTGGTATTCCACCGCACCGAGGGAGGTGAAAGTGAGTATTGTAAAGGCTTCTCTGCCTTGCTGTGGGGGCAAAAGGAGAGTCAACTTTTACTAGTGCAAATCCCAGAGTAGAGGACTCTGGGGAGAGGATGTAGGTCAAGTGACCGAACCACTATAAAAATCTCTGGTGTGTTTTTTTCTGTTTACCGTACTTTACTTTTCATGCTTTTAATTTGTGAGTTTTAATTGCTTGGTGAAAAATTAGTATTTAAATCTTGTGGTGTAAAATCTAAAATTGAACTATTAATTTCATCGTTGTGAACGTTGTATTTGCTTCCGCACATTAGTCGTTAAATTATATTTTAAAAATACAAAAAAATTAGAACTCTTGTGTAGGGTTAAATTTTTAAAATACCAATTCACCCCCCCTCTTGGCGCATCTCGTACTTTCAATCTACATCTCTAAGAATCCAATCAACATTCTAGAACTAAATATATTGATATAATGCATCACTTCATTAGGGACCATGTTACAAAAGGGGACATTGAGCTATATCATGTAGCAACTGAAATTCAGCTGGCTGACATATTTACTAAACCACTGGCCTTTGACTCATTCAGCATTTTGAGGACCAGATTAGGAGTGATTGATATAAATGCTTGATTCTGATAAATACTGATTTCTGATTTATCCTTTTTATTTTGTTTCTGTTAGTTAGCTGTTTGATTTGATTATTTGCTTTCTAATATTTTTATTTTTTCTGCTGATTTCTATTTTAGCCTTAGTGTTAGTTTGATTTGAGCATTTGTGTTGATGTGATTTTCTACCTATTTTTATTTCCTAGTTCATCTCTTTTATTTACTGTGTTATACTTTTCAAAATCCAATCACTGCTCACTACTTTTGATAAACTGAATTTCTGACTGAGAGTTTTATCTTATTTTTATTTGGAAGCTAGTAAGCAGTGATTGATTTCACAGGATCTGTTAAAGGGAAGAAACATTGATGATTGTTTCTCTTCCTCTAACTACTTTACTGGTGTATTATTTCTTTTGGATAAAAATTTTCTTCAAAATTAAAATATTAGTTTTTGATATATAGATTTATTTTATCTTCCTACAGTAATCTACCTCATATAAATAGTGTTTTCAAAGTCTTGAGTCATTATTATGATTTTCTAAACCAAGTGATTGCACTTATCATAGGACGTATGGTTTTTGTTTTATGAATTACTCTTCCTTACTATGGAGAGTGTCTCCCATGTCTGGAAGGTAATTTTATAGCTGAGATCCTTTAATAATTTTGAGAGAGAGAAAGCTTACAAAAGATGCGCAGTGCGCCAAAAAAATTGAAAAAGAGGCACAAAATGAGCCCAAAGCTGAAAAGATGTGAAATGTCACCAAACTAAAAGAAACACAAAGTGTATCAAAAATTAAAAGATGCGTAAAGCGCCAAACAAATTGAAAAAGAGGCACAAAATGAGCCCAAATCAAGCTTCCTTCTCTTTAAGATCGCTAAATGCCTTAGAAAAATTCGTGCGCCACTTCATATTTTCAAAAGCTTGAGTTTGAAAATCCTGATTTCTGATTTATTACTTTGCAACACTATTATATCAGATATTTTTCTGGAACGAGGCTTGAAAGGATCTCTTTTCAAATTTAATTTCTTTTCTTCTGAATTGGATTTTTGTCTTGAAAGGGATTTGCATCTATAAGGTGTCCGAGGTGGGAGTTACGAAAGTTAATTTTCCAACTTTTTCTGGATTTCAGTGCTGTCAATCATCTTCTTATTAGTTTTTGGATTTAAAATCAAGCAAAAATTCTGATTTACTGGAGCAAATTGATCAAAAAAATCATTATTTTTTTGTGTTCTCGTTTCTAGTTTTATTTACTTTGGTTTTATTTTTCATTCTACTGTTTGTGCTTTTGGGATCCTTGATCTTTCATCTCCATCCTCCATCTTTTTCCTGTTTCCTTCACATCATCCTGGATGATACCCACATCATCCTGGATGATCTTCTTCATCCCAGACGATCCATCAATCGTCCTGGACAATTCATTCAAATCATCCCCACTTTGATCATGCTGCTGAGATACACCAATTATTAGTGATCATCCTGGATGATCCTTCCATTATCCTGGACGATATAATCTATATCTTCCTGATCTGATCGAACGGCTGAGAATGCGTCAATTATTGTTCATCATCCTGGACGATCCACCACATCATCCCGGACGATCCATATGTCAGCAACTAGACAATTCAAATTCGGCCCATCTGACACATTTATTGTATATCATCTTGGACGATTCACCTAATCATCCTGGATGATACTTTTCGTAAACAGTCATCCGGCTTGACTCCTCAAGACGATCGCCTGTCTCTAATTGTCCTAGATGTTCTCTGATTATCCGGGATGATCCGACTGCCTTTTTGACCAATCATCCTGGCCCTCATAAAAGCTCATATCATCCTGGATTTCCTGCGATTGTATGGGATGATCCGGCTGATTTCTATTTAAACAGCCAATTTCTTCAATTTTTTCCATACATCGCCTTCCTTTCTCTCTCACTTGTGTTTTCTAATGGCTAGCATGAAGCGTTCTAAGCAAAATGGTGCGAGCTCCTCACCGGGGAATGTCAATCCCCGCTTTCCCAATGCAGCCGATCAGGTTGCTTTCGAGCGATATCTTGAGGTGGGCATCACTCAATCAAAAATCATGAACCCCCGCACCCTTACCTATCCTATCCTCGATCTTTTTGCACACACCTCCCTCACTTTCATCCGTACCCTCGCCTTTCCAGTTAGCCTTGAACTTCTTCAAGTATTCTTCGCCAATCTTCGCATCTCTACTAATTATTCCACTCTCCGCTCTTATGTGAATCAACGTCCAGTAGAACTCACAGCCCAGGACTTTCATAATATCCTTTAGCATTCTGTAACTAGCGACAAAATTCATACTCTTATTTCTTATCCTGACTATGATTGGAGTGTCGCCTATCTTTTTCTTAGAAATACAAATGCACCCTACCATACAATGCTTGCACTTCCCTCTTTAAGGATGCACAGACCATTCAGCACGTCCTTCGTTCCTCCCTCATCCCAAAGGCTGGGGATCGAATTCACATCACCGCATTATTATCTCTGACCACATATTACATCTTAGCCCACCGGGACTTCAATGCCACTGACCTTCTTATCAGATATATCGAGCACCTCACCACTATTAGGGATCCGGGTCATAGACGTCATCCCAATCTACCTTTAGGATATATCATTGCATATGCCTTGGAAACCAAATATGACCTGCAGTATCCAGTCCCTCCCAATATCCCTCCTTCCTTCTTCACCAACAATTCATTCCATGTACTCCACAGTACCCGACTACATCCGGAGCTCGCCCCGGATGTTGAGGAGGAAGAGGAAGAAGCAGTTCCCATTCCTGCTGCACCAGGTGCACCTGCTCCCCTTCGCATTGCTTCCCCATTCGATCATCTGGTGCAGCGGTTTGACCAGAGGGAGGCCAGATTCGATTCTTATGTTACTGCCCAGGAGCAACAGCACGTTGAGGATCTGTAGCGCTTTATAGACTATGCTGCTCAACAGCAACAGCTGCATGACCAGGACATTGCCTGGATTGGAGCACACTTTGCCACCATCCATAGTTACTTTACACCACCACAGCCACCTCCTCCTTCTGATCTGGATCCACCTCCATTTTAGTTTTATGTTTTGTGCTATTTTTTTCTGTTTGTACTGTTGTTTCTATTTTTCTGTTTGTCCTCCTCCTTTTTGTGATGTCAAAAGGGGAAGTCAGTTGTATTAGTTTTTATTTTATGCATTGATCTTATCTTGTAGTGTTTATATCATTTGTAGTTGTTTTCCTGTACTGCTCTAATTATTCAATGAAATTTATTTTTTGATGTGCGTTTGTTGACTCCTAATTCTTTTATTTTAAACTACTGCACAAATGTTTGCCATCATCAAAAAGGGGGAGATGGTTAAAAATCTGGTTTTGATGATCACAAACATGTTTGTATTATATTTTTCTTGGCTAATGCATTTCAGGTATAAAAGATCAAAAGCAACTCAAGCCAACTCAAGATCAGGTCCATGTGTGTCTAAAATGTACTATTTTTCCTTTTCTTGAGTCAATTATAATGTAACTGATCCCCTAGCTAAGTAACCTTGCACACACACACTCAGGGGGAGAGCTTGAGTGAATTAGAGTTTTTATTCAAGTTTTTGTTCAGATCATCCTAGACGATATTCTCATCATCCTAGACGATCAAGTAAAAATAAAAATCCTAATTAGGGCGACCAAGTTAAGTCTGTCTGATTAAGCCAATTATCCTAGATGATCAATACATCGTACGGGATGATAGGCTCAAATCAGAAATTCTCAGCCGCTAGATAAAGTTAGGCAAGTTTTTATTTTAAGATATTTGGTCTGATCCTCCCGGATGATACGTGTATCATTCTGGACGATCCAGTATAATCATGCCTAAATTTGTCTGGTAATTAAGCAAAGCAATTAATATTTGATTGATATGATCATACCATCCTGGATGATTGTAGGATTGTCCTGGACGATCATGATCATCTAGTGTGTTTCAGTTGTACGTCCAGAGTGGTGATCAGGATGATTTGGGCTCATTTTGAACTAATCGTACAGGATGATATCCATATCATCATGGACGATCAAGACATTTTTGGGTCGTCCAGCACAAGTTTCCCTGGACAACCAGAGCAATCTTCTGGATGAAATTCTTAAATTTACACTAATCGACCCGGACGATCGCAGAATCATATGGGACAATCTGAACAACTTTTTCTACTGATAGTCCAGAAGAGCCAGATCATCAAGGCTGAAACAGTTAATTTTGAACTGATTGTACAAGATGATCTATCGATCGTCCTGGATGATCTAGGCCAACCAGTTGAGATTTAGGGCAAATTTTGAGCCCTCCAATAAAAGATCTTTTTCTTTCAATAAGAAAAATCTTTTGCCACTTTCCTTTCAAGAGAAACCCTAGAGAGAGAGAGTTTGGGAGAGAGAGAGAGGATATTGTGAGGGGGAGTTTATGAGGGATTCATGAAGGTTGCTCCAAGCAAGCATCAGAGTCATCTTCTCCATTCATCGTCTCTCGTCTAGTTGGTGTTCTTTGTGAGAGGATCGTTCGCAAGAAGATCCGGGTTCTCTGCCTGCTTCAGAAGGAAGCGAAAGGAGTTCAGGTTCTCTGCCTGCTTCGGGAGGAAGTGAAAGGAGTCCAAGGTTCTCTGCCTACTTTAGGAGGAAGCGAAAGGAGGTTAAGTTCTCTGCCTCATCGTGTCAGTGGAAAGGACTTTTTGTACAGGCTTCTCTGCCTTGTTGTGGTAGTAGAAGGAGATTCACTTTGGTTTAGTGCAATACCCAGAGGGGAGGCTCTGGGGAGTGGACCTAGGTCAAGTTCATCGAACCACTATAAAAATCTGGTGTGTTCTTTTTGATTATTTTCTGCACTTTAATTTTTTGTGATTATCTGCTTGGGTGAAATCTGTGTTTGATCTTTTCATTTGTGTGTTTTACTTGTTTCCGCTATAAATCATCGAAAAGATTTTTACTGTCGCTCTTGAATTTTTTAAATAACCAATTCACCCCCCCCCCCTCTTAGTTAGCCTCGGGACTAGTTCATTAGGGCTTAACATCCCTATCGAACTTTTACCAGGATGTTGTGAATATCGTCTAGAACGATCTGAACAAAAATGAATAGAAACTCTAATTCACTAAAACTCTCCCCCTGAGTATGTGTGTGCAAGGTTACTTAGCTAGGGGATCCTTTACATTATATTTGACTCAATAAGGATGAAAATAGTATATTGGACCTGAATTACAAAACATACTGACTCGATCTTGGGCTGGCTTGAACATATAATTGATCCTGCAGACCTAAAAGATTAAACAATCAACTAGAAATAGAAATGTTTTCTATCATCAAAATTATAGTCCTTGAAACCCAGATTTGCAACGAAGGGATCCTAATGGAAAAAAACCCCTTACAAGAAATTTCTTTTCATTTGGATACCCTTCTGAAGGATAAACATCAGAAGACAGAAGAAAGGCGATCCATAGAAGGATCCCAAGATGAAGATGAAGATGAAATGTCTTATTTTTAAGACTTGTGTCATTCTATAGGATTAGAATCCAGGTTATTGTCGGTAGAGGCTTACCACCATTTCTTTTCTGCAAACCCTGGGTTGTTTATTATATGGCATTTGCCATGAACTTTTGGACTTTCGTTTACTCTGGGGGATATTTAAATTGATCTATTTACTTTGCTTGCGCCATAGAAATTGCCTACTTTTACAGGTTTCTTTCTTGCATGTATATACACCTAATTTTACTAGGCTCTTTAGGGATAAAACTTTTTCTAATCTTAATTATAATTCAAATTTTTAAGGATTAAATAATATAGAAAGCTAACAATCTAAGGAACAGTCAGAGATTGTCTGGGGTCGTATGCATATTAATGCATCTTCTCTTTTCTTGCTTTAAGACACTTCCCCGCCTACGGGCAGAGTTCAGATAATCTGACCTATGAGGATGAGGAGCTGAACCTAGGGAAGCCTAGTCTTCTAAAAAATTATTTTTAAGCCTTTTTTAAAAAAAAATGTCAAGCATTTATGATTTGGATACCTTCAACTAGCATGCATCGCATTAGAAACTAACTAAAAATTAAAACTTAATTGCATTAGTTCTAGGAGCATAATGCCCTTCATAAGTGTAAGGCCACTTAGGAACCTCTCTAGATGTTAGCCTTAACTTCCAAAACTTGAGCCATCCACCCATCTTTCATAAAGACCAGAAAGCATGGATTTTATGTGATTAGGTGGTTAGCTGGCTTTCCTTTTCATTCAGGATATAAGTCAAGAATGCATTAGTTAGGACATGGGTGTTAATGTTGTGTGTAGAACACTAAACCCACTAGATTTTAGGTTCATGGCTACTACTATCAGTGACCCATAGTACACCTCATCGGTGGGTAAGTCTTCTATCCTTCAGAGGTAATAAACGCCACCTATCTGAGTCACGTAGATGATGTCATCTCCATCTTTCTCTCTTATTTATTTTGAGTGTAGTGTTGTCTTTTCTCCAATTTCTTTTCACTACCTTAGTCCTTCCAGATGATGATGTGAGCCGTGCATGTTGACTAAGCCAAGTTGAAAATTTCCTTCCCTTTAAGTAGGAACCTTCTAGTCCCCTTCCTATGTGCTAATCCTATCTGAGAGAATAATGTAGGATCTTTAATCAAGAGCCTTCTTAGGCACTAGCTTAAGATGTAATTAACCACGGGGGCTTATACCCGTGGGGAACTGAATCCCACATCAAATAAACCTCACTCGAGCTGATGTATCAGGTAGGAGAAATCTCATGACTCTGATCAGGTCATATATATTATTACCTGTCGAAGTGCGTAGGTTGAAGTTATTATCCTTAATGGTTAATCATATGTATGATCTAATCTTTCCTCCCATTGGCTCGCTTGCAAAGAGTGTAAAGGCCCACGACCATTTTGTCCTTCAGGATGGTGCAATCATACACTATGCATTCTGTTCCCCGTCGAGCAGTGTCCTTTTGTAGGCCCATAGGTTTTTGGCAACCATGGTGGGACAAGTTTCTCTCTCCATCTTTGGATTCTATATTATTCTTTCTTGTGTGTGCTCTAGCTTTGGTACTCTTTAGTTAGTTTGATCCTACTCTTAGCTAGGGTCCTCCCTAGTTAGGTTCATTTACCCTTATCTAGGGTTCTCCCTGGTTAGTTTCCTTTCTTTCTGGCCTCCTAGGCTATTCCATCTTTTATCTATCCTTTTTCTTCTCTCATAATGTCATCTCATACTAATTATATTAAATCTCTTTATTTTTGTTGGAAGATAGTGCCATGGCATCCTTCATTTCATTCGTTACTTTCTATTTTAGTTCTGACATGCGGGTGATACTCCCTGAGTTGCTGCTAACTAGTCCTCCCACTAGAGAAATCACTTTTAGTTCCTTCACTGACTCAGCCTTTGTCACCCTTGGCAGGCCGACCCCTTCTGAGGCTGCCACCTTTTCTCCTCCCTAGAAGAGAGGTCATACAGCCATGCACCCTTTCAAACATCCTATTGCTTTGTGAATAACCTGGGTACCTACTCATCCTACTCCTATTAGTGTGCAACCAGTTCACCCTATGGTTAGGTAGCCAGTACCTAGGACACTCCTTGTTCAACTTACTTGTCTAGTGGTCAAGCGACAAACACCTACCGTACCTATTATTCATAGTACTCTGGCCCCTCGTAGCAGGTAGCCAGTAGTTACCCCTTCTATTACTTCAACCAAGGACACTCATATTCAGGTTCCCCCGTTTTCCTCCTCTAGGAAGAGGGGTACCCAGACCGAGCCTTCTTCACCCTCTTCTCATCAAATTTTT
Organism: Dendrobium chrysotoxum; assembly: GCA_019925795.1. NCBI lineage: Eukaryota > Viridiplantae > Streptophyta > Magnoliopsida > Asparagales > Orchidaceae > Dendrobium > Dendrobium chrysotoxum. Next base: position 23,443,855 of record CM034307.1, on the reverse strand, counting down.
ATTTTTGTTCAGCTCTCTCACCCTGAGATTATTGAGCAGACACTAGCACTTCATGTACTAGTAGCTCTTATTCCCCCAGTCCCTCAGTTAGTGGGTTTAAACATAGCCTCATCCTCTACCTCCAGCCTTGGGAGAACGGCCTAGAGGAATAAAAATATGAGACTATGATTAGCTATATCTAAGGCATCTAGACAACAGATGGCATATTCTGTGGCTCAACAGGAGCCAATTCAATGGTGGGTGGTTCCCTCATAGCGGGGGCCACACCCCCCTTCAGTTACATAGACCCCTGAGGTTATCATTGCACCTGAGATAGAGCCAGTCCAGGGAGGATGCTTCTCTCCTTTGACAAATAGTGGTGATGATAAGGATGTAACTCGCATCATGGTGACCTCTCCCATTACTACTACTCTTCCATATACTAGGGTCCCTAAGGATGATGCTACTCAAGCTCTCACTTAGAGGACTCGAAGCATCGTCCGCCTAGCGCGAGGTAGAAGGCCTGTCAATAGGGAGAGGTTACTCCACCTAATCTCTCAAGTACATACTCAACCATAGAGATAGTCCCTTAGATAGAGGTACCCGTGGCAGAGAGGACAGCCACCCCGTTAGCAGATTAGTACAGTTTCCTCAGTTAGATCTCAGGTAGGTGTTCCCGCTGTTGCATGACAACCACATCGTCATGGACTTAGATCACAATTAGAGCTTACCCGACCCTTACATAGCTCAATTGTTGTATCCCCTCCTCTACAGCCAAAGGCCCCTACTAGGTCCCATCATAGATGTTGAGTATGGAGACGACAACAGGTAGACTCACCTGTCAAGGCAGTGCAGTCAATTTTGGCAGTCGAGCAGTTTGATACAATTGCTCCTTCTGGATGAGAGGTAATTCTGATGGTCTGTGACACTTTGGCAATTATTGATGATGTTGTTCCCCCTGATGGTTCACTAGTTCGGGTAGAGCCAGCCCCTATTCTTAGCCCTCATAGGATCTCTTCCCCTATAGGCCCATATATAGAGGCTTTTTTTCAGACCCTCTCTAGGGAGGACTTACTCGAAAGAGAGTCAGATAGAGATATACCTATACACTATGTGTATAATGTCACGAGATGAGGCATTTAGATGAGCAAAGAGAGCCAGATCATGATGATGAGCAGGGAATTGCTAAAGTAGGTGGATCCCCCCGATCAGTTGAGATATATGCCACAGTTTTACAGTTACAGAATTATATGATAGAGATTGGTAGATCCATGGTGGTGATGAACGCTAAATTGGAAGCACCGGGGGCATACCCCAAGTTATGGGTGTAGGTACACCTACTACATCCATGGATAGGCCAATAATATCACTTATGGTAGCACCAGACCCTGTAGGAGTGGATAGGGTCTAGAGTGCAGTTCCAGTGGCACCTATAGTAGTTACCTTCACTATCCCTATCCAGAGTCAATTAGTGTAGTTATCAACTGGGTAGATCTAGGATTTGATTGCACATAAGGTAGAGCAGGCCATCTCCTCCAGGAAGTCTGGAGAGGTAGTTAGCAGCGGGCATCCTTACCCAGTAGAGTACGAGAATGAGCCTTACCACCTGGTTTTGTCCCTCCATAATTTAGAGTTTTTGATGGGTTTGGGAACCTAACGTAGTTTGTGCCTCAGTATTGGGTCATATGTTACAACATAGGAGGGAGTGATGCTTTGATGTTAACATTGTTCATTAGTAGCTTAGTTGGGGTAGCATTTGTAGGGTATGTCGACCTCCCCAATAATTTCGTAGTACATATCTTTGCAGAGCTTGAGTAGTTACTTTTTTAGAGGTTTATTAGTGCAGAGCATGGAGTTATAGTGAGTGAGTTGGTTGTAGCTACGCATCATCCCATCAGACCTTACCAGATTATATAGTCTAATGGAGAAACCTCAATTACAGTATGAGCCTCAATTACAGAAGTAGCACGTAGTAGAGATTTTGTTGAAAAATATAGATGGCCCTACAGCTCCCGACTTGAAGGGTTTCAGCATTCAAACTTTTTAAAAATTATTAACCAAGATGATACAGGACAGCATACGCACTGTAGTCCCTCCTAAAGTTGAGAGTCAACCCTCCCACAGACCTCAACGGCAGGAGTTTTTAGGGGCAGTTCCACCTAGGAGAGGGGAGGTACACAGTACTTATGAGGCACAAGATAAGGGCCAGAAGCCCATGATTAGTTTAACACCACAACAGCCATCACACACATCAGGGTAGTTAGCAATAAAGTCTAGACTCTTTCTTAGGACTCCAGAGAGTCAGCAGTACCTTCAAGAGAAGCTTAGTAAGGAATATCCCTTTAAAAGGGAGAGTGTGAAGAAAATATTTAAATTCCTCAGTAAGAATAATATTTTAACATTCCTAATGAACAATAGGGTGGAAAAAGAGGGGCAGATAGATCATTCACTCTATTTTCCATTTCATAGACATATTGGGCATGTCATTCAAGACTGTTATATATTCAAGGATAGAGTTAAGAGACTCATGGCCAGCAGGAAGATTCACCTACATGATAATAATTTGGTACAGCCCTAGGGCAAGGTTACCTAGATTGTTCAAATGATCTCAGGTTCTAGCCATAGCGACAATCAGAGTGATGGTCAAAGAAGTGGCAGTAGATCACACCATGGTTCTGAGGTAGAGTGACAGCTAGCACTCTCTCGTAAGACAAAGAGCATGATCATATAGGTAGTTCAGAGTTTAGAGGCAGTTGAGAGGAGGCCTTCTAGGACCAAGTTGATTGTTTCCAGCCTAGTTACTTCACCAGTTCCTTTTCCTTCTTCTATTGTAGTGCCTACTAAGCACATTTCTTTTTATTTTTCATATAATAAAAAAATGTATGAAAGAAAAAAGATTGTTGTAACTTCAGAGGGGAAGACGTGATCCCTTCCAGTACTTACGTTGAAGGATTTCATTCTCCCTTTGACTAATATTGAAATAATGGAAGAAGTTGATTCTCGCTACTTTTCATCTTTTGTTCCTTCTAGCTCTACTTCTTCTAGCAATCATTCTTTTCATGTATTTTATATTTCTTATAATGTTAATGATCCCTCATGTGATAATGAGTCTGAGGGTTAGGAAGAGCCTATGTTTACCATTCCAGAGGGTGGTTATTACATGAATTCAGGTGACAAGTCTGAGAACCCACTTCAGTCACTTTCCTTAGAGTCAACACAAGCCATCACCACTGAGTAAAATGAATCTCCTATCGAGTCTGACTCAATATAGAAAGTTTATTTGCATTCAAAAAAAGTCCTTCCACCTAGGATGGCTAAGAATATCAAAGAAAAAGATAAAAATATTATTACCCAGCAGGATGATCTTATCCCTTCTTCCCAAGAGCAGTCTAGGGAGAAAGGGAATGGCCCTCCGCTGGAGGTTGATTATAATGTGTTGGCTCACTTAAGGAAAATCCCTTCTCTTCTTAGTATCTACGATGTTCTGATGATGTCTTCTAACTTGAGAGAAACTCTAGTGAAGGAAATGTTGGAGCTAGAATCTTATCAAGCCTTCTTTGCTACTGAATCTATTCGGATACTTGCTATTTGAGAGAGATACCATATATTACCTTTTCATATCATGATCTTCTCTTAAGGACTTCTAAGTATAATCATCTTTTTTATGTCACCACTGAAGTTAATGGTTATGAGTTGAATAGAGTCCTCATTGACTAGGGAGCTTCAGTCAGCATCCTGAGCTATGAAACTTTAAAGAGCCTTTCCAATGATCATTTAAAGCTTTCCTCTGATAAGATTATGTTGAAAAGCTTCAATGACCAAGGCCAACGTGCTCTAGGGTCTATTACCCTGCCTTTGAAGTTTGAAAGTTTCCTAACTGAGGTAAAGTTTCATGTTATCAAAGTAGATATCTTGTACAAGGCTCTCTTAAGAAGGCCTTGGATTCATGAATATGGAATGGTTCCCTCTACCTTGCACCAATACATGAAGTATATGAGGAATGATGTGGAGTATTCTATTCATGGGGATACCCAACCTTTTACCATGCATGAGATCTCTATTTATGATGATGTCGAGCATTACGTACCTCAAAAGGCTCATAGACCTCCCCTTCCCAGTCACCAGTGATACCTGCTAGCATTGTATAGGGTCATACGTAGTCACCTGTACAGGGTCCTATACCTAAAAAGTTTAATGACCTTTCTTTATAGTTGGGCATGATGTTCCCCTAGTAGAGATTGGGGAGGGAAAGGTATAGGTAGAGATTCGGCTCACCCCATGAGAAACTTTGACACTCGAATTCCTCCTCCCTTGCATCTTTACACCTCTTCTTCAGACTGTCGAGTCTGACTCTTCAAATGATAAGATGATTGATGTTCCTTATTATTTAGTTCCCTCACAGGCCCTGAGTTCTACTGAACACAATTTGCTCCCTACCTTTTATAGGTACATAATACATGAGGGTGGGTTAGTTATAGATAGTAGCTCAAATGAGTAAGCAGACTTCCAATGTCGGACTACTAGCAAACCATCTCCTTCCCATCAGATGTATAGAATAAGAGTCGAGGAGTCTCGTCAAAGATCCTCTATTACTCCTTCCACTAGGGTTGGTGGTTCACTACAGACTAACAATCGCTCAGTGCCTCTATTACATAAATTCTTTATGCCACCACGATCAAGTGAGTGTGCCTCTTTATCCCATAGCATAGGTGCCCCACTAGGTCCTGAGAGTAAGGGTCCTGTGGAGACCACTATGGATAATAAGGTGACACATGTCCCTTCTTACTTTTCCCCTTTTATGAAAGGCTATGTTGAACGGGGTTTCATTTTTTTAACTTGGTCTGATGAACAAGCTCAACAGTAAGCCTGCATTTGGCGAACTGATATGCCTCAAACCCAACAAGGCTTGGGCTATGTCAAGAAGGATCAATTTATTTATGCTAACATTCATGGTGTCTCTCACTCATATCTGGTTATTTCCCTTATCGATGAGGAAGACCTAGGTGATGTTGAGGATAGGGTCCTTGATGCTCCAAGCGAGGTCGAAGATGGAAGCACTTCTACCATGGATGAGTTGTGTAAGGTTAACTTGGGCACTGAATTAGATCCTAGGCCTATTTTACATTGTGCCTTTTTATCTGATTCAGAGGTTCAAGAGTACATTAAGCTACTATCAGAATTTAAAGATAGTTTTCCTTGGAATTATACTGAGATGCCTGGTCTAAACCCAAAAGTAATAGTCAATAAGTTGGCCATCAAGCATGACGTAGTCCCTGTTAAACAATCACCTCATAGGATGAGATTGCAGATTAAACAACAGGTGATCACTAAAATAAAGAAGCTTATAGAAGCTAGATTCATTTGTGAAGAGAAGTATCCTACTTGGCTCGCCAATATTGTTCCGGTCCGGAAGAAGAGTGGACAGATTCATGTATGTATTAATTTCCATAATTTGAACAAGGCGTGCCCTATAGATGATTTCCCTCTTCCTATCCCTGAGCTTATGGTGAATATTGTGTCATCCCATAGCATATTCTTTCCTTCATGGATGGTTCATCTAGTTATAATCAGATAAAGATGGCCCCTAAAGAGGAGAAGTTCACTATGTTTCGCACACCTTTCGATATATTTTGTTACAAGGTGATGCCCTTCAGTCTCAAGAATGTTAGGGCCATTTATTAGCATGCTATGATTGTTATCTTCAATGAGATGATACACGAGCAAGTTTAGTACTATGTGGATGATTTGTTGGTCAAAAGCAAGATTCATGGAGATCACATTTGAGATCTATGAATCATTTTTGAACGCCTGTGTAAGAATGACTTAAAAATAAATCCTTTGAAATATGCATTTGGTGTTAGTGTAAGAAAGTTCCTAGGGTATATGGTTTGCTATCATGGCACTGAAATTGATCCTTCTATGATCAAAGCCATAGTGGACTTGAAACCCCCTAAGAGTTCTACATAGTTGAGATCTTTTCAAGGTAAACTCACTTTCTTGTAGAGATTTATCTCCAATCTTTATGGTAGATGTCATCCCTTCACTGTGCTTGCAAAGAAGGCGCTCATTTTCATTGGGATGAATATTGTCAGGAGGCCTTTGAGAGTATAAAGCGCTACTTGATGGACCCTCCTTTTTTAGCTGCACACATTTTAGGGAGGCTAGTAATTCTCTACACTATGGCCCTCGATGAGTCCTTAGGTGCACTTTTAGCTCAAGAAAATGAGGAAGGCAAGAAAAATGCCTTATACTATCTTAGCAGATAGTTAATACCTGTAGAGCTAAAACATCCAGAGATGGAAAAGCAGTGTTTGGCTTTGATCTTTGCACTGTAAAAGCTTAGATATTACATGCTTTTATATAAGGTTAACATGATTTCTTGAGTCAACCCCTTGCAAAATTTGATGACTCATCCAACCCTCTCAGGTTATTTAGCACATTGTTCTATGATACTGCTACAGTTTAATATTACTTTTCTCCTCCAACGGGCCGTCAAAGGACAAGCTCTAGCTGACTTTCATGCTGCTCACCTGATCCCTACAAATTCTCCACTCAATGATGATTTACCTAATGAACTAATCAAAAGTGTGGATGAGCAGGAGTCCCTTACTTGGGAGTTCTACTTTGACGGTGCATCCTCCGTTAAATACTTATATCCAAATGAAACTCCCATAGTTATGATAGGTTTGGGCCTTATTTTTGTATCCCCTGAAGCCCACACCCTCTAATACTCATATAGTCTTTTTAGAACCTCATACTAATAATGAAGCTGAGTATAAATCTCTAATTTTGGGACTGGAGTTGGACATTTAGATGAAAATTATACATGTGAGATCTTTAGAAACTCCCAGCTAATCATTAATCCAGTAGCTGGAATCTTTAAATGCTTAAGCTTGAGCTCTTGTCCTATCACAATAAGGTAATAGAGCTCTTGTGTTTAATTTTTGAAGTGACCTTGGTTAATATCCCTCAATCTAGAAATGGTAAAGCAGATGCATTGGCCAAGCTAGCTAAATAATTAGCCAACCTAATTGGAAACCCACTATCCATTTGACCAGTATCGTTAAGCCATGTTCCCTACAGACTTGTCCTCTCCTGATCAGACCCTTACAATCCTTACTATCAAGGAAGATTTAGACTAGAGAGTCCCCTTTATTGAGTATTTGAAACATGGTCGGCTCCCTGATGATCGATCTCTTACAGCTCAAATTTGAAAAAGAGCCTTATCATTTGTTTATGTAAATGATACATTATATCGATGTTCTTTTGACCAAATATGGTTACGCTACCTTAACAGTAAGGAGGTTCATAAGGTCATAGGTGAGATACATGAGGGGCTTTTTGGTGCTCATCAGTCCAGACCAAAGATGAAAAGAATTAAATACCTTCGCTACTGTTGGCTAACCATGATTCGTGATTATATAGAGTACACAAGAAAGTGCCATCAGTGCCAGATTCATGGCACAGTGATTCACCAGCCTCCTAAACTGCTACACCTTACTGTATCATCTTGGTCATTTGAAGGTTGGGGTATAGATATAGTGGGAACTATTGACCCTCATTCCTCTAAGGGTTATAGGTTTATTTTGGCTACCTGATTACTTCTCTAAGTAGGTGTATGATTAAAAAAATATAGTTATGAAAAGTGTTTTAATTTTCTTTGGGAAATATTTAATTTCTGGAATTTAAATTTTATAATCGAACACTTATTATGAATGATATATCACCTCGAAAAGCGAACATATCATTCTCTAACAGGTTCAGATTACAAATCTTTGAATTTATTTGATTATCATAGTCAAACTCAAGGAGAAACAACATATGATCTCAAAAGATCAAAATGATGTTAAATCCAATGTTTAGCTATAATAATCTAGTAAAAGATCATTAATTTCATAATCAAGATCACGATAATAGTACGATATATCTTTCCAAGGAAAGAGGATATCGTCTATTATCGATCATTTGAAAATGAGGATAATGATCGTTGTCTTTTGAATTTCCCAAAGATAATTAATTGAAATTTTGAAAATTTGATTTTGAAATCTGGTCTGGGTTTCTAAATCTCCTACGAGCGCAAGCCCTCGTAGTTAATTACATCGTAGGAAACCAGAAAATTTCCTACGAATACTCTCGATTAAAATAGCGATACGAATTTCATTTAGAATTCAAAACTTGATATCAAGGAGGTTAAGGATTGGGATTTCAAGTGGGATTGGTTCAATGTTGAACACTTATTTCTGGAGTCAAAGGAAGAAGAGTAGGAGGTGTCTTGAGACTCTGAATTGCTTCAGAAACACCTCAAACTATCCTAAGTGTTGGGCTCGAATTAGATTGAAAGATATTTTAATATTTAAGTGGTCAATTTTATTAGAAAGTGGGATTTGGATTCCCGGAAGATTGAGGTCTTAAAATTAAAGACATGCCTTAGAACCTAAGTCTAAAATGGGTACTGAGAATCAGTGACCTGGATCCTAGCTAATGCAATGCAATCTGGACTTACCCCGGCCTGGATTGGGGAGCCAGCTAAACCACCTAAATGCTTTTAAAACCATGAGTCAAAGTCTTTATGAAAGAATGGTTAAGGATGTTATTTAAGATTGAGTTTAAGGAGTTGGGGTTGACATCTAGAGCAGATCCTAATTGACCCCTTAACATATGTTGGGTTAGATGCTTACGCTAGAAATACAATTAAAGATTTAGACTCAATTTAATTTGTATCTAATGCAATGCATGCTAGTTGACTCGATAAAATGCTTAAATCAATATGAAGCAGTTTTAAAATCAGGCTTTAAAAAATAGATTTTATCCTAGAGATTGCACAACATCCCCTTGGACAGAACTGCACCCTAATAGGTCAGGTGGTCTGCCAGAACCCGCAGGCGGGGAGGTGCCTAACAAGGTAGAGAAGGTTCAATATGATGCATGAAAAACTCCCGGCGAGTCCGGGCTTACTTCTTAAGAGCGTTAGAGTTTCTATCTGAGCTTAAAAATTTTAATTTTGTTTAAGTAGAAAAAGTTTATGACCGTACCCTCACGAGCCTCCGATCGGGTTCCAGGCTAAATCAAAATCGACATGCAATAACGCTAAATAAACTACTAAAAGCATGCGGGTCCTTAATCGCAATCAACACATCAATTAAATCATTTAAATAATTAAATCAATTAAATAAATACTCAAACTGAAAGTCCGTAGGCAAGTGCCCTTAATTATACAACCCAGGGTCTGCAGGAAAGTAAAGTGGCCGGGTACCACTGACTACAACCCGGATTCTACTCCTAAGACTCAAGTGACTTTGAGATTTGAGATTCTTCTCGTTCTTCACTTCTTCGTCTCCTTAGAACTCCTTGGATCGTCGGGTCTGGATATCCAAATGAAAAGAAACTCCCCCTGAATAGGGGTGTTATCTTTTCTCTTTGGATATTTAGACTTCATCCTAATTTGGATCTCCAAATGGATAGGAACTCTCCCCTAAGGGATGTTCCTTCCTCTTTGGATTCCAAATTGGATGTTTAAACATCTCAATCTCAAAGTACTTTTAAATTTACAACTCAATTCAAATCAAATTACATCAATAGAAATTAAAAATCTAGACTCAACAACCTGCAAGGTTATCCTAATAATCGGCAGTTTATATTTAACATCCCAAGCAGTTATATATTTGAAATTAAAATGCTCAATCACAGCCACACTTAGCCATGCTCTTTTTGATTTAAAGGGGGACTTAAGCAATTTTCTGGAGCACCTGTGCAATTTGATAATTATAATTTTGCCCCCTTTAATTTATGCCCTGTATGAGCATGGCCACCTGCATAAGATTGAATTAGTATAAACTGTCCCTAGCCTAGGGGTAGATCTAATCGTACAATCAATCACATCACAGAGTGCAGTAAATAAGTAAACAAACACATCAATTCTACTACTAGCAAACAGCATGCAGTAAAAGCTCGAAAACCCGGCACACAGCAAAAAAGTAAACACCGGCCTAGCCTAAGACTAGAGTTGGTTGTCCTAGCAAACCATCTAAAGTGTGTGTAGGAGGCTGTGTGGCTTTGATATGTCCTAAATAGGCAATTGATTGAAGTTGCTTAAAGTTCTAGTTGGTTGAAGGCTTAAGGGAGTTTTGATTTGAGTTTAGATCTTAATAACTTAAAATTAATTTTAAATTTGATTTTAATTATTAGTTGGATATCACCTTTGTTGCACACCGAGGCCGTGAAGTTTATTTCACCTTCCTTGGGGCTAATTTAATAGCCTCGTAGGCCTGGGTTACCCAGTGGTACCCGATATAATTAAGTGATTTGAGTTTGATTAAGGTTTAAAGGTTGATTAATTTTAATTAGAATTAGTTGATTGCTGGTTTTAAGTTCAAATTAATGTTTTTTGGAATTTTGAATGATTTATTGGATTTTGGAATTTTTTTTATTATTTTAATGATTTAATTCAAGGGTCAAAAGTTGACTTTTTGATTTAAAGGGTTTTTTGGAAAGTTAATATTTTATTAAAATACTAGACCTTAATACGATCAGTTAGACAGTAAGTACACTGAAATTGGATTTTTCTACATTTTATTATGAATGTTTGAAGTTTTGACTTGAATTTGAACTAAGTTTGACCAAAAGTTGACTTTTTCAAAATTGATTGATTTCTGGAAACTTAGCATTTTTAATAAATATTAGAGCTTAATATGAGTCATATGCCTTTGAGTTTGCTCAATTTGGAGTTCATTTGAATTAGTTATGAATTTTTGAAGTTTTGACTATTTATTGAATTATTTAAATTGTTTAATTAGAGACCCTTTTTATGATTTGAATCCAAATGATCTCCAAACTTCTTGAAATCAACTCCAAAGGTCATGAATGACCTAAGGAGTGATCTCCAAGTGTTTGGAAATTTTCTGGAATTTTTAATTATTTTTAATTAATTAAATTAATTAAATATTGAATTTCAATTAAACTTAAATTAAACTTAATTTTGAAGTCCAGTCAAAGGGCTTTTATTTTTCATTGATTAAGGGTTTGATTCTGGTCAGTTTGAGGGGTTATGTGTAATTTTTGGATTTGAATTTGATTTATTACAATTTTTGAAAAGTTTAAGAGCTTAATTAAGGTTTAAACTTGATTAGGTTAATTAAGGGGTTTAATGATTTCAAAAGTCAGTTGGAATTTTTCTTGAGGTTGAGCATGTCACTAAGTTTAAATGGTTTGAGTTTCAAGTCAATGGGTAATGAATCCTAATTATGGGAAATATTCTAAGTTCTCTAAACAAAGTCCTTAATTATTGCCCTTAATGATGTCACTAGGTTAATTGATTTCAAATGAAAATCACTAACTCTTGATATAAAATTCACATGATATGCACATATTAAATAATCAAACCTAAATCTAAGAAAGCCTTAAACTAAGTGGTGTGTGTATGTCCTTAAGCATACATGGATTAACATAACGTATGTAATTAGAAACAAGATTAGAGAACAACCAAAATATGATTGTTCACTAATCATCCACATTAATTCTATTCAATCAAGTTTAACCTATATTTGAAATTCCAATGGACCTCTCAAATTAAATATTTAAGTAAATATAATTTTTGAAATAGCTTTGAACTATATAAATATATAGACATATATTAACATATATATATATACAAATTAGTTTTGAAATTAAAATAATTTAAAAATATAATCAAATTAATTTTAAAATTGTTAAGAGGACCTCTGATTTAATTGGAAATATTTTTGAAAATAAAATTTAATTTTAAAAAATGCTTAATATAATATTTAATATAATATTAATTAAGTATTTAAAATATTGGAACTATTTAAAATACTTAAAATAGAAATATTATAAATTTAAATTAATTATTAAGGTTTAAATATTTAAAATATATTAACTGATTTAGAATGATTTTAAAATAGGTTTGTTTTAAAATTAAGAAATTAAATTTATTTATTTTAATTAAATAATATTTAAAATAGCCAAATAAATAATATTCAAAATTACTTAAAATACAGAAAACATTTTAAAATAATTTTAATTTTAAATTAAAGGTCTTGAAAATCCAAGCAATTTGATATATTATATTGATTTTTTGGGTTTATATTTGATTTATAGCATTTTTTTGAAGTTCTTAAGGTTTAAAATATATTTAAAATCAATTAAAATATGTTTAATCAGTCCCTGGCGGCGGGATGTCCACGCGGCGGCTTCTGATTCGTTCAGACAAACCGCGGAGGCGGTGGGCAATCATTTGTAATGATTGCGTCGCCGCGCAATCATTGCAAATGATTGCAATGACGGCGCGGTTCGGTCCCGCGGTTACTAAACCACGTCAGCACGGATATGGGCCGTCCGATCGAGCGCTGTTTCGAGTGGACGGCTCTGATCAAGCCAAATGACGCAATGAAACAGCGAGCGCATACACGGGCGGACCGTAGGATGGCAAGACGAGATCGGAACCGTTGATCAGAGAAATTAACGGTCCAGATTTCGTCCCAACGCAAAGGTTATCGTTAACGCCCTAAAAATGATTAAATGCTTCGTTCTCTCAATCAGATCAATTATTTTTAATGAAATTTTAAATATAAGAAGCATAGATGAACAGAAATTATGTGGGTATGGTTTCAAGGCTTGAAAAGTGCTTTTTCAAAAGCTAATTAACTCTAAGTGTAGAAAGTAGGGTTTGAGATTTTGACCTTGATAATGGACGGATTAAACCGCTTTTGGGCTCTCTGAAATTGTTGTTTGTCCACGCTCAATATTGCTGAAGACACCTTAGCTTGATATCGTTTGGATTGAGCACTATCAGGCTTGGACGGATCTTGACGTGAGCTTGCCGGAATCTGGCCGCCGACGGGATTTGACCGGCTGGATTTCGCTTGGAAAGTGAGGAGGAGTACCTTGGGAGTTCTAGGAGAATGGAGTCTAAACCTTAGAAGCTCTGGTTGGAGAGAGAGGGTCAAGGTGAGAATGAATACTCCAAATAGGGTTTTGCCCTATTCAATCCATTCCATATTGACTGGATTGCTGAGATTGTATGCTTAGACTCCCTGATGATTGCCAAGTGTCCAGGAAGTTGTTGGGAGCAAGAGGTCTCAAGGACACAAGGACAAATGACATGTAAAGGTCATTTTGTCCCTTTGTGGCCATGTGGAATTAATGGGAGCCATTGGATTTGAATTCAAGGGTTGAGATGAATTCTAGAGAGGTTCTAGAATATCCTAAAATTGCTGGAGAGGTTTAGGAGGGAAGAGATTAATCTTAAGAAGGGTTTTGACCCTCTTTGACCACTTCCTAAGCTTGATTTGACTATCTTGACCAGTCCAAGGCCACTTGGACTGCTGAGATGGCATTGGAGAATAATAGATTGGAGGAGTTTAATGCTTGATGGTTAAGATTTAAATGGGTTAGAAAGGTTTTAAAAGAGCTTTGACTATATGTTGACTAGTCAAATGGCAATGTTGACTGTTGAGGTGGCAGCCAAAGAACCTCAAGAATTAGTTGGAGAAGATTGGAAGGGGTTTGATGATTAAGGCTTGTTTTTTTTTAGTATTTAGAAGGAGATTTGAAGGGGTTTGACCAAGGATTAGGTTTGACCAAGTTAAACCTAAGATGATTTGACCTCAAATAGGTTTGAATAGATTTGACTTAAGTTTTGAGATGGGTTTGATAGCTTAGGGGATTTGGTTGGATAAAATGGGTTGGAAAAACCCATTTAAAGTCTTAAGGGGTTTTGAGTCAACCTAGGTTGACTTAGTCAACTAGGTTGACCCAAGATCTGGGTTTGGGTTGAACCAATCTCAAGTGATATATAAAGTCTAGCAGGAGTGTTTTCAGGGGTCAAATAGGTTATTTGGGTCAAATGACCTATTTAGACCCTTAATGGGCTTAATGGGTCAACTGGGTTGACTTGGTCAACCAAGTTGACCCAGGACCAGGGACTGGGTCCAACCAGTTCAGAATGACATTCTGAGTCTACTGGTGGTGGTCTCAAAGTCTGAGGAGGTCGTTTGGTCAAAATGACCTATTTGGGCCCTTAATGGGCCTTTGGGTCAAACATGGTTGACCTGGTCAACCAGGTGGGTCCAGGGTCTGGAGATAGGCTCAATAGACTTGAAATGTCATTTGGAGACCAATGGAGGTGGTCCTAAAGTCAGAGGAGGTCATTTGGTCAAAATGACCTGTTTTGACCCTAAAGGGGCCTTCTAGGTCAACTAGGTTGACTTGGTCAACCAGGTTGACCCAGGGGCTGGTTCTAGGTTCAATGGGTTTGGTTTGACATTTGAAACTTGCTGGAAGTGACTGCATTTGATTTGGAGGTCATTTGATCAAAGTGACTATTCACACCCCATAGGGGCATTTTAGTCATTTTGACCCCTGGTCAACTAGGGGTCAAATTGAGTCCAACAAAATACAGTTTATTACTTAATGGGTCATAATCAAGGGTCTGGAGGTGATTGGAGGCTTTGGAGAAAGCTCCAGGGTCAAAATCCACTGGGTGGCAGGCCCAGTGGCATAGACTGTAAATATCTGAAGGTTTTACAGCCTTTGGATTTCAATTCAGTTTCTGGGGTTAGAGATCTCAGAATGAGCTCAAATTTGGAGGGTTACCTCTAGAGACATGTCAAATCAGTGTGGAACTGACAGATCTTGAATCAGAGGTCATTTGATAGGGTTTTGAAATATTCAAAGATTTGCTGGAAAAGGCTTTCAGGACTTAGACCTTTGGCCTTGGATTTCAATCTGGAAATCTGGTTTTGAATTGGATTTTGAGCTTAAATGATAGGATTTGAATTAAGTTTAGATTGAATTGAAGCTTGGAAATATCTAGAAGAATCCTATGGTTTAGAATAGGTCCTAGAGTCCAAATCAGCTTAAGGGAATCCTAGGGTCTAGAATAGATCCTAAGGACTGGAGTCTGGGAAGATCCTGGGATCTAAAAGTCCTAAGGAAATCCTAGGATCTAAGGTCTGGAAGCATCCTATAATCTAGAAGAATCCTAAGATCTAGGAATCCTAAGATCTAGATTGATCCTGGGATCTAAAATCTAGGAAAGATCTTAGGATCTAGAATAGTCTGGAAATTTGATTGATTTGAGATCAGGGTTGATTTGCATTTGGATTGATCTTAAAGTCTGGATTGATCTAAGATCAGATTGATCCTAGGGTTAAGATTGATCCTAAGGATTGAAAAGATCCTAAGGTTTGGATTGGTCCTACTGAACTCATACAAAAATGAGGTCAACAAATGGACCCCCAATATGTGTAATAGAATGTAGTTCTATTGCACATATTGGTGTTGACCAAATAGAATGGTCAAGTCTGGAGTTTTGATCCTAAGGGAAAGAAAAATCTATCCCTGGGGAATCGGGGTTTGAATTGATACTATTGTAGTGCTAAGAAAAGCATACTCTACCACTAGTGGGTCTGGTCCTAAGGGAAAGGAAGAATCTATCCCTAAAGGAGAAGGAAGTCTGGGTGATCCTATAGGAAGGAAGAACTCCTAACTATAAAGGATTGAATTCGGATTTGATTCTAAGGAAAAGGAAAGTCTAACCTCAGAAGATTGAATTTGAAAATATACTAGAGTAGTGCTGGGGACAGCGTACTCTACCACTAGTAGATCTGGTCCTAAAGGAAAAGGAAAGTCTATCCATAAGGGAGAAGAAAGTCTGGAGTATCATATAGGAAGGAAGAGCTCCTACCTATAGAGGATTGAATCTAGATTTGATTCTATGGAGAAAGAAATCCTAATCCTAGAAGATTGGGTTTGAAATTGAATCTAAGGGAAGGAGGTCCTAGCCCTAGAAGATTGAATTTGAAATGATACTAGGGTAGTGCTGAGGTAGCGTACTCTACCACTAGTAGATCTAATCCTAAAGGAAGGGAAGTCCTACCCTAAAGGAAAAGAAGGTCTGGATGATCATATAGAAAGGAAGAATTCCTAACTACAGAGGATCGAGTCTGAATTTGATTCTAAGGGAAAGGAAAATCCTAACCTTAGAAAACTAGATTTGAAAGGATACTAGGGTAGTGCTGGAAACAGCGTACTCTACCACTAGTGGATCTAATCCTAAGAAAGGGAAAGAATCCTATCCTTACAGGAAAAGAAAATCTGGATGATCATATAGAAGGGAAGAATTCCTAACTACAGAGGATCAAATTGAAATTCAATACTAGGGTAGTGCCCCGAGGGGCGTACTCTACCACTAGTATATCTAGTCCTAAGGGAAGAAACATCTAAGCCTAAGGAAAGGAGGGTCTGGATGACTCTGTAGAAAGAAAGAATTCCTAACTACCGAGGGTCGAGTTTGAATTTTGATACTAGGGCAGTGCCACAAAGGGCGTACTCTACCACTAGTAGATCTAATCCTAAGGGAAGGGAGAAATACCTAGCCCTAAAGAAAAGAAAGCTTGATTGAGATTGATTCCAGGACGGTGCCATAGAGGACTTACTCCATCACTAGGAAGTCTAATCCCAAGGGAAGGAAGGACAACCTACCCTAAGGAAGAGAGAACTGGATTTTGAAATTAAACCCAAGACGGTGCCATAGAGGACTTATTCCATCACTGGGGAATCTAATCCTAAAGGAAGGAGAAAAGCCTAACCTTGAGGAGAAGAGAATTTGATTTTGGAATTAAACCCAGGAAGGTGCCATAGAGGACTTACTCCATCACTGGGGAATCTAATCCTAAGAGAAGGAGAATGCTTACTCTAAGGAAAAGAGAACTGGATGATCTCATAGGAAGATAGTATTGCTTCCTATAGGAGATCAGACTCAAAGATTTGAATTTGAGACTAGAATGGTGCCACAAAGGGCGTTATCCATCACTAGTAGATCTAATCCTAAGGAAAGAAAGCACGATGACTCACATCTGTCCTTAAGGAAGAGAAGATTGGAGGACCCTGAGGGAAGGAAGCATTGCTTCCCACAGAAGGTCGGATCTGAATTTTGAACCTAGGATGGTGCCACAGAGGGCATACTCCATCACTAGAGGATCTAATCCTAGGGAAAGAAAGCACGATGACTCACATCTGTCCTTGAGGAAAAGAAAACTGGAAGATTCTGTGAGAAAGAAGCATTGCTTCACACAGAATTGGGTCTGGAATGATCATATGTAAAGGAAACTTGCTTTACATAGAGGATCAGATCTGGAATGATCTTATGTGAAGGAAACTTGCTTCACACAGAGGATCAGGTCAGGAATGATCGTATGTGAAGGAAACTTGCTTCACATATAGGATCGAATCTAGATGATCGTGTATAGAGGAAACTTGTTCTATACAGAGGATCAAGTCCGGATTGATCATATGTGAAGGAAACTTGCTTCACATAGAGGATCGAGTCAAGGTGATCGTATATAGAGGAAACTTGCTCTATATAGAGGATCGAGTCTGGATTGATCGTATATAGAGGAAACTTGCTCTATATAGAGGATCGAGTCTGAAATAATCATATACAGAGGAAACTTGCTCTGTATAGAGGATCGGATTTGAATTCTGGAATTTGAGATTTGAATTCTAGAATTTGAAATTTGAATGATTTTTGAACTTGGATTTAAAGATGTTTGAATTTGAAACTTGATTTGAATTGATTTTGAATTTGAAGAATTTTAAACTTGAAGTTTGATTTGATTTTGATTCATCTTGAATTTGATTTCAGATTTTCAAAAACTTGAACAAAATTGAGCTGAATAGATTCAAAATTTAAAAATTTTATTGATTCGAAATTCGAGCTACATCAAGCATAGTATTTTTTCAGGAATCGCCCGTTTACAGGAAGCATTGGGTGATTTCCTTTACAATCCACTAGCTGATACGAGCCTCCTTCGTAAACTGTTTCCACTACGAAGTGTCCTTCCCAGGTTGGTTCAAACTTTCCACCGAGCTTTCGGTGGGCTAAGATAGGCCTCCGAAGAACCAAGACCAAGTCGCCTACTCGGAAGGTTGTAGGTCGCACTAACTTATCATGAGCTTGAACCATTTTGGCTTTATAAAGTTCTAGATTCTGCTGGGCTTGGAGACGACGTTCTTCAAGACCCTCAAGTTCTTCAAGTCAAAGTTGTGCCTTCTGTTCTGTTGTGATCTGATTCTGGACTGCAGTTCTTAGTGAAGGGATTTGAATTTCCAGAGGGAGTACGGCCTCGGACCCATACACTAGTGCAAACGGTGTGGATTGGGTCGGGGTTCGATATGTGGTCCTGTAGGCCCATAGAGCTTCCACCAACCTTTCATCCCACTGACGTTTATTGTCATCCAGGGTCTTTTTGATGATTTGTACCAGGGTTTTGTTGAAGGCCTCAGCCAATCCATTAGCCCGTGGGTAATAGATTGTTGAGTATCTCCAATCAATACCGTGGCGACTTGCAAAATTATTAATTTTTGTAGACTTGAAAGCGGACCCATTATCGGATATGATTCTACGAGGCACGCCGAATCGATATACGATATGGTCACGAAAGAATTTCGTTACATGATGTGATGTTACATTTCTCAGTGGTACTGCTTCTACCTACTTTGAAAAGTAATCTGTCGCTGCTAAGATGAAGCGATGACCCTTTGAAGAAGGAGGGTCAATTGGCCCGACGATATCCGTGCCCCAACTTTCGAAGGGCCACGAGGCTATCGTAGGATGCAACACATTAGGCGGCTGATGTAAAACCACACCATGAACTTGGCATTGATGACAACATTTTGCAATTTTCATGCAATCGTCAATCATCGTAGGCCAATAATAACCAAGTCTTTTGATTTTCATTTTCATCTTAGGACCTGATTGATGAGCACCGCACAGTCCAGCATGGACTTCGTTAACGATCTTCAGGGCCTCTCGTTTGTCTAAACAACGGAGCCACATCTGATAGAACGATCGTCGGTACAACGTATCGTTGACTAGTGCATATGATAGGGCACGTTTCTTAATTTGATTGGCAAGAGACCTATCGTGGGGAAGCTTGCCTTCTTGCAAATACTTGATTATTGGTTGTCTCCAATCTTGTTCTTCATCGACTGCTGAAGATGTAGAGAGGACCTGGGAAGATTGATTGTTGAGGTATTCCATGTCTACAGGGGACAGGACTTGACGACCCTGAATTTCTATAGGGATGAAATCCTCTTCTGGGCAAGTAAATTCCTTTGCAAGCTTTGCTAGGGCATCCGCCGAGGAATTGCTTCCACGAGGAACCCTGTACATAGTTACAATGGGAATTTTCTCGAGTAGGTGCATTGTGTATTGGTGATATTTCAGGAGTTTAGGATTCAAAACCTTATAGGTCCCTGCAACTTGGTTGATCACCAGTTGAGAGTCACCATAGATCTTAATCTCTTTAATCTCCATTAGGATTGCAAGTTCCAGACCAGTTATCAAAGCTTCATACTCAGCTTCGTTGTTCGTACAAGGTTCTGATAAATGGTAGGAAAAGTGCATCATTCCCTTATCCGGTGTTATGAAAACCAGACCGACTCCGGCTTTCCCAGGAATAGTGGATTGAGGTGTTTTGCCCCTTTGAGAGGATGCTGCACCATCAAAATATATTTCCCAGGTTTGAACATTGGATTCCTCGAAACTCATGATTTGCTTGTCGGGTAAATCATCATTTAGAGGAGATTCCGCCGGTAGCGGGTGTGCCGCAAGGAAGTCGGCGACGGCCTGCCCTTTCACAGCACATAGGGGAATGAAAGTGATTTCAAATTGTAACAATATCATAGACCAACGAGCCAGACGTCCTGACAACGTGGGCCGGGTCATAAGATATTGCAGGGGGTTGACACTGGAAATCAGACTGACCTGATGAGAAAGCATGTAATGTCTTAGTTTTTGTGCTGCAAAGACTAAGGCAAGGCAATGTTTCTCAATTGCAGGGTATCGGATTTTCGTTGGGAGTAATCCCTGACTCAGGTAGTAGAGGGCATTCTCTTTCCCATCGTCATTGATTTGAGCTAGAAGAGCCCCAAGAGATTCGTCAAGGGCTGCAGTGTAAAGGATTAAAGGTCTTCCCGGAATGGGGGCTGCCAAAACTGGTGGATTTGTCAGGTATTGTTTGATATTTTCGAAAGCATTTTGACATTTCTCGTCCCAAATGAATTTGGCGTCCTTTTTAGCTAGGACAGAGAATGGTTGACATCTTCCAGAAAGATTAGAAATGAATCTTCTTATATACGCCAGCCTGCCCTGGAGAGATCTCAGTTGAGTGAGACTCTTAGGAGGCGGCATATTTAAGATAGCTTCAATTTTGGCAGGATCAATTTCGATTCCACGATGCCTGACTACGAAACCTAAGAATTTTCCTGATGTGACGCCGAAAGCGCACTTCAAGGGATTCATTTTGAGGTCGTAGCGGCGCAACCGCTCGAAAATAGTTCTTAAATCATAAAGATGAGCCTCTTTTACTCTGCTCTTGACAACTAAATCGTCGATGTAACATTCGACTTGATTATGTATTAAGTCATCAAAGATATGAGTCATGGCCCGCTGATAGGTTGCACCAGCATTTTTTAGGCCAAAGGGCATCACTTTATAACAAAAGCTCCCGATAGGACTTCTGAATGCAGTGTTTCTCTCATCTTCTGAGGCCATCTTGATTTGATTATAACAAGACGAGCCATCCATAAAGGAGAAAACAACGTGCGAGGAGGCAATGTCCACCATGAGTTCTGGGATTGGCAAAGGAAATTCATCCTTAGGATATGCCTTGTTCAGGTCTCTATAGTCAACACAGACTCGGATTTGACCATTTTTCTTTCGAACTAGCACGACGCTGGCTACCCAAGAAGGATATTGTTCTTCTCGAATAAATCCAGCCTCTGCCAACTTCTTGACTTCAGAAATGACTTGTTGTTCGATCTCCAGACGCATGCGTCGTGGAGCTTGCTTGACAGGAATGGCATCATGCCGGATTCCAAGTTTATGGACTGCTACGTCAGCGGACAACCCCGGCATTTCGTCGTATGTCCAGGCGAAGCAATCTTTAAACTCGGATAGAAGTTGGATTAGATCCTTAGACTCATCCTCACTCAACAAGGAACTTATGAAAGTGGGACGAGGGTCATCCTCTGTTCCAAGGTTGATTTCTTTAAGTTCATCGACTGTTGATTTAATTTCTTCTTCGAATTCAGGGGGTGCATCCCGAACCTGAAGTTCGTCAGAATCATTAAAAGTCTCCAAACAAAGTCCATCGAATGAATCAATGACTTCAGTAGGGACATTTTTAAATTCAGGACGACTAGTTATCATTAGACAAAATTCGTCATCGTCAAACGACCTAACGGTACTAAAGCCGATACCACTGGTCCAATGTTTATTAAATTTTGAATTCCAAAGACTTTCGTGGTATCTAGCCTGACCCTTAGTCCATTGACTCGGAGCAAAACCTTTAGAGATAAGAGACTTAACACCAGCAGGAAAATAGCCAAAAGGTAATTCCATTAATTCATTAAAATTTGCCTCTTCAAGGATTACATCATCTTCATTCCTTGAGGAGGAAGAGCCAGGGAAGAACTTCTTGGCTTTCCTTACTTCTCCATCTAAGTTCGGAGCATCCTTAATTACTAACCCTGAGACCCTGTTAGCAGATAGTGGGGTTAAGGTTAAGGATTCAACCGTCCTATTAAGCTTTTCATACAAACTCAATTTAGGCTCGTCACTTTGAATATTTGATTTTGTATCCTCCTGGTCGCTATCCGATTCTAAAGTGAGATCAAACTTTGGAGGAGGATTGATTTTTGTATAGTCAAAAGCAAATCTGGCACCCCTTTTTCTTGAATCTTCATCAGAACTTGTTTCAAGTTCGACATAGATCGGGGAATTTCTTTTTTCAATTGAAGGGCGACCTCGACCGCGTGCTCTTTGGGCCATCCTCCCATCTCGTTGAGGTATAATGTTTGGAGGCCTGAAGATCACACGCTCGACGTCGTCTTCACTACTTGAGTGTTGTCTCTTTTGATTTTTGACTTTTTCTTTTCTCAATCTTTGAATTGCTTTTGAACTTTGATTTTCTGCTTTTTCCTCCTTGACGTTGATCTCTACCTTAGAACAGGTATTGGACCCTTTAGGTACATAGTACGCTGCATCCTCGTAGATCCCGATCTCGTGAATAGAGAATGGTTGCAGATCACCCTTAATTTCGAACTCAATGCCATCTCGTTGGTACTTGATGCATTGATGTAGGGTAGAAGGAACCATCCTATACTCATGGATCCAGGGCCTTCCTAGGAGCGCGTTAAAGGATGTTGCCGAATCAATTATATGAAATTTTGCTTCAGTTTCAATTGAACCCACGAAGCACTAACTTGTCAGTTGAAAGCTTGCTAGTATCAATTCTAAGGTATGCGAGAGTCTTTATGTTCATCACATTGACCGATGCACCCGGGTCGACTAGAACTCTTGATAACTTAAACTTGCCCACATTTACTGTGATGTAAAGTGGACGATTGTGGTCGGCAGTTCCAAGGAGTAAATCTTCGTCAGAGAAGGTAACCCCAGGGATTTCCTTAAAGTACAAAGCTTCTTCCTCGGAAGTTGAGGCTAACTGAGCTAAGCAAATCTCTGGGTCGAGAAGTGCTTTAATTAGAGTCTCCCTCATCTCTTTTGAAAGGGCAAGGGCATCATAAATGCTCAATTTGGCGGGCAACTTCCTAAGATGAGCTAAGACATTGTAATCAACACTTGGAACATTAACGTTGGGACCCGGTGGATTTGAAAGAATTGGAGTTGATTGTTGAGCGGGGATTTGAATTGGATCATCAGAAACAACTTGTTTTCCTTTATCTGAGGAGGTAGCCTAGGGGGTAAGACTTTCCCACCACGTAGTTGTACTTGCACGACTTCATCGGAAGAACAAACTACAGGGGAGTATACGCTCTCCTTAGGCGATTGATTGTCGTTATCTGAGCGAGAGTCCGAATCTGAAAAGTCTATCACGACAGGACTCCCTTGAAAGTTAATTTTAGGGGTTTCACTATCTGATAAGACATCAGATTCGTTTCTCTCTTGAAGAGTCAAATCTAGAGAGTTGAGCGTTTGAATTTCTTGATTGATCTCAACTTGTTCTTGATTATTTTCAACAGAAGAGTCGTTTACATTTTCATTCTCAACATTAATCATCAAAATTTGAGCAGAAGGATCAGACTTTTTATTTAATTTTCGACCCTTTGCCTTTGATGGGGCAAAGTAAAAGTCAGATAATTTCAGTGGTGACAGAGGTTTTGAGCCACCATCAACCACTTGTACAGATCTCTCATCAACAAATTTCCTCCCTACAGAAAGTTCACTCTTTTCATTTTTATTCAGTACAGTAGTTCCTAAAACTACTGGAGAGGAAACTGTCCCAACGTCCTCCTGCGAAGCCTCGAAGTCAACCTCCCAGATCGGGTCCCGGGCTCTCGTCGGTAACTGTTGAGAAAGATGAAAAGATTTATTAATCGACTTTTTAAATGCCCGGGATAGTGCTATATCCCAACCATCTTCAATGGACAGAGAAGAGTTAGAATTCATACCTGAGATAGATTTGACAGACCCCTGATCCGGATCGACCAGGTATTCCTTTGGAATTATAATATTACCTTGACGGAAGTTCTTTTCTAGCCAATCTTTGAAGACGATGCAGTCTTCGATTGTGTGGCCTAACATGCGATGGTAGGGGCAAAAAGTTGGATCATCCTTCTTATTTGCCTCTTCCGGCTTCTTGGCCTCCGGCAATCGAAAATCTAGCTTCTTCTGAAGACTTTTAAATATCTTTCTCACCGACTCCCTCTTAAATGGATATGTACGAGCCAATCTCTCTTTAAAAGAAATCGGGTGAGAATCTCTTGTAGGTTGAGAAGTTACCTGAAAAGGTGAAGATTTTTGAGTTTGTTGTGTTGGAGAATTACTGGACTGAACATTCATTGGTTTCTTCCCCTTATCAACAGCTGAAACCATTGCTGTTCTCTTTTCAAAGGACTTCAATGGTTTGCTAGCTTTCTTTTCCTCAGTAGAATCCTTCAAGAATGGCATTTTGGAAGCCTCTTCCTGTAGATTACTAGCTTTATTCAAAAGTTTTTCGAAGGTTTTGATAGTGAAACCCTTCAGGAGAAAAGCAATAGGCCCGTGGATATTCTTTAAAAGAATCTCCACTGCATGTTGCTCTTGCAACTGGGGTTCACACTTCATCGAGAGATTTCGCCATCTCAAGATGTACTCAACCAAAGACTCTCCCGGTTTTTGTTTTTCGATGACGAGATCACCAACGGTTACACGCTGCTGGGCTTCTGAGAATCTCTTTAAGAATAGACTCTCGAGCTCTCTGAATGTTTTCACTGAACCATTAGGTAGATCTGCGTACCACTCAAAAGCAATACCGGATAGACTACTCACAAACTGGCGAAAGAGTAGAGCATCTGACCCTCCTGCATTGCAACAGCTCGCTCGGAAGTGGGCTAGATGCTGTCTTGGGTTTTCTAACCCACTAAAAACTTTGAATGAAGGTGGCACAAAGCCTTTAGGATAAGAAACTGAATCATATTCTTCAGGGTAGGGTCTACCCTTTGGAATGGATACAGTCCCTTGAGAATGCGCTAAGGCCTCCCTTACCTGGGTCTTAATCATCTGGCGGATATCTTTGTCGGCTGGAGAGGTTGGGGAAGCAACCTCTGGAGTTCTAGGACTTGATTCTGTTTTCCTGCTGTGCTCACCCACTGTGTGTGTTGTAGGTTGCAACTGCTCGGATTGAAATTGTTGTGCCTTGATCATCTGATTTTGCATCTGTTCCATTCTGAGCATCATCTGTTCAATTTTATTTTCCAGACTCTTGATGTATTCATCTTTCTCATTCAATTTAATTGATCCATCGGAGTCTGAATCTACTGCTGCAGAGGCTTCTTCTTTACCAGATCGGTGTCTTGAAGGCTCAGCATCTTTATTTGATGCTCTGGTCTCAACCATACAAATGTTCCCAGCTGAATCTTCTTCCATCAGATCATCTGCTTCTGGATCAAAGGCTTCAATTGCCTTGTTTTTAAGTATATCCCTTATTTCCTGTACCACCTCATCGACCGGTCTACCCTCAATTGACTCGAGATCGATTGGTAGGTACCCCTTATAATTGATCATCTCCTCAAATTCCTCATCTCCCAGCTTGGTGAGGACTTCTTGGATTTGCAGGTCATCAGTGGTAGGTTCTGCTACCAACTGATCTAACATTTCTTCATCATCCTCAAGATCTATCCCCTCCCCTCCGACTATCCCAGGGTCGGTAGTCGTGAGGGTGACATCCTCAACAGGGTGAGGGATATCTAACCTAACAGGTGACGAAGGAGTTTGACTTGTAGGAACTCCAACATCAATCTGAGGAGAATCCTCACATCCCTGAATAAGGAGTCGGGGGACCTTAACAGTTGACTGGACTGGTAAATGAACTGGTGGCTGAACTGGTGTCTTAACTGGTGTTTCTCTAATCTGAATCCCAACAGTTCTGCTTATCTTCATTGGCACATAAGGTTCATCCAAAGGTATGGGTCTCTTGCCCTTAACATCAACTGGTTGCAAGTCTTTGACAATTTCTTTTGATTTGGCTATCACAGGGGCCAACTTTGAGAGTCTTGAAGGGGGAACTGGAGGTCTACCACTGAAAGGGTGACTCCTACCAGACCCAGTTAAAACTATCTCCTCAGTTTTGACAGTTGGGAGACGAGGCACCCAATGATATCCATCTACTAACACTGAGGCAACTGGTTGCTTAACAAACTTTTTGTTTCTCCTCACTGGCTGAGGAGTCAGGTTTCTTGCTTCAGATTTTTCTTCCTTCAGAACTTCTTTCTCAAGCTTATGTGAGATCACCCCCTTCAGGTGTCTCACATATTGTTCTTTGGTCTGACCTGTCTCAGCAGCACAGGTATGAATGATGTTCCTTAACATCCTAGTTCTCAAAGTGTTCTTTTCCTTGGTGGTTCTCTTAACAGTGTAGTCGACTGGGCTAGGTGGAGAGCTAGCAATCCGCGTGACTCTCTCCTCCCCTGCAGCAGCTGCGAGGGGGTGAAAACGACTCCCTTTCAGGAGTGGAGAAGAGGCAGGGATAGGCAGCTCCTCAGCAGCCTCAGGCTCAACTAAACTCAAGGCTTTCTGTTCAGCTATCTTCCTTGACTTGGTAATTTTCTTCCTTATCCTTCTCAGTAGTTCTTCCTAGCACTCTTAGTGCCAAACAGTGCTGCAGAACTAGAAGACCCTTTTTCAACAGTAGATTTTATTTCAATTTTCTTGTCCTCACTCTGGACTGAGGGTGCAGAAGGTGTAAGGGTAGCACCTGCTGCCAGTTCCAACACTGGGGGAAGGTCACTCGTAGCTCCCACAGCTAGTTCCACTACTGGACCATTCTCGCCCTCAGCAGCGAGATTGATGATTGTTCCACCATTAACAGACAGTTTCAGAGTCTTGAAACCCATCCCAAACTGAATCGCACTGCTATGAATTAGCTCTTCGACTTGGAGGTCTCGGTCAACAGAGAACAGAAGTTTCCCAGCCATTGCAGAAAATTTGATTGTCTGAAATTTGAAAGAGAAGACTTGAATCAAACTTTTGAATTTGAATTTTGACAAGAAATTTTCTATATTTTATCACATAAATCGAATTATAGGAACTATAATCCGATATATAGTGATAAAGTATAGATATCAATTTTGACTTGAAGAAGATTTGAATTTTTGTTGTATATGTTCAACTACAAGAGAATGTTGTAGAGAATGTATAACAATAATGGTCTGGATTTTATTTGAAAGAATTTGACGGGGGTTTGAAATTTTGAAAATTGAAAGATTTTCTTTGACTATTTGAAACCAATAAGTCGGATTTGATTTCAACTTAATAGTTAACAAAATATAAAAGAAAATCAAGGAGTTTTGACTCGACTCTCTTATCCCACTGATTAGGCTAGGGATAAGATGTCAGAGGTTTGAGTTGATGAAAAGACTATATGATTAAATTTGAATCTGGAAATGGTACATGTTATACTACAAGAGAATGTTGTAGTAGTACATGTGACAGTGAAAATTGATTTTGAATTGAAAGGGAATTTGAATGACTCAAAAATCCGGCAACATCTCCCCTTATTTTTGAAACTTGAGGTGTTGAATTTGCATTCAACAAGACAGTTTACAAACATTAGGGAAAAGTTTACAGGAAGGAACTCGACTCTTTATATCTTATCAAAGATAAAATGTCAGAGTTCAAAGATTTGAAAGATACTGAAAATAAATGTTGAATTTGAGTTGTCAATGTTCATCTACAAGAAGTATTGCAGAAGAACATTCGACACGTGATGATTAAAACTTGAAGAGAATTGAACGGATATTTTTGAAAATTTGAATTTCCGGTAGCACCTCCCCTTATTTTTGAAACTCGAGGTGTTGAATTTGCATTCAACTCGACGGTTTACAAATGTTAGGGAAGAGCTAGGGCAAACCACTTGACTCTTTACATTTCAAAAGAATGATTTAAAATGAAATGTCAAAGATTAATTTATCCGGAAAAATTTGAATAAATATTACATATATTAAGCTATAACAATTGTTATAGAGAAATATATGGCAATGCATTTTGAACTTGTTTGATTTTGAAAAGAGTTTTGAAAATTTTGAAAATCCGGCGGCATCTCCCTTATTTTTGAAACTCGAAGTGTTGAACATATGTCCAACATAATGGTTTACAAACCTATAAGAGGGAGATTCTAGGAAATCAACCTGACTCTTTCATTCTGATGAATGATTCAGAATGAAATGTCAAGGACTGAAATAACCGGAGAAGTTGAAAGTACATTAACTACATACAACTATAATAATTATTGTAGAATATATAGTTGCAATGATTATTATGATTTGAAAATAGATGTTTGAAAATTTGAAATTTCGGCAGCATCTCCCCTTATTTTGAAACTCGAAGTATTGAACGTATGTTCAACATAACGGTTTACAAAAACAGGGGGGATGTTATAAGCTAACCCGACTCTTTCATTCCGACTAGTGATTCGGGATTGAAATGTCGAAGGTTAGATTAACCAGAAAATTTCAAACTTTGGATTAAAATTTGGAAGAGGAATCTATATCCTATCACACATATTGAATTATAGGAATTACAATCCTATATGTAATGGTAGGATATAGGAATCGATTGAGATTTGAAGACAATGGAATTTTGCTAAACATTTGAAATTATAACTTTGAAATTAAAGAAATCTTCTGTAAATTGTGAAACTTAGCACGCTATGATTTATTTACATGCAAGTTTGCAACATGTACAGAAAGACTTTGAAAAGCTCAGCTTGACCCTTTCGCTCTACCAATGAACTTGGAGGCGAAATGTCAAAGCCAGACTCGGAGGGAGGTTTCCTACACTCACCTCTCTTTTCACATGTCTTAATTGAGTTGGCCACACTCACCCAAGAAAGAAATGGGTAGAGGGACCAACAGAAGAAAGGTAGTCAAAACTACCGATGCAGTAAAATTTATATCGCTATTAAAGATGGAGAGCGAGATTGTCCCCAGCGGAGTCGCCATTATTTTGTTTGATTAAAAAAATATAGTTTTGAAAAGTGTTTTAATTTTCTTTGGGAAATATTTAATTTCTGGAATTTAAATTTTATAATCGAACACTTATTATGAATGATATATCGCCTCGAAAAGCGAACATATCGTTCTCTAACAGGTTCAGATTACAAATCTTTGAATTTATCTGATTATCGTAGTCAAACTCAAGGAGAAACAACATATGATCTCAAAAGATCAAAATGATGTTAAATCCAATGTTTAGCTATAATAATCTAGTAAAAGATCATTAATTTCATAATCAAGATCATGATAATAGTATGATATATCTTTTCAAGGAAAGAGGACATCGTCTATTATCGATCATTTGAAAATGAGGATAATGATCGTTGTCTTTTGAATTTCCCAAAGATAATTAATTGAAATTTTGAAAATTTGATTTTGAAATCTGGTTTGGGTTTCTAAATCTCCTACGAGCGCAAGCCCTCGTAGTTAATTACATCGTAGGAAACCAGAAAATTTCCTACGAATACTCGCGATTAAAATAGCGATACGAATTTCATTTGGAATTCAAAACTTGATATCAAGGAGGTTAAGGATTGGGATTTCAAGTGGGATTGGTTCAATGTTGAACACTTATTTCTGGAGTCAAAGGAAGAAGAGTAGGAGGTGTCTTGAGACTCTGAATTGCTTCAGAAACACCTCAAACTATCCTAAGTGTTGGGCTCGAATTAGATTGAAAGATATTTTAATATTTAAGTGGTCAATTTTATTAGAAGGTGGGAATTGGATTCCTGGAAGATTGAGGTCTTAAGATTAAAGACATGCCTTAGAACCTAAGTCTAAAATGGGTACTGAGAATCAGTGACCCGGATCCTAGCTAATGCAATGCAATCTGGACTTACCCCGGCCTGGATTGGGGAGCCAGCTAAACCACCTAAACGCTTTTAAAACCATGAGTCAAAGTCTTCATGAAATAATGGTTAAGGATGTTATTTAAGATTGAGTTTGAGGAGTTGGGGTTGACATTTAGAGCAGATCCTAATTGACCCCTTAACATATGTTGGGTTAGATGCTTACGCTAGAAATACAATTAAAGATTTAGACTCAATTTAATTTGTATCTAATGCAATGCATGCTAGTTGACTCGATAAAATGCTTAAATCAATATGAAGCAGTTTTAAAATTAGGCTTTAAAAACTAGATTTTATCCTAGAGATTGCACAACATCCCCTTGGACAGAACTGCACCCTAATAGGTCAGGTGGTCTGCCAGAACCCGCAAGCGGGGAGGTGCCTAACAAGGTAGAGAAGGTTCAATATGATGCATGAAAAACTCCCGGCGAGTCCGGGCTTACTTCTTAAGAGCGTTAGAGTTTCTATCTGAGCTTAAAAATTTTAATTTTGTTTAAGTAGAAAAAGTTTATGACCGTACCCTCACGAGCCTCCGATCGGGTTCCAGGCTAAATCAAAATCGACATGCAATAGCGCCAAATAAACTACTAAAAGCATGCGGGTCCTTAATCGCAATCAACACATCAATTAAATCATTTAAATAATTAAATCAATTAAATAAATACTCAAACTGAAAGTTCGTAGGCAAGTGCCCTTAATTATACAACCTAGGGTCTGCAGGAAAGTAAAGTGGCCGGGTACCACTGACTACAACCCGGATTCTACTCCTAATACTCAAGTGACTTTGAGATTTGAGATTCTTCTCGTTCTTCACTTCTTCGTCTCCTTAGAACTCCTTGGATCGTCGGGTCTGGATATCCAAATGAAAAGAAACTCCCCCTGAATAGGGGTGTTATCTTTTCTCTTTGGATATTTAGACTTCATCCTAATTTGGATCTCCAAATGGATAGGAACTCTCCCCTAAGGGATGTTCCTTCCTCTTTGGATTCCAAATTGGATGTTTAAACATCTCAATCTCAAAGTACTTTTAAATTTACAACTCAATTCAAATCAAATTACATCAATAGAAATTAAAAATCTAGACTCAACAACCTGCAAGGTTATCCTAATAATCGGCAGTTTATATTTAACATCCCAAGCAGTTATATATTTGAAATTAAAATGCTCAATCACAGCCACACTTAGCCATGCTCTTTTTGATTTAAAGGGGGACTTAAGCAATTTTCTGGAGCACCTGTGCAATTTGATAATTATAATTTTGCCCCCTTTAATTTATGCCATGTATGAGCATGGCCACCTGCATAAGATTGAATTAGTATAAACCGTCCCTAGCCTAGGGGTAGATCTAATCGTACAATCAATCACATCACAGAGTGCAGTAAGTAAGTAAACAAACACATCAATTCTACTACTAGCAAACAGTATGCAGTAAAAGCTCGAAAACCCGGCACACAGCAAAAAAGTAAACACCGGCCTAGCCTAAGACTAGAGTTGGTTGTCCTAGCAAACCATCTAAAGTGCGTGTAGGAGGCTGCGTGGCTTTGATATGTCCTAAATAGGCAATTGATTGAAGTTGCTTAAAGTTCTAGTTGGTTGAAGGCTTAAGGGAGTTTTGATTTGAGTTTAGATCTTAATGACTTAAAATTAATTTTAAATTTGATTTTAATTATTAGTTGGATATCACCTTTGTTGCACACCGAGGCCGTGAAGTTTATTTCACCTTCCTTGGGGCTAATTTAATAGCCTCGTAGGCCTGGGTTACCCAGTGGTACCCGATATAATTAAGTGATTTGA
The DNA here is from genome assembly GCA_019925795.1 of Dendrobium chrysotoxum. NCBI lineage: Eukaryota > Viridiplantae > Streptophyta > Magnoliopsida > Asparagales > Orchidaceae > Dendrobium > Dendrobium chrysotoxum. The sequence continues at coordinate 23,412,659 of CM034307.1, read as the reverse complement.
GTTTGATTAAGGTTTAAAGGTTGATTAATTTTAATTAGAATTAGTTGATTGCTGGTTTTAAGTTCAAATTAATGTTTTCTGGAATTTTGAATGATTTATTGGATTTTGGAATTTTTTTGATTATTTTAATGATTTAATTCAAGGGTCAAAAGTTAACTTTTTGATTTAAAGGGTTTTCTAGGAAAGTTAATATTTTATTAAAATACTAGACCTTAATACGATCAGTTAGACAGTAAGTACACTAAATTGGATTTTTCTACATTTTATTATGAATGTTTGAAGTTTTGACTTGAATTTGAACTAAGTTTGACCAAAAGTTGACTTTTTCAAAATTGATTGATTTCTGGAAACTTAGCATTTTTAATAAATATTAGAGCTTAATATGAGTCATATGCCTTCGAGTTTGCTCAATTTGGAGTTCATTTGAATTAGTTATGAATTTTTGAAGTTTTGACTATTTATTGAATTATTTAAATTGTTTAATTAGAGACCTTTTTTATGATTTGAATCCAAATGATCTCCAAACTTCTTGAAATCAACTCCAAAGGTCATGAATGACCTAAGGAGTGATCTCCAAGTGTTTGGAAATTTTCTAGAATTTTTAATTATTTTTAATTAATTAAATTAATTAAATATTGAATTTCAATTAAACTTAAATTAAACTTAATTTTGAAGTCCAGTCAAAGGGCTTTTATTTTTCATTGATTAAGGGATTGATGCTGGTCAGTTTGAGGGGTTATGTGTAATTTTTGGATTTGAATTTGATTTATTACAATTTTTGAAAGGTTTAAGAGCTTAATTAAGGTTTAAACTTGATTAGGTTAATTAAGGGGTTTAATGATTTCAAAAGTCAGTGGGAATTTTTCTTGAGGTTGAGCATGTCACTAAGTTTAAATGGTTTGTGTTTCAAGTCAATGGGTAATGAATCCTAATTATGGGAAATATTCTAAGTTCTCTAAACAAAGTCCTTAATTATTGTCCTTAATGATGTCACTAGGTTAATTGATTTCAAATCAAAATCACTAACTCTTGATATAAAATTCACATGATATGCACATATTAAATAATCAAACCTAAATCTAAGAAAGCCTTAAACTAAGTGGTGTGTGTATGTCCTTAAGCATACATGGATTAACATAACGTATGTAATTAGAAACAAGATTAGAGAACAACCAAAATATGATTGTTCACTAATCATCCACATTAATTCTATTCAATCAATTTTAACCTATATTTGAAATTCCAATGGACCTCTCAAATTAATGATTTAAGTAAATATAATTTTTGAAATAGCTTTGAACTATATATATATATATATACATATATTAACATATATATATATACAAATTAGTTTTGAAATTAAAATAATTTAAAAATATAATCAAATTAATTTTAAAATTGTTGAGAGGACCTCTAATTTAATTGGAAATATTTTTGAAAATAAAATTTAATTTTAAAAAATGCTTAATATAATATTTAATATAATATTAATTAAGTATTTAAAATGTTGGAACTATTTAAAATACTTAAAATAGAAATATTATAAATTTAAATTAATTATTAAGGTTTAAATATTTAAAATATATTAACTGATTTAGAATGATTTTAAAATAGGTTTGTTTTAAAATTAAGAAATTAAATTTATTTATTTTAATTAAATAATATTTAAAATAGCCAAATAAATAATATTCAAAATTACTTAAAATACAGAAAACATTTTAAAATAATTTTAATTTTAAATTAAAGGTCTTGAAAATCCAAGCAATTTGATATATTATATTGATTTTTTTGGGTTTATATTTGATTTATAGCATTTTTTTGAAGTTCTTAAGGTTTAAAATATATTTAAAATCAATTAAAATATGTTTAATCAGTCCCTGGCGGTGGGATGTCAATGCGGCGGCTTCTGATTCATTCAGACAAACCGCGGAGGCGGCGGGCAATCATTTGTAATGATTGCGCCGCCGCGCAATCATTGCAAATGATTGCAATGACGGCGCGGTTCGGTCCTGCGGTTACTAAACCACGTCAGCACGATATGGGCCGTCCGATCGAGCGCTGTTTCGAGTGGACGACTATGATCAAGCCAAATGACGCAACGAAACAGCGAGCACATACACGGGCGGACCGTAGGATGGCAAGACGAGATCGGAACCGTTGATCAAAGAAATTAACGGTCCAGATTTCGTCCCAACGCAAAGGTTATCGTTAACGCCCTAAAAATGATTAAATGCTTCGTTCTCTCAATCAGATCAATTATTTTTAATGAAATTTTAAATATAAGAAGCATAGATGAACAGAAATTATGTGGGTATGGTTTCAAGGCTTGAAAAGTGCTTTTTCAAAAGCTAATTAACTCTAAGTGTAGAAAGTAGGGTTTGAGATTTTGACCTTGATAATGGACGGATTAAACCGCTTTTGGGCTCTCTGAAATTGTTGTTTGTCCACGCTCAATATTGCTGAAGACACCTTAGCTTGATATCGTTTGGATCGAGCACTATCAGGCTTAGACGGATCTTGACGTGAGCTCGCCGGAATCTGGCCGCCGACGGGATTTGACCGGCTGGATTTCGCTTGGAAAGTGAGGAGGAGTACCTTGGGAGCTCTAGGAGAATGAGTCTAAACCTTAGAAGCTCTGGTTGGAGAGAGAGGGTCAAGGTGAGAATGAATACTCCAAATAGGGTTTTGCCCTATTCAATCCATTCCAGATTGAATGGATGGCTGAGATTGACTGCTTAGACTCCCTGATGATTGCCAAGTGTCCAGGAAGTTGTTGGGAGCAGGAGGTCTCAAGGACACAAGGATAAATGACATGTAAAGGTCATTTTGTCCCTTTGTGGCCACGTGGAATTAAAGGGAGCCATTGGATTTGAATTCAAGGGTTGAGATGAATTCTAGAGAGGTTCTAGAATATCCTAAAATTGCTGGAGAGGTTTAGGAGGGAAGAGATTAATCTTAAGAAGGGTTTTGACCCTCTTTGACCACTTCCTAAGCTTGATTTGACTATCTTGACCAGTCCAAGGCCACTTGGACTGCTGAGATGGCATTGGAGGATGCTTGAGGTGTTAGAATAATAGATTGGAGGAGTTTAATGCTTGAGGGTTAAGATTTAAATGGGTTAGAAAGGTTTTAAAAGAGCTTTGACTATATGTTGACTAGTCAAATGGCAATGTTGACTGTTGAGGTGGCAGCCAAAGAACCTCAAGAACTAGTTGGAGAAGATTGGAAGGGGTTTGATGATTAAGGCTTGTTTTTTTTTTTAGTATTTAGAAGGAGATTTGAAGGGGTTTGACCAAGGATTAGGTTTGACCAAGTCAAACCTAAGATGATTTGACCTCAAATAGGTTTGAATAGATTTGACTTAAGTTTTGAGATGGGTTTGATAGCTTAGGGGATTTGGTTGGATAAAATGGGTTGGAAAAAACCCATTTAAAGTCTTAAGGGGTTTTGAGTCAACCTAGGTTGACTTAGTCAACTAGGTTGACCCAGGATCTGGGTTTGGGTTGAACCAATCTCAAGTGATATATAAAGTCTAGCAGGAGTGTTTTCAGGGGTCAAATAGGTTATTTGGGTCAAATGACCTATTTAGACCCTTAATGGGCTTAATGGGTCAACTGGGTTGACTTGGTCAACCAAGTTGACCCAGGACCAGGGACTGGGTCCAACCAGTTCAGAATGACATTCTGAGTCTACTGGTGGTGGTCTCAAAGTCTGAGGAGGTCGTTTGGTCAAAATGACCTATTTGGGCCCTTAATGGGCCTTTGGGTCAAACCTGGTTGACCTGGTCAACCAGGTGGGTCCAGGGTCTGGAGATAGGCTCAATAGACTTGAAATGTCATTTGGAGACCAATGGAGGTGGTCCTAAAGTCAGAGGAGGTCATTTGGTCAAAATGACCTATTTTGACCCTAAAGGGGCCTTCTAGGTCAACTAGGTTGACTTGGTCAACCAGGTTGACCCAGGGGCTGGTTCTAGGTTCAATGGGTTTGGTTTGACATTTGAAACTTGCTGGAAGTGACTGCATTTGATTTGGAGGTCATTTGATCAAAGTGACTATTCACACCCCATAGGGGCATTTTAGTCATTTTGACCCCTCGTCAACTAGGGGTCAAATTGAGTCCAAAAAAATGCAGTTTATTACTTAATGGGTCATAATCAAGGGTCTGGAGGTGATTGGAGGCTTTGGAGAAAGCTCCAGGGTCAAAATCCACTGGGTGGCAGGCCTAGTGGCATAGACTGTAAATATCTGAAGGTTTTACAGCCTTTGGATTTCAATTCAGTTTCTGGGGTTAGAGATCTCAGAATGAGCTCAAATTTGGAGGGTTATCTCTAGAGACATGTCAAATCAGTGTGGAACTGACAGATCTTGAATCAGAGGTCATTTGATAGGGTTTTGAAATATTCAAAGATTTGCTGGAAAAGGCTTTCAGGACTTAGACCTTTGGCCTTGGATTTCAATCTGGAAATCTGGTTTTGAATTGGATTTTAAGCTTGAATGATAGGATTTGAATTAAGTTTAGATTGAATTGAAGCTTGGAAATATCTAGAAGAATCCTAGGGTTTAGAATAGGTCCTAGAGTCCAAATCAGCTTAAGGGAATCCTAGGGTCTAGAATAGATCCTAAGGACTGGAGTCTGGGAAGATCCTGGGATCTAAAAGTCCTAAGGAAATCCTAGGATCTAAGGTCTGGAAGCATCCTATAATCTAGAAGAATCCTAAGATCTAGGAATCCTAAGATCTAGATTGATCCTGGGATCTAAAATCTAGGAAAGATCTTAGGATCTAGAATAGTCTGGAAATTTGATTGATTTGAGATCAGGGTTGATTTGCATTTGGATTGATCTTAAAGTCTGGATTGATCTAAGATCAGATTGATCCTAGGGTTAAGATTGATCCTAAGGATTGAAAAGATCCTAAGGACTGGATTGGTCCTACTGAACTCATACAAAAATGAGGTCAACAGTAGGTAGAAGCTATCTCACTTAAGAAAGTCAAATCAAAGGATGTGATACGCTTCTTTTGCAATCATATTATTTATCGCTTTGGTATTCTGTACCGTATGTTTCTGATAATGGCTCATCATGTAAAAGCACTAAGATTGCTAGATTTGCCTTCCACCATAATATTAATTGACGATACTCTTCGATCTACTATCCTAGAGCCAATGGCTTAGTGGAGCCATTTAATAAAACTCTCATCCAATTGATAAGAAAAATTCTTGTAGCAAATAAGCGAGAGTGGCATGATAAGTTACCCGAAGCATTATGGGATTATAGGACTACATACCATACTCTTACTCAGTCTACCCCATATGCTTTGGCCTTCAAGGTTGAAGCAATCCTCCCACTTGAGGTTGAGCTCCCCTTATTTCATGTGGCTGTTAGCCATAATCTTTCCTATAAGGATAATGCCTGACTACAATTAGAAGAGCTTAATGGTTTAGAAGAGATTTGTCCACAAGCTCATCAGAACCTCAAGCTATACCAGGACGACATGGCCCAGTCACATGATCGCCTTATTCGACCCTATACTTTCTAGGTTAGTGACCTAGTTCTTATCTTGCGCAGGCCTATCATTTTACTTCGTCACCAAAGTGGTAAGTTTGAGCCTATTTAGGAAGGCCCCTTTGCTGTAGAATAAGTTTATGAAGGTGGTGCTTACCTACTAATTGATGTAAATGGTGTTCACCCTATGCCTATCATCAATGGGTTGTACTTGAAGAAGATCAATGGGAAGTACTTAAAGAAATACTATGCTTGCATTCAGTATATTATAGGGGGAGCCTCCCTACCACATATAAATTTCCCTCTATATAGGTGCCACCTAAAAGGTTTTCTCTTACTTTTTGATAGTTTGTGTGGCCACGATGATTTATCCTCTACCACATACTTTTTGTCGAGAAGTGTATAAGGCTATCCTTAAAGGTGATACATTAATATGCCGTTGGGATGTTTGTGCTTATGTCTGTGCACACCAATCACATTGGTTCTATCGCATAGAACCTTCAATTTGTCTCCCCCTTGGAAGGGTTTCTCCTAATTTTACTTGTCACCCCCAAGTGTGTTCTGGGTTATGAAAACTAATATGTATTATTTTCTTGGATTTTGCTCATTCCTCTAATGCAAATCATATGATTCATGTATCTTCAAGCTTTATGGTTTGCTTAGTTCAGTATAGACTTATGGAATCTATACGCTTTTGAATTCACCATAAGTTTTAGCCTCCCGGTTTTGCTTTTCACCCCAAAGTGTGGTCTGGGATATCAAAACCACTTGTTCCAACCCCTTTGTGGAAGGTGATACTAGGTCCATGCCTAACTTATGCTAGTCAGGTGTGGCGATGTTGACCCACTATCCCTGTGTGAATTTCTTTCTTCTATCAATTTTATTATGATAGTTGTGCTCTCTCTAGTTCATTCACATGAGTTGGATGTGGCTTAGGTTACCAAAGCCAGTGTTTCACTTCTTTGTAGACCATGTGTAATCTCTCTCTCCCTAGTTTTATTCATGTGACGAATATGACCTGGGTTATCCAAGCCAACCATATTTCCCTTTCTTTATGTTCCAGTTATTAGAGATATTTCATACTAGGAGCAACTCATGGGTATTGTAAACATTTCCTCTACCGTGTGTTATCTTTGATAGCATGGGATATGCCCAGCCTATGACTGTGAACAAATAAAAAAATATGTATAACAAAAAATATATGATGATAAAAAGAGAGGAAAGCTCTCAGTTGAGCAAAATCAATTTCCCATTTCACAAGTGGAACCCGGCTTTACTGTCCAAGAGCTCAAGTTCCCCCAGACTTCTCACCCTTTCCCTCTCCTTTGAAACATCTCAGTGATCACTTTAAGGATGACCCTACAGTTATTTTGTTATTATCTTCATTGGTAATATGGTACATCATGTTTTGGATATTAACATCACTTCTTTGTGGGTTTGGAATTTCCTAGGAAAGGATCAGCCCCCTTATGTTCTCTCTTAGCAACCTACTCTTCCATTCATACCCTACTCCTAGCTAATAGAGTAGTTCTATGGATGTGTTGGTGTTGCTTTCACCTTTCACCTGGTCCAACCAGTTAGTGTGGGTGTTATCGCTGTGATCTTCTAATGATTGTTAGTGGTTATTATCCTTGGTGGCAAGTGTATCCCCTCGCTACTTCGAACTGTTCCCCTAGTTGTGATTTAGTACATCATGTCTCAGATGTTAGTATCACTCATTTGAGAGCTTCAATTATCTATCAAAACATCAGCTCCCTAGCTTCTTTTAGTAACCTACTATCCCATCCATACCCTACTCTTAACTGCAAGAGTAGTTTTATGGATGCATTGGTGTTGCTTTCACTTCCCATAGGGTCCCATTAGTTGGTGTGGGTGTTACCATTATGATCTTTTGATGATTTTTGATCCCATTTAAAATTATTATCCTTAGTGGTGAGTGTATCCCCTCACTAATCTGATTTGTCTCCCCATTTGTGATGTAGTACACCATGTCTCAGATGTTACCATCACTTCTTTGTGAGCTTTGACTTTCTAGTAGAAGATCAGCTCCCTAGTTACTTTAACCACATACTTACCCATTGGGACCAAACTCTTGGTTGCCAGAGAGGTTCCAAAGATGTGTTGATGTTGCTCTCACTTCTTACAGGGTGCCATCATTAAGTATGGTACAACTCTGTAATTCCTTAATGATTATTTCTCCTTGATATAGTTCTTTTCTTCGTAGTGACTGTCCCCTCGCTACTTTAGTGGTTGTCCACTTGGAATGAGATCGACCCTCTCACACTCTTCTAATGGCGTATCGCTTTCTGTTGTCCATCAACCGATGCCTCCGCATCATGTGATTTTAGTGTTGCCTAAGAAATTCCACCAGTTTTTGGATACTCGTTGCCACGACGACTTGTCCTCTACCACGTAGTAGCTAAAATGTTGGTTCGAGATTTCTTAGATAACTATTTTCTTGGAATTCTCCCATCTATCTTTTCTTTTCCCTCACATCCCTACACAGGTGTGCGTCAGGTTGTTGTTAAGGTGATTTTTTTTCTCTTTTGTTATGTTGTTTCGATATGGTCAGACAGACATTAAATATTTTGACTCCTTACTCACAGTTTTGATATGGTAGGTGAGTATTAAGCCATTCACATTTGTTGTTTCAATATGGTCAAGCAAATGTTGAACCTTTCTTGGTTGGGTGCTCGATAGAGTTTCTAGGAGGCATACTTCACCACCTCTTCACTCCCCCTATTTTATACCTCGGGTTATGGGGTTGTTGTGCTTTTTTTCACTCCTTGTTTCACTATTTCAATATAGTCAGGTAAACATCAAGTGGTCTACATTCACTATTTTGATATGGTCAGGTGAATCTCAGACTCTTTTACTGATTGTCTTGTTGTTTCGATATGGCCAGCGGGCATCAGATTGTGTGACTTCTTTATTTGTTATTTCGATATGGTTAGGCAAGTATTGAGTCACCCCCATTCATTATTTTGATATGGTCAGATAAATGTGGGATTCTTCCACCTTCTATTCTGCTGTTTCAATACGGTCAAGTAGGTAGTTGGTCTACTCTCTTCCCTTGCTTTATATTCACTATTTCGATATGGTCAGTTTAATATTGAGTTTTCCCCCATTCACAATTTCGATATGACTAGGTGAATGCGGAATCCTTCCACCTTCTATTCTGTTGTTTCGATATGGTTAGGCAGGTAGTTGGTTTACTTTTCCTTTCGCTCGTTGTTTCACTATTTTGATATGGTCAGGTGAACATCGAGTTGTCCACATTCACTATTTTGATATGGTTAGGTGAATGTGAGACCCTTTACCTTTGTTTCCACCTTCTATTCTACTATTTTGATATGATCAGACAGGTAGTCAGTTTTACCTTTTCCTTTTGCTCATTGTTTCACTATTTTAATATGGTCAGGTGAACATCGAGTTGTCCACATTCACTATTTTGATATGGTCAGGTGAATGTGAGACCCTTTACCTCTGTTTTCTTCTTTATTCTGCCCTTATGAGAGGGTAAGGCAGATAGATGAGCCCTCTACTTCCTTTCTTTGATGATATTTCACTAGTCAATCACCGCCCCTATTGGGGGTCCATTTGTTAACCTTTATTTTTTCATCAAACCCTAGATCGAGGGGGGTTGACTTGGTTAAATTGACCAAGCTAGACCCCAAGACCTCTTTCATTGGGTTCAGTAGGTCAAATCAGGTCTGTGGAGAATAGATCAAGGTCTTGGGTCAACCTAGGTTGACCAAACTAGCCCAAATATCTCCCATTTGAATTTTAATCAATTTTAAACTCCCCTTGGCTCAATCCCTCACCCATTTGGGTCTAAGTGACCATGTTGGCTGGATCAACCCATGGCTTGGTCAACCCAAGCCTTACATGGTAAAATTTGACCTATTCAACTCAAATTCCCCTCTCCCTTTGCATTTAATGCCTTCCTAATCTCTCCTTGGCCTAAACCACGGTCAAAGAGCCCTAATTACCTCCTACTACTTGCCCTATAGATGATCCTAATCGTTCATCATAGACCTAGGACTATAAATAGAAGCATTAGGGCATCATAGAGAGGACTTTTGTATTATTTCTCTCCCTAAGCTCTCTAAGCCCAATTTTCTTCATGAAAGAGCTACCCTAATCTCCCTCCACCTTTGCCACGCTAGACTCACTGGCCAAGCCTCGCCAGCGGTAAGATCTCCAGTATACTAAAGGCCCAATCCTTCCAAAAAGAATTCACGTAGATCCATCATGATTCGAAATATGATTTCTTCTACAAAATGGAGCGTAGACAGTCTACAAGTGCAACAAACCTAAGATCTCTGAATCCATTCATTGGAATAGGTAAAATGGCAAACCCTAATCTAGGATACTTAGAGTTACAAATCTTTTTGTACATCATGTTTCAGACTGCGAATTTAGTCCCCCATGAATGTTCTTCATGCCTAGTACCTGTGTTTAAAATTTTGTTAAATTTCATCACGTGGATCGAGAGAACGAAGCAAAATATGGGTTTAGGATTCAGTTTACATAACCCGATGATTACATAAGATCCAGATAATTGACCGCGCGATCAATGGTCTGAATCCGTCCGTTCCGCAGCATTTGTCCGACCGTGGATCCAATCCCACGCTCATTTGCTCTATCCAACTAGATCTAAGCTGTTTATTTGTTTCAGCAGAGGATCAAATGGTGAAGAGGCCTAGCATACGTGGCTAAGTGGATACCGCGTCTGCAATAATCTTTGTCGCGGTCATTGCAGCAATCATTGCCGGCAGCGTAATCATCATGCCGCTAAGCAATGATTGCCATTGGTTTGGGGAGCCAATCCCGCTCCGCCACGTAGCCACTGCTGGTTATTTAAAAAATTGATTTTTAAAATTAATTTTAATTACTTTTTTAAATAAGATTTCCTTAAAAATTAATTTATTTTTTTAAAATAAAAAAATACTTATAATGTATCAAAATTTTTAGAATTTAATTTCTTTTAATTTAAAATTAAAATTATTTTAAAATATATGATATATTTTGAATTATTAAAAAACCATTATTTTTAAATATTTAATTTAATATTATATTACTTTTTTTTTCAAAATTTAAAATTTTCAAATTAGAATATGCTAAATAATTAAACAATTATTTTAAAACCTATTAATAAAATTATATTTATTTAGGATATATTTTATGTTTTAAGTGAATTTTGATTATTTAAAATTGAATATTTAATTAACATTTATATTTATTTATTTATTGTTAATAATTAAAAAACATTTAGTTTTAAAATCAGAGGATTAATTTCTAAATTATTTAATTTTAAATTAGGCTTAATATAAGGAATAGTTACTTTAGATAAGTTCTAATTAGGTAAATATTTAATTACTTAATTAATAATTAATTAAATTCAAACTCAAATATTTTCTTAAATTTTATGAATTTTTTGTTAAAATTACTTCAAATTTTAGGGAGATTTTAATATTTAATTAAAAATTATTTTAAATATGAATTATTTTAAAATTATTTTAAATCCCTTTTAATTATTTTAAACTTTAAAAATTCATATTAAATTTATTTTAAATCCTAAAAATTCATATAATACCTTAAATATCTTATTTTTAAACTTATAAATCTATAGTTATATATATATATATATATATATATATATATATATATATATATTAAATATTTTAAAATCATACATATATTTAAATCATTAAAAATTGAGAGATCCCTTTGAAGTTTCAAACATGGGTTGTGCATATGAATAGAATTCATGGGGGAAGCTTAGTGAATAATTAGACTCCAATCATTCACTAATCACATCGTTAATTCTTTTAATTGTCATTTGATTTCTTTTGCATGTTTAGGACACACGAGCACTTAGCCTAGGCTCTCCTAGTTCTAAGGACATATTTTGTGATGATGTGTTGCATTTCCCTTTATGTTACCCCAAGGGTTAGTTATTAACACTTGATTTAAACCTATTTAACCTAGCGACACCTTAAGGACAACAATTAAGGACCAGTCTAGAAAACTTAGAGAAATTCTAGGGATTGGGGTATACCTCCAAATGACATAAAACTTGAACTATCTAAACTTAGTGACATTTCAAACTCCCTAGAATTTTCTAGAAAATTTAGGACCCTTTTAGCCACCTAATTAATAAACCCTAATTCACCCTTTAATCAAACCCCCATAACTTTAAAAAATTATAATAAATTTAAATTAAATCCAAAAATTACCCATATTATTTCAAAATCTTCAGAATTTAATATTTAATCCAAGAAAATTAAAACCCCCCTTAATTGGACCTTAATTTCAACATTAAATTAATTTAGATTAAAAATCACCTGTTTAGTTAAATTAAATAATTAAAAATTATTTAAAATTCCAAAATTTATCCAAACACCTGGCAACCCTTGCTTGGGTCATTTCTGACCTTTGGGGGTGATTCTAAGAGGTTTGGGATTGATTTGGATGTAAATTCCTAAAATACCCTAATTGAGCAATTTTAATAATTTATTAATCACCCAAACTTTAAAAAAATCATAACTAATTCTAGAAAAATCCAAATTGGGTAAACTAAAAGGCATTCTACTACAATTAAAATCTACTATTTATAAAAAATATAAACTTTCAAAAAATTAACTTAAATTAAAAAGTCAACTCCTCGGTCAACCATAGTTCGATAACTAAGGCCCGAAACTTCTAAAAATTAAAACTTTGAGTAAAAAATTGAAATCTAGCAAACTCAAAGTCTAATTACTCTCCTTAAGGTCTAATATTTAATAAAAATACTAAAGCTCTAGAATATTGCTTATTTCTAAAAGATAACTTTGGACCCCTTTAACTTAGTAGGTAGGGTGCCCCTAGACCTTCTAAAATTTGCTAACTCAACCTAAACTTCAGAGAATACTACCCCAAGCATTAAAATGGACCAACTAATTGAATTAATCAAAATTAACCTCAAAATAATAATAGTTAAACTTTAAACTAAAAATCCCCTTTTGACCTTCAATAAATTGGATCACAAATAACTTGAACTAATTACCCAACATATGACACATCCAAAACCACACAACCTACTACAAACACATAGAATTATTTGCTAGGGCATAGCTTCTAGCTCTAGGTTAGGTTGGTGCTTTTTTTTCTTTCTATTTCTGTGGTGTGACACTTTGCATGTGGCACATGTGCTAGTTGTTTTGATTTTTTGTGATAATTGCTGTGATGATGATTTTTATGATTGTACTTTCTTTATGATATAATGTGCAATAGATTACCCATAGGTTAGGGGCGATCTGCTACAAATAATGTTTTCTACATGTTGCTATACTCATGTAGCGCTAATAATGGGGGATAAAATAAATAAATCATTTATGTATATAACTGCTACAGGTGCTTCAGCCGGTTAGCCCCCAAAATAAATAAGAGTATGGCCATGTGTGGCTGGCATGAGTACTTTTATTTCCATATATAACTGCTTGAGATGTTTTATTTTACCTACTTAGGTAACCCTATAGGAGAGTCGAGATTTTTTATTTTCACGATGTAATTGTTTTTGATGTATCGAGTTTTGAAAGTCTCTGAAAATAAGGCATTTCAAACACAAGGGATCCAAAGGGAAAAGAAAACTCCTTACAGGAAATTTCTTTTCATTTGGATACCCTTCTGAATAATGAACCATATAAAGACCGAAGGATGGCTATCTATAGAAGGACCCAAAGATGAAGATCAAGATAAAATGCCTTGTTTTTAAGACTTGCATCATTCTATAGGATTAGAATCTAGGTTATTGTCGGTGGAGCCTGGCCAGCATTACTTTTCTGTAGATCCTGGGTTATATATTATATAGCACTTACCATGGACTATTGGACTTTCTTTTACTCTATTGGATATTTATATTGATGTGTTTACTTTGCTTACACTATAGAAATTGCCTGTTTTTTATAGGTCTCTTTCTTACATGTGTATTCGCCTGATTTCATTAGTCTCTTTAGGGATAAAACTTTTTTTACTCTTAATTATAATTCAAAATTTTAAGGATTAAATAACATAGAAAGCTAACAATCTTGGGAATAGCCAGAGATCATTTAGGGTCGCATGCATATTAATACATCTTCTCTTTCCTTCCTTTAAGATACTTCTCTGCCTGTGGGTAGAGTTTAGATAATCTGACATATGAGGATGAGATGCTAAACCTAGGGAAACTTAGTCTTCTAAAAAAATATTTTTAAGACTTCTTTAAAAAAAACTTCAGGCATTCATGATTTGGATAGCTTCAACTAGCATGCATCACATTAGAAACTAACAAAAAATTAAAACTTAATTACATTAGTTCTAGGAGCATAATACCCTTCATAAGTGTAAGGCCACTTAAGAACCTCTTTAGATGCCAACCTTAACTTCTAAAAATTGATCCACCCACCCATCTTTCATAAAGACCGGACAGTATGGATTTTATGCGATTAGGTGGTTAGCTGGCTTTCCTTTTTAGGCAGGATATAAGTCTAGAATATATTAGCTTGGACACAGGTGTTAGTGTTGTGTGTAGAATAATAAACCCACTAGATTTATGGTTCAAGGCTACTACTATCAGTGTCCCGTAGTATGCCTCATCGGTGGGTAAGTCCTCTATCCTTCAAAGGCTATAAACCCCTGTTGACCTCGTTTTAGTTCGATTTGCCCTCGAGCATCTTCGAGTGACTTAGTTGAACTCCGTCGAGTCTAACGTAAGCTCGAATCCACTCGAATTGATCCGAATTACACTCGACCGGATTCTTTTAGCCTCGATCAATTTATTTTAGCCCTCGTCGAGCCCGTTTCGAGTTAGGTCGAAGTCAAATCGGGTCTAATTTCACTAAATTAATATAGTCAAGCCGCATCGAGCCCCTGTCAGTCTAATTTAACCCAAATTGTTTTTTTAATTTGTGCTTATCTCTATTTAATTAAATCAATCAAACCCAATCGAATTCTAATTTGAACCAATTTGAGTCGAATTTGCATTCAAACCTAATCCGGGTCAGCCTAATTTAATCCTATTTGAGGTCCATTGACTTTCTGAATCATTTCAAACCTAATATCAAATCAGGAAATGCAATTAGCGGTCCCGATTTTATCAAACCTGAAGTCTGTTGTCGCCGCAGTACTACAGTCGCGTGAGCTTCCCACTTCAGGATAGAGGCAGACTTTTTTTTTTTTCGCAGAACTCGAGCGCGGCAAAGCTATTTCGGTGTATGGGGATGGGATCGAGAAGGCGGAGCAGCGGGTTCGTCTCCGAGGTTCGCAACTCTCCCGGGATAACCCATTTGGCTCCCCCATTCGCAAAAGGAGAGAGGATCATTTTATTTTGCACTCCAGCTCTCTCTCTGAGGACCTGGCTCTACTTTTCGCGAAATCCCCCAGGCTTCCGTCTCCCTCTGGTTCGCGAAAGCTAGATAGGCGGAACCCCTCTCCCGTTTCTATTTTTTTTTCGCACCACACCCGCCCCTCTCCTCCGTCTCTCTCAGTCGGAACCGAAGAAGCCAAACCGAAGCCCCCTATTTGCCGTCGAGTTTGCGCGTTCTAGCCCCCGCCGCCGGCCTTCTCGCGTACAGGTAACCTTCCCCATGTTCTTCTTTCCACTTTCTAATAAGAATGTCATTTTAGTATTCATCTATGGTGTCTCTTTTTTTTTTTCTTCTCTAATGGTTATCCCTATCTTCCCTACATGATCACATTCCCGTTTGGAGTTAGACTGGCCCAATGATCTGAATAATTAGTGAAGCCTTCTTGTGGAAATGGACTAAGATATGGATGGTTTTGTTTTGTTTCTTGAAATGATGGATGCCTTAAGTCATGGCTATACTATAGTTCTTTTTTGCCATGCATGCCATATTTAGTCTCATGCGAGATTGTGCTTTTCTCCACAAATGATGATCTGTGTAACTTGATTCTTTTAAATAAAAAAATATATGACTATGGCTCTCTACCTCATTTTGCCTCATTAGGTCTAAACCCTTTGCCAACTCATCCGTAAGATGTGACGTTGATCTTTCACTCTTCTCAGGCAACTATGTACATTTGATGGATTTTTCTTTTCTTTTGAATGGGAACTGTGTTCATTATTGTGAATAGGTGGTATGATATCTCGCATGATGAATGCAGTTGCATTGTCGGATTTTAAAAAAATGTAGTTGAAAGAGATAGTGTTATCAGATCCCTAGCAGTATAAATTTATGATTTGAACCTATTATTCTGCATTAAGTGAACCTTTCATTATTAATGATAAATGTGATATCTTTTTTTTTAAGGAAAAAAAAAAACCATGAGTAGATGGGAGATTTAGTATATATAATTGTACATCGGTGGTATGACTTTCTTCTAGTGATTCGTTTGTGGTATTGTGGGACATCGTTACGTTGTCACTTTTACCAGCATTGTTGCTATTACAAGAACTTGTTTCCATTTGGTTGCCCACTCACATGTTCTAACTTCGTTAGATATTCTGTAGTGGGATGAACTAGGAGCATTTAGTTTTAGCAGGTTTGCAATCATGTTATTGTTATTCATTCATTATAATAGTTTTGAAGGTTTCCCTTCTGTACGCAAGTTATATTGAAATTGATTTGAGGTGTTGAACTGTGCTCATATTCTCCATCCTCATTTAATGAATAAATTAAATGGCAACATGCGATTTCAAGCTTGAAAGGCATGTCCATTTATGGTAGAACTAAAAGCTTGAAATACTATCGTCCCGTCTCTTCTATTTTGATACATGGTTACTATTTCCTAAAAGTTAGAATGTTTGGAGTTGTTGAAGTCTTGTTTACATTTTGGCGTTTGGGCCGCAAATGCATCTTTTTGTCAATTTAGAGATATGTGGAGTTTTATAGCATTCTTGTTCTCCGAAGAGCTTTGCGAGTTGCTTTATGTTCAAAAGATCTATAGTTTGTCTTATGTTTAAGAGACTTATGGGTTGTTTTATGCTTGAAAGGGTTGTGATTCATTTTATGTTCGAAGGGACTTCGGTTTGTTCCAAGTTTGAAAGTTTCATGGGTGGATTTATGATGGGTTTTAGATTTGTATTACCATGAAGAGCTTTATGATAAATTTTCTTGAATGTTCTATGGTGCAAGTTTTGTGAAGCCTTTCTATTGCGAAGTTTTCTTTGACAAGTCTATCCCACGATCGAAAAGGTTCTTTTGCATTAGAAAGAGTCATATTGGATTTTATGTGGCAGGGTTTTATGAGTCGTTTTGCTTGAAGGTCCTATGAGTCGTTTTGAGGATTAAGAATTTTGTGAATGGCTTTGCATTTGGAAGGTTTTGGGAAGCTCTCTAAGTCCCTTTGGAACAAAAGTGAACTCTCATGAATGAATTTTTGTTCTCTCTTTGTATTTGGGTCTTAAGAATGGGTTTTAAGATAAGTGTGAAGTAGAAGCATGTTTGGATTCGATATGAAGGAGTCTGGTTCTGATCTTGAAGCTTGTTTCTTTTCATTACTTTAAGTTTTATATAAACATGACTTAGATAATTGTGTTGAATGTTCTAAATGCTAGTTCGAATCGTGGGGACAGAAAATAGCACCTAATCCTCCTTTCTTTTACTCATGTTGCATTGAATTAAAGGAAGGAGTGTTTTAAAGGGTATGCTTGGCTTTGAATAAGCATGCCCAACCTTAAGGTGCTAACATTTATTTTATTACATCGCCTTTTCATTTTCTTTTTTATTTCAGTATCATTGTCTTTCATTTTGTTTCCTCGCTTTTCTACTACTTGCCTATTTATGTTTTAAAATTAAGTGTTTGCAAAAGTGTGAAAGCCCAAAGGTGCAAAGTGGCTCAACCGGTATACAAGCCCGAAAGTGACAAGGTACGTTGATATTTTTAATAATGTTTTATTCTTATTATTTTTATAATTAATTGTACTCTAACACATATTTTCCTTCTCTTTTTTTCTATGTTCTTTGCGAGGATGCTTTGGAGAGCAAAGAGCATGGAGTAGTTGGAGCACTAGACGAAGGAGCCTACACAAACAAATCAGTCGCCCCCATTCATTCCGGTGGGGGTGCTACGGGCGGAACCACCGGGTCATAGCCCCCGGCGCTGTAAGTTTTCTTAAAACTTAGATAATCCTTAGGAAGCATTTGTGTGCGCGCTCCCCACCCTTAGGGCCTTGTAGTAACTTCAATATTATTAGGATCTTTCTATTTCTTTTAGATCCCTAAGCCCGTCGATACGTACGAATGTTCTGAAGGGTTAGAAAATGAACTTCATTTTATCTCCTACAATATTAGTGACATCTAAGGACAAAAACCTAAGGATGAGTCTTAGACAATATAAACTTAGGAAGCATGCTCACTATAGGGTAGAGACATGAAACATAGAGAATTTAGCGACACCTTACCCTAGGATTAGCATATTAGTGTCTAAGTCTAATTAATCACTAATAACAACCAACCTATAATTAAACCTCTAACAAATTGGTAAGAGATCAAATCGAAATGTATAAAATATATTCAACTCCTAATCAAATCATAATAAACCCGTATAATCATTAATAAGGAAAACTTGAACATAAAGGTGAACTGAAGCTAATTTGTTAATCATCCCCTTAATCGAATACTAACTAAATAAAATCCACTAAAATCAATTTGAACCTAAGAATTATAAAATTGGAGAACAAACCTAAAACTAAAACTTTCCTAAAACTCAAACTTTAATCAAACCCTCTTGTAGTTAATTTTATACTTGGCCTAAAACACCCATAACCTTGAACACTAATGAACCATTGCTTAATCAACAAACCCATAGGAGATTTATTAAAATTTAAGTACAACTTGAACTTTAGAACCTTAATAACTCACCTAAGTTTTAACTACATCATTAATCTAATTCTTTAAAATCAACCAACAAACCCCTTAATTAATGATAAATCATTTAATCTACTTTCTCTTTTAATTTCCAACAAACTAAATTAACTCAACAACATTGGTTACTACTGGGTAACCCAGGCCTACGAGGCTATTAAGTTAGCCCCAAGGAGGGTGAAATAAACCTCACGGCCTCGGTGAGCAACAAAGGTAGTAATCAATTGAACACTAAAATAAAAATTCCTAAAATCAATCTTAACTTGCTAATACTTGCACTTAAACCAAAAATCCCCTTTACCTTCAACAAATCAAATTACAAACAACTTCAACTAAACTATCCTATATAGGACACACCTAAAACCACACAGCCTACACACACTTAGATCTGTTTGTTAGGACACGACTCCTAGCTTTAGGTTAGGCCGGTATTTTCTTCCTTTTCTGCTTCTGTGATGTGGCGATTTGCATGTGACACGTGTGCTGGTTGTTTTAGTTTTCTGTGCTAAATTTCTGTATTGATTCCTGTGATGGTGGTTTTATTTACTGCATTGTCTCTGTGATGTGATGGGCGATAGACTACCCATAGGTTAGGAACGATTTTGATACTGATGATGTTTTCCTGCAGGTGGCCATGCTCATACAGCGCTAAGAGGGGGCTAAAATAAATAAAATCATAAATAACTGCTACAGGTGCTATTAGCTGCTCAGCCCCCAAATAAATAAGAGCATGGCCAAGTGTGGCTGGTTTGAGTATTTTTATTTTCATATATAACTGCTTGAGATGATTGATTTTGATTGCTTAGGATAACCCTGCAGGAGAGTCTAGATTTTTTTTTTTTTTTTTATAATTCTGATGTAATGCATTCATTGTATCGAGTTGTGAAAGTTTGTAAAATGGGGGCATTTTATGAAAGATTAGGGATCCAAAGGGAAAAGAAAGTCCCCCCACAGGGAATTTCTTTTCATTTGGATATCCTACTGGCAGCGTACTACGAGGAGACTAAGAGAAGGCGATCCACAGAAGGACCAGAAAATGAAGATGAAGACTAAAAATGCCTCATTTTAAAACTTACGTCGTTCTATAGGATTAGAATCCAGGTTGTTGTCGGTGGAGCCTGGCCACCACTACTTTTCTGTACTCTGGGATGTATATTGTATGGCACTTGCCATGGACTTTGGACACTCTCTTTTGTGATTTCTGATGTGATGATTTACTTACTTGTTTGTGCAGTAGAAATGGCATGATTTTCATAGGTTTTCTTTCTTGCATGTGTATGTGCCTGATTCGCTAGGCTCTTTAGGGATAAAATTCTTCTACTCATAATTAAAGTTAAAATTTTAAGAATTAAATAACATAGAAAGATAACGATTTAGGGAATAGCCGGAATCGTCCGGGGTCGCATGCATATCAATGCATCTTCCTTTCCTTGTTTAGACACTTCCCCGCCCGAGGGTAGAGTTCAGATAATCCGACCTATGAGGATGAGGTTCTGAACCTGGGGAAGCCTAGTCTTTCTAAAAAATTTATTTTTTATAAGCCTTTTTAAAATTTCATACATCTCTGATTTGGGTATTTAATCAGCACGCATTGCATTAGTAACTAATTAAAATTAAAAATTTAATTGCATTAGTCTTAGGAGCATAGTACCATACATAAATTCGGGGTCACTTAGGAAATCTCTCTAGATGTCGACCTCAAATTCCAAAAACTCAACCATCCACCCATCTTTCATAAAGACCGGATAGCATGAATTTTATACGATTAGGTGGTTTAGCTGGCTTTCCTTTTCAGGCAGGATATAAGTCAAGGATGCATTAGTTAGGACACGGGCCTTAGTGTTGTATGGAACACTAAGCCCACCTTAGATTTAGGATTCAAGGCTACTATACTGGGTGTCTCGTAGTATGCCTCATCGGTGGGTAAGCTCCTCCTCCTTCTGGGGCTATAAACCTTACCTATCTGCGTCACATGGATGGCGCCGCTTCTATCTTTCTCTCATGCATGTGGTATGAAGTGATTTCTTTTTTTCCAGTTCCCTTCTGTTTGATCGGCCGAGTGCTTATGTGATCCGTGTATGTTGAAGTAACCGAGTTGAGCATATCTTTTCCCCTTGATTAGGAAGATCTTAGAAGTTTGCCTATGTGCCAAATCCATTTGAGAGAATAATGTAGTATCCTTAATCGAGAGTTTTCTTAGGCTAAGGTCTAAGATGTAATTAACCACGGGGGCTTACGCCCGTGGGAGACCGATCCCCACATCAAATAAACCCCATCCGAGCTGATGTATCGAGTGGGGGAAATCTCATGACTTTTGGGTTATGCATATTATTATCCATCGAGGTATGTGGGCGAAAGCCTCTATCTTCCATGGCTAATCATATATATAATCCCATCTGCCCTCCCATTGGTCTATTTGTGTAGAATGCAAAGGTCTACGATCATTTTGTCCTACGGGATAGTGTGGTCGTACCCTTCACATTCTGTTCCCCACACGTAGAACCCTTTCGGAGACCCACAGATTTCTGGCGACCACGGTGGGACAGGTCTCTCTCTCCATCTTTGGATTATATATTATTCTCTCCTGCGTGTACTCCGGATTTGGTACTCCTTAGTTAGGTTCCTTCCTTTCTGGCCTGTTTGGCTGTTCCACCCTTTCTTCCTCTCTTTCTTTCCTGTCGAATCGTCTGATGCTAATTGTTTCAGTTTGTGTTAGCAGATAGTACGATGGCGTTTCCCGGTCCTTCTGTTACCTTTTGTTTCGGCTCTGACTCGCGGGTGACACTTCTTGAGTCCCTGCTCTCGAGCCTACCTGCAGGAGGGATCACCTTTGGATCCTTCACTGACTCGGCGTACGTCACTCTTGGCGGGCCGACCCCTTCTGAGGCTGCAGCCTTCTCTCCCTCATAGAGGAGAGGGCGTGCAGCCATGCGTCCTTTTGGACGTCCAGTTGCCC
This sequence comes from Dendrobium chrysotoxum, assembly GCA_019925795.1. Taxonomy (NCBI): domain Eukaryota; kingdom Viridiplantae; phylum Streptophyta; class Magnoliopsida; order Asparagales; family Orchidaceae; genus Dendrobium; species Dendrobium chrysotoxum. The sequence continues at coordinate 23,391,353 of CM034307.1, read as the reverse complement.
GTCAGCCAGCCCGGGCACCTGTTCGTCCCGCTGTTGTTCGTGCGCAGCCAGTGCACCCCGCGGCTAGGCAGCCAGTGCCTAGGCCACTTCCTGTTCGGCCCGTTCATCCAGTTGTTAGGCGGCCAGCGCCTACAGCACCCGTTGTTCAGATGGCCCCGGCCCCTCAGCGCTGGCAGCCAGTACTTCCCCTACCTGCTGCCCCGGTAGAGGCTACTCGTGCTCGGGCCTCCCCTCCTCCTTCCTCCTCGAGGAAGAGGGGTGCTCAGGCCGAGCTCCCTCCACCTCCTACCCGTCGGGTTTCAGTTTTCGCTAGGCTTTCTTACCCTGAGACTGCCCAGCAGACCCCGACGACTCTCCCTGCAGTTCCTGTCCCTCCAGTTGCCCAGTCAGTTGGTTCCGACATAGCGTCGTCCTCCGCTTCTGGCCTTGGGAGAAGGGCCCGAAGAAATAGGAACAGGAGGTTGCGTTTAGCAGCTCAGGATGCAGCAGCCCAACAGATGGCAGTTTCTGTGGCTCAGCAGGAGCCAGCCCAGCAGCGAGTGGTCCCCTTACAGCGGGAGCCATGTCGACCCGTAGTTCCCCCAGTCCATGATGTAGTAGTTGCACCTGAGATCGACGCAGTCCAGGGAGGACGCTTCTCTCCGTTAGTACATAGTGGTGATGAGGAGGACGTCGTCCGCATGGCGGCGGCCCCTCCTGTTACTACTACCCTCCCACGTGCTAGAGTCCCCAAGGACAGTGTTGCGAGAGCCCTCACTCGGAGGATCCGAAGCATTGTCCGTTCGGCACGCGGTAGGGGTCGTATTAGTGAGGAGAGGTTACTCCACCAGATCTCTCAGGTGCATGCGCAGTTACAGAGGCAGTCAGTCAGACAGAGTTACCAGTGGCGGAGAGGACAGCCGCCACATCAGCAGCAGATTAGAGCAGTCACCACAGTTAGACCCCAGACTGACACCCCTACAGTCGGACGACGCCCACGTCGGCATGGACGCCGCCCGGGGCGAGATGTTGCTCAGCCCCAGCTTGGTTCAGTAGTTGTTGTTCCACCCGCGCAGTTGGATGTCCCTACTGGGTCCCGTAGCAGTAGATGGGTTTGGAGGCGTCGGCAGGTGGACCCACCTGTCGAGACAGAGCAGACGGTTGGGACCATTCAGCGTGTTGATACATTTCCTTCAGGATCAGCAGCAGTTCCAGTGGCTTGTGAGGAGGTGGCAGATGTTCAGGAGGATGTTTCTTTGAGTAGTACCCCGGCTCGAGCGGAGCCAGTTTCTGTTCTTAGCCCCCATAGGATCACTTCTCCTATGGATCCATACATCGATGCCCTTTGTCAGGCCTTCTCCGGTGAGGACTTGCTCGGAGAAGAGTCAGAAGAGGACATCCCCGTCCACAGAGTTTGTGTTGTCACGAGACGGGGTGTTTCAGATGAGCATATAGAGCAGTATGATGGAGTAGAGGAGTAGGGGGAGGCAGATGTACCTTCCACCTCAGCACTAGGTGGACCTCCCCGGTCGGTAGATACGGATGCCACAGTTTTGCAGCTACAGACCCAGATGGCGGAGATGGCTAGAGTTATGGCGGCGATGACCGCCCAGTTGACAGCGTTAGGGGCTACACCCCAAGTCATGGATGTAGGTACTCCTACTACATCCAGGGACGAGCCAGCAGTACCACAGGCGGTAGTACCAGAGCCTGTGAGAGTGGACAGAGTTCAGAGGACAGCCCCAGTACCACCCCCAGCAGTACAGTTCAGTGTGCCAGTTCAGAGTCAGTCAGTTCAGTTGTCACCAGGACAGATCCAGGACATGATTGCACAGAAAGTTGAGCAAGCTATTTCTTCTAAGAAGTCTAGGGATTTAGTCAGTAGAGGTCGTCCGTACCCTATAGAGTATGAGCGGGAGCCATACCCCGCAGGTTTTGTCCCTCCTCATTTTCGGGTGTTTGATGGGTTAGGGAACCCAAGACAGCACGTGGCTCAATACCGGGCCATATGCTGCAACATTGGAGGGAATGACGCATTGATGCTGAGATTGTTTATTAGTAGTTTGGTGGGAGTGGCATTTGAGTGGTATGCCGATCTCCCTAATGATTCAGTGCATACATTTGCTGAGTTGGAATAGTTGTTCATTCAGGGGTTTATCAGTACTGAGCACAGAGTGACAGTTGGTGAGCTGGTAGTGGCCAGACAGCATCCCCAAGAGACTCTACCTAACTACATTGTTAGGTGGAGGAACCTTAGTCTCCAGTGTGAGCCTCAGTTGTAGGAGCAGCATGCAGTTGAGATTCTATTGAAGAACATAGATGGTCCTATCGCTCCATACCTGAAGGGTTTTAGCATTCAAACCTTTCAGAAGTTGTTAACCAAGGTCACTAGTTTGCAGGACAGCATACCCGCTGCAGTCCCTCCTAAGGTTGAGAGTCAACCCCCGCGTAGACCTCAGCGTCAGGAGTTTCCAGGGGCACCACCTCCTAGGAAGGTGGAAGTGCATAGTGCCTACGAGTCTTAGGATAGGGGCAAGAGGCCCATGGTCAGTTCAGTGCCGCATCGCCCACCAGCACCCCCTCCACGACCACAGTTTCAGCCTAGACCACAGATGCCACCACCGGCACAGCCTCCTGTACAGTTTCAGTCACGACCCCAGACTCAGCAGTTTACACCTCCCCACAGGACTCCTGAGAAGCAGCAATACCTACAGGAGAAGCTTAGCAAAGAATACCCCTTTAAAAGGGAGAGTGTGAAGAAAATATTTAAGTTCCTTGTTAAGAAGAATATTCTGATATTTCCAACCAATAGGAAGGTGGAAGAAGAGGGTCAGACAGATCATCCACTGTATTGTCCTTTCCATAGGCATATTGGGCATGTGATTGAGGATTGCTATGTGTTCAAAGATAGAGTGGAGAGCCTTATGGCTAATGGAGAGATCCATCTACAGGACAGTGATCTAGTTCAGCCCCGAGGCAAGGTTACTCAGATAGTTCAGATGGTTACAGACACCAGGCAGTGCGACAGTCAGTGTGATGGTCAGAGTAGTGGTAGTAGAGTACCCCTTAGTTCTGTGGAGGAGTGGCAGCTTGCACTCTCTCGCAAGACAAGGGATATGATCAGACGAGCAGTTCAGAGTTCAGAGGCAGTTGAGAGGAGGCCTCCACAGGCCAAGTCGACAGTTGCCAGCCCAGTTACTCCGCCAGTTTCTTTCTCTTCTCCTTCTGTTGTAGTGCCTACTGAGCACATTTCTCCTACTTCTTGTACCAGAAAGATGTATGAAAGAGAAAAATTTGTTGTAACCTCTGAGGGGAAGATGGGGTCTCTTCCAGCACTTACGCTGAAGGATTTCGTTCTCCCTTATATTGATGATGAATTAATGGAAGAGGATGATTCTGGCTACTTCTGGTCTTTTCCTTCTAGTTCTACTTTTTCTGGCACTCGTTCTTTTCATGCTTTAGTTATTTCTGGTGATGACAATGATCCTTCATATGGAGAAGAATTTGAGTGCGAAGAACCTATGTTCACCATTCCTGAAGGAGGTTGTTACATGGATTCTGGAGATGAGTCCGAGAACACACTCCAATCTCTTTTTTTAGAGCCAACACAAGTCATGACCTCTGAACCAAATGAGCCTCCGGTTGAGCTTGACTCAGTGCAGGAGATCCAGTTGCATTCAGGGAAAGTCCTTCCACCAAAAATGGCTAAAAATAATAAAGAAAAAGATAGAAACATCATTACCCAACAGGATGATCCTATTCCCCCTCCTCAAGCGCCGACTAAGGATAAGGGAAAAGGCCCTCAGTTGCATGTTGATTACAATGTGTTGGCACATTTGAGAAAAATTCCATCTCTTCTTAGTGTTTACGATGCACTTATGATGTCTCCTGACTTGAGAGAAACTTTGGTGAAAGCTTTACTTGAGCCAGAATCTTATCAAGCCTTCTTTGCCACTGAGTCTGTTAAGGATGCATGCTATTTGAGAGAGATGCCATGCATTACCTTTTCAGATCAGGATCTGCTCTTAGGGACTTCTGAGCACAACCGTCCCTTGTATGTCACTGCTGAAGTAAATGGTTATGAGTTTAACAGGGTCCTCATTGACCAAGGTGCTTCAGTCAATATCCTTAACTATGAGACTCTAAAGAGCCTTTCCCTTGGTCATTTGAAACTAACCTCAGACAAGATTATGTTGAAAGGTTTCAATGATCAAGGACAACGTGCTCTAGGGGCCATTACCCTGCCTCTAAAGTTTGGAGAGCTTCTAACTGAGGCTAAGTTTCATGTTATTGAAGCAGATACCTCATACAAGGCTCTCTTAGGAAGGCCTTGGATTCATGAACATGGAATGGTGCCCTCTATGTTACACCAGTGCATGAAGTATATGAGGAATGATGTAGAGTTCTCCATTCCCGGAGATACTCAACCTTTTTCCGTGCATGAGGTCTCAATTTATGATGACGCCGAGCATTACATGCCTCGAAAGGCTCGTAGACCTCCCATTGCCCAGTCACCAGTGATACCTGCCAGTGTTGTACAGGGTCCTATGCAGTCACTTGCATAGGGTCCTATACGGCCACTAGTACAGGGTCCCTCACAGGTTAGTATTGAGGCAAATCCTTCCACTGCAGATCCTGCTGGATCTTCCTTTCAGTTTGCAGTCGGGCACGATGTTCCCCCTAGTAGAGGTAGGGGATGGCGGGGTAAAGGTCGAGGTAGAGAGTCAGTTCGCCCTCCGAGGAATTTTGACACTCAAGTTCCCCCTCCCTCACACCTTTACACTTCCTCCTTGACTGTTGAGTCTGATTCTGATGACGAGATGATCGAAGCTCCTCGTCATTCAACTCCCTCACCTGCCTTTAGTGTTACTGATTATAGTGCATATCCTACATTCCGTAGGTATCTGATACCTAAAGGCGGTTTAGTCGTTGATAGTAGCTCGGACGACGATGTAGATGTCGGACGTCAGACTACTAGCCGACAATCCCTCTCTCGCCAGATGTATGGGATGAGAGTCGAGGAATCTCCTCTTCAACCCTCCCTGACACCTTCCACTAGTGCTCGTGGCGCACTACACTCCGACGGTCGCTCTGTACAAGAGTTGCACACCCTCTATATGCCGCCACAGCCCGGTTGGCATGCGTCACTGTTCCACAGTGTAGATACCCCACAGACCACTGACATACAGGGTCCTGTAGAGTCCACTGAGAGTGGTGAAGTCTTGCTGGTCCCCCGATACTTTTCCCCTTTCGTGGATAGTTATGCCGAGCGGGGTCTTGTCCCTTCAACCTGGTCTGAGGGGCAAGCCCTACAGCAAGCCCGTATTTGGCGAACTGATCTCCCTCAAACTCAGTAGGGTCTAGGCTATTTTGAGAAAGATCAGTTTCCCTCGGCCAACATCTGTGTCACCTCCCATTCTCACCCGGTTGTTTCCATCTCTGATGATGAAGACCCGGATGAGACGGAGGACGGGATCCTTGATGCTCCACGAGAGTTTGAAGATGGCGTTACTTCGGCCATGGATGAACTAAAGGAGATCAATTTGGGTACTGAATCGGATCCTCGACCCATCTTTCATAGTGCTTTGTTATACGATTCAGAGGCCCAAGAGTATATTGAACTCATATCTGAGTTTAGAGATTGCTTTGCCTGGAACTACACTGAGATGCCTGGTTTAGATCCAGAAGTAGCAGTCCATAAGTTGGCCATTAAGTCTGATGCAGTCCCTGTTAAACAGTCACCTCGTCGGATGAGGTTAGAGATTGAGCAACAGGTGATCGCTGAGACTAAGAAGCTTATAGAAGCTGATTTTATTCGTGAAGAGAAGTATCCCACTTGGCTTGCCAATGTTGTTCCAGTCCGGAAGAAGAGTGGTCAGATCCGTGTCTGTATAGACTTCCGTGATTTGAATAAGGCATGTCCTAAGGATGATTTTCCTCTCCCCATTCCCGAGTTGATGGTTGACATTGCTTCATCTCATAGCATTTTCTCCTTCATGGATGGTTCATCTGGTTACAATCAGATAAAGATGGCCCCTGAAGATGAGAGATTAACTGCTTTTCGCACCCCTATCGGTGTGTTCTGCTACAAGGTGATGCCCTTTGGCCTCAAGAATGCCGGGGCCACCTATCAGCGTGCTATGACCGTCATTTTTGATGAGCTGATTCACGAGCAAGTAGAATGTTATGTGGATGATCTAGTAGTCAAAAGCAAGGTCCGTAGTGATCACCTTCGAGATCTACGAATCATTTTTGAGCGTCTGCGCAAGCATAGTTTGAAGATGAATCCCCTAAAATGCGCATTTGGTGTTACCGTGGGGAAGTTTCTCGGTTTCATTGTTCGCTATCGTGGCATTGAGATTGATCCCTCCATGATCAAGGCCATAGTAGATTTGAAACCCCCCAAGAGTCTTACCCACTTGAGGTCCTTTCAGAGTAAGCTTGCTTTCTTGCGGAGATTTATCTCCAATCTTGCCGGCAGATGTCATCCGTTTGCTGCTCTAGCAAAGAAGGATGCCCGCTTTCATTGGGATAGGAAGTGTCAGGAGGCCTTTGAGATCATAAAGCGCTACTTGACGAGTCCCCCTGTGTTAGCTGCACCCATCCCTGGTAGACCGTTGATTCTTTACACTACGGCCTTGGATGAGTCACTCGGTGCACTCTTAGCTCAAGAAAATGAAGAAGGTAAAGAAAACGCCTTATACTACCTTAGCAGGCGTTTGATTCCTGCAGAGCTAAAATATCCGACAATGGAAAAGCAATGTTTGGCTTTGATTTTTGTTGTGCAAAAGTTTAGACACTACATGCTCTCACACAAGATTAGGCTAATTTCTAGAGTCAACCCTTTGCAGTATTTGATGACCCGTCCGACTTTGTCAGGTCATCTCGCACGTTGGTCTATGATCTTACTGCAGTTCGACATTACCTTTGTCCCTCAGCGGGCAGTCAAAGGACAGGCTCTAGCTGACTTTCTGGCTGCCCACCCGATTCCTGCAGATTCTCCACTTAATGATGATTTACCTGATGAACTAGTCATGAGTGTGGGAGAACAGGAGTCCCCTACTTGGGAGTTTTATTTTGATGGAGCATCTTCTATCAAATCACTACGTCCTTGTGAAACTCCCGTGGTTAGGGTAGGTTTGGGGTTAGTCTTTGTGTCTCCTGAAGGTCACACCCTTCGTTTCTCTTACAGTCTTTCAAAACCTCGTACTAACAATGAAGCTGAGTATGAAGCTTTGATTTTGGGACTGGAGTTGGCCATTCAGATGAATATTGTGCGGGTAAAGATCTTTGGTGATTCCCAACTAATTATTAATCAAGTGGCTGGAATCTTCAAAGTTCTCAAACCTGAACTCTTGCCTTATCACAATAGGGCAATGGAACTTCTATGCTTAATCCCTGAGGTAACTTTAGTTAGAGTCCCTCGATCTGAGAATGGTAGAGCGAATGCACTAGCTAAACTTGCTAAGGAGTTGGCTGACCCAACTGGAAAGCCGGTGTCTATCACTGTCCAGTATCGTCAGGCCTTATGCCCGGCAGACTTATCCCCTTCTCCTGATCAGACCCTTACAGTGTTTGCTGTTGAAGAAGAGTTAGATTGGAGAGTCCCTTTTGTGGAGTATTTGAAGCATGGTAGACTCCCAGATGATCGCTCTCTTGCCACCCAAATTAGAAAGAGAGCTTTGTCATTCTCCTACGTGAATGAAACGTTGTATCGACGCTCGTTTGACCAAATGTGGTTACGTTGCCTCAACAATGAGGAAGCTCGTAAGGTCATGGGCGAGATACATGAGGGACTTTATGGTGCCCATCAGTCCGGACCTAAGATGAAGGTCAGAATTAAACGCCTCGGTTATTACTGGCCTACTATGATTCGTGATTGTATGGAGCACGCTAAGAGGTGCCATCAGTGCCAGATCCATAGCACTGTTATTCACCAACCCCCTAATCCGTTGTACCCCACTGTGTCTTTTTGGCCTTTTGAGAGCTGGGGTACGGATGTAGTGGGTCCTATTGACCCTCCTTCCTCTAGGGGTCATAGATTTATTCTAGCCGCCACTGATTATTTCTCTAAGTGGGCAGAAGCCATCCCACTTAAGGAGGTTAAATCAGAGGATGTGATGCGCTTTTTCCGCGATCACGTAGTCTACCGTTTTGGTGTTCCGCGCCGTATAATTTCGGATAACGGCCCGTCATTTAGAAGCACCAAAATTGCTAGATTTGCCTGCCGTCATAACATCAACTGGCGTTATTCTTCGATTTATTATCCTAGGGCCAACGGTTTAGCTGAAGCATTCAATAAAACTTTGGTCCAGTTGATAAGAAAGATACTTGCGGCAAATAAAAGAGAGTGGCACGACAAATTGCCTGAAGCTTTGTGGGCTTATAGGACTACATACCGTACTCCTACGCAGTCCACCCCATATGCTCTAGCTTTTGGGGTTGAAGCTGTCCTCCCACTTGAGGTTGAGCTCCCTTCACTGCGTGTAGCAGTCAGCCATAATCTCTCTCATGAAGATAATGCCCGACTACGGTTGGAAGAACTTGACGGTTTAGAAGAGCTCCGTCTACAAGCTCATCAGAACCTTAAGTTATATCAAGCCCGCATGGCCCAAGCGCATGATCGCCTCGTCCGACCTCGTGCTTTCCGGGTCGGTGACTTAGTTCTTGTCTTGCGTAGGCCTATCATCTCGCATCGTCGTCGAGGTGGTAAGTTTGAGCCTATTTGGGAAGGGCCCTTCGCCGTAGAACAAGTATATAAAGGTGGCTCGTACCTGTTAGTTGATGCGAATGGTGTTCACCCCATGCCTGTCATCAACGGTCAGTACTTGAGAAAGTACTACACTTAAGTTTGCACATCACAAGGGGGCACCCCTCCGCCACCTGTAAATATCCCTCTGTATAGATATAGCTCGAAAGGATTTCCTCTACTTTTCGGCAGTCTGTGGCCACGATGATTTGTCCTCTACCACGTGATGTTCGTCATGCAAAGTATGAAGTTACCCTTAAAGGTTGTACATAAATACGCCGTAGGGATATGTGTGCTCACGTTCATGCCCGCCAACCACCTTGGTGTTACTGCATGAAATCTCTTTTTAGTGTCGCCGAGGGTTAATCCCTCCCCAGTTTCACTTGTTACCTCCAAGTGTGGTCTGGGGTATCAAAACTACCAATTCAAATTCCCTATGTGATATGATAATGGGTCCATACCCCACCTATGTCAGTTGGGTGGTGAGGTTGACACATCATCATAATGTGAATTTCATTCATCTACAATTCTTACTGCGATAGCTGGGCTCCCCAGATCGTTCACATAAGTTGAATGTGGCCTGGGTTATTAAAGCCAATACGCTACTCCTTTAAGACCCTGTGTATAATTTCTCTCTCCCCAGTTATATTCATGTGGCGAATATGGCCTGGGTTATCAAAGCCAACCACATCTCTCTCTCTTTGTGTTCCAATTATTAGAGGATATTTCATACTAGGGATAACTCATGGATATGATAAACATTCCCTCTACCATGTGGTATTTTCGACAGTATGAAGTATACTTAATCTATAATTATGAACATAGTATGAAAATATGTAAAATATGATGTTAAAAGAGAGGGAAGCTCTTAGTTGAGCAGAATCGGTTGCCCTTGTCACAGGTGGAACCCGGTTCTACGCTCCAAGAGCCCAAGTTCCTCCAGACTTCTCTCTTTGTTTCCCTTCTTCGAAGCATCTCTATTATTGCTTAGGAGATGGCATTGTGTTCATTTCTGGTACTCTGCCCTTATCGCACAGATGTGTTTTTCCTACCTATGATGTGGTACATCTTGCTCCAAATATTGACATCATTCCTTGGTGGATTCAGATATTATGGCAGAAAGTCAATCCTTTACCTCCTACTGCGACATGATTTCCCCATTAAGATATAGTCCTTAGTTGTGAGGGCGATCTTCTTGGGATGTATAAATGTTGCTTGCATCCCGCACAGGGTCCCATCAGCCAGTATGGGTGTTACCACTGTGATTCTTTAGTAACTGTTGATCCTCGACATAATTGTTGTTCTTAGTGGCGAGTGTGTCCCCCGCCATTCCAATTGCCCTTTCCTTAATATGAGATCACTTCCTACTTTACTATTTGTATGTTCGTCTCCGTTCAGGGAGATGTACATTGTTTGATTACTTTATTGCGGATGATTCTACTTTTGCCTAAGAGATTCTACTTACATTTTTGGATTACTCATGGCCACGACGATTTGTCCTCTACCATGTGGTAGCTAAAATGCAAGCTCGGGATTTCTTAGATAATGAATCATTTGGGATTCTTCCCCTTACTTCTCTTCCCCCCTCACGTCACTATGCATGTGTGCATTAGGTGAATGGTGAGGTGGTGGTGACTCCTTGTTTTGCCGTGTTCGAACTTGGTCAGGCAAACATGGAGTTGTCCCATTCACTATTTTCGAATTTGGTCAGGTGAATGTTGGACTCTTTTTTTTCTCTTTTGTCCTGCCGTTTTCGAATTTGGTCAGGAGGACATTAGATTCTTGGGATGCTCTTTACATGCTGTCTTCGAATTTGGTCAAGTGTGTATTGAGTAGGTTCTTTGTTCACCGTTTTCGAATTTGGTCAGGTGGATATTGAACTTTTCTCATTCGTCGTTTTCGAATTTGGTCAGACGGATGTTGAATTCCCCTTCTCTTTCACTCTTTATTTCGCCGTTTTCGAATTTGGTCAGGCAAATATTGAGTCATCCCATTCACCATTTTCGAATTTGGTCAGGTGAATGTTGGACCTTTTTTTTCTCTTTTGTCCCGCTGTTGCGAATGCGGTCAGGCGGACATTAGACTTCTGGGAAGCTTGTCACACATCATTTTCGAATTTGGTCAGGTGTGTGATGAGTTGTTCTTTGTCCACTGTTTTTGAATACAGGTCAGGTGGATATCGAACTGTTTTTCATTCGTCGTTTTCGAATTTGGTCAGACGAATGCTGAACTTCCCCTTTTGGTTGGGTGCCCGACAGAGTCCCTGGGAGGCATACTTCACCACCTCTTCATTCCCCCTGTTTTCATTTCATGCTTGGGGGTTGTTGAGTTTTCTTCACTCTTTGTTTTGCCATTTTCGAATTTGGTCAGGCAAACATTGAGTCGTCCCCTTCACCGTTTTCGAATTTGGTCAGGTGAGTGTTGGGCTTTTTCTCTTTTGTCCCGCTGTTTTCGAATTTGGTCAGGCGGACATTAGATCCGGGATACTCTTTACACTCCTTTTTTTGAATTTAGTCAGGTGTGTATTGAGTAAGTTCTTTATTCACTGTCTTCGAATTTGGTCAGGTGGATATTGAACTATTCTCATTCGTCGTTTTCAAATTTGGTCAGACGAATGGTGAACTCTCTCTCTCTTTACTCTTTGTTCCGCCATTTTCGAATTCGGTCAGGCGAACATTGAGTTATTCCCCCTTCGTCGTTTTCGAATACGGTCAGGCGAATGTGGGAACCCCTCTCCCTTTCTCTATTCTGCTGTTGCGAGGTGACTAGGCAGATAGATGATTTTCTTTATGTTATTTATGCCTCCTTCTTATTTCCCTTTTGATTGTGATCTTCTATTATTCTAGATTTGATCAAATGATTATCGATTTCTTTATTCTTGTATCATCTTAGACAGGTGTTCTAAGTGATCATCGAATCTTCTTTAACCCTTTGTATTGTAGCTTTGACTCGCTCATGAGAGCATAAGAGCCCTTCCCCTTCTCCTATTCAGTTATTCCAATGTGGTTAGGCAGATAATTGAGTCCTCTTTCCTCAATTTTCTCTATTCCGAGCTGGTTTGGTGAGCTTTGAATCCTCTTTCACTCACTGTTTGGACTTGGGTAGGCGGTTGTTGGATTTCTTCCTCTCTTCTGTCCCACTATGTCTGCATGATTGTCTGATCGCTGCATTATTGAGTGAGTGATTGGATGTGTATGTGAGCATCGCATGGGTGTGCAATTGTGAGGTAGCCATTGCATGTTAAATTATTTATTATATGATTGATTGGTTGCTACATTTATGGCATGATCTTTCGATTGGCGGTATATGATCCGGTATGATTGGGGGCTCGTTGTATGTCTATTGCATAGTCGTGTAGTCACTGTGTGATCGCATGATTAAAGTGGGACTAGATCATCATTATATGATTAGTTGATCGTAGCATGGTTGAATGATTTTCATCTGATTATGTGATATTTTCATACGATCGTTTGATTGCATAGATATGTGGTTGGTGCATGATTGCATGGGCATTGCATGATTGTGTGATCATAGCATAGTGGGACATTTATTATATGATTATTGTGCGATTGCTTGTCTCTTGAATTCCACTAATTGAGTATAGGATTGCATTTTTTCTAGTGGGTTTTGGGTGGTGTGTTGTTGGGTTGCATTTCCCTGGAGGTAGGGAGGTCAACGCCAACACGTACGGTTCGCTTGTTGTTAACCGCACCTGTTGGGGGTCCGTTTGTTGACCTCGTTTTAGTTCGATTTGCCCTCGAGCGTCTTCGAGTGACTTAGTTGAACTCCGTCGAGTCTAACGTAAGCTCGAATCCACTCGAATTGATCCGAATTACACTCGACCGGATTCTTTTATCCTCGATCAATTTATTTTAGCCCTCGTCGAGCCCGTTTCGAGTTAGGTCGAAGTCAAATCGGGTCTAATTTCACTAAATTAATATAGTCAAGCCGCATCGAGCCCCTGTTAGTCTAATTTAACCCAAATTGTTTTTTTAATTTGTGCTTATCTCTATTTAATTAAATCAATCAAACCCAATCGAATTCTAATTTGAACCAATTTGAGTCGAATTTGCATTCAAACCTAATCCGGGTCAGCCTAATTTAATCCTATTTGAGGTCTATTGACTTTCTGAATCATTTCAAACCTAATATCAAATCAGGAAATGCAATTAGCGGTCCCGATTTTATCAAACCTGATGTCTGTTGTCGCCGCAGTACTACAGTCGCGTGAGCTTCCCACTTCAGGATAGAGGCAGACTTTTTTTTTTTCGCAGAACTCGAGCGCGGCAAAGCTATTTCGGTGTATGGGGATGGGATCGAGAAGGCGGAGCAGCGGGTTCGTCTCCGAGGTTCGCAACTCTCCCGGGATAACCCATTTGGCTCCCCCATTCGCAAAAGGAGAGAGGATCGTTTTATTTTGCACTCCAGCTCTCTCTCTGAGGACCTGGCTCTACTTTTCGCGAAATCCCCCAGGCTTCCGTCTCCCTCTGGTTCGCGAAAGCTAGATAGGCGGAACCCCTCTCCCGTCTCTGTTTTTTTTTCACACCACACCCGCCCCTATCCTCCGTCTCTCTCAGTCGGAACCGAAGAAGCCAAACCGAAGCCCCCTATTTGCCGTCGAGTTTGCGCGTTTTAGCCCCCGCCGCCGGCCTTCTCGCGTACAGGTAACCTTCCCCATGTTCTTCTTTCCACTTTCTAATAAGAATGTCATTTTAGTATTCATCTATGGTGTCTCTTTTTTTTTTCTTCTCTAATGGTTATCCCTATCTTCCCTACATGATCACATTCCGTTTGGAGTTAGACTGGCCCAATGATCTGAACAATTAGTGAAGCCTTCTTGTGGAAATGGGCTAAGATATGGATGGTTTTGTTTTGTTTCTTGAAATGATGGATGCCTTAAGTGATGGCTATACTATAGTTCTTTTTTGCCATGCATGCCATATTTAGTCTCATGCGAGATTGTGCTTTTCTCCACAAATGATGATCTGTGTAACTTGATTCTTTTAAATAAAAAAATATATGACTATGGCTCTCTACCTCATTTTGCCTCATTAGGTCTAAACCCTTTGCCAACTCATTCGTAAGATGTGACGTTGATCTTTCACTCTTCTCAGGCAACTATGTACATTTGATGGATTTTTCTTTTCTTTTGAATGGGAACTGTGTTCATTATTGTGAATAGGTGGTATGATATCTCGCATGATGAATGCAGTTGCATTGTCGGATTTAAAAAAAATGTAGTTGAAAGAGATAGTGTTATCAGATCCCTAGAAGTATAAATTTATGATTTGAACCTATTATTCTGCATTAAGTGAACCTTTCATTATTAATGATAAATGTGATATCTTTTTTTTTAAGGAAAAAAAAAAAAAACCATGAGTAGATGGGAGATTTAGTATATATAATTGTACATCGGTGGTATGACTTTCTTCTAGTGATTCGTTTGTGGTATTGTGGGACATCGTTACGTTGTCACTTTTACCAGCATTGTTGCTATTACAAGAACTTGTTTCCATTTGGTTGCCCACTCACATGTTCTAACTTCGTTAGATATTCTGTAGTGGGATGAACTAGGAGCATTTAGTTTTAGCAGGTTTGCAATCATGTTATTGTTATTCATTCATTATAATAGTTTTGAAGGTTTCCCTTCTGTACGCATGTTATATTGAAATTGATTTGAGGTGTTGAACTGTGCTCATATTCTCCATCCTCATTTAATGAATAAATTAAATGGCAACATGCGATTTCAAGCTTGAAAGACATGTCCATTTATGGTAGAACTAAAAGCTTGAAATACTATCGTCCCGTCTCTTCTATTTTGATACATGGTTACTATTTCCTAAAAGTTAGAATGTTTGGAGTTGTTGAAGTCTTGTTTACATTTTGGCGTTTGGGCCGCAAATGCATCTTTTTGTCAATTTAGAGATATGTGGAGTTTTATAGCATTCTTGTTCTCCGAAGAGCTTTGCGAGTTGCTTTATGTTCAAAAGATCTATAGTTTGTCTTATGTTTAAGAGACTTATGGGTTGTTTTATGCTTGAAAGGGTTGTGATTCATTTTATGTTCGAAGGGACTTCGGTTTGTTCCAAGTTTGAAAGTTTCATGGGTGGATTTATGATGGGTTTTAGATTTGTATTACCATGAAGAGCTTTATGATAAATTTTCTTGAATGTTCTATGGTGCAAGTTTTGTGAAGCCTTTCTATTGCGAAGTTTTCTTTGACAAGTCTATCCCACGATCGAAAAGGTTCTTTTGCATTAGAAAGAGTCGTATTGGATTTTATGTGGCAGGGTTTTATGAGTCGTTTTGCTTGAAGGTCCTATGAGTCGTTTTGAGGATTAAGAATTTTGTGAATGGCTTTGCATTTGGAAGGTTTTGGGAAGCTCTCTAGTCCCTTTGGAACAAAAGTGAACTCTCATGAATGAATTTTTGTTCTCTCTTTGTATTTGGGTTTTAAGAATGGGTTTTAAGATAAGTGTGAAGTAGAATCATGTTTGGATTCGATATGAAGGAGTCTGGTTCTGATCTTGAAGCTTGTTTCTTTTCATTACTTTATGTTTTATATAAACATGACTTAGATAATTGTGTTGAATGTTCTAAATGCTAGTTCGAATCGTGGGGACAGAAAATAGCACCTAATCCTCCTTTCTTTTACTCATGTTGCATTGAATTAAAGGAAGGAGTGTTTTAAAGGGTATGCTTGGCTTTGAATAAGCATGCCCAACCTTAAGGTGCTAACATTTATTTTATTACATCGCCTTTTCATTTTCTTTTTTATTTCAGTATCATTGTCTTTCATTTTGTTTCCTCGCTTTTCTACTACTTGCCTATTTATGTTTTAAAATTAAGTGTTTGCAAAAGTGTGAAAGCCCAAAGGTGCAAAGTGGCTCAACCGGTATACAAGCCCGAAAGTGACAAGGTACGTTGATATTTTTAATAATGTTTTATTCTTATTATTTTTATAATTAATTGTACTCTAACACATATTTTCCTTCTCTTTTTTTCTATGTTCTTTGCGAGGATGCTTTGGAGAGCAAAGAGCATGGAGTAGTTGGAGCACTAGACGAAGGAGCCTACACAAATAAATCAGTCGCCCCCATTCATTCCGGTGGGGATGCTACGGGCGGAACCACCGGGTCATAGCCCCCGGTGCTGTAAGTTTTCTTAAAACTTAGATAATCCTTAGGAAGCATTTGTGTGCGCGCTCCCCACCCTTAGGGCCTTGTAGTAACTTCAATATTATTAGGATCTTTCTATTTCTTTTAGATCCCTAAGCCCGTCGATACGTACGAATGTTCTGAAGGGTTAGA
The DNA here is from genome assembly GCA_019925795.1 of Dendrobium chrysotoxum. Lineage (NCBI taxonomy): Eukaryota > Viridiplantae > Streptophyta > Magnoliopsida > Asparagales > Orchidaceae > Dendrobium > Dendrobium chrysotoxum. The sequence goes on along the minus strand of CM034307.1, from coordinate 23,375,315 downwards.
AAATGAACTTCATTTTATCTCCTACAATATTAGTGACATCTAAGGACAAAAACCTAAGGATGAGTCTTAGACAATATAAACTTAGGAAGCATGCTCACTATAGGGTAGAGACATGAAACATAGAGAATTTAGCGACACCTTACCCTAGGATTAGCATATTAGTGTCTAAGTCTAATTAATCACTAATAACAACCAACCTATAATTAAACCTCTAACAAATTGGTAAGAGATCAAATCGAAATGTATAAAATATATTCAACTCCTAATCAAATCATAATAAACCCGTATAATCATTAATAAGGAAAACTTGAACATAAAGGTGAACTGAAGCTAATTTGTTAATCATCCCCTTAATCGAATACTAACTAAATAAAATCCACTAAAATCAATTTGAACCTAAGAATTATAAAATTGGAGAACAAACCTAAAACTAAAACTTTCCTAAAACTCAAACTTTAATCAAACCCTCTTGTAGTTAATTTTATACTTGGCCTAAAACACCCCTAACCTTGAACACTAATGAACCATTGCTTAATCAACAAACCCATAGGAGATTTATTAAAATTTAAGTACAACTTGAACTTTAGAACCTTAATAACTCACCTAAGTTTTAACTACATCATTAATCTAATTCTTTAAAATCAACCAACAAACCCCTTAATTAATGATAAATCATTTAATCTACTTTCTCTTTTAATTTCCAACAAACTAAATTAACTCAACAACATTGGTTACTACTGGGTAACCCAGGCCTACGAGGCTATTAAGTTAGCCCCAAGGAGGGTGAAATAAACCTCACGGCCTCGGTGAGCAACAAAGGTAGTAATCAATTGAACACTAAAATAAAAATTCCTAAAATCAATCTTAACTTGCTAATACTTGCACTTAAACCAAAAATCCCCTTTACCTTCAACAAATCAAATTACAAACAACTTCAACTAAACTATCCTACATAGGACACACCTAAAACCACACAGCCTACACACACTTAGATCTGTTTGTTAGGACACGACTCCTAGCTTTAGGTTAGGCCGGTATTTTCTTCCTTTTCTGCTTCTGTGATGTGGCGATTTGCATGTGACACGTGTGCTGGTTGTTTTAGTTTTCTGTGCTAAATTTCTGTATTGATTCCTGTGATGGTGGTTTTATTTACTGCATTGTCTCTGTGATGTGATGGGTGATAGACTACCCATAGGTTAGGAACGATTTTGATACTGATGATGTTTTCCTGCAGGTGGCCATGCTCATACAGCGCTAAGAGGGGGCTAAAATAAATAAAATCATAAATAACTGCTACAGGTGCTATTAGCTGCTCAGCCCCCAAATAAATAAGAGCATGGCCAAGTGTGGCTGGTTTGAGTATTTTTATTTTCATATATAACTGCTTGAGATGATTGATTTTGATTGCTTAGGATAACCCTGCAGGAGAGTCTAAATTTTTTTTTTTTTTTTTATAATTCTGATGTAATGCATTCATTGTATCGAGTTGTGAAAGTTTGTAAAATGGGGGCATTTTATGAAAGATTAGGGATCCAAAGGGAAAAGAAAGTCCCCCCACAGGGAATTTCTTTTCATTTGGATATCCTACTGGCGGCGTACTACGAGGAGACTAAGAGAAGGCGATCCACAGAAGGACCAGAAGATGAAGATGAAGACTAAAAATGCCTCATTTTAAAACTTACGTCGTTCTATAGGATTAGAATCCAGGTTGTTGTCGGTGGAGCCTGGCCACCACTACTTTTCTGTACTCTGGGATGTATATTGTATGGCACTTGCCATGGACTTTGGACACTCTCTTTTGTGATTTCTGATGTGATGATTTACTTACTTGTTTGCGCAGTAGAAATGGCATGATTTTCATAGGTTTTCTTTCTTGCATGTGTATGTGCCTGATTCGCTAGGCTCTTTAGGGATAAAATTCTTCTACTCATAATTAAAGTTAAAATTTTAAGAAATTAAATAACATAGAAAGATAACGATTTAGGGAATAGCCGGAATCGTCCGGGGTCGCATGCATATCAATGCATCTTCCTTTCCTTGTTTAGACACTTCCCCGCCCGAGGGTAGAGTTCAGATAATCCGACCTATGAGGATGAGGTTCTGAACCTGGGGAAGCCTAGTCTTTCTAAAAAATTTATTTTTTATAAGCCTTTTTAAAATTTCATATATCTCTGATTTGGGTATTTAATGAGCACGCATTGCATTAGTAACTAATTAAAATTAAAAATTTAATTGCATTAGTCTTAGGAGCATAGTACCATACATAAATTCGGGGTCACTTAGGAAATCTCTCTAGATGTCGACCTCAAATTCCAAAAACTCAACCATCCACCCATCTTTCATAAAGACCGGATAGCATGAATTTTATACGATTAGGTGGTTTAGCTGGCTTTCCTTTTCAGGCAGGATATAAGTCCAGGATGCATTAGTTAGGACACGGACCTTAGTGTTGTATGGAACACTAAGCCCACCTTAGATTTAGGATTCAAGGCTACTACACTGGGTGTCTCGTAGTATGCCTCATCGGTGGGTAAGCTCCTCCTCCTTCTGGGGCTATAAACCTTACCTATCTGCGTCACATGGATGGCGCCGCTTCTATCTTTCTCTCATGCATGTGGTATGAAGTGATTTCTTTTTTTCCAGTTCCCTTCTGTTTGACCGGCCGAGTGCTTATGTGATCCGTGTATGTTGAAGTAACCGAGTTGAGCATATCTTTTCCCCTCGATTAGGAAGATCTTAGAAGTTTTCCTATGTGCCAAATCCATTTGAGAGAATAATGTAGTATCCTTAATCGAGAGTTTTCTTAGGCTAAGGTCTAAGATGTAATTAACTACGGGGGCTTACGCCCGTGGGAGACCGATCCCCACATCAAATAAACCCCATCCGAGCTGATGTATCGAGTGGGGGAAATCTCGTGACTTTTGGGTTATGCATATTATTATCCATCGAGGTATGTGGGCGAAAGCCTCTATCTTCCATGGCTAGTCATATATATAATCCCATCTGCCCTCCCATTGGTCTATTTGTGTAGAATGCAAAGGTCTACGATCATTTTGTCCTACGGGATAGTGTGGTCGTACCCTTCACATTCTGTTCCCCACACGTAGAACCCTTTCGGAGACCCACAACCCCACCTATCTGCATCACATAGATGACGCCACCTCCATCTTTCTCTCTTGTATGTTTTAAGTGCAGCATTATCTTTTCTCCAGTTTCTTTTCACTATCTTAGTCCTTCTGAACGATGATGTGAGATGTGCATGCTGACTAAGCCAAGTTGAACCTTTCCTTCCCTTTGACTAGGAACCTCCTAGTCCCCTCCTTATGTTCCAATCTCATCTGAGAGAATAATGTAGGATCCTTAATTGAGAGTCTTCTTAAGCCCCAACTTAAGATGTAAAATTAACCACGGGGACTTACGCCTGTGGGAAACTGAATGCCACATCAAATAAACCTTACTCAAGCTGATGTATCGGATGGGAGAAATCTCGTGACTCTGATCAGGTCATATATATTATTACCCATCGAGGTGCGCATGTGAATGCCACTATCCTCAATGGTTAATCGTATGTATAATCTAATATGTCTTCCTATTAGCCAACTTGCAAAGAGTGTAAAGGCTAGTGACTTTTTTGTCCTTCGGGATGGTACGATCGTACCCTTTGCATTCTATTCCATGCTGAGCGGTGTCCTTTCAGAGGACCACACATGTTTATATTACATATGTTACAATGGTTCATCTTACTAAGGTTGTAGCTCATTTATGAATATACTATGATTTCACGAAAAGAAAAGGGACATGAGAAATTGTGAACATGCAACTAGTTTAGTTTATATGTTAATTTGTGGAATATATGATGTTTATAAAAGATATGTATGATGATGTAAATCAAGATCTTAAGTATGCAAGAATTTATTTGAAATTTAAATTAAAAGCTCTATATTTAATTAGATGAATTTATTAAAGAATGCTTCCGTTTCAATGCTTGTGTTGGTTTATAAGATATTTTTTAGTGTCATATATAATTTTGAATGATCAAGTTAGCCTATTTTAACTCATCTAATCATGATGAAATAAAGTAGGATTCATGTGATAGTAATTAAGTTTATCCAAATTGTCTTCTTTTGTAATGCCTCATGATTGTCTATAAAATGGGATGTGATAATAGATCTCATAAAGGTATGCTTAACATTGATAATAAAATTTATAAAAAACATAGAAAAGAAGTATGGAGTGACATGAATGAGCAAGGGAGATGAGGAATCAAAGTGTACTACCCACCAAAAAATATCAATAATAGAAATTAAGTCATTCTTATAGTACCAATTTGTATTTTTTACTTAATGAAATTTGGTGCCTCTTATACATTGTCACATCCTCATCCATCCAAAATTTTAGATCTCTCCTCTAAATAAAAACAAAAGCTCTTATGCCTTTTTCCTGCTTAATTACTTGGCATGCTTGTAAAGAACTCACTCATAAAAAATTTAGGTTGGAAGAAATGGTGAGAAGAGAAGTGAAATATAGCTAATATTTATAGCCAAACTGATCTCTAGGACATTATATAGTATGATGATGATCTTAAAGTATGTCAATGTTAATAACTGATCATTTCAATAGCTACTAATCATCTTAATGATTCTAAAAATCGCTAATTAAAATCAAGCTGATGGTACATTGTGATATGAATTCGACATTACAAATTGACTTAATCAAATGCATCAAATTTATGTGATTTATAATGGTTAAATTTGGCCAATCGGATTGTACAATTGGGATCATATACTATGGATTACTTCGTACATAATGATTTGGATTGTACAGGAGGATTTAACATTGCTTATTTTGCTAATCTAAATTTGAAATTATAATCAACCAAATTTTATGGCATTATTTTAAATTACTCTAATATGAAGTCCTAAATACATACAAATCAAATAAAAGTAAAAAATGTAAGTAACCATATGAAAAACCAATAAATAAAAGATAAACATCAAGAAAAACACAACTTTGAATAAAAATATGAATAAATATGAAAACACCAAAAATAAAGATAAAAGAAATTAAATACATGATAATACATCCAAACATATTTGACATGTTTATGTACATCAACAAAAATTTCTAATTTAGGCTTCATTTGGGGTGGCTTTTTCATTACTTCTTAAAATAGAGTTTTAGTACAAAAATTTTAATTTTTTTAACTAAAACTCTATTTTAAGAAGCAATAAAAAATGTCATCCCAAACAAAGCCTTAGTCCTCTTCGTGGTACTAAACTTCTTATGATTTAGTGGTTTTATAAATTATGTCTTCCAGTTGATTTTCTGTGTCAAAAAATAGTATTTCAATGTCACCCTTAAACATGTGATAACAAATAAAGTGGTGCTAAATGTCTATATGATTTATTCTAGAGTGATGTATTGGAGTTTTAATCATATAAAAAGCACTAATGTTGTCACATATTATAAGTATAGTATCCATTGAGACTCCAAAATTAAGAAGCTATTACTTAAGCCATATGACCTCAATATAGCCGTGGATTATGCAATTGAATTGTATTTTTTCTTAGACCATGAAACTAATGAATATCTTATAAATTGGCAAGCATGTTTCTTATGTACTCTTCTTATCCACCTTAAATCTTATAAAATTCCAATTGGAATATCCTATAGGTTAAAAAGAAGTATTTCTTTTACCAATCAAATATCTAAATGTTATTTTCACTGCAAATAAATGACTCTTTTGGTTTAGCCTAGAAATTTGGACTGTAGTCAGCAAGTAACTATGGTCTAAAGGACCATAGTTGGCCAGAGATGATGGTCAGAGGAACCGTAGTCAGCAGGAGACTATGGTCTGAGGGATCATAGTCGGCCAGTGACGATGGTCGGAGGGACCAAAGTTATCAGGCGATAGAGGTCAGACATAGGCCCGATGATGGTTGTCGGACAGAGGTCCAACAGTGTTTGCCCAGCAGTGACGGCCTAATGGTGAGAGTTTGTCAGCAGTGGTTTCAGGGTGGAGCTCTGGGATGCTTTAACCTCATAGCTCTCTTGAGTATCTAGCCTAGGGTCTAAGCCTCCAAAAGTCCAAAGCCCCTTCATGTTGGAAGAGTTGGTCTATTTATTGATTTTGAGAGTGGCATGTCCCGTAAATATGGAGAAGATCCAAGATAAATTCGAAGTGGTCCATCAGACGAGCCATACCGATTCCCTTGATCATGGAATATTTGTTTAGCATTTAAGTGCCTTAATGTTGTCAAAATTAAGCGATTTTGGGCTCGTTGGATTCCTCTCATTGGGCCGCTTGAATAGACTATAAGCATGCTATATTTTGATATCATTTGGTCATCCAACTAATGCTTTAAATCTTTTTAATATGTTTTAAACCCTTGATTTGAACTCTTTTGGGCTCGGATTTGACCGATTTTAGTGTTGTTGTGTTCGTCTTACTAAGACGTTCAATTTGACTATAAGTTTGCTGAAATCGATGAATAGATGATCCCAAATTTAATTTGGAAGTTACCAACTAAAATATAGTTCGAGATTCATGTTTGATCTAGGAAATTTTTGGTGACGTATCAAGACTCATCTCAAACTCATGACTCTTCATGCATGGACTCATTTGAAGCCCCAATTAATATACCATCTATATAGATATGAATAATTATAGTGTTAAATTTTATTTTTTCATGAATAATATCATATCTATGGTTCCCTCATTTAATTCTTTTTTGGTGGGAATATACTCAATTAATTAAAAATAACTATAAGTTATCAACTTTAGGTTAATTAATAAAAAATAAGCATACTAATAAGCAAAATAATTTAAAAGAATAATAATTAAATGGGTCACAATGAGGTAAAAATCAAGTTCACATGTTAACCTGAGCCAGACATGCTAATTAAACTAATTGAAATTCTTGAACCAAATCCAAATTATTTAATAAACGGGTCAATCCAAACTCATTCTTTCGAATCGGGCCTCAATCGGGTCATTGGATCAAGTGAATATATATATATATATATATATTCTCACAACAAAATTTAAAAATATTTTATTCTCATATTCATACAAATTATAAAATAATAATAATAGCATAGCACATTGACTTGCTTTGTTTCCCTTTATAATCAGTTTTAATGTGACGCCAACAAAAACTAACAACTCTATCCTTGGCGACATGCTATAATAGATTGGATCAATGCTCCAGCTTTAACTAATGGCTACAAAACATGACGATTAAGCGATTATGAGAAGGCTAGAGATGTTAATATGGGATCTGATAAAAAAATTTACTTAATTTGAAAATTTTACATTAAGGTTCATTAGGATAGTTTTTTTATTGCTTTCAAAAAAAATAATACAAAAATTTTTTGTATTAAAAAACTGCTCTAAAAAGTAGTAAAAAAGCTATCACCAACAAGGCCTCAATTAACTCGTGTACGATTTAATCAAAATTGCATTAGGGTTTGTTTGGATAGCTTTCTTATTGCATTCTAAAATAACTTTTTAATACAAAAATTTTCAGTTCATGAAATTTTTGTACTAAAAAAAACTTTAAAATACTAAGTTTTTTTCCAAATGAAGCCTTGGGACAGTTTTTTTCTACTTTCTAAAACTGTTTTTAGTATAAAAATTTTTAATTCAACACATTTTTGTACCAAAAAATAGCTTTATAAAGTAGTAAGAAAGTTGTCCCATTGGGGAAAATTTTTAACAATTACTTTTTTGCTACTTTCAAGAAATTTTTGTAATAAAAAGTTCCTTTAGAAAACATTAAGAAAACTGTATCAAACAAAGACCAAGGGTTGGTTCGAGATAGCTTTTTCATTGCTTTAATTTTTAGATTATCTTAACCCTCCACCTTCACCTCTTTAACTTTTTCGAAAAAGCTACCGCAAATAAATAACCCATTAAATTTAAATTTATTAAGATTTTTTAAAGATTAAAATATCTATTTAATTATCTCCTCCTTGCTCTCCTTTATCAGCTTTTTTAACCCTTCCTAGTCAAAGAAATTCCTTTTACATATCAATTTATATAATTGCTCTATTTTACGGTCTAATTTCAAAACTATTACTCTAATACCACAAAAACTTGTTACAACTCAACCCAATAGGATATAGCCTATTGTGTTAAGCTGTGACAGGCAAATCTCAAAATCTAGTTTTTAAAATATTTCATATTCTCTTCCAATATATATTTTAAACAAATAACAGACTACAGAGCTACTCAAAAAATCCAAAGTACTAAAAATAAACTCATTCATAAAATATCTTTTATTTCAACAAAATCTATATACATGATCTATACTATAGTATATGTCTACAAAATAGAGAGCATAGCAAAATATTACTAAAGCTAGCCAGGATTGTATAAAAATCAAAATAAAGATTTACTTATAAACTCATATTCGATCCTAAACTGCTAATGAACAGTCTCATTCTCATTTTAGATCATGAAAATAGAATGCAAAATCACAGTGAGCTACAACAGCTCAACAGGCCGCAAACATGGATCTAAAATTTTAAATTATTTCTTATATTAAATATTTTCATTATATTCAAATACTATTAAATGTAATATAATAAATCAATATACTAGCAAAGTAATAAGAGTATAGTAGTTATCCAATGATTTAAATAATAATATTAAAATTTAAATAAACTAGAATTCATATCACAGAATAAAACATAACATATTTCTATAGACCCAAATAGAATCTCAAAGGATGTTGACCCCTTGTGACTCTCTTTATACCTATAGCACTAGAACATGCTCGTAAGTACTAGAATATGACATTTTGACATAAGAACATGACCTTTTAGCCATAAGAATATATCATTTATGCACCAAAATATCTTGCTTCTTATACAATAATACTTTCTAAAACTTTTTAATTGCACATAATTCAATCACATAAACATATATTTCATCATATTGTAGAAAATAAAGCATAACTGAGCCTATATCAGAATTGCACAGCTTTTTATAATGGTCGGTAAAAGAAATTCTTATTGAGAAAAATTCACAGTTTCAAAATATAACCAAATTATCAGAAATTATATAAAATAATATTTTAAGATTTTAATCGTACTACAAAACTATTTTTAAGAGTCCAAATTATTTTTTATATAATAAAAATTGCATAATATCAAAAACCCAATGTAAAATTTTAAAAAAATTTAAAATATTCAGAATCTCAATCTTTGTAACATAAAAAGTTACGAAGTGAAAGTTTTTTCAATGCAAGTTATCCTCTTTTTTCGATAACAAAAATGTAAATTTAATAAAAAATTCAAAAAAAACTTCATTTTTTGAAAATTAAGATAGGCATACTGTGACATACCTCAATCCATATAACTTTTTGAACTAGACATGTAATGCGCTAGAATCTAATTTGGAAAAATTATTCATTTATCTTTTGATAAGCAACAACCAGAGCTATCCAATATCATCTATCAGTAATAAACAATAGATTTTATAATTCAAAATATATATATATTCATATTCAATCCCATAAATCATATATAATACTAATGATTTAAACACTCATCACATATATATATCCTAGCCTGAGTATAAAAGAATAACTAAATTAAAAAGAACATGAACCTGTATGAATCCTGACCAGCCTCACACTTATGATCCTCTGCCCTGACCTAAAATCATTTAACCACATATTACTAGCTAAAAAGCCCAGCAAATTACCAAAACCAAGATATAAATTCAAAGCATGATAAAGGAGAAATATGCTTGTCAATAGTCAAATCATAGCAGTAGCATTCATATGATTATTGAATCAGTGCAGAAATCGTATAAAGTATTAAATTAAAACATCAATAAAGGCTGTTGAAATCAAATCAATGTAAAATCATATTAGAGTGTAGCCATACTATCCAGGTATTCTATATCACGTGCTTAATAAATCACATGCTTAGTATTAGTACAGTGAATCAGAATTAAATAGTATTATATCTAAATTGGTAATAATAACAATCTAGTGTCAAGAGTAGCAGAATAATGTAATAATAGTAAATTCGTACAATAATAATAAACCTGTACAATAATAAAAACAATGCCTTAAGAACATGCAATTTAGTAGCCACACTAAATAAGTAAGAAATCATGGCTATCTCGGTGTTTTTTAGTATTATATTAGTATGAATAAACCGTTAGCTATATAAATAGAATCGTCACTCTTTGCCCGTAAGTATAGTAATCATCTCCTTATAACTCCCAATCAATATCATGTGAATCAGTAGAGGATAACACTAAACCACAGTATTTAAAGGAAAGCCCGTCGGCCTACCATCCTATACAGGTCAATTATTTTCCAACCAACGGGTTAACATGTCTTTACTTGTCTTTTACACACGCATTATTATTATAATACTATAATAATAATCTCAACAATACATCCACATTCATTTTCAATGCATTGTAGTAAATAAAGCATAATTGAGTTTAATTCACAAAGTGTTAAAATATCCTAACGGTAAAATACAAAAATCACATTAAGCAAAAATTCATACTTTTCAGAATTCAAATAAATTACCAAATAATGCATAAAATACCATTTTGAAGCTTTAGTTGAACTAAATCACAATTTTTAGACCTCAAAAAAAATTTTTGAGTAGGCAAAAATTATCGTATTTTTAAAATCACCCAGTAAAACATCTCAAATAAATACTCAGAACGTTCATAATCTCAATATCAATAACATATAAAAAGTTACATAGTGAAAGTTTTACTAATACAAAATGATTCTCATTTTTTGATAACGAAAATATAAATTTGATTAGAAAAATATTAAAAATAAAAAATTCTTGAAATACAAAAAAGGATAATAGTTCCTTACAGCGAGATGAGCAATTTTCTCAATAAACTCGACTGACAAAAATTATACCGCGACCTCTAAATCAAAGATTCCCTTTTCTCTCTCTTCTCTTTCTCTCTTATTTTCTCTTTTCATTTCTCTGTTAATCGAATGCTTAGGAAGAAACAAAGATATTTAGGAATAAATAATAATATAATATTTTTTAATAATATAATTAAATCAATTAACAATATAAAATTCATATAAATTCTTTTGGGCTTTAAAAATTATAAGAAATATCTATAAAATAAATCATTTTATTTATAAAATATTTATAAAATCAGCTTACAAGATGAACACCTAACGGTCCCAAAATCCTTACTAATACAGATAAGTGTCAATTTCTTAAGGATTTTTGCTAGCGCTAAAAAATTACAAAAAAAAACATATAATTAAAATAGCATAATCTCAATGCTATGGCAAAGATAGTTTACGATTCAAAGTTATATTAATTCCAAAAAAAATAATTTGGCTGAGTTAACATATGGGCTATTATAATCTCAATGCTATGGAAAAGATAGTTTACGATTCCCTTAAGGATTCAAGCACAAAATCAATATAAACTAAATCTGTACGATCAAAATGTAAATCAAATCAAATGCAAATAAAACTCATCAAAAATCATATAGTCTTACAGTTCATTTTATCATAAGTCATTCAATTTTATATGAAAACTAATGCACCTTAATCTACCCAACTCTCAATCAATTCCTATAACTCTTGTTATAATTCTATTCTTCTAATAACAGCACTGATACTAATTATGATGCCCCAAAATCTAATTTAGAAGAATTATTCATTTATATTTTAATAAACATAAACCAGAGCTATATAATATTACCTATTAGTAATGAATAACATATTCTATAATTTTATATATATATATATATATATATCCATATTCAATCCAAAAAATTATATATAATACTCAAGATTTAAATAATCATGACATGTCTATCTTGTCCTGAGTAAAAAAGAAGCTAAATTAAAAAGAATTTGAACATGTATGAATCGTGACCAACCTTGCACTCCTGATCCTCTGCCTTGACCTAAAATCTTTTAACCACATACAATGAGCTAAAAAGCTCAGTAGGTCACCCAAACCTGCAACTTGCTTCAAAGCACAGTAAAGGAGAAATATGCTTGTCAATGGTCAAATCATAATAATAGCATTCATATGATCATTGAATCAATACAGAAATTGTATAAAGCATCAAATTAAAACATCAGTAAAGATTGTTGAAATCAAATCAATATAGTAAAATCAGATTAGAGTATATCCTTATTATTTACGTATTTTATATCACATACTCAGTATATCACATGCTTAATATCAGTATAGTGAATCAGTATCAAATAATATCAGTATCTAAATCGGTAACAGTAACAATCTAGTGGCAAGAGTAGTAGAATAATGTAATAAAAGTAAATTCATAAAGTAATAATAAATCCATATAATAATAAGAATAATGCCTCAAGAACATGCATTTTAATAGCCACACTAAATTAGTAAGAAGTCTTGGCTATCTCGATGTTTTTTAGTATTATATTAGTAACACTAAACTATTGGTTCAGTAAATAGAGTCATCACTCTTTGCCCATTGGCACAATAATCATCTCCTTATAACCCCCAATTAGTATCACGTGAATTAATAGAGGATAACACTAAACCCTAGAATTTATGGGAAGCCCGTTATCCCACCATCCTATACAGGTCAATCAGCATCCAACCAACAGGTCATCTAGTCTTTACTTATCTTTTACACATATATTATTATCACAATACTATAATAATAATCTCAATCATATATCCACATTCATTTTCATTGCATTGTAGTAAATAAAATATAATTGATCTTAATTTAAAAAGTGTCAAAATATCCTAACGATAAACACCAAAAATCACACTAAGCAAAAATTCATATTTTTCAAAATTTAATCAAATTATCAATTATTGCATAAAATAATATTATAAAGTTTTAGTTAAACTAAATCACTATTTTTAGATGTCAAAATAAATTTTTGAGTTGGCAAAAATTATTGTATTTTTAAAATCACCCGTTAAAAAATATCAAATAAATACTCAAAATATTCAATATCTCAATATCTATAATATATAAAAAGTTACGCGATAAAAGTTTTATCAATACAAAATTACTCTCATTTTTCGGTAACTGAAACAACTATTTGATCAAAAAAATATCAAAAATATAGAATCCATAATATCAGAAATAGGGTAAAGGTTCCTTACAGCGAGATGTGCAATTTTCCCAACTAGCTCGACCGACAAAAATCGCACCGCATCCTCTAAATCCAAGATTCCCTTTTCTCTCTCTCTTCTCTTTCTCTGTTATTTTCTCTTTTCATTTCTCTATTAACCGATTGCTTAGCAAGAAACATTGATAGTTAGGAATAAATAATAATATAATATTATTTAATTATATAATTTAATCAATTATCAATATAAAATTCATGTAAATTCTTTTGGGACTTCAAAAATTATAAAAAATTATCCATAAAATAAATCATTTTATTTATAAAATATTGATGAAATTGATTTACAATACGAACATGTGACTGTCCCAAAATTCTCACTTATATAGATATTTGTTAATTTCTTAATGATTTTTGCCAGTGCTAAAAAATTATAAAAAAAATCGTTTAATTAAAATACCACAATCTCAATGCTATGGCGAAGACGATCTATCATTCAGAGTTATATTGACTTCAGAAAAAAATTGGCAGACTCAACATACATACTGTTACAAGATAAATGGGTAAAAAAACCTAAAGCGGCCCAAAATCCCTTCCTCTCTCTCAATTTCACTCTACTCTCTCCTCCTCGGCAACTATGATGCTTAAACTGAATGGAATAATTGATTTAAAATATATTTAAAATGTAGATAATGACCTAGAATTACGGTGCCACCATCTAACACTATGACGCTAGTTCTAATTCCAAAAACCTGAGGCTACAATGTTGGTGCACCACTTTTGAGCACCTCGGTGCTAGGTAGTACAATATTACAATACCATAGCACCCGACATTGTGATACTCCAGAGAAAATTCCATATTTTTTTGAAATGTATTCTAGATCCTTAAGACATTCCAAAACACATATAAACCTTTTCATACACCAAACTACTTCCAAACATATGCAAATTGGTTCAAAATACAAAATTTTAAATATTTATATTTATTAATTCATGTCAGAATAAGTTAACCCATATGCCAAACCTAGAGATGTCACAACTCTCCCCTCCATAGAAAGATATCATTCTTAATTTTTTTAAAACTTAGTTCTCAGATCACATAAATAAATCAAGATATATATTTCTAATTTAAGACTATTTTTCCCAAGTAGTTTCTCTTTCAGTTCTATTCATCCACTAGACTTTAATAATTGGAATCTGTTTATTCTTAACTTACTGACATCATAGGCTAAAACCCTCCCTGATTCTTCCCTGTAACTCAAATTTTGAACATACCTAAATGTCTTTAACATATATCCTATTTTTGAGAGTTAGATATCCATTTTCATAAAAATGACACATGAAATATATTATGAATCACAAATGTATGATTTGGCAACTATAACCTGTAGGAAGAATTTTCAATCCTTTCGATCACTTCAAACGGTCAAACATATCTTGGAGTCAACTTTCCTTTCTTGCCTAATCTGATAATGTCTTTCATCGACCTGATCTTCACATATATAAAATCTCCTACTTAAAACTCTATAACCCAATGCTTAGCATCAAAATATTATTTATGTTTATCTTGTACAGGTTTTAATTTGTCTCTGATTAGACAAATATTTCAGTAGCATCATCAACCAAGGCTGCCCTAATCAAATATCTTTCACTCACTTCTTTTGTAGATAGTAGTATATGGCACTTCTTATAATATTGAGTTTCACATGCAGCCATACTTATATTTGACTGAAAGCTATTGTTGTAAGAAAATTCAAGCAAAGGAATGTGGTTTTCCCAACTACCACTAAAATCTAGAATATAAAGTATCAAAAGATCTTCCAGTACCTATATAGTCTTCTCAGACTATCCATCCATATGCGGATGAAAGACCATACTGAAATGTAGTTTCGTACTCAAACCTTGTTGAATAGCCCTTCATAGTTTCGAGGTAAATCTATCATTTTTGATAGAAACTATAACCTTTAGTATCCCATATAATCTAATAATCTCATGCATTTATATATATACGCCTGACCAAAATAAAATTAGCAGAATTCACCAAATGATCCATTATAACCCAATAATATCATGCCTCTATCGCGACCTAGGAAAATCCATTAGAAAATCTATAGTATGTTCTTCTCATTTTCATTCTGGAATGGATAATACCTATAGAAAATCTCTTGGTCGCTGATGCTATGCCTTCACCAATTGATAAGCACCTTATTATGAAGCAAAATCTGTAACATCCTTTTTTTGGTCAAGCCACCAAAACATACCTTTCAAATCACTATATATTTTACTTTTTTTTGTTTGAAAAGTGTAGCTAGAATAGTGAACTTCATGTAGAATAATTGATCTCAAATCTACAAAACTAGGAACCCAAAGTTTGTTCTTATAGAAAATAATACCAGAATAAGACACTCGTAGTTCAAATTTCTTACCAACTTTGATTGGATCAATAAACTTAAGATATTCTATAACTAAATTTTGAGATTTATGAATCCTTTTTTATTAAGAAGGCTGAATAATCATATAAACCAATATATTTGAATCCCAATAAATAGAATAAACCACCTTCAATAGTAATCTTTTCATTTCTCGAATTAAATACTCATCAAAAGTGAGCTGAATTTGTGAAAATCCATAAGACTTCTTACTCAAGGCATCTGCTAGCACATTAGTCTTACTAGGCTAATATTGAATAGGCAAATCATAGTCTTTAATCAACTCAAGCCATCCCTTTTGCCTCAGATTAAAATCCTTCTAAGTGAATATATAATTCAAACTCTGATAATTAGTGAAAATCTCATACCTAAAGCCAAACATATAATGTCTTGAGATCTTTAAAGCAAAACTTATAGCAGTATTTCCCAGATCATGCATCAGATAGTTCCTCTCATGTGGCTTCAACTATATAGAGGCATAAGCTATCACTTTTTTGTGTGGCATCAATACATATCCAAGTCCCTTTAGTGAGGCATCATTAAATAACTAATGTCCTTATGTACCAGATGAAAGAGTCAAAACTAGAGCAGAAGTAAAATAGTCCTTCAATCTCTAAAAATTTGCCTCACACTCCGGTCTCCAAATAAAAGCCATTAACTTCTAAGTCAATCTAGCCTAAGGTGCAGAAATATGAGAAATCCCTTTCATAAACTTTCTATTATAGCCAATTATACTACTGAATCTATATACCTTAAACACAATAGCATGCCTTATCCACTCAATAACTGCGTGAACTTTCTAGGGATCTAATAAAATTTTATCACTACTGACCATGTGCCCTAGAAAAGTAATACTCCTTAGCTAGAATGCATATTTAAAGAATTTGGCATATAGCTAATAATTCTTAAGAGTCTCCAAACAAATCCTCAGATGTCTAGTATGATCTTCTTCAAAAGTAGAATGAACCCAAATATTATCTATGAAAATAATAATAAATTTATCCAAAAAAATCTTTAAACACTCACTCATCAGATCCATAAAGATAGCTAGTGCATTAGTCACTACAAAAGATATGATTAGGAACTCATAGTATATGTACCGCATACTAAAAGTTATTTTTATCACATCATACTCTCTCACCTTCACCTAATAATAGCTAGATTACAAATCAATCTTCGAAAATACAAAAGTTCCAACAAGTTGATGATCAAATAGATCATCAATCTATGGCATATAATACTTATTCTTGATAGTGACTTTGTTTAACTCATTGTAATCGATACACGTATGCAACATATATACCATCCTTTTTTCTTCACAAATAGAGCAGGTGCTCCCCATCGAGACACACTAGGATGGATAAATCCTCGGACAACTAACTTCTTGTCACATCTCAAAATCTAAGTGAAAGAACATCTTTGAATAATATAGATGGACAAAAAAGCTCCGAACAACCTTCTCTCACCTCCCTCTCTCTTTCTTCTTTGGCAAGGTATGGCGCTGAAATTTTGATTTTTTTATTTTAAAAACATTATTTCAAAAGTTCGAGTTATTATAATCTATCCACCATAAAAAATGTCATCCTCGACATTTTTCTTACGGATTTGGACACAAAATCAAAATAAAAAAATATTTAAGGTCAAAACTTAAATCGAATCCAAGCAAATCACGAATCAAAACTCATCGAGCTCAATAAATTCCTATCATGCATTCATAGAGTTCATTCAATAACATATCATTCACTTATATGGATACATACCAATTCACCTTAATCTACCTAATCTACTTGACTCACAATTAATTCTTAAAGTTCTGATTACATTTCAATTCCTCCAACAATCACTCTTTTACCACTTTGTCACATCCCAAAATTTAAATGGAAGAATATCTTTGAACAAAATTAACTGACAAAAAAGCTATGAACAACCTTCTCTTTCCTCCCTCTCTCTTCATTCTTTGGCAAGGCACGGTGTTAAAATTCAAAATTTTCATTTAAAAAAATTATTTAAAAATTTTGAGTTATTAAAATCCTATAGTTGAATCTTCAACTCTTGAATCTCCTTCGGTCTTATCCTATATGGAGCTTTAGAAATTGGGGTCGTGCCAAAAAAATACATCAATATAAAACTCTATGTTTCTATTCACAGGAAAACTGATCACTTCTTGGGAAACACATCTAGGAATTCTCATATTACCGGGACATCATAAAGGACCAAAATATATTCTCCTATCCCGGACGGATGCCAGAAATACCATGCAACCCTTCTTCTATAACTTATTTGCTTTCACAATAAAAATCAGACAAGATAAAATATCTCTAACTCTTTGGAATACACAACTCTTACTACCAAAAAATAAAGTAATTTGCTTTTCGAATAATTAATCTAAGCCTCATACTAACTCAACTAGTCCATACTAAAAATGGGTAATAAAATTAAATTAGGCCTCTATTCCCTATTAGAAATCTCAATATCATATAAATAATCCCTACTAGCTATCATACCATATCCAATTGATAATGTAATATAAAGAGAAGAAGACAACAAAACTAAAGGCAAGTGCAATAATCAAAGAAACACCCAAAAATAAATGAATGACTGGATCCAAAATCAAATTAAATATGATATGCATGATCAGAAATATAAGTCTTATCTACTACAACATCTCAAGCATCTTGATCCTTCTACTTGGTCAAATTATACACATGTGCCTGAATTGGAGCTGGTGTAAAATAACTATTAGGCTCTCTTTGACCATTATCAATGACCTCCCTGCTACAAAACCATATCCACTTCCTTAAATAGAATGTCTCTTAAAAATCTATGGTATGAAACTATATTTTCTCTCCTTGCTGGTATAATAGAATCTTAGATCTAGGTTCGTGTCATTAGTCAAATTATGCCTAAGCGCACTCTGCCATCTCATGTTTAGTCTAACATATCAAAAATACTATCCAGTCATCCTATAATATTAACCAAAGTGGCATATTCATAACTCTGACACACAGATGATCCACTAATAAATCTCCTAAAATTAGCAATATTGTCCCTAATCAAAGCTATCATAAATACAAGCTGTCCACCTTTCCTGGACTCTTCAGGTATGACTCTGCTCTTCTTTCAAAAAATAGACTATCATATGTCTTGCCACTGAACCTCTTCCCAATAACAATCTACCACTGTTAAGTAACTATCATATCATTTTCAATCAATTAGGCTCTCTCTATAAGCTCAAAAAAATTGAAATATGAAATGGTACTAGTAGCTATCTTAGACTATCTCAAAGTCCTCTTAGAAATATGTAACACTTCTTCGCAAGAGTGTTAACCAGCTACGGAGTATATCTAACCAATGTAATATACTTTGCTCATACTACATCACACTCCTGCTCCATTAAACCAATCTAAAAAAAGTCTCTTGCATCTCTTGATTTGTAGAAGGTGATACAAACCAAGCTTAAAATACATCATAGAACTCTCCCAGCTAATCAAAGAATTTAACCTCTCTTAAAAATTTTCCTCTTATTGGTAAATCCATCAGCGCTATGCCTCCCCATCTAACAGAAAAATAGCTAACGGTTCCTTCCTCTCAAGAGGACACTACATATCGTCGAATGTCTTCTCTAGTCTCCTAAATTAATCTTTTGCTGCCCTGGGCTCAACAGTACCATCAAACCTCAAAATCTTCAATCTTAGAAACATCAGCATATGTATATCTATATCATCAGATTGAACTACATACTCTACTCTATGCTTTGTCCATCTTTTGTGATATCAAACAAGAAAACTGAAAAATAATATTGGAACTCATTGAGCAGTACTATATACAAGAGTTATCTAACTGGCTCTTTGCCCACCTATTATATCTAGGTATGGTAGATCCATATCATATAGAATATGCAACTAAATATATATGCATATAAAAATAAATAATAATGAATACCCTGATAAACTCAAAACTACCCCACTTCACTTACAAGTTACTTCTTATAGCTCTGTTTTATGATTTATATTCAATACTATTACTCTGATACCACAAAAGCTTGTCACAACCTAACCTAACTGGATAGGTCCTATCATGTTGAGTTATGATAGGCAAATCCCAAGTTCAAATTTTGAAAATATTTTCTATTCTCTTCCAATATACCTTTTAAACAAATAATGGACTATAGAGCTATCAAAATATTCAATGCACTAAGAATAAAGTCATTTAAAAAATCCCTTTCATTTTATTAAAATGTATATATATGATCTACACTACTATACATAGTTATAGACCAAAGAGAAAAGAAAAATATAATCAAAGCTACCCATGACGGTATAGAAAATTTTAAAAAAATACCTATAAACTTATATCAGATTATTAACTACTAATTACTAGGCTTTTTCCCTTTCCTAGATCCTAAAAATAGAATACAAAATCACAGTGAGCTACAACAGCTCAACAGGCCATAAACACTGATCTTAATTTCTAAATTATTTTTTTTATTAAGTATTTTTAGAATATTGAAATAAAGTTAAATGCAGTATAATAAATTACTATACTGAGCAAAGTAATAAAAGCATAGCAGTTTTCCAAGGATTCAAATAACATTACTGAATAATCAAATAAATTAATATTCATATCAGAGAGCATAACATAATATTTTTTACAGACCCAGATAGAATCTCAAATAATTCTGGCCCTTATAACTCCCTTTGTGATTATAGCATCATAACATGTCTTTAGGCACCAGAATATGATATTTGCCACTAGAACATGACTTTTTAGCCACCATAACATGTTATATAGGCACCAAAATATCTTGATTATCTTACAACAACACTTTCTTGAACTTTTCAATAGCATATAATTCAATCATATAAACAGATCTTTCATCGCATTGTAACAATTAAAGCATAATTAGGCGCATATCAGAATTATATAGTTTTTTATAACGGTAGATAATAGAAATTTCTACTTAGTAAAATTTTCACAGTTTTAAAATTTAACCAAATTACTAGAGATTGTATAAAATATTAATTATTTTAAGACTTTAATAGTACTATAACACTATTTTTCAAAGTCTAGATTATTTTCTATTGAATAAAATTCAGACCAATATTCAGAATCTCAAACTCTATAACATATAAAAAGCTACACGATGAAAGTTTTTCCAGTGCAAAGTTTTCCTCATTTTCTAGTAACAAAAATACAAATTTAATCAGAAAACATGAAAAAAAAACTTTATATTTTGAAAATTATGATAGGCATAGTGTGACCTACCTCAATCTAGATAACTTTTTGAGCTGGACCAATGGCTAAAAATGACCCAAAATGGCCCAAAATCCCTTCCTCTCTCTCAAATTCCCTCTCCTTTTCTCTCCTACTTGGCTACTATAGCACTCAAAATGAATGGACTAGTGGATTTAAATATATTTAAAATATAGATAATGGCCTAGTTCTGTGACACTACCATCTTGCACTATGGCGATAGTTCAAATTCTAAAAACTTGAGGCTATAATATTGGGGCACCACTTTTGAGCACCTCAGTGCTAGACACTATAGCATTGTTGCGCCAGAGCACTCAACATTGCGGTGCTCCAGAGGAAAATTTCATATTTTTTTTAAATGCATTTTAAAATTTTGAGACTCTTTCCAAGACACATGCTTGATTAAAACACTTTCAATCACATACAAATGGGTTCAAAACACAAAAATATTTACCTTTTTCAATTCAGGTTAAAACAGGTTAACCTAAATGCTGAACTTGGAGTGTCACACCTCTAACCTCCATCACTTGACTACAATCATCTATCCATCTTTACATAGCTACGGTCCTCCAACAACATTCGCTAGCTATGATCCTTCATCTTTTGTTGCTAAACAATAGTCCTCCAATCTCTATCGAAGGGACTACAATTTTCTGACCATCATTGCTTGACTAAAATTATCTAGCTATAGTTGCCCAACTATAATTGTCCAACGACCGCCGCTCAATTACTATCCTTTGACAATAATACACAGTCCTCTGACCACCATTACAAATTATAATCCTCCGACATTCATCACTTAACTATGGTCCTCTGACCATTATAGCTCAACTACATTCCTCTGACCATTATTGACTAGATGCACCAATACCCACTGACTTTGTCACCTTCCATCGCGAACAATATCAATGCAAATCATCAACTATAAGATTGATGTACACCATTAAAACAAGCTCTAACTCTCGACGCCAACACCAAGATTTATGCTAGATTTTTTATGTTTGGTCTCCCCTTTTCAAAAGAGTATGATCAAAGAAACATGCAAATGATCTCTAAAAATAGCTTCCATTCCATAAGGCTCTTCCAAGTTCCACCACGTTATTCATTCTTTATATTGTATATCTATTACATTGCATCAATATTTTCTCTCGAGGAATGACATTATTTGTAATCAGTCACATACATTAGTAGATTCATTTCAAGTTAGCTAGGCTTCATGGGTTCACTTTTCTAAATTTTCAAGTGAGCTAGGCTCCATGGGTTCTATTTTCAGAATTTTTCACATAAAATTTTTAGTCTCTATTGCGACTCCACTTTTATATGTATGTATACTAGATCTTTGTATAATATTAAGATAATAAACTCTCTAATTCTAGCACTATGAATATTCTAGCATAATAATTTTAAATTTATTTGATTATAAATATAATAAATTTTTTGATAGATTATTTATGTATTACCTACATTTTAAAATAAAGATAAAATTTATAAAGAGTCAAATTCAGACGACGAAAACCAAGCAAAAAAAAAACAAAGTTATATACACAAACGGCTACAAAGTCAAAGAAGAGCCAAATATTTTGTCTCCATTAGCTAAGCAACCATTGCCTTTATAAAGAGTCAAATTTAGTTTTATAGATTATCAATTTTCTTATGGCTGGATACAAGCCAAAAAAATATTGTATATATAATGTTAGCATCCGCTAAATGTGGCCTACGCATATTCCCCATGCACTGACATTTGGAGCAATCTATTTTATATTTTGCTTTTTTTTCTTTCATTTAAATAATTTTTGGATATTCTGTTGATTTCTTATTTTTAAAAATAGAAAGCATATTGTGAATCAAAGTTGAAAAAAGAATATATCTATATTTACTTATCACAAATGTATTTTTAATATATAATTTAATCATCTAAATTAAAATTATCTTAAATAAATCATATTTAATCCCCAATTAATTTACATTACTATCATAATCATTAATTAATTATTACTTTCATAAGATAATCAACATTATAGGCGATTAATAAGCATTTGATTGTTTGTACTAAATTTAACCAATATTTTTAATACGTCACCCAAAAATCCACTTGATCAAGTTCGGATCTCGATGCATATTGGGATTAAAAGCTTTTACAAGTAATTTCATAAACATATGTACTTTTATTTCAACAAATATATAGTTGAACCAAGCATATCTACTAGATGAATACAAGGAGCTCAAGATCATTTTATTATGATTTCATTAAAGCAATTAAATATTGAAAGAATTGTCTATAATCAAGGGAATCAATATGAGTTGTTTGATGGAGAATTTTAGATTCTAACTATATTGATAAAGAGTACCACTCTAAAAATTATAAATAAACCCTCACTCTCTACTTGATGGGAGACCTAGACCTAGAATTGAAGATTAAAAAGAATTTAGATGTCTGAACTCTTAAGAATCCCAGAGCTTTGTCGATAGATTGTTGTTGCCTGAGAATCGCAATCAGATGGTTACCACCCATCCATCAACTTAGAATCATTGCCACCCAAACTTTTTATTCCATCAAACCACCTACCTCGGACAACCAAAGCCCAATCACCACCATGGGACCACCATCTCTCAGTCATGATCTTCAGACCACTACCACCCAACCACCGTTGTAAGATCGTGGCTATCAATTATCGACATTAGACTACCACCACCTAACCACCACTATTCGTCTACTCCGCTGACCATCTCCATCAAACTACCACTGCCAGATTACCTTCATTGAACTATCGTCACCTGAACACGAACATCAAATTAGCAGCAATGATACAAACCATCCTATATAAGGAGCATGTTGTTGAGATGAAAGCTAACTCTCGACATTAGCATTAATATTTACATTGGACATTTTAGTTTTTTGTATTCTCTCAAAAGAGAATAATCGAACAAATCACAAACAATCACTTAGACAAAACACCAATGCACCAAGGCTCCTGAAAATTCCACTAAGAGATTAATTCTCTATATTTCATATTTGTTATATTATACCAACCCCTTTCTAAATTATAGGGAAATTCATCATTTTTTACTGATAGTATACATTAGCAGAATCATTTCAATTAGAGCAAGCTTGATGATTAATCCAATTTCAAAATTTTCATGTAAAAACTCTGATGTTTCTTGTAACTCCTCTTTTATGTATGTGTTAAATCCTCATAGAAAGTTAAGACGTTAATATTTTATCTCTAAAATCACAAATATTCTAGGACACAATAATTTCAAATCAAAATTATCTTAATTAAGCATCATAAGCCGTTTGTCATAGCTTAATATGCTTAATTAAGTGATATTATAATTATACTATGCTAAGATACACTAATTAAATACTCTTAAAAAATCAACGACCATAATTAAAATTAATTAATTCATAATAAAAATCAATAATTTCATAGTTATTTATGAATGAGTTTATAACATAAATATTATCTAGCATTTAGTAAAACTAAGAAAATATTAATATTTTACTTAAAACTCTAATTAATTCTTAATGATCTTATGTAAAATCTTAATTTGCAGTTATTCTAGCAAATTAATTTAATAGTTGATGCAATGGAAAATCTCTTAAAATGGAATCAATCAACTCTCTTTCAAGATGAAGGGGAAAGCTCCACCATGAGATAAAAACATGAGTATCACTCACAATTCTATTTATAGGGTGGCTCGGTACTCCTAATTGAGACAATATTGAAATTTATAAGGGGATATACATTGCTTATCCAGCACAATATTTCAATGAGGCCTACGAACAGAATTTGTGCGCGTTGCTGCCTAAATAAGATAAAATCTATTTTTTAAGGAGGCAAAACCAAACTATACAAAGAAGAAAAGGAGAGATATAGATTTTTCCTATAACTCCTAAGAATAATTTATTACTCCTAAAAGTGGGGCACTATAGCATGAGGGGATACAAATTAAAAATCCAGGACAATATTTCACTAGAGCCTACATGGGGGGGGGGGGGGGGGGGGGGGAGTGGGAAGGTGGATTTTGTATTGCCTATACAAAATAGTGTCGAGACTCTTTTTGTAGAAAGAACTAGACTCTATAAAGATGAGATTGAGAGATAAGATTTTTTTTCTAATAAATTTGAGTAATAATTCATTACTCCTAAAGGAGGGGCACTAGAGTTTGAAAAGAGCATAGACATTATCTATCCAAGATAGTATTTTACTAGAGCTTGTGAAAGGAGTGGCACCACCTATATAAGACAATGAAGAGCCTCTCTTAAGCAAAGAATTGGAGATGAGAAAAAGGTGCAAGTTTCATCCCCTACTAATGAGGTATTTATATATGGGGAGGGGGAAGAGCTAAGATAACTAAAGAATTCTCTTGCTTTTTTTTGGCTAACATTGCCAACAACAACCATCAGCAATTGCCACCTGTCTCTAGACTCCTATCAAGTTCTAGCCTGTTATTGGGGTTTTAACTATCTATATATAGATATATGAAGTATATAATCCCTACAAGGGGAATCATTAAATTAATCTCTATATAATACATTCTTCTTTTATTGTGAGAAAAGGAGGATTTATATATATATATATATATATTAGTATATTATTAAAACTTGGCCTTACCTTGTCATTTTTCCCCCTTTCTAGATTCTCCATGTAAAAGATTTCTATTTTCTACAACTTCTTATGTGCATGCTGGGTTTTTTTACAATGCCGACACACTAAGATCCAACTCAACCACTGCAAATTCTCTAGCATGAAACAAAAGTAATTACACAAATCAAATAAATAAAAAATACATATAATTTAACTCATATTATAAAAATTATAAAAATTTAAAATTTAAAAATATGTATTACAAATAAGTGGTAAATCTAAAAATTTTAATAATTAAAAGCATATTTCACTTGCCTCTTTCAAAATTAAATATTTCTCATTAATCTTTTTTTCTATTATTCTATTTTTTCAAACACCATAGCTATTTAAATTAATTCATGCCATATGTAGCACAAGGATGTATCTGTCGTACATTTATTATTTTTAATCATTGGTTTCAATATCAAATCTCCCACGTATTAGACACGTGTCATAGCTTTTACGCATTTGATGTATACTGAGGCCAAACATATTATTATATTAACCTCAATTTAAACCCTATTTCATTATTTTCATAAATAATATCATAGCTAGTGAATAGATAGACACTACAGGAAATAATAATAATAATAAATAAATATATCTTATTATTTTAAAATTATCAAAAAAACAAATTGAATAAAAACAAAAGTTTCTAAAAATAGCCTAATTTATGACTTACATAGAACTTGAGTTTAATACTTGGGTGATAGAATGAGTAAATGGGGCAGGTTTAAGTCCAACTCGAATCTGGTCAACTCGAACATGGTCTGTTTAATAAAACGGAAAAAGAGATGGACCCGAAGCTGAGCCGCTAGCAACTAGAACCAACCTGATAACTCTTTTTAATTAAAAACAAATATTTTTATTAACTTGTTAATCATATATTTTAGGGTAATTGATAATAAATAAAAAGATTATGTCAACAAATAAAAAAATATAAGAAAAATATTAAATCGGTCATTTTCAAATCAAAATCAAGCGGGCGGGTCAACCCACACGAGAAATGTTTAGCAAACGAATATTGTAGAAAAATGAGCTATTTCCATCGAAAATCTAGAAATTTCTGGTGGAATCATTTATGTCGGTAAAATATGTGTAGAGAACAAGTATCCAATGGATTAAATTTCTGACAAAAATATTTTCGATGAATTTTTGTTTGATTACAGACGAAAAATTTCTAGTATAACAGACGCACAAAAAACATTAAAATTAAAAAATGAAGAAAAAAAATGCTGAAAAATCTACAAAAAACTTCAGGGATTTATACCGTTAGAATTTTTTATGAATTTTTCCCCCGGTTATTTCATCACTTTTTGTATCGATAGTTTCCAACAAAAAATCTATCAGAAACATATAGTAAAAACTCGAAAAAAAAATCTCCTAAACTTCTTTTCTCATAGATACAAATAATAATTTACACCATATAATAGCAATACATTATATCCTACCAATATTAGTCAAAACTAATAATTTTAACTAACAATGATAAGAAAATCATTCATTATACAAATATTTAGAACAAATATATATATTCTAAATTTGTATGCCAAAAAAAAATTGAGTTCAACATGCTGATCACAACATGTAGTAAATTTAATCGTCATCAGTTTCCTTACACTCCTCTTCCTCCTGAACCTTCTTCTAACATTATTGTTCCATGACTGCACTCAGCTCCGCGTATATTTGAGTTTTCTATGAAAGCATATCAACTTGAACTTTCCACATCTGCTCTATCTCCTTGGTTAGAGCAGCCACCCTTCGGTTGACTATATTCTCAATGGCACTATCATTATAAGCTGTAGAGCTGGATGACTGTGACTCAAATACATAGGCATGGGAGCCTAATCAGTGTATACTCTCCCCTTGTGCATGCCTCCCACCACCTGTGTAATGCCCTAAAATTAAATTAAAAAAAATAATTCATTTATTTTTTAATAATAACAACCACGAGAGTTATTAACTTTTTTATCAATAATATAAATTAGTGGCAAAAATTAATTATTTTGATCAAAACATCAATATACATTTGTATTCATACTTCAAAATTATATATAATTGCTAGGAATTACACAATCACCATATGCAATCTATTTACTCCTAATTATAAAAGAATAAATAAACAAAATTACCTGGAGGATCCTATAACTGATTAATCTCACACTTCTGATCATCAACTCTGAGTTGAAATTATTAAAATAATATATAATGAGTTAAAAAGTCCAGCAATTCACTAAATCCTAATAATGAACTCAAAACATGACAATGAAATAATATGTATATCGCCAGTCAGTTCATAACAACAGCATTCTTTATGATTATAAATCTATGTAGAAACCATAAACATATGTAGTAGCTATAAAATAGTAGAATAATATGATACAGAATATAGCAAAATGGTCTAATACATAAATATTGGAATTGGTAAAACTAGTAAACTAGTAAATGAAAGTTCAATGGATGGTTGTGAAACCAATTGAACTATTGAATGGCATACCAAGAGGGAGGTAAATTGGTTTCATTTAATCTTTTTGAAAAAAAAAATTTTTTTGAATGAAATAATAATCAATTTTAGATTTATAAAGTGGAAGCAAATAATTAAACAAATGTTAAATTTTTATTTTTTTTTATTTTTATAGATAAATAAATATTTTTGTTCTTTTTTATTTCTAAATTTACTTTTTTTAAACAAAGAATATACTCAATCAATCACACGTTGCAATAATCACCAAACTCAAACCAGATCGCATAAAGTAAATATGCAAGAAAGTAAAGCATAGAAAATAAATGTGGAAAAGAAAAAAAAATGCAAACCAAAATTTTAAAGTGGTTCGACCAACTTGACATACGTTCGCTCCTCGAAGTCCTACTCAATGGGTGTTGAACTAAATAATTAGTGACTCTCCTTTAGCCCCCTCTACTAGGCAAAGAAGACCTTACAAAATCACTTCCACCTCCTCGATGAAACTGAGAACCAGAATCACTTTCACCCTCCTGGTGAGGTGTACTATTCCAAATCACTTTCAGTGGCCTTTGACACCAAAGAGATATTCTTCCCAAAGCTTTCTTCAAAAAGAACCTTGAAACATGGTGGAACTGATGTGCAAGTTGGGTGGAGCAACCGTGTAAAACTCCCTCTCACACTCCCTTGAACCCACAAGAATTTTCTCCCTCTCTCACAACTTCACCGTTCTCTCCCTTGCTTAAAATCCCTTTCTTCACACTTTCTCTCACAAGACTCAACCCAATGACTGCCAAAGATATGTACAAAGTCTATTAAGAAAGATTAAATAGTGGGCTTCCAAAAATTCTAATTTTTTCATTCTGCTGACTCTATTCGTATGGTACAAAATCCAATTCATATAATATGATTAGTTAAATTATCTCATTATTAATATGATATAATGAATAGTAGTACAATATGATAAGTTTAACTTCTCCACTAATCGTACTAGATGAATGAACATTAATATAATATGATTAATTCAAATCAAACATTGGGTTGTATAGGATGAACAAAACATCATCCAGAGTATCCTCAGATGATTCTTATAGTACGATCATTAATCAATTCAGATTCAATTTGATTTCTTTATTAACTTACTTAAATTAGATAATAATTTAAAAGATTACACAGTACAAATTGGATTGTATAGTACAAACAATTTAATTTTTAAATTTTAAATTTGCTTATTTTTGATACGTTAGATTTGACGGTGGGATTTTTTGTTATAGTCGATCGTCCAATACGATGTGGTATTCATACAGTACGATTACTTATTATTCAAATTTATTTTTTCCTTTTAAATTAAATATTTTAGTTAATTTTTATTTGAACTGATCGTATAGTATGATTAACAGAAAAAAATATTTCTTTTTCACTCACCCTGTGTGTGTGTGGTTGCTAAGCTAATATACACATTTTATATATATTGACTCAAAAAAAATAAAATTATAAACTCTTTTAAACAATTATAACATATACAACCATTTATTAATCTCAGATTCTCTGACGATCTTATATATAATGAACCAAAAATATTAGTACTGAACACAAAAAATATACAATATATGGAGCAAAAAAATTAAATAAAAATCTAATATTTTTATAGTCATCAAAACACAAGTTTAGGCTCCCAAATTATAATAGCAAATCAATAGATCAGTAAATTAATATGGAGGTCAATTCAAATAAGCAGTAAACAATCCTCCCTAAATTATACATCATAGCACTAAAGAAATCATATAAATTAATAAACTTGAAACATCTATGAAAAATATTAGAATTTATAACAACGCAGTATAATCAAACTAATTTGTGCATGAGGTTCAATCATTCTATATCAATATCCAATCTATATCTTATATTACATGCTTAGTATCATATACTCAATATAGGAATCACATGCTCAATAACTATAAATTAATAAATAATAAATCAATCATAGTTATAATAATAACAAATTATAATTAGAATTAGTAATAGCATTAATATCATCAGTAACTGTATCAATATCATCAATAACTGTATCAATATCATCAGTAATAGTATCAATATCCATAAAATTGGTGATAGTGAAAATAAAATAGTAACAGTAACAATAATCAATATAATGATAAAATAGTAGTGCAATAACATGTATTTAAATAATCATGCTAAGTGAGTAAGCTCTATCTTACATAGTATTTTTCCAGTAATCAGTAACCTTTAGCTCAATAAACAGAGTCATCACTCATTGGCCGTTGGCACAGTAATAGTTCTTATAA
Source organism: Dendrobium chrysotoxum (assembly GCA_019925795.1). Lineage (NCBI taxonomy): Eukaryota > Viridiplantae > Streptophyta > Magnoliopsida > Asparagales > Orchidaceae > Dendrobium > Dendrobium chrysotoxum. The sequence continues at coordinate 23,345,144 of CM034307.1, read as the reverse complement.
CCTCTAATTAGTGAATCATGTGAATCAATAGAGGATAATGGCAAACCACAGTATGTGAAGGAAAGCCCTCATCAGCCCACCATCCTATACAGGTTAGTTAGTCTCCAACCAACATCAATAAAACTAGCCTTTACTCATTCTTACACATACTACTATCATAATATTATAATAATAATAGCAAAATCCTATTAATCAGTCACATACTCATATTCATTCATAATATTTATATTACTAATATGTTTATATTAAAATATCAAAATTTCTATTCTTAAAAATTGTATAAAATATAATAACTTTTATTTTATCCAAAGAAATTATAAAATTAAACAGTCAAAATATTCTGAATAATTAGCACTATAACATATAAAGGTTGCATGGTAGAAGTTCCTTCAATCTGGAAAAAATATAATAAATTAAATTTAGAAGAAATCAGATAGTCAAAAAAATCTTTGAAAATAATGATAGGGTAACAATCACCTATCATGATCTCAGTAATTTTCACAAAAGAGGCAAAAGCATTTGGACCACCAAGATATAACCTTTCACTTTCCTCCTCTATTCCCTCCCTTCTCCTTCTTCCTTCCATGTTAAGCCACATCGCTGGTGGCATAAAGTGTAATAACCCGTATTTTGACTTTGCTGATTTTTTTCTGGAGTCATTATAACTCTAAATCACAAACTGTCTTCTCTATAGTATTTTGATTGTAATATTTTATTTATATGAATTTTTTATAATTTTTTGGCACCAAAACAAATCCTTAAAGAATTTGTACCTGTCAATACAAGCGAGAATTTTGGGACCGTCAGGTGTCCATTTTGCAAACCGATTTCATCTATATTTTTAAATATTATGAATTATTTTATCGATATTTTTTATAATTTTTAAAGATACAAAATGATTTATTTAAATTTTATACTAATGAAATTTATTAAATCAATTATATAATATTAAAATATTATTTTAAAGAAAATATCTTAAACCATTAAAGATTTTTATTTAAAATCCATTTTCCTATTTGAATTTCAGCAAACAGAGAAGGTTGCGAGGTAAATAAGAGAGATTTTGAGGAGAGAGAAAATACAAACTCAGATTTGGAGGTCCTAGAGTGATTTTCTTCAATCGAACCAATTCAGATATTTGCTCGTCTCACTGTAAGGAACTTTTATCCTATTTTTTATTTCAAAGATTTTGTATTTTTAAAATTTTTCTGATCAAATTTATGTTTCCATTATTGGAAATTATAAATAAGTTTATATTGGCAAAAACTTTCATCGCGTAACTTTTTGTATGTTATAGAGATCATGATTATGAGTATTTTGAGTATTTATTTGAGATTTTTCACTGGCTAATTTTGAAAATACAGCGATTTTAATCTACCCAAAAATTCATTTTAACGTCTAAAAATAGTGGTGTAGTACAATAAAAGTCTTAAAATATCATTTTATATAATTCCTAATATTTTGGTAATTTTCTAAAAATGTATATTTTTGCCAAATATGATTCTTTGTTGTGTGCCGTTATGGCATTTTGGCATCTTCTTAATTAAGTTCAATTATATTTTATTTACTATAATATATTATAAATAGATATGGATATATGCTTGAGTAATAGCTGTTCACTATTACTATTATAGTATTATCATAATAATATGCGTTTGTGAAATAAATAAGTAAAGACTAGTTGACCTGTTGGTTGGAGACTGATTGACCTGTACAAAATGTTGGGCCAACATGCTTTCCTTTAAATACTGTGATTTGGTGTTATCCTCTACTGATTCATGCGATACACTGGTTGGGAGTTATTAGGAGATTAGTACTATGTCATTGCGTAAAGAGTGAAGGCTCTATTTACTGAGCCAACAGTTTACTAACATTAATACTAACACTGAATAACACCATGTTAGCCTAAACTTCTTACTTGTTTAGTGTGACTACTGAAATGCATATTTTGAGGCATTATTCTTATTATTGTATAATTTTATTAGTACTGCACAGATTTACTATTATTGCAATATTCTACTACTCCTGCCACTAGATTATTACTGTTACTGATATAGATACTGATACTATTTATTACTACTAATTCATTATACTGATATTATGCATGTGATATACTGAGCATGTGATATATAAGATTTATTGAGCTTATAATTGAGATACTGATTTAATGCTGGTATAGAATAATTGGATAGCATGTGCACACTCTTATATGATTTTACTATATGGATTTGATTTCAATAGTCTTTACTGATATTTGGATTTGATGCTTTATCTTATTTCTGAACTGATTCGTTATAGATATGATAATTACTTTATAGATTTAACACTCGTATTAGTTTACTTCTTTATTGGCTTTTGTATAGTAGTATTTTACTGGTTATAGATTCTACTACTATTGCATGTGAATTTTACTATTTTTGTACTAATTCAATGATCATATAAATATAACTGTTATGATTTGATCTCTAACATACATATTACTCATTTATCGTGCATTGAATTCAGTTATAGGTTTTAGTGATCTGCTAGGGTTCTTAAGCTCATTATATGTGGTTAAATGATTTCAGGTAAGGGTAGGAGAGCAGGAGTGTGAGACTGGTTAGGAGATTTTAGGTTATATTTCTTTTTATTTTAATTTTTCTTTTGTACGCAGGGTAGGATAGATGTGTGATAATTGTATAGATCTGAGTAGTATATATAATTTTTGAGAATGAATACATATGTGTATATTGATATTTTAAATTATAGAATATGTTTTACTATTTATTACTGATAAATGATATTAGATAGCTTTGGTTATTATTTATTAAAAGATTAAAAGAATAATTTTTCCAAATTAGATTCGGGGCATCATAATTGATATCAGAGCATAGTTATTGAAGGAATTGAATATTACCAGAGCTGTGGGAATTGATTGAGAGTTGGGTAGATTGGATAGAATAAGGTGTATTATTTTGCATATATAGTTGCAAGTGTGCATTTTTCAGATCTTGCTAAATTATGTAGGTGAAAAGTTAAATGGATCATCCAGAGTCAAATATACCAAATGAGCAACACGGTGCAGCTGCACTACCATCAGAAAGTATGATGTAGTTGGCTACTATTATAGCATAAGTAATAGGGGACGCACTGAGTAAGTCAGCTGGGAGTAAAGAAGAAGAGAGCGATAAGCATTTGCAGATATTTCATAATCTCAAGCCTCCATTATTCAAAGGAGCTGTAAGACCTCAAGTTATAGAAGATTGGTTGATGTGGATAGAAAAGATCTTTGATAGCATGGAGTGTATAGGGAGCTAGAAGGTACCATTGGCTGTATTCTTATTTGAAGGAGAGACAGAGAGATGGTAGATTGGATACTATAGAGAGAAATTTCAAGGGAAGATAAATGCTGAGATTAGTTGGGATGAGTTCACTACAGTATTCAGGATGTAGTTTGTACCTCCGTCAGCTCGATGATAAATGTAGAAAGCTTTCATTGAGTTGGAGTAAGGATGTAAGACAGTCATGCAGTATGAGGCTGAGTTTACTTCTCTTGCTAGGTATGCTCCTCACGTGATCCCTACCACTGAAGAAAAGTGCTACAGGTTACTACAAGGGTTGAACAGGGAGCTCAGACATCCACTAGTACCTCTACGAATTCAGGAGTTTTTTGAGTTGGTGGAGCGGGTCAGATTGATAGAGATTGATTTGGTAGTACCAACATCCAGATATAAGGTAAGATTTAGATATGATGTCAATAGATGGAGTAGAGATAAACCAAATAGAGAGAGAGATGGTGATAAGAAAAGCAGGTATAGTGATTCGAGGGGATCTGCATCAGTAGCATCTTCGGGCAGCTACAGTGAGTGCATTTATTGTGGTCGACGATATGCATGTCAGTGCTATTTATTGACAAGGTGATATTTTCATTATGGACAATAGGGACATAAAATAGTAGACTATCCTCAGAGGGGATTTGTAGAAAGAACTGATTCTGGTGCAGGACAGTCCATATATACTATAGGATATAGGCCTGTCGGGTCAAGAGCATATAGTGAAAGATCAATAAACAGGGCGGATGATAGAGCTATTAGTGGTAGTCAGAGGGAGACTGTTGCACCATGACCGACTGCACCTACTCCAGTGATACCACATGTATACAACTTATAATATCTAGAAGAACAACAACCTGAAAGCTCTATTGGTCAAAATTTATTGGAATGACTAAATGATAGCATATTATGCATACTTCAATGACATGTGATATAATGAACTACATGATTGTATGATTTTTGATGAATTTCGATTTGATTTTGATTAGAATTGAGTTTTAATTGGATGAATTTGGTTTGTATCAATTTTGTGCCCAAATCCTTAAGGGAAATGTCAGGGATGACATTTTCTTAAGGTGGGTAGATTGTAATAAGTCATATTTTGACTTTACCAATTTTTTTTGGAGTCATTATAACTCCAAATCGCAAACCACATTCTCCATAGTATTTTGATTATAATATTTTATTTACATGAATTTTTTCATAATTTTTGGGTACTGGTGAAAATCCTTAAGAAATTTATACCTATTGGTACATGTGAGGATTTTGGGACCGTTAGGTGTCCATTTTACAAATAATTTCATCAATATTTTTTAAATATTGTGATTTATATTATGGATATTTTTTTATAATTTTTAAAGTTCTAAAATGATTTATTTAATATTTATACTAAAGAATTTTATTAAACTAATTATATAATATTAAAATATTATTTTAATGAAAATATCTTAAACCATTAAAGATTTTTATTTAAAATCCATTTTCCCATTTGAATTTCGATAAACAGAAAAAGCTATGAGGTAAATAAGATAGATTTTAAGGAGAGAGAAAATAGAAACTCAGATTTGGAGGTCGTGGAGTGATTTTTGTCAATCGAGCCAGTTGGGATATTTGCTCGCCTCGTCATAAGGAACCTTTACCCTATTTCTGATTTAAAAAATTTTGTGTTTTTAATATTTTTTTGATCAAATTTATATTTTTGTTACCGAAAAATATAAATAACTTTGTATTGGTAAAAACTTTTACCGCGTAACTTTTTGTATGTTATAGAGATCATGATTATGAGCATTTTGAGTATTTATTCAAGATTTTTTATCTAGTGATTTTAAAAATACAGCAATTTTTATCGACCCAAAAATTTATTTTGACATCTAAAAGTAATGTGTAGTACAATAAAAGTCTTAAAGTATCATTTTACATAATTCTTGGTATTTTGGTAATTTTTTAAAAATATGCATTTTTGCCTAATATGATTCTTTATTGTATGCCGTTATGATATTTTGGCATCTTCTTAATTAAGCTCAATTATACTTTATTTATTTTAATATATTATAAATAGATGAGGATATGTGCTTGAGTAATAGCTGGTCGCTATTACTATTATATTATTATAATAATAATATATGTGTGTGAAATAAATAAGTAAAGTCTAATTGACCCATTGGTTGGAGACTGATTGACCTGTACAGGATGGTGGGACGGTGGACATTCCTTTAAATACTGTGGTTTGGTGTTATCCTCTACTGATTCATGTGATATATTAGTTAGGAGTTATAAGGAGATTATTACTGTGCCGACAGGCAAAAAATAACGACTCTATTTACTGAGCCAACGGTTTACTAACATTAATACTAACACTAAAAAATATAATGATTACTAAGACTTCTTACTTGTTTAATGTGATAACTGAAATGAATATTTTTGAGGCTTTATTCTTATTATTATACGATTTTATTAGTACTATACAGATTTACTATTATTGCATTATTTTACTACTCTTTCCATTAGATTATTATTGTTACTATTATAAATATTGATACTATTTGATACTACTGATTCATTGTACTGATATTATGCATGTAATATACTTAGCACATGATATACAAGTTTTATTGAGCTTACGATTGAGATACTGATTTAATGCTAGAATAGAATAACTGGATAGCATGTGCACACTCTTATATGGTTTTACTACTTTGATTTAATTCCAACAGTCTTTACTGATGTTTGGATTTAATGCTTTATCTAATTTTTTTACTGATTGGTTATGGATACAATGATTACTTTATAGATTTAACACTCGAATTGGTTTTCAACTTTACTGGCTTTCATATTATAGTATTTTATTAGTTATAGATTCTACTACTTCTGCATGTAAATTTTACTTTTTTTGCACTGATTCAATGATCATATAAATGTAACTACTATGATTCGATCCCTGGAATATATATTGCTCATTTGAGCTTGCTTTGAATTCAGTTATAGGTTTTGATGACCTGCTGGTCTTTTTAAACTCATTATATGTGGTTAAATAATTTCATATCAGGGCAGGGGGAGCAAGAGTGTGAAGCTGGTTAGGAGAATTTCGATTCTATTTTTTTATTTTAGTTTTTCTTTTGTACTAAGGATAGGATAGATATGTGATAATTGTGTAGATGTTAAGTAGTGTATATGATTTTTGGGAATGAATATAGATGTATATATTGATATTTTAAATTATAGAATATGTTCTATTATTTATGACTGATAGATGATATTAGATAACACTGGTTATTAATTTTATATATATATATATATATATATATATTAGTGCATAACATCACAATGCCACCACCTAGTTCCATAACCATGCATGATGAATCCATAATTATTATAGAACAATGGCTTCAATGATGCACCAGTGATTTCCAGTGTCACTATGCTTACAGGCTAGCACTGCAGTGTTCATAAGCTGAATGTCATAATTGTTAACTTCAAATAGAAATTCATGTTTTCATTTTAAATTTATTTTTAAAAATTTGGTTATTACACCTTATGACTATATGATGTAATCAGAGCACTATATAGATCCCAAAGAGGATCCATCACCTGTTCAAGCTTGACTCTCATGAATTTATAATCCTCATGTGATAAATGAAGTACATATGAACCCGAATAGATTTAACTTGTAAATATAAACACTATACAAATTTGGGGACTTTATACTATACTACTATATAAAATTGAAAAATAAGTAGGCATGTCATTCGCTCTTTTAGATTTCTATCCACTACTCAATCTGGGTGGAGAATTTGATCTCTCAACTCTGTTTCTCATGAAGTCTCACTTATTTCTCTTAAATGGATGATTGGTAGGTAGGAACACACAATGACTGTCAACCATGAGCTTTTACCACTATATGTTATGTGAATGATTTAGTGAGCTCCATGCAATATGAACAAGTTAACTTTTTTGCAGTATTCTAACCAAATAATATACCATGTGCTAGAAAGTCATTGATGTTCCACATTAATGTACCTCTAAGCATGAAGTTTTATTTAGTTGATATATCGTATGTTAACACACCTTCTTCTCATAATAACTTGTGGTCATTAATCAAAGGTTGTAAGTAGACATCTATTTTTGCTTTTGTGACCCTGGTATAATGAGCGTAAGAAAAATGTATTGGATAGTCATTCACATCTCGGGTGGAAGGTTATAGGGTGTTACTATAACATACTAACAAGAGTATAGTGAAACTATCTAACTATAAGGAGTGAAGGCATCTGCACGCAAGCCCAGTCTAATGTTACGTAGTTCAATAACAAAGGAAGGATGTATACAATCAAAGTGTTTCCATACTTCTACATTAGAAGGATGATTAAGAATACCCAAATGAGATAATTTTTCATAATTCCATCTCACATGACCGACAGAGCTCATTGATGTATATAGTGGTTCAAGTCTGAAAATGATGGGAAAATAAAACAAACAAAAATATGACACATCCTTCTAATTTTCTTGGTTCATAGTTCTTTATTTGTATCGAGGTGAACTGTAATAACGACACAGAACTTATGTCAAGTCATTCTTATAATACAAAATAAAACTATTGATGTAACAATCCATTTTTATAGCACTTTACTTCAATTTGGATGCTAATTTCATAGTCATATATAAATCTATTAGAATTAAATTTCTCTTAAGATGGTTTTTATAAGTTGGCCTTTTAACTCATTGAAGAACCCTCAATGAATATTGTGTTATCTTTATACTAGACATCCTAACTATAACTAATAACTCAGATTGAGTAGTGCGCCCGTCCTAAATGGGTTGTTGAGCAATAAGTAGTAATTCATAGAAGTTCTACATATTGTTGTTAGGCGACTCTTCTTTATGTTCTCATAATTTTGAACATGCTGCATCAAAAGGCTTTGGCGAGCAACTACTTAAGGATTATTGTAGGGGAGACCAAAGTGAATTTTATAGGGCTGGTTGAAACAAAAGTTGAAGATTTTAGTAAATAGGATGTGGACAAATTGATTGGAAGAGGATGGATGTTTGATTTCCAACCTTCTGTTAGGAAGGCAGGTGGTATTTGTTGCTTTGGAAAGATCGGGAGGTCTCTTTCCACAAGAAAATTTAGACTCAACAATGTATGATGGGTAAATTACAGAATTCTGATGGTATTTGTTGGGAAATTGTTGTGGTTTATGCAAGCAATGATAGGATGATTTGAAGATCATTATGTAATTACATCTCTTGTAACCATGGTAATGATTTGCCTCTCATGGTATGTGGTGACTTCAATTGCATTCTTGCTGAACAAGAAGGTGGTAAAACATTTAAGTACTCTTTAGCAGTCAAGGAGATGGAAGAATTTACTATTTTAAATGATTTGGTGGATCCAGGCTTCATTAGTCTGGCTTTTACATGGACTAATAATAAGGAAGGGAGAAGTAAAATTTGGTGCAGGCTTGACTGTGTCTTGGTTAACACAAGTCTACTAAGCTTATATTAAGATATGCAGATCAAGCATCTTAATAGAATTGCATCTGATCATTGTCTGATTATTTATAATATGCTGGGAAGTAGGAAAAGGTTTTAAAATTGGATGAAATTCAAAGACGTTTGACTATCATATCCGGTTGTTTGGAGGATTGTTTCTAAGCAATTGGGGAGAAATGATGTAGGACCTGAAGCTTACAAGCTGATGAAGAAGTGTAGAAGGACTCTCCGTGCTCTTTTCTTTTAAAGCAAGAATAAATTCAAGGAATTGGAGAAGGATAAAGAGGTGCTTGAAAAAGATATTAATGTTTTGCAAAGCTGGAATGCAGAGATAGGGGGTTATCAACTGAGCAAACCAGAGAACTGAAAAACAAAGTTTATAAACTTAATAGCATCTTGGCCAGGTTAATGAGCTGGTGGAGATAAAGAGCAAAGGTTAGGTGGATGGAGGAAGGTGAAGGTAATACATATTTCTTCCATATGGTGGCTTCCGCTCGAAGAAGAATTAACCACATAAAAGAATTTAAAATTCCTGGGGGGGAGAGTACTCAAGACTATGAGGTAATAACAAATATTATTACTGATTTTTTTTAAAATTGAAATGGAGTAAATAGGAGATTAATGCAGAGAGTTGGCCTTCTTTGAATAAGCATAGAGAAATTATTTGTAATTTTGAGAAATTTCATGATAAAGATGTGGCTGAGGAGGAGATATGGGAGGTGGTGAAATCTTTTGGAAAAAATAGAGCTCCTGGTAGAGATGGAATCACTGCCTCTTTTTTCAAATGTTTCTGGAGTATTGTTGGGAAGCAAGTGTGTTATGCTTGCTTGGAGTTCCTAAGGGAAGGGACTATGATTGATGAATATAAAGAAACTATGGTCATTCTACTCCCTAGAGTGGCTCAACCGGACAATCCCTCTAAATTAAGGCCCATTAGTTTATGCCAAACAATTTATAAATTGTTGTAAAGGTGCTTGTGAACAGAATTAAGATGATCCTTCCATTGATTATCTTGGAGGAGTAGGCTGCATTTGTTCCAGGTAGATCAATATCGGATCATTGCCTTTAAGCTCAAGAGGTGATCAATAATTTTAGAATTTCAATAGCTAAGAAGCGGATGCTTGCTCTAAAGATTGACATGGAGCAAGCATATGATAAGATGAATTGGGAGACTTTGGAATTGGTTCTTACTAGAATGGGATTCCCAGATCGCCCCAAAGGTTGGGTGATGAGCTTTATTAATTCTCCCAGATTTTCTCTACGCATCAATGGGAATCTAACTGAGTGGATCATAACTAAATGTGGTTTTAGACAGGGTTGTCTGTTGTCACCCTATTTATTCATCTTTTGCTCGGAGTTATTATCATTGGCTATGCAAAAAAGGGAGCAGATTTTGGGAGTTCCAATCTTGGTGGGGGAACTTAGAGTCTCCCATCTTTTATATGTTGATTATTATTAATTTTGTAAGAATTTCTAAAGCTGAAATCAGGATTATCACTAATACTCTCGAAGACTATTGTTAGTGACTGAGAAAAGATTAATCGAGGCAAATTAGTGGTGTTATTCAGCAAAGGTTCACTGGAATGGAAGAAGAAAAGATTTGCTTCTATTCTTGGGTTCATAAAGGTGGCAGAATTTGATTATCTTGGAATCAAATTGTCTTAAAAAGGGTAAGTAGTTCAGATTATAACCCTCTTATTCAGAATATGAAGTCACTTGTGATGTCTTGGGGTAGTAGAAAATTGGCTATGGCTGGGAGGCTGACGTTAATTAACGCAACTCTCATACCATCCCTAATGTATGCTATGACACATTCATGTACTCCTAAGGTTGTTCTGATGGAAGCTGAGAGGATTGCAAAAAATTTTCTTTGGGATAAATGGTTTGGGAAAAAAGGCCTGTATTATGTGGCTTGGAAGGTGATTTGTAAACCAAAACAGTTGGGTGGATTGGGAATTCATGCTTCGTCTAAGTGGATAGGGCCACTTAGAGCCAGAATTACATGGGATTTTCTATCCAAATTTGATGGGTCTTTAAGGAAGTATCTTTGTGCAAAGTATGGAGGAAGGCTAGAGGAGAAGGATGTTGAAAGAAATAAATCTGCACAATGGAATATTACCTTGTGGGCCTTCAAAAGGGAACAAAACACCGGCCCGCATGGGAGACGGTATCGCCAATGGGAGGGCAGATTTTATCACACATACGATTAACCATTGAGGATAGTGGCTCTCCCTAGCACACCTCGATGGGTAACAATATATGTGACCATATCATCACAACGGGTTTCCCCCACCCGATATATTAGCTCGAGTGGGGCCTATTTGAAAGTAGGATTCGGTTTCCCACGGGCGCAAGCCCCTGTGGTTAATTACATCTCAAGCTAAGGGCCCGAGAATACTCTCAATTAAGGATTCTACATTATACTCTCAAATGGGATTGGCACATAGGGAGAAGACTAGGAAATCCTACTCAAAGGATAAGAAAGGGTTCAACTCGTCTTAGTCAACACAGGGGCTCATATCACCATCCGGAGGGACTAGGGTAGTGAGAAAACTGGAGAAAAGAAAATTATACACTCAAAGCATACAGGAGAGAAGGATGGAGGTGGCGTTATCCATACGACGCAGATAGGTAGGATTTATAGCCTCTGAAAGATAGAGTACTTACCTACTGATGAGGCATACTAAGAAATAATAGTATCCTTAAGCCCTAAGTCTAAAGTGGGTTTAGTGTTCTGCATAACACTAACACCCGTGTCCTAGCTAATACAATGCAAAAGCTGGACTTACCCCGACCTGGATTAGGGAGCCAGCTAACCACTTAGTCGCTTCAAAACTATGAGTCCAGTCATTTTTATGCAAGATGGGTGGGTAGGTTATAGTTCTCGAAAATAGGGCCGACATCTAGTGAGTTTCCTAATTGGCCCCAGACTTATCTAGGGTGAATGCTACTAGATCTAATGCAATTAAAATTTTAATTTAGTTGATTTCTAATGCAATGCATGCTAGTTAAAGTATCCAAGTCAGATATACATGGATTTTAAAAAGGCTTATAAAAAATAATTTTTAGAAATAGACTAGGCTTCCCTAGATCCGGCACCTCATCCTCATTGGTCAGATTATCCGGACTTTACCCGCAGGCCGAGAAGTGTCTTATAGAAAGAGAGAGGAAATGCATTAATATGCATGCGACCCCGAACGATTTAGTAGTACCCTAGGTCATTAGGTTTTTATGTTATTTAAACCTTAAAATTTTAAATATTAGTTAAGAGTAGAAAAATATTTTAGTCCTTAGAGAGCCTAACAAAGTCCAGGCTAAAACAAAAGCTGCATGTAAATCGCCAATAAACTAGGAAAATCAAGCAATCCTAAAGGTACACAATCATAAATAAAATACTTCAAGATAATCAAACCAATTAATAAATGTCCATAGGCCAACTGCTCTCAATTACAAACCAGGGTCTACAGAAAATTAAAGTGGCCAGGCACCACTGCCAACAATCTGGATTTCTAATCTTAAAATAGACGCAAGTGACTTTGAGTGGGATACTCTTGGTCTTTAGCTTCTTGATCTTCTCTTCCTTGGACTCCTGGATCTCCTCCTCTTCGAGCTCCATGGATTTTTTCTAACTGAATACCTAGGGTGGATAAGAGAACTCTCCCCCAAAGGGGAGGTTATTCTCTTTACCTTGGGTAGTGAAGTGATCCAAATTTGGACTCCTAAATATAAAAGGACTATCCTCATAATGGGTGTCCTTTCCTTCTTGAGAATCCAACCTTTGGATCCATGTGTCCCCACTCAAAGGTGCACTTTCACAACTCAATACCAATATTACAAATAATTTACATCAATGAAAGTAATAAAAATCTAGACTCTCATGTATGGTTATCCTAATAAAATCATCCCAAGCAGTTTAATATATCACAAGCAGTTTATATGAAAATAAAAATACTCATCACAGCCACACTTGACTATGCTCTTAATTATTTTAAGTGCTAAGCAATTCTGGAGCACCTGTAGTTGTTATATGATGATTTATTATTAGTCCTCATTTATTTAGGGGGGCTGAGCAATCTCTGAAATGCCTGTATGAGATATCGTTAGTATTTAAATCATGATTAATAGATTATTACCCCACTTTTATTAGCGCTGCATGAGCATGACCACCTATAAAAAATATCATTAGTATCAAAATCAATCCTAACCTATGGGTAATCTATCGTACAATCATATTAATTCCCAGAGTGCAGTAAAAATAAACAAACACATCAATATCATTCCAATCACAACATGTAGTGAAAACCTAAAAAACTTAGCACACAGCAGTAAAGTAAACACCGGCCTATCTTAGGTCTATAAGTGGTGCCCTAGCAAACTATCTAAGTGTGTGTAAAAGGCTGTGTAGCTGAGATAGATCCTAAGCTTGGTAGTTAGTTGAAGTTATCTAATGTCCAAGTTTGTTGAAGGTCCCCAGGAGAGGTTTAGGTTTGAGTTTAAATATTAATATGTTAATGATCAAATTAGTTATGTTTTAAGGGTTCAGTGATTACTACCTTTGTTTCACACCGAGGCCATGAAGTTTATTTCACCTTCCTTGGGGCTAAGTCAATAGCCTCGTGGCCTGGGTTACCCAATAGTAATCATGGGTTGATTAAGTTGATTTAGATGGGTAGAGGTTAAAGAGGGGTGATTTTAATTGATTTATTATTATGTTAGGATGTTAACTAAAAGCTTAGGATGATGTTTTCTAAATTTTAAGTTGAGTCAGTGGTTTGTTAGAAGGTCCGGGGTCACCCTATCCACTAGGTCAAAGGGGTCCAAAACTGACTTTTTGATTAAATGGGGCTTATGGAAACTTAGTATTTTTATAAAATAATAGACCCTAACCTATTCAGTTAGAGTATAAGCATGTCCAATTTGATTTTTCTATCCAAAGTTATGAATTTCTAAAGTTTTGGCTTCATTTTGACCTAAGTTTGACCGGATTGTTGACTTTTTTATTTAAGTTGATTTTTTGAATCCTAATATTTTTAATAAATACTAGACCCTAGTGTGAGTTGAATGCCTTTGAGTTTACGCAATTTGGAGTTTTCTAGAATTAGTTATGAATTTTCAAAGTTTGGGTTATTTAATGAATTATCAAAATTATTTAATTAAAGACTACATTAGGGATTTTGATCCAAATCAGTCCCAAACTGCTTGGAATCATCCTCAAAGGTCAGTAATGACCTAAAGAAGTGTTCCAAAGTGTTTGTAAGGAATTTGGAATTTTTAATAATTTTAAATTATTTAATTTAATTAATAGGTAATTTTTAGTCAAAAATAAATTAAAGTTCAGATTGAAGTCCAATTAAAGGGGTTTTAATTTTCTTGGATTAAGGACTAAATTATCAAGAGTTTTAAATATTATGGGTAATTTTCTAATTTAAAATAGATTTATTAGAATTTTTTGAAGTTATTGGGTCCTATTTAATGGGTAAATTAAGGTTTTTTAGTTAGGTAGTTTAAAGGGCTCTAAAAATTCCTAGAAAATTCCAGGGGGTTTAAGTTTCAAGTCAATCAGAGGTGAGTCCTAGCTCATAGAATTTCTCTAAGTCTGCTAGACGGGTCCTTAATTATTATCCTTAGGGTGTCACTACGTTGCATTGGTTTGAATAAGTGTTTAAGACTAACCCTTGGGATAACATGAAGGAGATGCAATACAAACATAAACACACCATAGTTCTTAGATATAGGAGAGCCTAAACTAAGCGTTTGTGCATCCTACACATGCAAGGACTACGAAATACTAAGGAAAGTAAGACTGACGAGGTGATTAATGAATGATTGAGACCCAATCATCCACTAATCCTCCCCACATTAATGATATTCATAGGATTAGTTTATGTTTAAAATTTCACAAGTAGATCTCCCAACATTAAAAGATTTAAATATTTATATAATTTAAAAATAATTTTAAAATACATATAAATATTAAAGTATATCTTTATATAAGTTTAAAAATGTGATAATTTGAAAATAGTTTAATGTATAGGAATGAGAGATCTATTGACCCACCTCAACAAGGATTCAAAGTATTTTGTAGTTTCAAAATAATTAATTAAGTTGATTACTTAAATAATATTTATATAATTAAGTAATTAAACAATACAGAAATCAATCAGAAAAGTTAGAATTGATTATTGAAAGTAATTTTAAATTAAAATTAACATTTTCTAAAAAATTCAAGGTATTGTATGTCAAAATCTGATTTAAAATGAATTAGTTATGAATTTTAGAAGTTTAATGTACTTAAAGGTAATTTTAAAATAATTTAAATTAATTAGTATTTAAAAAAATAATTAAATTAAATTAAAATAAATTTAAAAGGGCATCTGGATTTAAAAATAAATAAATTTTATAATTATTAATAATAATAGAATAAATAAAATAATAATAATAAACAGTATTAACAAATAATAATAATGATAATAATACTATTAATTAAATAATAATAATAATAATAATAATATAAATAATAATAACAATAATAATAATAATAATTAAAAAAAAGGTTTTAAAATTATTAATAAAGATAATATTATAATAATTAAAATAATATCAAAAGATTAATAATAATAATATAATTATTAAAATAATAATGTTAATAATAAGGATAATATTTTAAAATTAATAATAATAATAATAATAATAATAATAATAATAATATGATCATCATAATAATGATAATAATATTTGAAAATAATAAAAATAATAATAATAATAGATTTAAAGATAGTTTTAGAATAAAACTAATAATAATATATTAATAAAATAATTTAATTTTTAAAATAATGATAATAATAATAAAATAATCTTAATAATATTATTAATAATAAAATAATAATATAAATAATAATAATGATAATAAAAATATAAATAATAATAATAATATTAGTAAATATAATAATAATAATAATAATAATAATAAACTAATAGTTTTTCTTCTGATTTTAAAATATATTTTTAAAAAAGGTTTTTTTATTATTTAAATTAATTATATTAAATTATGTCCGCCGGCGGCGGCGTGGGCCACATGGCGATCTCTTATTCGCTGGCTCAAAACATGGATGCATTTTCCAATCATTGGCAATGATTGTGCGACGACGCAATCATTGCCCATGATTGGGTGACGGTACCGCGGCTGACTTAACCTAGTCAACAACGCACTGTGCCATCTAATATTCCGTGGTTAGAACCGACGGCTCAGATCGTGCCGGACGAGCTACGGGACCACGGGATCGAGTCCCGCAGTTTATTCGAACCGCAGAACGGCAGATCGCAACCTTTGATCATGAGATCAACGATCCAGCAAGTCTCCCAGCGAACGGAAGCATAACTCGAGCCCTCGATCAAGATTTTTGTCTCGTTCTCGTAAACGACGTGATGGAATTTGGTGAAATTTTAAACCTAGCATTTAGACATGAAGAGCATTCCTGTGGGCATGATTTCGAGGTCTAACACGCACTGTATGAAACGCTATTTAGATCTAAGTGTTCCAAACTACGGTTAGAGATTTTACAGTGGTTAATGGATGGTTTGGACTTTTTAAAGGTTCTCTGTACTTGTGGATTGCCCACGCTTATCTTTGTTGAAGGAATCGCGATCTCCCAACATCTAGATTTATAGGAAAATGCTTTGGAAGTTCCCTAGCCTCAGTTCGTCGGAGATCCTTCTGTCGGTGAGCGTTTGATGGCTGGGTTTGAGATGGGAAGGTGGGGTGAGGTCGAGGGATCTCACACATGAGAGTTCTCTGGCTAAGGGGGGCTAGGGTGAAAGCAAGAGCAAGATCTCTTCAAGAAAACCCTAAGAAGCCTATATATAGGTCTAAACTCCTAATCAATTGCCTAGATCAAATCTATGGTTAATTAGGAGGGAGTGGGGTTGATTTGGCCGTGGTTTTGAATTAGAACTGATTAGGGAAGAATTCAATGGCTTTAAATGGGTTTAATAGACCTAAATGGGTCAAAATTGACCCATTAAGACTTGGGTTGACCAATTCAAGGGTTGACTTGGTCAACCAAGTCAAGTAGGTCCAAGGAAAAAGTTCTAAGCCAAGGGTAGGGCTTAGAATTGATTAGGATTTGATTTGGGCCTATTTGGGCTAAGTGGGCCAACTTGAGTCAACCTGGGTTAACGTGGTAAGCCAGGTTGACCCAGGGCAGGGGTTTGGGTCCCATGAGTCAGGCCTGACCCATTAGGCTCAGTAGAGGGCTCTCAGGTGAAAATCAAGGTCAACAAATGGACCCCCAACAGGAGTGGCGAACAGACTAGTGAACCGCTCTTGTTCGGATTGACCGATTGTAATAAGAAGAGTGAAGTAAAGACCCGAGTAAAGGAGCACCAAAAGAGATGAAAGAGAGCAAAGGGGGATCTTCTCCTGGCCTTGCCATTTAGCAAGGGTAGAGCCGAGGAGAAAGAAAAAAGTAAAGTAGTAATAGGTCACTAAAAGGTGACAGAGTAAGGGAGATCTTCTCCTTGCCTTACCCTGTAGTAAGGGTAGAGCCGGGGAGAGAACAAAGAACAAAGTTGTAAGGTAAACCAACTGCCTATTTGACTATATCGAAATAGCAGGATAGAAGGTGCAAGGGTGGTCTTCTCCTAGCCTTACCCTGTAGCAAGGGCAGAGCCAAGGAGGAAGCAAGAAGTAAAGTAGCAATAGGTCATCAAAAGGTGACATAGTAAGCGAGATCTTCTCCTTGCCTTACCTTGTAATGAGGGCAGAGTTGTGGAGAGAATAAAGAATAAAGTAGTAAAGCCAACCCTCTACCCGCCTGATCGTATTAAAACAGCAGAATAGAGGGTGAAAGGTGGTGAGGCATGCCTTCCAGGGACTCTGTAGGGCACGCTCAACTAGGTAAAGTCTGATGTCTGCTTGATCAGGGCAAGATAATCAGGGAAGAAGGGGTGGTGAGGAATGCCTCTCAGGAACTCTGTCGGGCTCTCTCAACCGGGTAAGTAAAACCAACTACCAGGTCTAACCACGGTGGATCAGTGGGGTAGAAGGTGAAAGAATCTCATCTCCTCCTGCTCCTTTCGGAACAGTGGATAGGGGTGACCCAATACTTTTCCTGACCTCAGTAAAGTAAATAAGCCATGAAATCTGATGCATACTTAGTCTTTTACAGGATAATCAGGGTAAAAAGGGGTGGTGAGGAATGCCTCCCAAGGACTCTATCGGGCTCTCTCAATCGGGTAAGTAAAACTAACTATCAGTCTGATCACGGTAAATTAACAGGATAGAAGGTGAAAGGATCTTGTCTCCTCCTGCTCTTTTGGGAACAGTGGATAGGGGTGACCCAATACACTGCCTGACCTCAGCAAAGTAAATAAGCCACAAAATCTGATGCCTGCTTAGTCTTTTACAGGACAATCAGGGTAAAAAGGGATGGAGAGGAATGCCTCCCAGGGACTCTGTCAGGCTCCCTCAATTGGATAAGTAAAACCAACTACCAGTCTGATCATGGTGGATCAGCGGGGTAGAAGATGAAAGGATCCCGTCTCCTCTTGCTCCTTTCGGAACAATGGATAAGGGTGACCCAATACTCTGCCTACCTTAACAAAGTAAATAAGCCACAAAATTTGATGCCTGCTTAGTCTTTTATAGGACAATTAGGGTAAAAAGGGTGGTGATGAATGCCCTCCTAGGGACTCTATCGGGGCTCTCTCAATGGGGTAAGTAAAATAAACTACTAGTATGATCATGGTGGATCAGCGGGGTAGAAGGTAAAAGGATCCCGTCTCCTCCTGCTCCTTTCAGAATAATGGATAAGGGTGACCCAATACTCTGCCTGACCTTAGCAAACTAAATAAGCCACAAAATTTGATGCCTGCTTAGTCTTTTATAGGATAATCAGGGTAAAAAGAGTGGTGAGGAATGCCCTCATAGGGACTCTGTCGGGGATCTCTCAATCGGGTAAATTTTGATGTCTACTTGATCAGAACAAGACGATCGAAAGAAAACGGGTATTGAGGTATACCTCTCAGGGGCTCTATCGGGTACTCTCAATCAGGTAAAGTTTGATGTCTACTAAAAATAACAAGACGATCAGGGTGAAGTCTGATGTCTGCTAGAATAGCGAGATAATCAGGGTAAAAGGGTGGTGAGAAATGCCTCTGAGGGACTCTATCGGGCACTCTCAACTAAGTAAAGTCTGATGTCTGCTGGAAACAGCAAGACAATCAGGGAAAAGTCATCTCAACTATACCCTGACACACATATGTGTAGGGATGTGAGGAAAAGGAGAAAGGTAGAATAAAGAATTCCAAGGAGAAGAGACGACTAAGAAGTCCCAAGCTAGCATTTTGGTTACCGCATTGTAGAGGATAAATCGGCATGGCCATGAGTTTCGAAATGCTGGCAGAACTTTCTAGCCAATACCAAGAACATACAAAATTGGAAGCATCAGACTGATGCCTCGAGGGATGACAGGGAAAGGCATGCCCTCAACAGAGTGCGAGAGGGGTAATCTCCTTCCCAATGAGTAATAACTGAAGTAGCGAGGGGGACACACTCGCTACAAAGAACAGAACTATATCAAGGAGAAATAATCATAAAGAACTATAGTGGTACACCCATACCAATGGGTGGGACCCTGTAGGAAGAGGAAGCAACATGGACACATCCAAAAGACCGCTCTGCAGCCAAGATTTAGGTCACATTGGGAAAGTAAGTTACTATAAGGCAAGGGAGATGATTTTTTGCTAGAAAATCAGAGCTCACTAAGGGGTGATGCTAACATCAGAGACTTGATGTACCACGTCACTATTAGGAAAACACACTAGAGTGGCGAGGGACACACTCGCCATCAAAGATGGTAACATTATATATGCATAATAATCATGAAGAGCTTGCAGTGGTAGCACCCGCATGAATAGGCGGTACCCTGTGGGAAGTGAAAATAACATCAACATATCCATAAAACTGCTCTAGGAGCTAAGAGTAGAGTACGGATGAGAGAGTGGGTCTGTAAAGGAAGAAAAGAGTTGATCTCCTACTAGGAGATCAGAGCTCTCAAGGTAGTGAGGCTAACACCTGAGACCAGGTGTACTACAACACTATAGGGAAAATAATTCAGGGCAGCGAGGGGACACACTCGCCACCGAGGATAATGGCTTACGAATAGGACCAATAAACATCAATCATCATAATAGTAACACCCACCCTGACTGGTGGGGCCTTGTGAGAGGTGGAAGCAACACTACTACATCCGTAGAACTACTCTCGTAGCCGAGAGCAGGGTAGGGATGATGAAGTAGACTGCTAAAGGAAACTAGAGAGCTGATCCTCTGGCTAGAGGATCAAATCTCTCAGGGGCGTGATGTCAACATCTAGAATAAAGTATGTCACATCACTAGTAAAGAATAGTATGATCACAAAAGACCATAATAACACGACTGTAGGCTCATCCCTGAGGTGATCACTTAGATGCTTCGAAGGAGAGGAAAACAAAAAGCTTGGGAAATTTTAGCTCTTAGAGAGTATTATCGGGTTCCACCTGTAACAAGGGCAACCGATTTTGCTCTGGTAAGAACTTCCCTCTTTTTATTTCACCAATGTATATATTTTTTTATTTTGCATAGATTTTTATCTGTTCATAATCATAGACTAAGTATATACCGTACTGTCGAAGGTAACACCCAGTAGAGGGAACGTTTACCATATTCATGAGTTACTCCAAGTATGAGGTATCCTCTAATGATTAGAACATAAAGAGAGGGAGGTAGGATTGGCTTTGATAACCCAGGCCAGATTCGCCGCATGAATAAAACTGGGGGCACAATCATAATAAAATTGACGTAGGAATGAAACTCAAACTAGGATTGTGGATCAACATTACCGTTCCTACCCAATACAGATGGGTATGGACCCAGTATCACATCCCCTAAGGGATCTAAGTAAATGGTTTTGACATCCCAGATCAAACTCAAGCTGATGAATGAAACCGGGGAAACAGAGGGGGGGATAGATTCATTAGCAAGCAAAAGATGCCTATGAGATAGAAAAAATGCAAGATGATTGAGAAAATGTTCATTTCTAAATCTAATTTCAATTTGATATAGATTTTAGTTCAAAAAATAAAATCACCCCGAACAAGGGATGGGAGGGAGAGCACATATTCTTTTGTAGATCATCAAGAATTTTTTTTTCTTTAAGCGTTTAAAGGAGTCAACCAACACTTACTTCATATTTTAAAGAAAATAAAGGTAAATTATTCATTAAGAAAAATAAATCACGTACTCTCCAAGAAAAATTTTCTTAAAAGTTTATCTTGTATTTTAAACTCTCAGACTTTTCTCAAATTAATTTTTCTTTTAGAAATTTTACATATGTTGAATTTAAGGACCCCATCATTGAAGATAGAACTTGGATCTTCATTTGGACTGATATAGGTCAAGATCTGGTCTAAAAGAGCTCAGACAAGGGAGATGATAGAAACTAGAGTTTACTCCAATGTATGAATCATATCACCTCATCATATCACCTTTAAGGATAACCTCGTACTCTTCCTAATGAACGTCATGTGGTAGAGGAAAAATCATTATGGCCACACAGACTATCGAAAAGTAAGGAAGCTCCTTTCACAGGGGGTACAAATACAGAGGAATATTTATAGGCGGTAGGGAGACTCCCCTTACAAAGTGCAAAACTCAGGCATAGTACTTTTTCAAGTACTACCTGTTGATGACAGGCATAGAGTGAATGCCATTAGCATCAATGAGTAGGTAGGCACCACCTTCATAAACTTGTTCTACAGCAAAGGGCCTTCCTAAATAGGCTCGAACTTACCACTTTGGCGACGGCGTGAAATGATAGGCTTACACAAAACAAGGACCAACTCGCCAACCTGAAAAGCATGAAGTCGGTCAAGGCGATCATGTGATCGAGCCATACGAGCCTGGTATAGTTTGAGGTTCTGATAAGCTTGCAGTTGAAGCTCTTCTAAACCATCAAGCTCTTCCATCCGTAGTCAGGCATTATCTTCATGGGAAAGATTGTGGCTAACTGCCACACATAACGAGGGGAGCTCGACCTCAAGAGGGAGGATGGCTTTAACCCCGAAGGCCAGAGCATATGGGGTAGACTGATTAGGAGTACGATATGTAGTTCTATAAGCCCATAATGCCTCAGGTAGTCTATCGTGCCACTCTTACTTGTTTGCGACTAGGATTTTCCTTATTAATTGCACAAGAGTTTTGTTAAATGCCTCCGTCAGGCTGTTGGCTTTGGGATAGTAAATCAAAGAGTGTCGCCAATTAATGTTATGGCGGTGGGAAAATCTAGCAATCTTGGTGCTTCTAAATGACGGGCCGTTATTCGAGATGATACGGCGCGGGACACCAAAGAATTAGACAATGTGGTCACGAAAGAAATATATCACATCCTTTGATTTGACTTCCTTAAGTGGTACAGCTTCTGCCCACTTAGAGAAGTAATCAGTGGCAGCTAAAATAAAACTATGACCCTTAGAGGAAGGAGGGTCGATAAGACCCACAACATCCGTGCCCCAGCCCTCAAATGGCCAAGATGATACAGTAAGGTGCAGTGAATTAGGGGGTTGGTGAATCACTGTGCCATGAATTTGGTACTAGTGGTACCTTCTAGCGTGCTCCATGCAATCACGGATCACAGTCGGCCAATAGTAACCAAGGCGTTTAATTTTATCTTTCATTTTTGGTTCGGACTTATGAGAACCACAAAGACCTTCATGTATCTCACCCATGAGCTTACGAGCCTCCTCATTGTTGAGGCAACACAATCATATTTGATCAAAAGAGTGTCGATACAAGGCGTCATTCACATAAGTGAATGATAGAGCCCTCTTTCTGATCTGAGTAGCGAAGGATCTATTATCAGGAAGCCTGTCATGCTTCAAGTACTCTATAAAGGATATTCTCCAATATGAATCTTCCTGAACTGAGAACATTGTGAGGGTCTGATCGGGAGAAGATAAGTCTGTGGGGCATAGGGCTTGACGACACTGGACAATGATAGACAGTGGGTTACCAGTTGGGTCAGCCAGTTCCTTTGCTAACATGACTAATGCATCTGCCTTTTCATTTGTAGATCTAGGGATCTTAGCCACAGTTACTTCAGGAATCAAATATAAGAGCTCATTGCCTTGTTATGATAGTGCAAGAGCTCAGGCTTAAGCACTTTGTAGATTCCTGCTACTTGATTTATGATCAGTTATGAGTCTCCAAAGAATTTCACCAGCATGATATTCATCTGAATGGTCAACTCTAATCCTAAATTTAGAGCTTCGTACTCAGCTTCATTGTTAGTATGAGGTTCTAAAAGATTGTAAGAATATCTCAGAGTGTGACCCTCAGGGGATATAAAAATGAGGCCCAAACCTACCCTAACTATAGGAGTTTCATTCGGGCTCAAGTCTTTAACGGATGACACACCATCAAAGTAGAACTCCCAAGTAGGGGACTCCTGTTCATCCACACTCATGATTAGTTCATCAAGTAGATCATCATTGAGTGGAGAATCTGTAGGGATCGGGTGAGCAGCAAGACAATTAGCTAGAGCCTGTCCTTTGACGGCCCCTTGAGGGATAAAAAAGATGTCAAACTGTAGTAGGATCATAGACCATCGTGCTAGATGACCTGAGAGGTTTGGACGGGTCATCAAATACTGCAAAGGGTTGACTCAAGAGATCACGTTGACTTTGTGTGAAAGTATATAATTCTTTAGCTTCTACACCATGAAGATCAATGTTAAACATTACTTTTCCATCACTAGGTACTTTAGCTCTGCAGGTATCAACCATCTGCTGAGGTAGTACAAGGCATTTTCCTTGCCTTCCTCATTTTCTTGAGCCAACAGTGCACCCAAAGACTCATCCAGGGCCGTAGTGTAGAGAATTAACGACCTCCCTAAGATGGCTGCAACTAAGACAGGGGGGTTCATCAGGCAGTGCTTTATACTCTTAAAGGCCTCCTAACAATGCTCAACCCAGAAAAAGCGGGCATCCTTCTTTATTAGGGTAGCAAATGGGTGACACCTACCAGACAGATTGGAGATAAATCTCCGCAGGAAGGCAAGCTTTCCTTGAAAAGACCTTAGCTGGGTAAGGCTCTTAGGAGGTTTTAAGTCCACTATAGTTTTCATCATGGAAGGATCAATCTCAATACCTCTATAATGGACTATAAACCCTAGAACTTTCCTGCATTAACTCTAAATGCGTATTTCAGAGGATTCATCTTTAAATCATACTTATGCAGGTGCTCAAAAATGATTCATTGATCTCGAAGTTTATCTCCACAAACCTTGCTTTTGACTACTAGATCATCCACATAGCATTCAACTTGCTCGTGTATCATCACGTCGAAGATAACAGTCATAGCACATTGATAGGTGGCCTCAGCATTCTTGAGATCAAAGGGCATCACCTTATAATAGAATACACCCATAGGTGTACGGAAAGTGGTAAACTTCTCCTCCTCGGGGTCCATCTTTATCTGATTATAACCAGATGAACCATCCGTGAAGGAGAAAATACTATGGGATGATGCTATATCCATCATAAGCTCGGGGATAGGACGAGGAAAATCATCTTAGGACATGCCTTATTTAAATCACAGAAATTGATGCAGATAAGAAACTGTCCACTCTTCTTTCAGACTGGAATAATGTTAGCAAGCTAAGTAGGGTACTTCTCTTCACAAATAAAACTAGATTCTATGAGTTTTTTGGTTACGATGATCACCTGTCGTTCTATTTTCAACCCCATCCTACGAGGTGATTGTTTAGTAGGGACTGTATCAGGCTTGATGGCCAACTTGCAGACTGCTACCTCTAAATTCAGACTAGGCATCTCGGTGTAGTTCCAAGCAAAGCAGTCTCTAAACTCTGAGAGTAACTTGATGTACTCTTGAGCCTCTGAGTTAGATAATAAAACACTATAAAAAATAGGTCTA
The DNA here is from genome assembly GCA_019925795.1 of Dendrobium chrysotoxum. NCBI lineage: Eukaryota > Viridiplantae > Streptophyta > Magnoliopsida > Asparagales > Orchidaceae > Dendrobium > Dendrobium chrysotoxum. The sequence continues at coordinate 23,320,377 of CM034307.1, read as the reverse complement.
GGATCTGATTCAGTGCTTAAGTTTACCTCGCACAGTTCATCCATGGTGGAAGTGATGCCATCTTCAAACTCTTGAGGAGCATCAAGTACTCTATCCTCGTCATCATCCAGGTCTTCTTCATCAGCAAGAGAAACAACCGAGTGTGAGTGGGAGACAGCTCGAATGTTGGCATGGCTAGATGAGCTCATGTCAATATATCCCAAACCTTATTTAGTTTGAGGCATATCAGTTCGCCAAACACAAGCCTGCTGTAGAGCTTGTTCATCTGACCAAGTTGAGATAACTGCGCCTCGCTCTACACAGTCTTCCACAAAAGGGGAAAAGTAGCGAGGGACATTTATGACCTTATTATCCATAGCAGTCTCCGCAGGACCCTGACTCTCAGGACCCAGTGGGGCACCTACACTATGGGACAATGAGGCATACTCACTAGATCGCGGTGGCATGATTGATTTGTATAGTGGAGGTGGAGGGCGACCACTAGTCTGTAATGCACCACCATCACTAGTGGAGGGGGTAATAAAAAATATCTGATGAGACTCCTCGACTCTTCTTCTATGTATCTAGCAGGAAAGGGGTTGTTGACTAGTAGTCTACTTCCTCGTCTAAGCCACTGTCAACAACCAAACCACCCTCAGGTATCAGGTACCTATGAAAGGTAGGGAATGAACTATTGTCAGCGGGACCTAGGGCAGCTGAAGGGACTGAACGATGATGAATATCGATCATCTCATCATCAAAAAAGTGAGACTTGATAGTCAAAGAAGAAGTGTAAAGATACGAGGGGGAGGGATTTGAGTGTCATAGTTTTATGGCGAGCGAGTTGACTCTCTACATCTACCTCTACCTCATCCTCCCCTACCTCTACTAAGGGGAACATCGTGCCCAACTGCAAATTGGAAAGGAGATGTAACAGGGTCTGCAGTGGAAACATCTACCTCAATACCAACCTGTGACGGACCCCGTGCTAGTGGTTGTATAGAACCCAGTGCAGGGACTGCGTAGAACCCTGCACAATACTAGCAGGTATCATTAGTGACTGGGCAGGGGGAGGTTTACGAGTCTTTTGAGGCATGTAATGCTTGGCATCATTGTAAATAGAGACTTTATGCATGGAAAAGAGTTTGGTATCCCTAGAAATGGAATACTCAACTTCATTCCTCATATACTTCATACATTGGTGTAAGGTAGAGGGCACCATTCTATACTCGTGAAGCCAATGCCTACCTAAGAGAGCCCTGTATGAAGTACCAGCTTGGATTGCATGAAACTTTGCCTCGGTTAGGAAAGCTCCGAACCTCAAAGGTGGGGTGATGGACCCTAGAGCGCGCTGTCATTGGTCATTGAGGCCTTTTAACATAATCTTATCAGAAGTGAGCTAAAGATGACCTAGGGAGAGGCTCTTTAAATTTTCATAGCTCAGGATGTTGACTGAAGCTCCTTGGTCAATAAGGACCCTATCTAACTCATAACCGTTGACTTCAGTGGTGAAATATAAGGGATGATTATAATCAGAGGTTCCTAGGATGAGATCATAATCTGAAAAGGTAATACATAGCATCTCTCTCAAGTGGCATGCATCCTCAACAGACTCGAATGCAAAGAAGGCTTGATAAGACTCCAGTTCAAGTAGTGCTTTCACCAAGGTCTCTCTCAAGTCAGGAGACATCATCAAAGCGTTATAGACACTAAGAAGGGAAGAAATTTTTCTTAAATGAGTTAACACATTATAATTAACCTCTAGCTGAGGGCCTTTTCCTTTCTCCTTAGACTGCTCTTGGGAGGAAAGGATAGGAATATCCTGCTGGGTAACAATGTTCTTATCTTTCTCTATTATGTTCTTAGCTATCCTAGGTGGAAGAACCTTCCCTGAACGTAAGTGAACTTCCTGTATTGAGTCATCCTTAATAGGAGATTAACTTGGTTCAGCGATGATGGCTTGTGCTGGCTCCAAGGAAAGTGATTAGAGCGGGTTCTCGAATTCATCTTCTGAATCCATATAACAACCACCCTCTGGAATTACGAACACAGGTTCTTCATCACATTTAGACTCATTGTCGCATACAAAATTATTATAAGAAATATGTAAAATGCTAGAAGAGCGAGTGCTGGAAGAAGTAAAAGTAAAGTAGAAGGAATAGAACACCAAAAATAGCCAGAATCACCTTCTTCTATTATTTCATCATCAGCCGAAGGGAGAACAAAATCCTTCAGCGTAAGTGCTGGAAGGCATCCCATCTTTCCCTCGGAACTTACAATAATCTTTTCTTTTTCATACATTTTCTTATTACATAAAATAGGAAAAGAAATGTGCTCAGTAGGCACTACAACAGAAGAAGAAGAAGAAAAAGGTGCCGGAGAAGCAACTGGGCTGGCAATTATCGATTTGTCCTAGACAGGCCTCCTCTCAACTGCCTCTGAACTCTAAACTATCTGTCTAATTATCTACTTTATCTTCTGAGAGAGTGCTAGCTGTCACTCTCCCTCAGAACCTCTGGGTGATCTACTGCTACTACTCTGACTGTCACTCTGATTGTCACTGGAACCAGAACCTGAAACCATCTGAACTGTCTTAGACATCTTGCCCTTAGGCTATACCAGGTCACTTTCCTGTAGGTTGATCTACCCACTACCCATGAGTTTCTCAACTTTACCCTTAAACACATAGCAGTCTTCTAATACATGCCTGATATGTCTATGAAAGGGACAATAGAGTGGGTGGTCTGTCTGTCCCTCCTCCTCTACTCTAACTTTTTTTGGAAATGTTAGGATGTTCTTCTTAATAAGGAATCTGAAGATCTTCTTTACACTTTCCCTTTTAAAGGGATATTCTTTACTGAGCTTCTCCCATAGGTACTGCTGACTCTCCGGAGTCCTACGGGAAGATCTAGGCTGCATTACTGATTGATCATGTGTGTGAGACTGCTGAGGTGGTGCTGAATTGACTAAGGGCTTCTTGCCCTTATCTGATAGTCCATAGGTACTATGTACCTCCCCTCTCCTAGGTGGAGGTGCGCCCGAAGACTCCTATCGCTGAGGTCTACGTGAAGGTTGACTCTCAACCTTAGGAAGGACTGCATTGGGTATGCTGTCCTATAAACTAATCACCTTTGTCAATAACTTTTGAAAGGTTCTAATACTGAAACCCTTCAGATAAGGTGCTATTGGACCATCTATGTTCTTCAACACAATCTCTACTACATGCTTCTCCTGTAACTGGAGCTCACACTGTAGGCTGAGGTTCCTCCATCTAACATATAATCTGGGAGAGTCTCTCGAGGATGCTGTCTAGTCACAATTAGCTCTCCAACTGTAACCCAGTGCTCTGCATTGATAAATCTCTGCACAAACAACTGCTCCAACTCTGCAAAAGTGCATACTAAATCGTTGGGGAGTTTGGCGTACCAGGCAAAGGCCACCCCAACAAGACTGCTGATGAAAAGCTTCAGCATCAGTGCATCATTTCCTCTTATGTTGCAGCAGATGGCTCGGTACTGGGCCATGTACTGCCTTGGGTTCCCAAACCCATCAAAAACTTTAAATCTAGGAGGGACAAAACCAGGGGGGTAGGCCTCGTGCTCGTACTCTACTAGGTAAGGACGCCCCCTGCTAACTACCTCTCTAGACTTTTTGGAGGAAATGGCCTGCTCGACCTTCTGGGCTATCAGATCCTAAATCTATCTTGCTGACATCTGCATTGACTCACTCTAAATTGGGGTAGTAAGAGTAACTACTGTAGGTGCCACTGGATCTGCTCTCTGGACCCTGTCTACTCCTACAAGGCCCGGTGCTACTACAGGTGGTGCTACTAGCTTGTCTCTGGACGTAGCAGGAGTGCATACGCCCGCCATCTGGGGCATCACCCCCAAGGCTGTCAATTGAGTTGTCATCGATGCCATGGCCCTAGCCATCTCTACCATCTGGGTCTGTAACTGTAGCACTATGGCATCTGTATCAACTGATCAGGGAGATCCTCCTACTTCAACTTCTCCCTGGTCATCATTATCATCTGCCACTCTCTACTCATCTGAGTGGCCTTGTCTAGTAATCACATATACTCTGTGCACCAGTATATCTCCATCTGACTCCTCCTTGAGTAGGTCATCCTCAAGTGCATCATCCTCAAAGAGGATCTGATAGAAATCCTCCATGTATGGACTCAAAGGGGAGGAGGTCCTATAGGGGCTAAGGGCTGGCTCTACCCGAACTAGTGAACCACCAGAGAAGCTGCAACATGAACTGCATCTGATCCGGATGGAATAACTATCTCTAACTGCTCAACTGGCTGCACTGCCTCGACAGGGGACTTTGCTTGTCGTCATCTCCACACCCATCTATCGTGATGGGACCCAGTAGGGGCAACTGGATACTGTTGGGCTACCACAACTGAACTGAGCTGGGGTCTAGGAGGCTCCAACTGCTGCCTCTATCCATGACGATGCAAGCATCATCTAATAACTGGAGCAACTATCTGTGGTCTTACCGATTGAACTGAACTAACAGGCTGCCTGGGTGGCTATCCTCTCTGCCACCTGTACCTCTGCCTCGAAGTCTATCTCTCTAACTAAACAGATGCCTGAGAAATCTGGTAGAGTAACTTCTCCCGACAAATAGGGCCTTGACCCCATGCTAAGCGGATGATGCTTCGAATCCTCTGAGAGAGGGTTTGAGCGACATCATCCCTAGGGACCCTAGCACGTGGTAAAGTAGTAGTGATAGAAGGGGCCACCGTAATACGAGCGACGTCTCCTCGTCACCACTGTGTGTTAGTGGAGAGAAGCGTCCTCCCTGAACTACTGCTATCTTAGGGGCAACTGTAACGTCTTGAGTAGGGAAAACTATAATTGGTCATGGTGCCCACTACCTAGGGACCACTCTCCTCTGAACTGGCTCCTGGTGAGCCAATGAATCTGTCATCTGTTGTCTATCTTCCTTGGATATAGCTAACCAGAGTTTAGGGTTTCTATTCCTCCGGTCCCTTCTCCCAAGGCTGGAGGTAGAAGATGAAGCAAAATTTGAACCCACTGCCTGAGTGACAAGGGGAACAGGGACTGCATGAGGTGTTGGAGTCTGCTCAATGGTCTCTGGGTGGGACAATCGAGAGAAAGCTAAAACCTGATAAGAGGAAGGTAAATGAGCCTCGGTCTGGGCACCCCTCTTCCTAGAGGAAGAAGAAGGGGGAGCCCGAACACGAGCTACCTCTGTCAGAATAATAATTGGACCAACTACCTGCCTACCTACGCTGAGGGGCCGGGGAAGCCTGAATAACTGGTGTGGCAAGCACTGGTCGCCTAATCACCGGACGAGTGGGCTGAACTGGGAGTGGTCTAGGCAATAGCTGCCTAACCACAGGGTGTGCTGGCTGCACATGAACGGGAGTGGACGAGCAGGTTCATGGGCTATCTGTTGAGTAACTGGATGTTCGACAGGTCGCATGGCTGTGCGAGCTCTCCTCTGGGGAGGAGAGTAGGCAATAGCCTCAGCAGGGGTCAACCCGCCAACAGTGACGATGGATGAGTCAGTGAAGGAACCAAAAGTGATTTCTCCAGTAGGAGGACTGGCTAGCAGGGACTCATGAAGTGTCACCCATGCATCAGAACTAAAGTTGAAAGTAACGGATGGCACGAAGGAAGCCATGTCACTGTCTAGCAAGAAGAACAAAAGAAGTTTTGAAATGATTAGTAAGAAATGATGACACGAGAAGAGGAATGATAGATAAGGGACGAATGACCTGGAAGGTTAAAAGGAAAGGAAGAAAGCTAGGGGGGAACCCTATCTAAGAAGAAGGAACGATCCTAACTAAGGAAGGACTCTAACTAAGAGTGGGACGGACCTAATCTAAGGAGTACCAATCCTGGAGTACACACAAGGAAGAATAATATAGAATCCAAAGATGGAAACAGAAACTTATCCCACCGTGGTGGCCAGAAACCTGTGGGCCTCCGAAAGGGAACAAAATACCGCCCCGCGGGGGAGGCGGTATCGCCAATGGGAGGGCAGATTCGATCACACATACGATTAACCATTAAGGATAGTGGCTCTCACCAGCACACCCCGATGGGTAATAATATATGTGACCTTATCATCACAATGGGTTTCCCCCACCCTATACATTAGCTCGAGTGGGATTTATTTGAAAGTGGGATTCAGTTTTCCACGGGCGGAAGCCCCCATGGTTAATTATATGTCAAGCTAGGGCCCGATAATACTCTCGATTAAGGATTCTATATTATACTCTCAAATGGGATTGACACATAGGGAGAAGACTAGAAAATCCTACTCAAAGGATAAGAAAGGGTTCAACTCGGCTTAGTCAACACATGGGGCTCATATCACGATCGAAGGGACTAGGGTAGTGAGGAAACTGGAGAAAAGAAAATCATACACTCAAAGTATACATGAGAGAAGGATGGAGGTGGTGTCATCCATGCGACACAGATAGGTAGGATTTATAGCCTCTGAAAGATAGAGTACTTAGCTACTGATGAGGCATACTATGAAAAAATAGTATCCTTGAGCCCTAAGTCTAAAGTGGGTTTAGTGTTTTATATAACACTAACACTAGTGTCCTAGCTAATGCAATGAAAAACCTGGACTTACCCCGGCCTGGATTGGGGAGCCATTTAACCACATAGTCGCTTTAAAACCATGAGTCCAGTCATTTTTATGCAAGATGGGTGGGTAGGTTATAGTTCTTGGAAATAGGGCCGACATCTAGAAAGTTTCCTAATTAGCCTCAGACTTATCTATGGTGAATGCTACTAGATCTAATGCAATTAAAATTTTAATTTAGTTGATTTCTAATACAATGCATGCTAGTTAAAGTATCCAAATCAGATATGCATAGATTTAAAAAAGGCTTATAAAAAAAAAATTTTAGAAGAAGACTAGGCTTTCCCAGATCCGATACCTCATCCTTATAGGTTATATTATCCGGACTCTACCTGCAGGCGGGGAAGTGTCTTATAAAAAGAGAGAGGAAATACATTAATATGCATGCGACCCCAGACTATTCTGGCAGTTTCCTAGGTCGTTAGGTTATCCTAATAAAATCTAAACTCTCCTGCATGGTTATCCTATTAAAATCATCCCAAGAAGTTTAGTATATCACAAGCAATTTATATAAAAATAAAAATACTCATCACAGCCACACTTGGCCATGCTCTTAATTATTTTGAGGGCTAAGCAGTTCTGGAGCACCTGTAGCAGTTATATGATGATTTATTATTAGCCCTCATTTATTTAGGGGGGCTGAGCAATCTCTGAAGCGCATGCATGAGACAGCGTTGGTATTTAAATCATGATTATTGCCCCCCTTTTGTGAGTGCTGCATGAGCATGGCCACCTGCATAAAACATCGTTAGTATCAAAATTGATCCTAACCTATGGGTAATCTATCATACAATTACATCAATTCTCAGAGTACAGTAAAAGTAAACAAATACATCAACATCATTCCAATCATAATATGTAGTCAAAACATAGAAAACTCAGCACACAGCAGTAAAGTAAACACCAGCCTATCCTAGGTCTATAAGTGGTGCCCTAGCAAACCATCTAAGTGTGTGTAAAAGGCTGTGTAGCTGAAATAGATCCTAAGCTAGGTAGTTAGTTGAAGTTATCTAGTGTCCAAGTTTGTTGAAGGTCCACAGGAGAGGTTTAGGATTGAGTTTAAATATTAATGTGTTAAGGATCAAATTAGGTATATTTTAAGGGTTCAGTGATTACTACCTTTGTTTCACACCGAGGCCGTGAAGTTTATTTCACCTTCCTTGGGGCTAAGTCAATAGCCTCGTAGGCCTAGGTTACCCAGTAGAAATCATGGGTTGATTAAGTTGATTTAGTTGGGTAGAGGTTAAAGAGGGGTGATGTTAACTAATTTATTATAAGGTTAGGATGTTAACTAAAAGCTTAGGATGATGTTTTCTGAATTTTAAGTTCAGTCAGTGGTTTCTTAAAAAGTCTGGGGTCACCCTATCCACTAGGTCAAAGGGGTCCAAAACTGACTTTTTGATTAAAGGGGGTTTATGGACACTTCATATTTTTATAAAATAATAGACCCTAACCTGATCATTTAGACTATAAGCATGTCCAATTTGGATTCTTCTATCGAAAGTTATGAATTTTTGAAGTTTTGGCCTCGTTTTGACCTAAGTTTGACCAGATTTTTGACTTTTTTATTTAAGTTGATTTCTAGAATATTAGTATTTTTAATAAATACTAGACCCTAATGTGAGTTTAATTCCTTTTATTTTACTCAATTTGGAGTTTTCTAGAATTAGTTATGAATTTTCAAAGTTTTGTTATTTAATGAATTATCAAAATTATTTAATTAAAGGCTGCTTCAGGGATTTTGATCCAAATCAGTCCCAAACTACTTGGAATAACCCCCAAAGGTCTGGAATGACCTAAATAAGTGTTCCCAAGTGTTTGGAAGAAATTTGGAATTTTTAATAGTTTTAAATTATTTAATTTAATTAAGAGGTAATTTTTAGTCAAAATTAAATTAAAGTTCAGATTGAAGTCCAATTAAAGGGGTTTTAATTTTCTTGGATTAAGGACTAAATTCTTAAGAGTTTGATATATTATGGATAATTTTCTAATTTAAAATGAATTTATTAGAATTTTCTGAAGTTATCGGGTCCTATTTAATAGGTAAATTAAGGTTTTTTAGTTAGGTAGTTTAAAGGGCTCTAAAAATTCCTAGAAAATTCTAGAGGATTTATGATGTTACTAAGTTCATGTGGTTTAATTTTCAAGTCAATCAGAGGTGATTCCTAGCTCATAGAATTTCTCTAAGTCTGCTAGACGGGTCCTTAATTATTATCCTTAGGGTGTCACTACGTTGCATTGGTTTGAATAAGTGTTTAAGACTAACCCTTGGGATAACATGAAGGAGATGCAATACGAACATAAACACACCATAGTTCTTAGATATAGGAGAGCCTAAACTAAGCGTTTGTGCATCCTACACATGCAAGGACTACGAAATACTAAGGAAAGTAAGACTAACGAGGTGATTAATGAATGATTGAGACCCAATCATCCACTAATCCTCCCCACATTAATGATATTCATAGGATCAGTCTATGTTTAAAATTTTACAAGTAGATCTCCCAAAACTAAAAGATTTAAATATTTATATAATTTAAAAATAATTTTAAAATACATATAAATATTAAAGTATATCTTTATATAAGTTTAAAAATGTGATAATTTGAAAATAGTTTAATGTATAGGAATGAGAGATCTACTGACCCACCTCAACAAGGATTCAAAGTATTTTGTAGTTTCAAAATAATTAATTAAGTTGATTACTTAAATAATATTTAAATAATTAAGTAATTAAATAATACAGATATCAATCATAAAAGTCAGAATTGATTTCAAAAAGTAATTTTAAATTAAAATTTATATTTTTCTTAAAACTTCAAGGTATTGTGCGTCAAAATCCGATTTAAAACGAATTAGTTATGAATTTTAGAAGTTTAATGTACTTAAATGTAATTTTAAAATAATTTAAATTAATTAGTATTTAAAAAAATAATTAAATTAAATATAAAAGGGCTTCCTGATTTTAAAATAAATAAATTTTATAATTAATAGTAATAATAGAATAAATATAATAATAATAATAAATAGTATTAACAAATAATAATAATGATAATAATACTATTAATTAAATAATTAAAATAATAATATAAATAATAATAATAATAATAATTAAAAAAAAGGTTTTAAAAGTATTAATAATGATAATATGGTAATAATTAAAATAATTTCAAAAGATTAATAATAATAATATAATTATCAAAATAATAATGATAATAATAAGGATAATGATAAAATAATTAATATAATAATAAAAATAATCTAAAAATAATATTAATAATGATAATATTTTGAAATTAATAATAATAATAATAATAATAATAGATTTAAAGATAGTTTTAGAATAATACTAATAATAATATAATAATAAAATAATTTAATTTTTAAAATAATGATAATAATAATTATTATAATAACAAAATAGTTAAAATAATATTATTAATAATAATATAATAAGAATAACAATAAAGACAATAATAATAATAATAATAACAATATAAATAATAAGAATAATAATAATAATATTATTATTATTTGTAAATAATAATAATAAACTAATATTTTTTCTTCTGATTTTAAAATATATTTTTAAAAAAGGTTTTTTTTATTATTTAAATTAATTATATTAAATAATGTCCGGCGACGGCGGTGCGGGCCCCATGGCGATCTCCCATTCGCTGGCTCAAAACACGGATGCATTTTCCAATCATTAGCAATGATTGCACGACGGCGCAATTATTGCCCATAATTAGGTGACGGCGCGGCGGCTGACTTAACCCAGTCAGCAATGTGCTGCGCCGTCTGATCTTTCACGGTTGGAACCGACGGCTTAGATCGTGCCAGACAAACTGCAGGACCGCGGGATCGAGTCCCCGCGGTTGATTTGAGCCACAAAACGGTGGGATCACGACCGTTGATTACAAGATCAACGGTCCAGCTCATCTCCCAACGAACGGAAGCATAACCCAAGCCCTCGATCAAGATTTTTGTCTCGTTCTCGCAAACGACGGGATGGAATTTGGTGAAATTTTAAACCTAGCATCTAGACATGAAGAGCATTCATGTGGGCATGATTTTGAGGTCTAACACGCACTGTATGAAATGCTATTTAGATCTAAGTGTTCCAAACTAGGGTTAAGAGATTTCACCGTGGTTAATGGATGGTTTGGACCCTTTAAAGGTTCTCTAAACTTGTGGATTATCCACGCTTATCTTTGTAGAAGGAATCGTGAGCTCCCAATGTCTGGATCGATGGGAAAATGCTTTGGAAGTTCCCTAGCCTCGGTTCGCCGGAGATCCTACCGCCGGTGAGCATTTGACGGATGGATTTGAGTGGGGAAGGTGGGGTGAGGTTGAGGGATCTCACACACGAGAGTTCTCTGGCTTAGGGGGGCTAGGGTGAAAGCAAGAGCAAGATCTCCTCAACAAAACCCTAAGGAGCCTATATATAGGTCTAAACTCCTAATCAATGGCCTAGATCAAATCTAGGGTTAATTAGGAGGGAGTGGTGTTGATTTGGCCGTGGTTTTGAATTAGAACTGATTAGGGAAGAATTCAATGGCTTTAAATGTGTTTAATATTCCTAAATGGGTCAAAATCGACCCATTAAGACTTGCGTTGACCAAGTCAACAGTTGACTTGGTCAGCCTAGTCAATTAGGTCCAAAGAAAAAGTTCTAAGCCAAGGGTAGGGTTTAGAATTGATTAGGATTTGATTTGGGTCTATTTGGGCTAAGTGGGCCGACTTGAGTCAACCTGGGTTGACCTGGTCAACCAGGTTGACCCAGGGCAGGGGTCTGGGTCCCATGAGTCAGGCCTGACCCATTAGGCCTAGTAGAGGGCTCTAAGGTGAAAATCAAGGTCAACATATCTATGATGGAATGGAATGTTTACAGAAAAGTATCAGGTGGATGGTCAAGAATGGTGATTGCATAAACGTCCTGAAGCATGTGTGGATTTGGGATAAATCACTAAATGAATGGCCCACGTTTGGAGACATGTGAAGATTGGAAGGAATGAAAGTTTCTCAACTTATTGCACCTAATGGAAGTTGGGATAGAGCAAAAATTATGGAGCTATTTGGGGATGTTTTGGGGGAAATAATTTGTGAAATTCCCATTCAGAGGGATAAAGATGAAGATTATATAGAGCTTGTAAGAACTCCAATTGGAAGATCTATTGCTTCTATAGTTTATCAGAAGCAATTTTTGAAGGAGGTGGATCCGATTGTAAACATCTACAAACTCAAGATTAAGCCTAGAGCTCGGTTATTCTAGTGGAGGATGTACATGGAGGTTATACCTACTGAAGAATGACTCAATAAGCTTGGACTGCAAGGAGGAATGGGGTGTCCTTTTGGTTTTCAAGTTCCTGAAAATTTAAACCACATATCTGTGGACTGTATCCAGCTAAAGTTAGCCCTTAATGCTTTGGAAAAATGGGGTTTTTTCATGCCAAGATTCAAAAACTTTGACGAGCTGAAACTGGATATTGAGAAGTGCATGAAAGAATAGTGCTCCTGGGATTTCTTATATTGCAATGCTATTTTTATGTGTTGGAAGAATAGAAATGATAAAAGATATGGCAAAGCCTATTCTTCCCCTCTTGTGACTGCTGGATTGATTGTGGAGATGTTACATCAAAGGAATTGCTACAGATTTTCGGACCACTGGGACTTTATTCAGCCTAATGGCCTGGTTTGTTTGTCATGGTGTCCCCCCTCCCCCCCTCTCTAAATTGGCTAAAAATAAATGTTGATGGAGCTCTTCATGGAAATAATGCTGGTGGGATTGGGATAGTCATCCGAAATGGCCAAGGCAAGTTAATATTGGTGGCGGGATGGAGTATTATTCGCTGGGACAGTTTACAGGTTGAATTACTTGCTATGAACTACATTGGGAGAGTGTTAGATGGGTGTATGTTTGGTATGCAAGGAGTTCTAATTGAGTTCTAATTGAGGGGGATGATGCTAGTATCATTGTACATATGCAAAGGATATACAAAGAAGCTAAGTGGAGAGATACTTCTCAGGATAATGACCAAATGGATTGGTTAAAGATGTTTAATGTGGTAATTTTTGTTCATATGCCTAGAGAAAGTAATAAAGCGGCACACTGCTGTTCTCAGCTGGCTATTCAGGAGAATTTTGTGTGGACACAAGGGAATGGGGATTCTTTGTACTTACCTCAGGAATTTTTTAATATTCTTGAGGATGATTTCAGTTCGGGTTCGGGTTTGGGTTAGTGGCCGTGTTGGCTTTTGTTTTTTTTTTTTTTGCTAATTGTAATTTTTGTTGATTAATTGCAATGAAGCATAAGCTCAAGTATGTTCTTGTATTCTCATCCTCTACTGTTCTGGAAGTTGTGGAGGCACCATATTAAGAGTCAGAATATGGCTCATACTCTCCATATGAAGTCCAAAACTAATACCCTAGCATGAATCCTCTCCAATATAAATCAAATGTAATCTCATCGGGTGTAAAATATGCTTTATTTTTTTGCTTTGATCAAAGACACATATATACTTCCCATCCAATAAAAATAAAGGTAGTTAACATACCATGTGAATAAAATATTCAACTCCAATAATAAATTCATATGTTATTGATTTTCTTCATGGTAACAATGTATTATACATCCACGACCTCTGACTTCAAATATGTATGTAAAGCTTCATCTAATAAATGTAAAAAAAAATTGAATAGATGAAAATATATAAGGTTAAACTAAATTTTTGGAAATCAAACCTGGAGGATAGTAAGCTCAAATGCAAAACTTTCTTGATTGGAGGGAGTGACCGCCCCACTTATGAAATAATATTCAATTCTCGAAACAAGAAAGTCGTGTACAAATCAAATCTTAAACCCATTCAGTTCATGTTGGCTTCTCTCCTCCATGAATCTTTTGGTGAGTTTCCATTGGCTATTGAATTGTATCTTTATTCTAATCATAAATGATCAGAATTTTTTTTTTTTGGGTGTTCTCTTGATAATATTATCATCTCCGCCATCAAAATCTCCATACTTGGTTAGACCACAATCATTTTGAATCCATGGCCAAAGTATAACCAATAGCATGACTACTTTATTTACATTTACTGATCATTATCATTCCATAAAACAAAATTGTTCTTGCTCCATTTCCCCACATCCCCTCTCCACTATTAGGATTCTTCCATTGCAATTAGTGATTGGAACATTGTTATTACTCATTCAACAATTATAATTATAAATATATAACAAATTCTAAGGTCACTCAATATAGAAATCTCAAAACTCGAGAAATAATTAAAATTCATTTTTAACAAAATTTAATGAATGAAACCTAAAAGAATTGAAAATGATTGAAAAGATGAAGAATTACCTTTCAATTCTCGAAGAAATAGGACAAAACGGTCTAGAAATGACCATGAACTGTGCCGGGCGACAGGAGGTAGAGAGAGCTGTTTGGGAGAGAATATTTCATGAAATGAGAGAGGGATGAGGTTTGGGACAAAATAAGACATTTTCTGGTGGAATTTACAATGCATTTTTCATCAAAAATTAAATAAAATTTCCGACAAAAAAGCTGTTGAAAATTCCATCGGGACACTTAATTACCAGCAGAATTTTCGGTGGAATTTTTTCGTAGTAAATTTCGACGAAAAAATTCCATTAGAAATTCTGTCGGTAATACAATAATTTTCTTTAGTGACGTCTGAACTTAACCCATTTATTAAATGGTTCAGTCAACAGAAACTCAAATTTTTAGAGTTGGGACTGAGTTGGGTTGATCACCCTATTTAATACATCTAACAATCTAAAAATAGAGAATAATTTCATATAAAAATAAAATAAACATATACGATCTTATTCTGAACCCACCGTTTCAGACCTCGAAAAAGGTCCAAAAAATAGGGTACAAAAGATGCCACTTGGCTTCGGTTAAAATTCAACTTACACCAAACAAATCATGAAATTTGACTTTAACAAGTCAATGAACACAATTTCTTACATTCACACCAGCAATGGATCCATTTGTGCAATTTCTGCTTTGTTACAGTACTTCACATTTTTCATTTCAGCTATACAAAACATTAAATAATATAAATAATCAATTATTTACACACCTAAAACTTGAGGTGGATATTAATTAAGTTGTGCGAGGACGGCAAAGCAGAAGATAAATACTGAACACGTTGCTGAAGAAGAGAAAACTGCTTGTGCTAAACTGAAGAGCTTACAGAAATGGCTGGAGCAAGCTTTGAAGCTCATGGAAGTGGTGATGTTATGTTCTGTGTTATCATCATGTGGCTTTCTGTAATCTCCATGATCATTTTCTCCTGCATCGATCAACCGAAGAATTCATCGAATTCGACCAAGCAATCGAGGAAGGCGGCGGCTCGCCATGGATGTGGTGATGGATCATATATTTCTTTTTGATTTGCTTAGTTTTTTGTTTTCTTATTTTCTGATGAGGGATTGATCAGTAGATTCAGTACCTCTTTCTGTGTTCTTATCAGTAACATAGGCAGCTCTTGTATGTGAGAAAATAAATAAGAAAATAATGCTTATGGAGCTGTATGTATTTTTTCCCTTTTTTTCTTTAATTTTTCTGTAACCTTTTTTATTTAGGCTTCATTTGCGATCATTTTCTTACCGTTTTTTAAAATAATTTTTTAGTATAAAAATTTTTAATTCAAAAATTTTTGTATTAAAAGTTTGAATCACTAAAAAAGCTATATCAAATGAAGCTTTAATTTTTCAATATGAGAAAAAACTGAAATCCATGAAAGCTTCTTTAGGTCTGTGGTTTTAATTTTTCTTTAACCATTAGATCTATTCATTTTTTTTTCTTTTCAACTAATTTTCTCAAATTAACACAACATTAATAACCTAAAGCCTGTAATTAGAGTTCTTAATTTCTAGTCATGAAATGGAATTTATTTTTTTTTAAATTTTGTTAATTACTAATAATAGAACTACTTTTGTTTGTGGCAATTGAGCATCTGCTTGGTTGACCTCTAACAAAAGGATAATCTAAAATAATCATATTATGCTTCAGTATTCAGTATTATTATTGCAGGCATATATTAAAGACTAAATGATAATAGCAGACCAAGAAATTAGTTTAAAAATCTATAATTTTTTTTTGAATTGTTCACTTTGTTATTCCATGAAAGCTTTACAATCACAATTAGTTATTAATTATTTTGTTTTTGGTGCATCTATTTTATTTTTTATTTTCTTTTTTAATACATTTATATGTATTTATCTCAATACTATAAACTCTTCTGTTATTGTGAAACAACCAATTAATGCCTATTTAGTAGCTGATTGTTCTCATTATAAAACTGATAATAATTTTTCATTATATTATTGCATATTTAATTCTTAATTGTCATTATCTTAAGACTAAATAGCCATTAACTTTAACTTTTAGTGTTGGATAAGATAGAAGAAGGGAGGAGCGATGAAGTATTTTTGGCTGTGAATGATATTATTTTGGGTTCTATTTGGTTGTTTTTTTATGGATTATATCTTTAAGGAATAATTATGGTAGATTTACATCTATTTCACTAAATTTTATTTATTTATATTTCTAATATTTAAATCTTTATATTTATTAACATAAAACTCATTACAGAAAAAAAAAAAAAGAAGCTTTTGCAGCATATAAATGGGTCATTGTCTACTATAAAGCTATTTCACAATGGTTTTGCAACAAACGAGGATCAGTCAAGCATTTTTTTTTACTTTTATTTTATTTATTTATTTATTCATTAGGTTTAATCATTACTAGGAATAAAAAAAGAGAAATGCGGCGGTTAAGTACTTAAATATTTATTTTCATGTATCTTAGGACATTATATATATATAAAGAGAAGAGGAGAGAGATTATATTCAGGAAGTTTGTAATGTTTATATTAATTTAGTTTTTTAATGACATTTTAATCAAATGAAAAACATATATCTAAAAAAGTTGATTCAATTTATATATTTTCATCAATTAGCAAAAATTGAAACCAAAGTGTTTGAATAACCTAACACAAAATATGTAATTAGTGAAATTAACTTAAAAACAAAGGAGTAATTATATATGTTCAATATGCTAAGTATAGCTGACCATAAAGAAATGCCAATTATATTCGAAGTATTTTTCTTCAAATTTTAGCTTCAGCGTTCTGTGACATTTCAGAAGATATTCTTCTCTTTTCAATTAGAACTTTCATACATATTAGTTTAGTCAATTTGAACATCTTATCTTCTGTCAGCAATTTTTCTCTCAAAAACTTACATTAACTAATGCATAATATACTTTCTTTTACTGAAAACTTTTAAAATCTTCAACTACATTTACTTATTAACAAAAATTGTGTTAATTCTTATGTATAGGTAGCACATTGAGCTATGCAGAGTAGGGGCGTAAGCTACTGTCTAATCAAGCTAAGACTGTTCAGTTCTTTTTGAGCTCAAACTCGACTCTAGCTCATTTACTAAGCTCGAGCTCAAAATGATTACTCAAACTTGACTTGATTGTTGACATCGATTTCTTAGATTTAAATTTAAATTATTATTTTTTAAATATTTTGAAATATTGAATTAATTTTAAAAAGCTAAAATATATTATATAATACTCATTTAAATTTATTTTTAAATATATTTTAAAATAATCAAATGGTCCAACGAGCTTTCGAGCCTAGCTAGGTTGAGCTTGAGCTCGGGCTCGTTTAATATACAAGCTCGAGTTAAGGCTCAAGCTGTAACTCATGTGTAGCCCGATAAGCTCTACTAGTGAGTTCATTAACGATTTGAGCTAGAATCAGCTCGGCTCACTTACACCCCTAAATTGTAGAGTTCCCCAACGTTTAAATGAAAGGAGGAATTGTTAGTTGAAAGTTCACAGTTAAGAGTGACACTTTGCTACTCTTTTACATTGATGAGCACAACTACCATCTAAAAGTTCATTATCATTGATGGTGGCCACTGCTAACCAACTAAAACTCATTAATTGGGCCTCTAAAAACCGTTCTTCATACAATAAATTGAGGAGGTTGAGCTTTTCCACTTCAGTTGTCTCATTAACTATTACTTTGTTTTCTTTTTATGTTTTTAATGATAAAATGAGCTAAATATTTTTCTATAATTTGTCAAGCCCCAAAATAATTTATATAAATTTTATACTTACAACTAATTAAATGATATAATTATATTATATTATATTATTATTTTATTATAAAATATCTAAAGTCACTTTCTGATTTTATTATAAAACCACTTTTCTATTCATGTTGTTTAATAGAGAAATAAAAATAAACTTTCAGTGAATATGTGAGGAGAGAGAAAATAAAGATTAAAATCTGGAGGTCACAGAGTAATTTTTGGCAGTCGGTCATGTTGGGAGATTTTCTCTAGAGCTCCCCATCATTTAAATGAATGGATTTTTATGTTTTCTTTTTATGCTAAGAGATAAAATCGAAAATATGTGACTTGAATTCATAATCTTTGCAAAATAATCTTCCTTCTTAATCATTGGACTACACTTTCAGCACTTTGTTGCAATCCAGGATCCCTAGTCTGTGATTTTTATGATGACGAACATTAGTGATTGAATTTTTACTTTTCTCACTAAATATTTTAGATATTTCTTCTATCTGTGAGCACTAACATTGCATGTAATACATAGACTGTTCAAGGCTATTGAAAACTCAAGAATTGGGTAGAATAGGAATGTCAAATAAACCCTCATAATTAGTCAGTCAAATCATGGTTTAATTAATGATATTGATCATATTGTACAATATTGATCGTACCGAACAATTGATAGAGACGAAATTTGGTCGTCCCAAAGATCGTACCAAATGAAATTATGATTTTTGAACTAATCATACTGTACGATATTTATATTGTACTGGATGACTGACTTGAAATCAAACCGTACTGTACGATGAGAGAAGTACGGGATAATTTATAGAGATGATTTCTAATCGTCTCGGGAATCGTCCTGTACGAATAAGAGAGAAAAGCTAATAGATCCTACTGGACGATCTTTGGGTCATACTATATTGTGTGTTCGAAAAGTTGAATAGTTCGTTTAAACAACTGTTTACATCATACTTGATGGGTCTAATTTTTGAACTGATTGTACTGTATGAACTCTAATCATGTTGTATGAACAGTGACGACAAACTTGAATTTTTAGGGTTTCTTGAAGCCCAATACTTAAGCAAAGCTTTGAGACACTCTTTGTAATGGTGAGAGGATTGTGTGACTATTGAAGAAACTCTAAGAGAGGAGCTTTTGAAAGAAAATTAGGGTTTGAGAGGAAGAAGAAAGTGAGGTTGAGTGTGAGGAAGGAGTGTGAGGGGATCACATGGTTGATCTAGGCTAGCTACACCGTTGCTCCTTTTATGGCCTTGATGAGTCTTTGAAAGCTCTCTTTGGAAAGAGGCTTCTAAGTCAAGTCCTTGAGGTACTTTGCTTTCTCCAGGAGGGAGAAAAAGGAGCTGAGGTTCTCTGTCTTCTCCAAGAGGGAGAAAAATGAGTGAAGGTCTGCTGCCGCCACCGGGAGGGAGACATAGCGTCCGGCACTCCGCCGCATCAAGTTTGGTGAAAGTGAGTTAGTAAGGGCTTCTCCACCTTGCTGTGAGAGAAAAAGGAGAGTCACTTATTATTAGTGCAATACTCGAAGCGAAGGACTCCGGGGCGTGGACATTGGTCAAGGTTGACCGAGCCACCATAAAAATATCTGATGTATTTTTTCCTTTTCGCACTTTTATTTTCCTACATTTTATTTTTGTTATAACTGCTTGGGAAAATTGGTGATTATCACTTCATTTCTCAAATCAAAATATCATCATAGTTAAATTAATATTTTTTATAAACTTGTTGGCTTCCACAATCAATTAGAATTTGGTATTTTAAATTTCTAAGATCTTTTTCAAAAATATTATCATCATTATTTTGAAGTTGGAAAAATTTTAAAATTACCAATTCACCCCCCTCTTGGTGAGCCTCAGGCTAGTTCTTTAAGGTTTAACAACCTTCACGAACTTTCACACTTATTATTAGTTTTTTTATATTTTATTAACACATGTTAGATTATACATAAAGTATTTACGAACATATATAAAATTTTTTATCTGCTTACGTATCAAATATTTAAATCATATTTATTTATATAACACTCAAATATTTAAATCATGTTGAAAATACTACTAAGATTAACATTTTTGAAGTGGTTTGATGTGATTGAAAAATTAAAGTGTTATATAAATAAATTATATAAAAACTTATGTCTTAGGTATGTAATACATAAGAATTATGTATGATATATCTAAAAAATTTGATAAGATCGGCATGAATCTAGTGTAAAACTTGAATTTAGAGCTGCTCTAACTAAATTTAGGACCACACGAACTCCAATTTTAACAAATTTATAGTGATATGTATGTTTCAATGAGATGAACTCAATGATACAAAAAATGGTTTAATCTGAGCCATAAGGAGCACAAATCAATCACTTAAAGCATAATTAAAAACTTCAAATATTAATAGGATGACTAAATGATCTTAAAAGCAAACATGCTTATAGTCGAATTGAGTGGCTCGATAAGAAGAATCTGATAACTAAATTCTGACATCATTAAGGCACTTAGATGCTAAATAAATGCTTCATATTCAAGGGAATCAATATGGGTCATACAATGGAGTGTTTGGATTCCAATTCAAATTACCCAAATGTCCATCCAAAAAATGTCTATAAATAAGGCCTCATTCTTCATATGAAGAGAGATGAAGGACAGAGAGGAATAAAGAGAGTTCTCTTAGATTTTTTGGCCATCGCCAACGATGACCACTATGAAAGTTCGATGTAGGATGTTAAGCCTAAGTGAGCTATCCCTAGGCACACCAAGAGGGGGGGGGGGGGGGGGGGGGGGTGAATTGGTATTTTAAAATCCTACTGGGAAACACAAAATTATTTTTAATTTTGGAATTTTTAATAACTTAAAAATAACAACACTTATCACCAATAGAAGCAAATAATTTTATCAAAGGTTATAATAACGATGATGATATTCTACTCAACACAATGAAGCATCAATCACATATTTTAAACAACCACTTATAGCAAAAATAAAATGTGGAAAAAGTAAAGTGCTAAAATAAAAAACCAGAAAGAACACACCAAAAATTTTATATTGCTTCGATCAAATAATAACCAATTTCCACTCCCCGGATTTCTCCTCTTTGAGTATTACACTAAACTTTAGTGTCTCTTTTTAGTCCCCACAGCTTGGCGGAGAAGCCCTTACAATCTTTTCACCAACCCGGTGAGGCAGAGAATCTTGAGCTCCTTTCTTACCCTCCTGGTGACGGTAGATATCTGTGAACTCCTTTCTCACCCTCTTAGTGATGGCAGAGAAACGTGAACTCCTTCTCATCCTCCTGGTGATGGCAAACAACTTGGAACTCTATTTCACCCTCATAGTAAAGGTAGAGAATATTAATGGTCTTTGAGCTGAAGAACATCTTCCTACAGTCGCCCAAGAAACCTAGACAGACACCTGGAGGAAATAAGGCAAGACACTTGCTCAAAGCAATCGTGTGAACCCCTCACACAACTTATCCCTCAAACAAACTCTCCTATATCCCTTCTCTAAGCTATATCTCTCTAGAACACTCAGCAGCCAAAGACTAGAAATAAGTCTAATGTGAGAGCTTAAATGCAAGGCCTCACAAAAAGCCGTAAAATTTAATTTTATCGATACTAATCATACGGTATGATTAATTCAAAAATCCCTGTTAGTATTATATAAAGAATAAGGCATTGTACGATCAGTTCAATAACTTAAGCTGATCGTCTAGTATGATTTAAGCATCGTCCATTACAGTTAGTTCAAAATGATTTGAATTATCATCCTCTACGATTGGTGACCATAAAATATTATCCAATGTAAAGATTGGGTCATACGGTATGATTGGGTCCAATCATCTTATACAATTTGACTGGATCAATTAATCCAAAATTATTCCCTAATTATAAGATTAATTTTGGCAAGACTTAATTATATTGTACATTATGATACCTATTATACAGTATGATTAGTATAAAATTTAAATTTTAAAATATTGCCAAAATTATGATGATATTCTAATCAACACAATGAAGCACCAATCATAGATTTTAAATAAGCAATTATAGCAGAAATAAAATGTGAAAAAAGTAAAGTGCAAAAAATAAAAAAGCAGAGAGAACACATTAGAAATTTTATAGTGGTTTGATCAAACAATGACCTGCGTTCACTCCTTGGAGTCCTCCTCTTTGAGATTACACTAAACTTTAGTGTCTCTCCTTTAGCCCCCCATCTAGGCATAGAAGCCCTCATAATATTTTCACCAACTTGGTGCGACAGAGAACCTTGACCTCCTTTCATACACTCTTGGTGACGACAGAGAACTGTGAACTCCTTTCTCACCCTCCTGGAGATGGTAGAGAACTTTGAACTCCTTTCTCACCCTCCTAGTGATTGTAGAGAATATGAACCTCCTTTTTTACCCTTCTAATAAAGGTGGAAAACCTCAACGGTCTTTGAATTGAAGAACTTCTTCCCAAGGCCACCCAAAAAACCTAAACAGATGCCTAGAGGAAATAAGACAAGACACTTGCTTGAAGAAATCATGTGAAACCCTCACACTACTTCTCCCTCACACATAAGCTCTCCCTTTCTTCTTCCCAAAACTCTCATATATCCCTTCACCAAACTCTCTCTCTAGAACACTCAACAGCTAACGACTTGAGATAAGTCTAATTAGAGAGTTTAAATACAAGGCCTCATAAAAAGCTCAAAAATTTAATTCTATTAATATTGATCATACAGTGTGATCCAAGATCGTACATTATAACTAGTTCAAATAACCATGTTAGTACTATACAAAGAATAAGGCGTTGTACGATCAGTTCAATAACTTGAGTTGATCATCTAGTACGATTAGTTCAAAATAACTTGCTTTATCATCCCGTATGATTAGTGATGATAAATATCATCCCATATAAATATCATGTCATATAGTATAATTGGGTCCAATCATCCTGCCTGTACGATCTAACTGGATTAACTAATCCAAAATTATTTCCTAACTATAAGATTAATTTAGGCAAGATTTAATTATATCATATAGTACAATACCTATCGTATGGTATGATTGGTATAAAATTTAAATTTTAAAATATTGCCAAAATTATGATTAGCGGCTGGAATCTTAATTGTTACGAATCTGGTTTCAAGGACTATAATTTTGATGATAGTAAACCTTTTTGTTTTTATTTGAGGTTCTAATCTTTCAGGTTCACAAGATCAATTGCAATTCAAGCCAGCCCAAGATCGAGTCAGTTTGTTTATGGTTCAGGGTCAATATATTTTTTCACTTTTCTTGAGTCAAGTGTGATGTAACAGATCCCCAAGCTAGGTAACCTTGCACACACACACTCAGGGGGAGAGTTTTATTGAGTTAGAGTTTCTATTTCAAATTTTGTTCATATCATCCTGGACGATCTAGTGAAAATAAAAACCCTAATTAGGGAAACCATGTTAAGTCAGTTTGATTAAGCAGATCATCTTGGATGATAAACCCATCGTACAGGATGCTATGCTCAAATCAAAAATTCTCAGCCGCCAGACTGAGTTAGGCAAGTTTTTATTTTTAGAACTTTAGTCTAATCATCTCGGATGATACGTATATCATCTTGGACAATCTTTTATAACCATGCCTAAATTAGTCTGGTAATTAAAAAAGTAATTAATATTTGATTAAAATGATCATATCATTCTGGACAATCACAATATTGTTCTAGACAATACATGTAAAATCTTGACCATCTAGAGCACTCCACTTGGATGACCCAAGAAATCTGCTGGATGATATTCACAATTTTCAGCTAATCATACAGGATGAAATACATATCATCATGGATGATCAGTTCATTTTAAAACTGTCCAGCATGGTTTGGCTGTATGACCTGAGGAATCTGTTGGATGATCTTCCTAGTTTGAACTAATCGTCCAGGATGATCACAAGATCGTACTAGATGATCTGAATAAATTTTGTCTTCTAATCATCCAGAAGAACTAGATTGTCTAGGCCAAATGGGTATATTTTACACTGATCATATATGACGATCTAAGGATCATCCTGGATGATCTTTGACGACCAGTTGAGATTTAGGGCAATTTTTGAGCCCACCTATTTAAGATCTTTTTCATTCAATCATTGAAATCGTTTGCCACTTTCCTTGCTAGAGAGAATCTTGAGAAAGAGAGAGAGAGAGAGGATCTTGTGAGGGGGAGTTTGTGAGGTGTTCACAAAGGTTGCTCCAAGCAAGGATCTGAGTCATCTTCTCCGGTCATCATCTCTTATCTTGTTGGTGTCTCTATGGAAGGATCGTCCGTAAGAAGATCCAGGTTCTCTGCCTACTTTAGGAGGAAGCGAAAGGAGTCTAGGTTCTCTGCCTACTTCAGGAGGAAGCAAAAGGAGTCCAAGTTCTCAGCCTACTTCAGGAGGAATTGAAAGGATTTCAGGTTCTCTGCCTTACCAGGTTGGTGGAAAGGAGTTTTGTACAGGCTTCTCCGCCTTGCTGTGGGAGTAGAAGGAGAGTCACTTAGTGTTAGTGTAATATCCAGAGGGGAGGCTCTAGGGAGTGGACGTAGGTCAAGTTAATCGAACCACTATAAAATTTAGTGTGTTGTTTCTGATTATCTTCCGTATTTATTTTTCTGATGATGATCGTGTGATTGTAATTATAATTCTGTTATTATTAAACATCTGCACATCATCACAAAATTGTAATTATTTTAAAATATTCAAAAATATTTTTCTAAATTATTTTTGCTCACAACTTTTTAAAATAACCAATTCACCCGCCTCTTGGTTAGCCTCGAGACTAGTTCACAAGGGCTTAACATCCCTAACGAACTTTCTAGTAGTATCAGAATGGAATTCATAAAATCTAGTTTTGAAAAACTTTTGAATTTGATCCATGGCTAACTTTGGTAATAAAAATACTACTGAAGGTTATTCCATCACTCGTCCACCTTTATTTGATAACATAACTTTTGATTTTTGAAAAACTCGTATGTCCACCTTTTTACAATCTATTGATTATCGCATGTAGATTCTTGTCAAAGATGGTTATGAAGCACCATTTAGAATTATTAATGGTGTTAATACTAAACTTCCTTTCATTGAATGGACATTTTATGATCGTGATTTAGCACAACTGAATGCAAAATGCTTGAACTATATTTTCTGTGCATTAAAATATGAGGATTACATATGTGTCTCTACTTGTACTGCTGGTAAAGAAATCTGGGATAGACTATGCATTACTTATGAAGGTACATCTAAAGTTAAGCAATCTAGATTGAACATCTTGCTTCACGACAATGAACTCTTTCACATAAAACCTAGTGAATCAATTTCTTAAAATATTAGGTTTATTCAAATTGTCACCTCTCTACATACTTTAGGAAGAGAACTCACTAACTATGAAAAAATGATAAAATTCTGAGATGTTTGCCTTCTTCTTATGATGCTAAGATAACTAAAATTATTGAATCCAAAGATTTTAATACTCATTCTATTGATAACTTACTTGGGTCACTCATTGCTTATGAGCAAGGAGTGAACCAACGATAAATTGATGCAGGTGAGAAGAAGAAGGAGAAAACTGTGGCGCTGAAGGCCAACGATACTGACACTGATTCTTTCGGCTTTTATAGCGATGATGTTGCCTTAATCACTAGGCAATTCAAAAGTTTTCTAAGGAAGAAACACAAGAACTTTTAGAAGTGGAACAAAGGTAAGAGTAACAAGAATTTTAAAGGTACTTCTAATACAGTTTGTTTTGAATGCAAGAAGTCTGGATATATAAAGGCTGATTGTCCTACACTTAAGGCTCACCCAAGCAAGGAGAAGGGTGAGGAGAAACCCAAGTTTAGGAAGGATAAGAAGAATATCCAAAAGGCTTTCTAGGCGAATTCTGTATCTGACTCCTCTAAGACTGAAGCTAAGGAGGAGACTACAAACTTTTGTTTGATGGCGGATGATAATCCTAGTTAGTCTGACTAAGAAGAGGTATGTGAGCTCACCTAGGATCAATTACTTGAAGTTTCTAAAAAAATCTATTCATCATATAGGAAACTTAAGAAAACACATGCTAGCCTGAAATTGGAATTCTTAAACTTAGAAAAAAAGCATAAAGTTTTGATTAAGGATCATTCTATATTTGATAGCAATCACATGTCATTACTTGATGAATTTGATGAGTTGAATAAAAAGCATTCTGATTTGATTACAGAGCATGATTCATTAAAAGCATGAATTAGAAGCTGCATTTAAGAAATTAGAATCTCATGCATTTGATTTAGATAGTGATGAGCATTATTTGAAATTTAAAATTGTAAGTCTAAAAAAGAAAAAATAAATTTCTAAGTGTAAAAATTAGTGCTCCTGAGAAAAATGAAACACCTCCTCATTTTGCATAATTTTATGCACCTCCATCACTTGAAGAATCTAATTCAAAATCATCAAAGCATGTTTCATTCAAACCTAAGAACAGGCATTATCACCCATGTAGATTAGTTAACCTTTTTCCTGGCATTAGATATTTTTCTTGTGGCTTGCTAGGATATATCTCTCACACCTGTACTGTTCATCATAATATACATTAGGTGTGGAGGCCCAAATTATATGTTTCACAGCATAGGATACATGCATTACATTCTTTTTTTCATAAGAAGAAAACCAAACTTATTTGGGTTCCTAAATCTAATATTTGATAATTTTATAAGGGTGCTCTCACATAAGACCTCGTGAGAGCAGATGGTACCCTAACAGCGGATGCTCAAGATATATGACTGGAGATACAAATCAATTCATTTTGCTCGAGGCAAGGGCTGGAGGCAAGGTCACTCTTAGAGACAATACCATCAGGAAAGTGATAGGTACAAGTATAATCAAAAACTCCAACAACCTTTTAATTGAAAATGTTTTGCTTGTAGATGGACTGAAACACAACATGCTTAGCATCATTCAACTTTATGACAAAGGGTTCAACATCAAAGTCTTGGCAAGCACTTGCATTATAAGCTTAAATAATAACATTATTTTATAGGGCAAGAGGATCAACAACATCTACATAATTAATTTAAATAATATTGAATGTACTGGTTTATTTTGCTTAAAAATTATTGCTGATGAGTCTTGGTTGTGGCACAAGAGATTATGTCATGCCAGTATGAAAACCCTTAGAAGAGTCACCCAAAAGGACTTAGTTAGAGGTGTCCCCAAGCTTAAGTTTACTAAGGACCACCTATGTGATGCCTGTTAGCTAGGGAAGCAAGTCCAATCCTCTTTTCACACCATTAAGGACATCAACACCTCTAGACCTTTAGAAGTCCTTCACATGGATCTCTTTGGGCCCATTAGCATTGTCAGCTTAGGGGGAAAAGTCTATGGATTTGTGATTATTATGATTACTCGAGGTTCACTTAGATTAGATTTTTGTCACATAAATCTGAGTTATTTGATGAATTTAAATCTTTCTCTACTTGGATTCAGAATAAGTTAGGCTGTGAGATTTTGACCATCCATAGTGATCATGGTGGGGAGTTTAAAAATAAGAAATTTGGAACGTTCTATAAGGATCAAGGGATTAGCCATAACTTTTCAGCTCCTAGGACCCCTTAGTAGAACAGGGTAGCTAAATGGAAGAATAGGACCTTAGTGAAAGCCGTTAAAGCCATACTTGTTTAGTATTCACTTCTAAAATACTTTTGGGCAGAAGTGGTGAACATAGCCTGTTATGTACTAAACTGGGTGAATATTAGATCCAATATGAATGAGACACCCTATGAGATCATTAAGGGTAGAACTCCAAATCTATCCCACCTCCATGTCTTTGGCTGTAAGGTTTTCATTCTAAATAATGGGAAATCATCCTTAGGAAAATTCAACCCCAAATCTAATGAAGGAGTGTTCTTAGGCTATTCTAGTGTGGGGAAATCCTTTAGGGTGTTTAATAAGAGGACTTCGGTGGTGGAGGAGACTACTCATGTGCTATTTAATGAATCTGATCCCAAGGAGACTAGAGTTAAGGAAGAAGAAGATGTAGGAGAGATTACCCAAGTAGTTGAAAATACAAATCTGGAGGAAAGGGTAGAACCTCAAAATACTTTGCCTAGAGATTAGAGGTATTCTTGGAATCATCTTAAAGAACTAATCTTAGGAGACGCTTCTGAAGGTGTTAGAACTAGGTATGGACTTAGGAAGGAAGTAAATCATTCTGCCTTTATCTCAATGACTGAACCCACCAACATCAATCAAGCTCTTTCTGATAAATTTTGGATCTTAGCTATGCAAGAAGAATTGAATCAATTTGTAAGAAAAAATATTTAGGAGTTAGTAGAAAAATCTAAGAATCAAAGTATAATGGGAACCAAATGGGTTTTTAAGATTAAGATGAATGATTCTAGTGTGGTGGTTAGAAATAAGGTAAGATTGATGGCTAAGGGGTACAATCAAATATAAGGGATTTATTTTGAGGAGACCTTTGCCCCTATGACTAGATTGGAAGCCATTAGAGTGCTATTAGCCTTTGCCTGTTATAAGTGATTCAAGCTTTTTTTAAATGGATGTCAAGAGTGCCTTTTTAAATGGTGTAATAAAAGAAGATGTCTTTGTAGAATAACCCCAGGGTTTTGAGAGTTCCCAATATCCTAATCAAGTTTATAAATTAAAAAAGGCCTTATATGGATTGAAATAGGCACCCAGAGCCTGGTATGAGAGGCTTAGCACATTTCTATTAGAAAGAGAGTTTGTTAAGGGGAGTGTAGACACCACCCTTTTTTCTAAGGAAAGTAGGAGATGATTTACTCATTGTCCAGATCTATATTGATGATATACTTTTTGGATCTTCTAATAAAAACTTATGTGATGTTTTTTCTAAAATAATGAGTAAGGAGTTTTAGATGAGTATGATGGAAGAATTATCCTATTTTTTAGGGTTTAGCATAAGGAAAATGGATGTGGAACCTTTTTGAATCAATGAATTACACTAAGGAGATCTTGAAGAAATATGAAATGGACAAAGCTAAGCCAATCAACACTCCCATGAGTTCCACTATTCAGTTAGATAAGGATTCAAATAGAAAATCTATTGATCAGAAGAAGTTTAGAAGAATAATTGGATCACTACTTTACCTGACTGTTAGCCGACCTAATATTTTATTTAGTGTTTATCTTTATGCTAGATTTCAAGCTAATCCTAAGGAATCCCATCTGACTGTAGTTAAGAGAATCCTTAGATATCTCTTAGGGATCTCAAACCTAGGAATCTGGTACCCTAAGCATAACACTTCTTTTGAGATTATTGGATATTCTGATTTTGATTTTGTAGGATATAAGGTGGATAGAAAAGCACTTTTGTAACTTGCCAATTCATAGGACAGTCTTTAGTCTCCTGGTCTAGTAGAAAATAGAACTCAATTGCACTTTCAACTGCTGAAGCTGAGTATATTGCCTTAGGAAGTTGTGTGGCCCAGTCCTTTGGTTGAAGTAACAAGTTTTCGATTTAGGATTACCTGTTGGCATAATTTCAGTTCTATGTGATAACACTAGTGTCATCTGCATCTCTAAGAATCCTATCTAACATTTAAGAACCAAACACATTGACATAAGGCATCACTTCATTAGGGACCATGTTACAGAAGGGGAAATTGAGCTACACTATGTAGCAACTGAAAATCAATTGGCTAACATCTTTACTAAACCACTGGCCTTTGACTCATTCAGCATTTTGAGGACCAGATTGGGTGTGATTGACATAAATGCATGAATCTGATGACTGATGATTTCTAAATGTTTTGTTTTTTATCTTGTTTCTATTTATTTTTTGTTTGATTTGATTATCTGTTTCCTGTTAATTTTTATTCTCTGCTAATTTTCTTTTTATTATTGTTATTTTCTTAATTTGAGTATTTATTTTGATGCGATCTCCTACTTGTTCTTTATTTATTACTTTTCTTCTAAATAAGATTACGGCTCACTGATGCTGATAAACTGAATTTCTGACTGAGAGTTTTGTCTTATTTTTGTTTGAAAGCTTATAAGCAGTTATTGACTCCTCTAAATCTATTAAAGGGAAGAAATATTGATGATTATTTCTCTTCCTCTAACTCCTTTAATGGTGTATTATTTCTTTTGGATAAAAACCTTCTTCTAAATTAAAAGTTGATTTTTGAAATAGAGATATATTTTATCTTCCTGCAGTAATCTACCTCGTATAAATAGTGTTTTCAATGTTTTGGATCATTATTATATTTTTCTTAATCAAGTGATTGCACTTATCATATGATGTATGATTTTTATTCTGTGAATTACTCCTCATTATTGTAGAGAGTGAGTTTTATCTTCTCTTATGTCTGGAAGGTAATTTTACAACTTATATTCTTTAACGATTATGAAAGGAAGTAAGCTTGTAAAAGATGCGCAAAGAGCGCCAAAAAAAAAGGCACAAAATAAGCTCCAAGCTAAAAAGATGCGTAATATTGCCAAATTGGAAAGATACATAAAGTATATCAAAAATAAAAAGATGCGCAAAGTGGTCAAAATAAATTAAATAAGAGACACAAAATGAGCCCACAAAGAAAAAAGCTTTCTTTCCTTTCAGATCTTTAAATGTCTTAGAAAATCCATGCGCCACTTAATATTTTTAAAAGTTTGAGACGTAAAATCATGATTTCTGATTCCTTAATTTGTAATACTATTCTATCAGATATTTTTCTGGAACGAGGCTTAAAAGGATCTCTTTTTTAATCTAATTTCTTTTCTTCTGAATTAGACTTTTGTTTGAAAGAAATTGGAACCTGTAAGGTGTCCGAGGTAGGAGTTACGAAAGTTAATTTTCTAACTTTTTCTGGATTTCAGTGTGGTCGATTTTCTTCTTATCGGCTTTTGAATTGAAAATTAAGAAAAACTTTGATTTATTGGAGTAGATCGATTCAAAATTTTTTTTTTGAATGCTATTTTCTCGTTTCTATTCTTCCTTGAATTGCTTTGATTTTGATTTTTTCTTTTTTTGAGTATTTTTGGGACTCCCTGATCATTCCTCTCCATTCTTTATCTTGGTCAAAAGTTTTCTTCACATCATCCTAGACTATCCACACATCATCCTAGATGATCCATACATCATCCTGGATAATCCATTCAAATCATCCCCATCATGATCCAATGTCTGGTATGTACCAATTATTGGTGATCGTCCTGGATGATCCACCTCATCATCCTGGATGATCCACGTGGCAGCAGTTGGATGATTTAAATTTATTCCACCTGATTTATTTATTGTATATTGTCCTAGATGATCCACCTAATCATCCTGGATGCTCCACCTAATCGTCTTGGACTATACCTTTAGTCAAAAGTCATCCAGCCTGTCTCCTCGGGATGATAGTCTGTGTCTAATCATCCTGGATGATATCTTATCATCCTGGATGATATCTTATCATCCTGGATGATCCTACCATCTTTTTGACCAATTATCCTGTACGACATTATTACCCATATTATCCTGGATGATCCTGCGATCATCCTGGATGATGTTGATGAATTCTATTTAAACAACTATTTTCTTCACCATTTTTCACGATTCTTCCTTTGATCCTTCATCCACTCATATTCTAATGGCTGGTGGCAAACAATCTCAGCATCCGGGTGGTAGTTCCTCTAGGGGAAATGTTGATCCCCACTTTCCTGAAGCAGCTGATCAGGTTGCCTTCCAGCGATACCTTGAGGTGGGGATCACCCAATCTAAAATCATCAATCCCGCATTCTAACTTATCCTATCTTAGATCTTTTCACCCACACTTCTCTCACATTCATCCTGACTTTAGCTTTTTTATTCAGTACTAAGCCTTTACGTGTTTTCTTTACAAACCTTTCCATCGAGTCCTCTTACTCCGCCCTCTGATCTTTTATCAATCGCCGCCCTATCGAGCTAACCATCCAGACTTCCATGATATTCTTCAAATCTCAATTACTAGTGACAAACTCTATCTCATCTCCTCTGACCCTAATTTTGATTGGAGTGTCGCAAATTAATTTCTTAGGGGCACCAACGCCCACTATCATGATAATGCATGCTCTTCCTTACTTAAGGATGCTCAGATAATCTAGCATGTCCTTCACTTCTCTATCATTCCAAAAGCTAGAGACTACATCCACATCACCCCTTACTCTCCCTAACTACCTTCTATATCCTGGCCAGTCGTGATTTCAATGCTACTGATATCCTCTTTCGTTACATTTAACACCTCACTAGCATTAGGGATCTGGGCCACAGGCGACGCCCAAATTTGGCCCTAGGATACATCATTACCAATGCTCTCGAGACCAAATACAATCTGTAATATCTAGTTCCAGCTGATGTCCCTCCTTCTTTCTTCTCTAATAATTCTTTCCATGTTCTGCATAGTACATGACTTCATCCAGAGCCCAGTATAGATATTGAGCGAGAAGAGGAAGAAGCTGTTCCTGAACCTGCTGTACCAGCCCCTCTCCATAGAGAATCACCACTAGATTACCTGGTGCACAGGTTTGACCAGTGGGAGGCACGTTTTGACTCCTACGTGGTTGCCCAGGAGCAATAGCATGCTGAGGATGTCCATCGCTTCAATACCTATGTAGCCCAGCAGCAACAGCATGACAAGAATATGGCCTGGTTTGGCGAGCAGTTTGCTACTCTCCACAACCTCTTTTAGCCACCACCTCCTCCTCCATCTGATCACGATCCCCCTTTCTACTAGTCTGCTTATGTTTTTTGATGTTTGTATTCTTTTTATACTATTTTCTTTTTCTGTCTATTTTTTTTTTGTAGATGTTTGGGTTGTGTTTTCCCCTTTTTGAAATGTCAAAAGGGGGAGTAGTTGTGGGTCATTGTAAAGTTTTTTATTATCAATAAAAATATTCAGTGCTGTTTGAACCAAATGTTCATCGTATTTATTTACTAAATTATGAATTAATAATAAATATTAGCCATCATCAAAAATGGGGAGATTATTATGAATCTGGTTTCAAGGACTATGATTTTGATGATAGCAAACTTTTTTGTTTGTATTTAAGGTTCTAATCTTTCAGGTTCATAGGATCAATTATAATTTAAGCCAGCCCAAGATCGAGTTAGTCTGTTTGTGGTTCAGGGTCAATATACTTTTTCACTTTTGTTGAGTTAAGTGTGATGTAACAGATCGCCAAGCTAAGTAATGTTGCACCCACACACATAGGGGGAGAGTTTTATTGAGTTAGAGTTTCTATATCAAATTTTATTCATATCATCCTGGATGATATTCATATTGTCTTGGATGATCTAGTGAAAATAAAAATCTTAATTAGGGTGACCATGTTAAGTCAGTTTGATTAAGCAGATCGTCCTGGATGATAGACCCATCGTATAGGATGATATGATCAAATCAAAAATTCTTAGCAGCTAGACTGAGTTAGGAAAGTTTTTATTTTTAGAACTTTAGTATGATCATCTCGGATGGTACGTGTATCATCTTGGATGATCCTTTATAATCATGCCTATATTAGTCTGGTGATTATGAAAAGTAATTAATATTTTATTGATACGATCATATCGTCCTAAATGATTATAATATCATCCTGGACGATACATGTAAAATCCTGACCGTCTAGAGCACTTCACTAGGACGACTCAAGAAATCTGCTGGATAATATTCCCAATTTTGAACTAATCGTACGGGATGAAATACATATTATCCTGGATGATCAGTTCATTTTGAAACTGTCCAGCATGGTTTGGCTGTACAACCCGAGGAATCTGTTAGATAACCTTCCATATTTGAACTAATCATCCAGGACAATTGCAAGATCATCCTGGATGATCTGAATAAATTTTGTCTTCTAATCATCTAGACGAACTAGATCATCCAGGCCAAAAGGGTATGTTTTACACTGATTGTACAGGACGATCTATGGATCATCCTGGATGATCTTTGATGACTAGTTGAGATTTAGGGCAATTTTTGAGCCCTCCTATTTAAGATCTTTTTCATTCAATCATTGAAATCTTTTGCCACCTTCCTTACCAGAAAGAACCTTGAGAGAGAGAGAAGATCTTGTGAGGGGGAGTTTGTGAGGTGTTCACAAAGGTTGCTCCAAGCAAGGATCTGAGTCATCTTCTTCGGTCGTCATCTCTTGTCTTGTTGGTGTCTCCGTGGAAGCATCATCTGCACGAAGATCCAAGTTCTCTGCCTACTTTAGGAGGAAGCAAAAGGAGCCCAAGTTCTTTGCCTGCTTCAGGAGGAAGTGAAAGGAGTCCAGGTTCTCTACCTGCTTTAGGAGGAAGCGAAAGGAGTTCAGGTTCCCTGCCTAACCGGGTTGGTGGAAAGGAGTTTTGTACAGGCTTCTCCACCTTGTTGTAGGAGCAGAAGGAGAGTCACTTAGTTTTAGTGCAATACCCAAATGGGAGGCTCCGGGGAGTGGACGTAGGTCAAGTTAACCAAACCACTATAAAATCTGGTGTGTTCTTTCTGATTATCTTCTACATTTATTTTTCTGTTGATGATCGTGTGATTGTGATTATTATACTGTTATTGTTTAACATCTGCACATCATTGCGAAAATGTAATTATTTTAAAACATTCAAAAAGATTTTTCTAAATCATTTTTGCTCATGACTTTGTAAAATAACCAATCCACCCCCCTCTTGGTTAGCCTCGAGACTAGTTCACAAGGGCTTAACATCCCTAATAAACTTTCATTAATTTTAATTAATCATCCTATATGATATAGATCATCTGTTATGATTAGATTAAATACTTTTAATTACATAATTAGCCATTTTAATAATTCTCTGAATAGCTGATCATTAGCATGATATACATCATACAGTATGATTAGTTCTAAAAATTATTCCTAATTTTCCCACTATCTCACTCCCTTGAGTATGTGTGTGCATGATCACCAAGTCTAGAATCCACCAAATACATGATTTAATTCAAAAAATATAGAAATAAGAAAAAACAAAACTATAGCCTCTACAGGACACTTAACCCTATTCTATCTTTTCTTGAGCTGATCAATATTCACAGTGTACGGTGGACCTAAAATGTTTGTGCATAAGAATATATATATATATATATATATATATATATATATATATATTTATATGTAATAATAAAAATAATAGGAGATAGCATAGTAAAGAATCCAATAATATATGTTATCATCAAAATTATAAGGCTCGGATCTAGATTTGTAACAATCTCTCTCTCTTTTTTTATGGAAAATATTATTGGTTTTGATTTCAAATTAATCTTTGTTATGTCCTGAGCTCCCCCTTACTAGTTTAATTTTTTTAAAAATAAGGAGAGGGTTTTTTATTATTATTTTTTTAATTTTAAAAAGAGGAATAAAAATAATACAAAAAAGAGCAAGAAAATAAATGCAAAATAGTGAACTAATCATAACAAAGCAGTAAGTATAAACTACCAACAACAAGCTACTCCCCCTTTTGATATCATCAAAAAGGAGGAACAACCATACATAATATCAAAATAAAACAGACAACATAATGATAGTAGAAAATAATACGAACATAAAAACTAAAAATATAAAGGGCCCTGATCAGGTGCAGGAGGTGGTTGGAAGTATCAATGAATAGATGTGAATTACTCTCTAAACCAATCCATATCATTTTCATGTTGCTGGTGCTGCTATGCTACGTAGGTGTCAAAATGTGTCTCCCACTATTTAAATCTATGAAGTAGTGCATCGTATTGAGAGGTCTGGTAAACAGGTGTTGGGACTGGTGCTGGACCTCCCTCAATCTCCTCTGGCTTGGGCAATATAGTGAACCTTTCTGCGATGAGTTCTATAAAGGACATGGAAGGATCTATTTGAGTAGAAAACTGGAAGATGGTCTGGTGGTGCAAAAATTAGAAATTATATTTAGATTCTACAATGAAAGCAATGATGTGACCTAATGCAAGATTTGGCTTCTACTTATTTCTAGGATTTCTAATATTTGTAAGATGCTCAAGACATCGAATAATTAAATCAAATGCATTAAAATCAGTTTTAGCCATTATAAAATAGGTGGAGAGGGATAAAAGATTTGTGATGTTTATCTGATCACCAATTTTTTGAATGATTGAGTTTCAAAGGATATGTTGTATAATTCCGGCATCTTGAACTAAGATATTAATGTGAGGAATGTGGTAGTTGAATGATGTCTTCCTAAGGGTTGGCAAGGGTCCAATCATAGTCAGGGAGAAAGGCTAAAGAGTGAACTTTTTTGCCAATGGTAGAAAGCTGTAGGAGTTTGTCAAACTCTTAGTAAGTGATTTCAATAGGCCTTCTATCGACATAGGATTAGAGGGAAGTGCCCTCACCATTGATTTGCAGGCATGCAAAGAATTTAAAAAGGAGTTCATATTGAAAAGGTAGGCAAGAGTGAGAATGAATTGAAGGGTAGTGCATATGAAGAAAGTGAGTACTTGGAAGCTTAGAACTTCCTGATTTATGATTTTTTAGGGTGTAATCCCGGTAGCCTTGTAACAATTATATGCCTCTTTGTCAGCTGCTTCAGAGAAGTGAGGATCCATGGGATGTTGAGCCTCCAATAAGAGCTCTTGATCGCTTTCCATCGGCCATTTGTAAGGAGTAAGATCTTAGGGAGGAAGGAAGAAGATTTGAAAAGAGTTGAGTGAAGAAAAACCTCGTTTCTCTCCCTTTAAATAGAAATCGGCCATATCGTATAGTATGATATGGTATCATACAATACAATTTAGTGCATTTAATTCATCCAATCTGATCAGTCAAAAAAGTTTGTCTTATCATACAGTACGATCAGAATTGTACTCAACGATCAATGTAAAGACGGTCATCCCAAGGACTCAGCCTGGATGATCGTTGACTAGTTAGATCATCCTGTATAAATAGGTATTTATATAATATGATAAGATTTTTTTATATCATATCGATCGAATTCAATTCATCCAATGCCTAGTGCCACATATATCGTATAATACAGATTAGGTGTTCGTACAATACAATCACTAACTAGAGTTATTAAATGTATTATGAGTAGTGATGTGATATATTATAAATAACATACAGTACAATCTAAGAATTTTTTTTGGTTTATGTGTGATGATTAGGAAACTTTATTAAAAAAAAGAAAAGAAATTCATAAAAAATAGATCATAAACACAAATAATAAAACACAAATAATTAGAAAGTAAATTATAAATAATATATACAAAAATATTTATGTTTTCAATTTACAAATCATTCTAAAATAATCATGAATTATTATAACACCTAGTCTAGTCCTCATGGGGCTACAAAATTTCAAAGGCTAGGAATTTCGTAAAGCTATCTTCCAGTTAATTTTTAGTAGCTACATGATGTAATGCTATATCCCCCTTAGTTATATGATCTCTAATAAAATGGTGCCTAATGTCTATGTGTTTAGTCTTTTGAGTGTTGGATTGAATTTTAAAATATAGATGGCACTAGTGTTACCACATATGATTGCAATAGGGCCGACAGAGGATCCAAGGTTAAGAATTTATTGTTTAAGCTATAGGACCTGAGCACACAGCTTCCTATAACTATATATTCTGCTTTAGTGATAGATAATGCTACAGAGTTTTGTATGTTGTAAACCTAGATTTAATGATTATAATTTTGATGATAACAAATATTTCTATGTTCTATTTTGATTGGCTAACATTTCAGGTATAAAAGATCAAATATAATTTAAGCTAACTCAAGTTCGGGTCCGCGTGTGTTTAAATGTAATTTTTCTCTTTCTTGAGTCAAATGTGATGTAATTGATCCCCTAGCTAAGTAACCTTGCACACACACACTCAGGGGGAGAGTTTTAGTGAGTTAGAGTTTCTGTTTCAAATTTTATTCATATCATCCTGGATGATATTCATATCGTCCTAGACGATCCAGTGAAAATAGAAACCCTAATTAGGATGACCATGTTAAGTCGGTTTGATTAAGCAGATCGTCCTGGATGATATAGCCATCATACAGGATGATAGGCTCAAATAAAAAATTTTCAGCTGCCAGATTAAGTTAGGCAAGTTTTTATTTTTATAGATTTGGTCTGATCGTCCCGGACGATACGTGTATCATCCTGGATGATCCTTACAATCATGTCTAAATTAGTCTGGTGATTAAGTAAAGTAATTAATATTTAATTGATACAATCATATCATCCTGAAAGATCATAATATCATCCTGGATGATAAATACAAAATCCTGACCGTCTAGAGCACTTCACCTCGACGACCCGAGAAATGTGCTGGATGATATTCTCGATTTTGAACTAATCATACGGGACGATCGAGATATCTTCCCGGACGATCAAGTCATTCTGAGATCATCCAGTATGTTTTGGCTGTATGACCCGCGCTGTGTGCAGGATGATATTATTATTTTTGAACTAATAGTACATGTTGATATCGATATCATCCTCAATGATCAAGTCATTTTGAGATCGTCTAGCATAAGTTGTCCAGGATGACCCGAGCTATCTTCTGGATGAAATTCCTGATTTACACTAATCGTCCCAGACGATCGCAAAATCGTACAAGATGATCTGAATAAATTTTGTCTATTAATCATCCAGAGAAACCAGATCATCCAGGCTGATACATGTGATTTTATACTAATCGTACAGGATAATCGACCAATCATCCTGGATGATCTTTGACGGCTAATTGAGATTTAGGGCAATTTTTAGCCCTCCTATTTAAGATCTTTTTCTTTCAACAAGAAAGATCTTTTACCACCTTCCTTTCTAGAGAGAATCTTGAGAGAGATAGAGAGCTTGGGAGAGAGAGAGGATCTTGTGAGGGGGAGTTTGTGAAGAATTCATAAAGGTTGCTCCAAGCAAGGATCTGAGTCATATTCTTTAGTCGTCATCTCTTGTCTTGTTGGTGTCTCTGTGGGAGGATCGTTCACAAGAAGATCCATGTTTTCTGCCTACTTCAGGAGGAAGCGAAAGGAATCTAGGTTCTCTGCCTGCTTCAGGAGGAAGCAAAAGGAGTCCAGGTTCTCTGCCTGCTTCATGAGGAAGCAAAAGGAGTTTAGGTTCTCTGCCTCACCGGGTTGGTGGAAAAGAGTTTTATGCAGGCTTTCCAACCTTGCTGAGGTAGCAGAAGGAGATTCACTTAGTGTTAGTGCAATACCCAAAGGGGAGGCTCCGGGGAGTGGACGTACATCAAGTTGACCGAACCACTATAAAATCTAGTATGTTCTTTCTGATTATCTTCTGCATTTATTTTTTTGATGATGATTGTGTGATTGTGATTATTATTCTATTATTGTTGAACATCTGTATAACATCGTCAAACTGTAATTATTTTAAAACCTTCAAAAAGATTTTTTTAAGTCATTTTTGCTCACAAATTTTTAAAATAATCAATTCAGTCCCCTCTTGGTTAGCCTCGGGACTAGTTCACAAGGGATTAACATCCCTAATGAATTTCAAGTGGTATTAGAGAGGGATTTATAAAATCTAGTTTTAAAAAACTTTTGAATTTGATCCATGGCTAACTTTGGTAATAGAAATACTGCTGAAGGTTATTCTATTACTCTCCCACCTTTGTTTGACAACATACCTTTTGATTTTTAAAAAACTCACATGTCCACCTTTTTACAATCTATTGATTATCACATGTGGATGCTTGTTAAAGATGGTTATGAAGCACCATTTAGACTTATTAATGGTGTTAAAATTGAACTTCCCTTTACTAAATGGATATTTAATGACATGATTTAGCACAACTGAATACAAAATGCTTGAAATATTTTTTTTGTGCACTAAAATCTGAGGATTACATGCGTGTCTCTACTTGCACTACTGGTAAAGAAATTTGGGATAGATTATGTATTACTTATGAAGGTACATCTGAGGTTAAGCAATCTAGATTGAGCATCTTGCTTCACAATTATGAACTTTTTTGCATGAAACCTACTGAATCAATTTTTGAAATGTATACTAAGTTTACTCAAAATGTCACCTCCCTGCATGCCTTAAGAAAAGAGCTTACTAATTATGAGAATGTTAACAAAATTCTGAGATGTTTGCCTTCTTCTTATGATGCCAAGATAACTGTAATTACTAAATCGAAAGATTTGAAAATTTATTCTATTGATAACTTACTTGGGTCACTCATTTCTTATGAGTAAGAATTGAACCAACGACAAATTGATGCAGGTGAGAAGAAGAAGGAGAAAACTGTGGCGCTAAAGGCCAATGATGCTGACACTGATTCTTTCGGGTCTGATAGCGATGATGTTGTCTTAATTACTAGGAAATTCAAAAGCTTTCTAAGAAAGAAATACAAGAACTTTCAGAAGTGGAACATAGATAAGAGTAGCAAAAATTTTAAAGGTTCATTTGATACTGTTTGTTTTGAATGTAGGAAGCCTGAACATATAAAGGCTGATTGTCCTACACTTAAGGCTCACCCAAGCAAGGAGAAGGGTGAGGAGAAACCCAAGTTTAGAAATGATAAGAAGAAGATTCAAAAGGCTTTCTAGGTTGATTCAGCATCTGACTCCTCTTAGACTAAAGCTGAAGAGGAGACTACGAACTTGTGTTTGATGGCAAATTATCATCCTGATCAGTCTAACCAAGAAGAGGTATGTGAGCTAATCTACAATCAATTCCTTGAAGTTTTTAAAAAAATCCATTCATCATATAGGAAACTTAAGAAAATGCATGCTAGTCTAAAATTGGAATTCTTAAACTTGGAAAAAGAGCATGAAATTTTGATTAAGGATCATTCTACGCTTGATAGCAATCACATATCATTACTTGATGAATTTGATGAGTTAAATAAAAAGCATTCTAATTTGATTTTTGAGCATGATTCATTAAAGGCGTCACATATTGAATTAGAAACTGCATTTAAGGAATTAGAAACTCATGCATCTGATTTAGATAGTAGTGAGCATCATTTGAAATTTGAAATTACAAGTCTCAAGTAAGAAAATGAATTTCTAAGTGTGAAAATTAGTGCATATGAAATAATGACACACCTCCAAATTTTGCATAATTTATACACCTCCACCTTTTGAAGAATCTCATTCAAAATCATGAAAGCATGTTTCATTCAAACCTAGGAAGAGGCACTATCATCCATGTAGATTAGTCAACCATTTTCCTGGCATTAGATGTTTTCTTTGTGGCATGCAAGGACATATCTCTCACACCTATACTGTTCACCATAGTACACATTGGGTGTGGAGGCCCAAATTATATGTTTCATAGCACAGCACACATGCATTGCATTCTTCTTTTCATAAGAAGGAACCTAAACCTGTTTGGGTTCCTAAATCTAACATTTGATGATTTTGTAGGGTTGCTCTCACACAAGACCTCGTGAGAGCATGTGTTACCTGGACAGTGGATGTTCAAGACATATGACTGGAGATGCAAATCAATTCATTTAGCTGGAGGCCAGAGCTGGAGGCAAGGTCACTCTTGGAGACAATACCACCAAGAAAGTGGTAGGTGTAGGTATAATCGGAAACTCTAAGAACCTTTTGATTTAAAATATTTTGCTTGTAGATAGATTGAAGCACAACTTACTTAGCATCAGTTAGCTCTGT
Source organism: Dendrobium chrysotoxum (assembly GCA_019925795.1). Classification (NCBI taxonomy): domain Eukaryota; kingdom Viridiplantae; phylum Streptophyta; class Magnoliopsida; order Asparagales; family Orchidaceae; genus Dendrobium; species Dendrobium chrysotoxum. Next base: position 23,279,070 of record CM034307.1, on the reverse strand, counting down.
GATAAAGGGTTCAGCATCAAGTTCCTGGCAAATACTTGCATCATAAGCTTAAATAATAACACTATTTTGTAGGGCAAGAGGATCAACAATGTCTACATGCTTGATTTAAATAATATTGAATGTGCTGCTTCATTTTGCTTAAAAATTACTGCTGATGAGTCTTGGTTGTGGCATAGGATATTATGTCATGCCAGTATGAAAACCCTTAGAAGAGTCACCCAAAAGGACTTAGTTAGAGGTGTCCCCAAGCTTAAGTTCACTAAGGACCACCTATGTGATGCTTGTCAATTAGGGAAGCAAGTCCAATCCTCTTTGGCTGTAAGGTTTTCATTCTGAACAATGGGAAATCATCCTTAAGAAAATTTGACCCCAAATTTGATGAAGGAGTGTTCTTAGGCTATTCTAGTTTGGGGAAATTCTTTAGGGTGTTTAATAAGAGGACTTTGGTGGTGGAGGAGACAACTCATGTGGTGTTTGATGAATATGATCCTAAGGAGACTATAGTTGAGGAAGAAAAAGATGTAGGAGAGATTAGACAAGGAGTTCAAAATGCAAATATGGAGGAAAGGGTAGAACCTCCAAACACTTTGCCTAGAGATTGGATATATTCTTCGAGTCATCTTAAAGAACTGATCTTAGGAGAACCTTCTGAAGGTGTAAGAACTAGGCATGGACTTAGGAAGGAGGTAAACCATTATACCTTTATCTCAATGACTGAACCCACCAACATCAATCAAGCCATTTCTAATGAATTTTGGATCTTAGCTATGCAAGAGGAATTGAATCAATTTGTAAGGAACGATGTTTGGGAGTTAGTAGAAAGACCTAAGAGTCAAAGTGTAGTGGGAACCAAATGGGTCTTTAAGAATAAGATGAATGATTCTGGTGTGGTGGTTAGGAATAAGGAAAGTTTGGTGGCTAAGGGGTACAACTAAATATAAGGGATGTTAAGAGTGCCTTTTTGAATGAGGTAATAAAGGAGGATGTATTTATAGAGCAACCCCCAGGCTTTGAGATTCCCAATATCCTAATCATATTTACAAATTTAAAAAGGCCTTATAGGGATTGAAACAGGCACGTAGAGCTTGGTATGAGAGGCTTAGCACATTCCTATTAAAAAGAGAGTTTGTTAAGGGGAGCATAGACAGCACCCTTTTTTGAGAAAAGTTGGAGATGATTTACTCATTATCCAGATCTATGTTAATGATATACTTTTTGGAACTTCTGATTACAACTTATGTGATAATTTTTTTAAAATAATAAGTAAGGAGTGTGAGATGAGTATGATGGGAGAATTATCCTACTTTTTGGGGTTTGGCTTAAGGCAGATAGATGATGGAACCTTTATGATTCAATCAAAATACACTAAGGATATTTTGAAGAAATATAAAATGGGCAATGCCAAGCTAATCAACACTCCCATGAGTTCATCTGTTCAGTTAGATAAGGATTCAAATGAAAAATCTTTTGATCAGAAGAAGTATAGAGAAATTATATGATCACTACTTTACTTGACTGCTAGCCGACTTAATATCATGTTTAGTTTTTGTCTTTATGCTAGGTTTCAAGCTAATCCCAAATAGTCTCATCTGACTGCTAGTAAGAGAATTCTTAGATATCTCTTAGGGACCCCAAACTTAGGAATTTGGTATCCTAAGCACAGCACTTCTTCTGAGATTATTGTATATTCTGATTCTGATTTTACAGGATATAGGGTGGATAGAAAAGCACTTCTGGAACTTGCCAATTCATAGGACAGTCTTTAGTCTCTTGGTCCAGAAGAAAATTGAATTAAGCTGCACTTTTCACTGCTGAAGCTGAGTTCATTGCATAAGGAAGTTGTGTGGCCCAAGTCATTTGGTTGAAGCAACAAATTTTGGATTTAGGATTACCTATTGGAACAATTTCAGTTCTATGAGATAATACCAGTGCCATCTGCATTTCTAAGAATCCAATCTAATATTCTAGAACCAAACACATTGATATAAGGCATCACTTCATTAGGGACCATGTTACAAAAGGGTACATTGAGCTACACCATGTAGCAACTGAAAATCAATTGGCTAACATCTTTACTAAATCACTGGCCTTTGACTCATTCAGCATTTTAAGGACCAGATTGGGTGTGATTGACATAAATGCATGAATATGATGATTGCTGATTTTTAACTTTTTTGGTTTTGATTTTTTTATTTAGTTTGTGTTTGATTTGAATATCTATTTTCTATTTTTTTTATTGTATGCTGATTTTCTTTTTGTTATTGATTATTTTCCTAATTTGAGTATTTATTTTGATGCAATTTCCTACCTGTTCTTACTTTACTACTTTTCTTATAAATTAGATCACTGCTTACTACTGCTGATAAACTAAATTTCTAACTGAGAGTTTTACCTTTGCTTTTATTTGGAAGCTTGTAAGCAGAGATTGACTCATCTGAATCTGTTAAAGGGAAGAAACATTGATGATTATTTTTCTTCCTCTAACTCCTTTAATGGTGTATTATTTCTTTTTGATAAAAATCTTCTTCAAAATTAAAAAGTTAGTTTTTAAAATAAAGATCTATTTTATCTTCCTACAGTAATCTACCTCATATAAATAGTTCATTCAAAGTTTTGGATCATTATTATATTTTCTCTTAATCAGGTGATTGCACTTATCATATGATGTATGGTTTTTATTCTGTGAATTACTCCTTATTGTAGAGAGTGAATTTTGTCCTCTCTTATGTCTGAAAGATAATTTCATAACTGAGATTCTTTAACGATTATGAAAGGAAGTAAGCTTGTAAAAGATGTGCAAAAAGTGCCAAAAAAAGACACAAAATAAGCTCAAAGCTAAAAAGATGCGTAATGTCACCAAATTAGAAAGATATACAAAGTGTATCAAAAATTAAAAGATGCACAAAGTGCGCTAAATAAATTGAAAAAAAAGCACAAATGAGCCCTCAAAGAAACAAGCTTTCTTCCCTTTCAGATCTTTAAATTTCTTAGAAAAATCCATGCGCCACTTAATATTTTTAAAAGCTTGAGACAAAAAATCATGATATCTGATTCCTTACTTTTTAATACTATACTATTAGATATTTTTTTGGAATGAGGCTTGAAAGGATCTCTTTTCAAATCTAATTTTTTTCCTTCTGAATTACACTTTTGTTTGAAAGGAACTTGAACCTGTAAGGTGTCCGAGACAGAAGTTACGAAAGTTAATTTTTCAACTTTTTCTAGATTTCAGTGTGGTTGATTTTCTTCTTACTGGCTTTTGAATTAAAAATCAAGGAAAATTCTGTTTCACCGAAGCTGATCGATTCAAAAAAAAATAATCATTATTTTTACTATTTTTTTTCTCGTTTCTTTTTTTATTTGATTTTAATTTTTCTTTTTTTGTGTATTTTTGGTATCCCTGATCTTTCCTTTCCATCTTTCATCTTTTTCACTTTTTTTCACATTTATCCTGGACGATCATACATCATCCTGGATGATCCATACATCATCCTGGACGATCCATTCAAATCATCCCCTCCATGATCCAACAGCTGGTATGCACCAATTATTGGTTATCATCCTAGATGATCCACCTCATCATCCTGGATGATCCACGCGGTAGAAGTTGGACGATTTAACTTTGGCCTGTCCGATTCATTATTGCCTATCATCTTGGACGATCCAGCTAATTGTCCTGTATGATACCTTTAGTCAAAAGTCATCCAGCCTGTCTCCTCGAGATGATCATCTGTGTCTAATCATCCTAGATGATATCTGATCATCCTGGACAATCCGACAGCCTTTTTGACAAATCATCCTAGACGTCATAATTGCTCCTATAGTCCTGGATGATCCTGCGATCATCCTAGATGATCTGGATAATTTTTATTTAAACAGCCATTTTCTTCACTATTTTTCACCGTTCTTCCCTTGATCCTTCATCCCTCATCTTCTAATGGCTAGTGGAAAATGATCTCGGCATCAAGGTGCTAGTTCCTCTCGGGGAACTACCGATCCTTGATTTCCTGATGCAGCTGATCAAGCTACATTTCAAAGATATCTTGATACTAGGATCACTATCTCCAAAACTATGAACCTATAGACCCTCACATATCTGGTACTTGATTTGTTCACTCACACATCCCTCACCTTCATTCTTACACTGACTTTTCCTTTTAGCACTAAACTTCTTTGAGTTTTCTTCACGAATCTTCGCATTATCGCTAATTTCTCCACCCTTTGGTCCTTTGTTAATCAACAACCTGTAGAATTAACCCTCTATGACTTTCATAACAGTCTTCAACTGTCCACTTCTGGCGATAAGCTTCATATTTTAGCATATGACCATGACTTTAATTGGAGTGTCTCCAACCACTTCCTTAAAAATACAAATGCCCAATACCACGACCAGGCCTATTCCTCCCTAGTCAAGGATGCTAGGACAATCCAATATGTCCTTCACTCCTCCATTATTCCTAAGGCTGGGGACTGCATCCACATCACTCCTTTACTCTCCATAACTACCTACTACATCATGGCCCTTCGTGACTTTAATGCAACTAATCTACTTCTTTGCTATTTTGAACAACTGACTACCATTAGGGATCTGGGCCACAGGAGATGCCCCAATCTAACTTTAGGACATCTCATCCACTATGCCCTTGAAACAAAATACAATTTTTAATATTCAAATCCAGCCAGAATACCACCAATCTTCTTCTCCAACAGCTCTTTTCATACTCCTCACAATACTAGACTTCATCCGGAGCCCGCAGCAGATGTTGAGGGAGAAGAGGGGGAGGCTACTTCTGAGCCAGCTGCACCTGCTCCTGCTCCTCTTCATATAGCATCATCCTTAGATCACTTAGTGCAGCGGTCTGACTAGTGGGAGGCTCACTTTGACTCCTACAGGGCAGCACAAGAGGAGCAGCATGCAACTGATGTTGCTCGCTTCAATTCATTTGACCAGGACATGACTTGGTTTGGTGAGCAATTCAGCTACTTTCATCCACCACAACCTCCTCCATCTGATTAGGATCTGCCTCTCTATTAGTTTGGTGTGGTGTGATGTTTTAGTTTGTTGTTGTTTTGTCTTTGTTTCTCTTTTTTGTGATGTCAAAAGGGGGAGTTATTTTTGTGGTACTAGTAGTTTCTTTTGTTATTTTTGTGTTGTAGTAGGTTCTTTTGTGTATTAAATATCACTGTTTGTCAATGATTAGTGAAATATGCAATGACAAATCTTCTCTCATTTGTGCCTTAATTACTGTAATCTGCTTGATTTGAAACTACTAAATAAATGTTTGTCATCATCAAAAAGGGGGAGATTGTTGCAAACCTAGATTTAAGGATTATAATTTTAATGATAACAAATATTTATGTATTCTATTTTGATTGGCTAACATTTTAGGTATAAAAGATCAAATACAATTGAAGCTAACTCAAGATCGGGTCCACGTGAATTTAAATATATTTTTTCCCTTTCTTGAGTCAAATGTAATGTAATTGATCTCCTAACTAAGTAACCTTGCATACACACACTCAGGGGGAGAGTTTTAGTGAGTTAGAATTTCTATTTTAAATTTTATTCATATCATCCTAGACGATATTCATATCGTTGTGGACGATCCAGTGAAAACATAAACCCTAATTAGGGCGACCATGTTAAGTCGGTTTGATTAAGCAGATCATCCTGGATGAGATACCCATCATACAGGATAATAGGCTCAAATCAAAAATTCTCATCTGCTAGATTAAGTTAGGAAAGCTTTTATTTTAGAGATTTGGTCTGATAATCCCCGATGATATGTGTAACATCCTAGATGATCCTTATAATTATGCTTAAATTAGTCTAGTGATTAAGAAAAGTAATTAATATTTGATTGATATGATCATATCATCCTGGACGATCACAATATCGTCCTGGATGATACATGTAAAATCTTGATCGTCCGGAGCACTTCACCTGGATGACCCGAGAAATGTGTTGGATGATATTCTCGATTTTAAACTAATCATACGAGACGATCGAGATATCATCCTGGATGATTAAGTCATTTTGAGATCGTCCAACATGTTTTGGCTGTACGACTTGAGCTGTGTGATGGACGATATTGTCATTTTTGAACTAATCATACAGGATGATATCGATATCATCCTGGACGATCAAGTCATTTTGAGATCGTCCAGCATCAGTTGTTCTAGACGACCCAAGCTATCTTCTGGATGAAATTTCTGATTTTCACTAATCATCCCGGATGATCGTAGAATCATGCGGTACGATCTGAACAAATTTTGTCTACTAATCGTTCAGAGAAACCAGATCGTCTAGGATGATACATGTGATTTTGTACTGATCATACAGGATGTTCAACTGATCGTCCTGGATGATCTTTGATGACTAGTTAAGATTTAGGGCAATTTTTTAGCCCTCCTATTTATGATCTTTTTCTTTCAACAAGAATTATCTTTTGCCACCTTCCTTTCTAGAGAGAACCTTGAGAGAGAGAGAGAGAGAGAGAGAGAGCTTGGGAGAGAGAGAGAGGATCTTGTGAGGGGGAGTTTATGAGGGATTCACAAAGGTTTCTCCAAGCAAGGATCTGAGTCATCTTCTCCAGTCATCGTCTCTTGTCTTGTTGGTGTCTCTGTGGGAGGATCGTCTGCAAGAAGATCCAGGTTCTCTACCCACTTTAGGAGGAAGCGAAAGGAGTCCAGGTTCTCTGTCTGCTTCAGGAGGAAGCGAAAGGAGTCAAGGTTCTCTGCCTTCTCTAGGAGGAAGCGAAAGGAGTCCAGGTTCTCTTCCTCACCGGGTTAGTGGAAAGGAGATTCATACAGGATTCTCCGCCTTGCTGAGGGAGCAGAAGGAGAGTCACTTAGTGTTGGTGTAATACCTGGAGGGGAGGTTCTGGGGAGTGGACGTAGGTCAAGTTGACCGAACCACTATAAAATCTAGTGTTTTCTTTCTGATTATCTTCCGCATTTATTTTTCTGATGATGATTGTCTGATTGTGATTATTATTTTATTATTATTGAACATCTTCATATCATTTTGAAACTATAATTATTTTAAAACCTTCAAAAAGATTTTTCAAAATTATTTTTTGCTCACGAATTTTTAAAATAACCAATTTAGCCCCCCTCTTGGTTAGCCTCGGGACTAGTTCAGAAGGGCTTAACATCCCTAACAAACTTTCATTATTTCCCACTAGATCAAGAAACTAAAAATTGTCCTATAAATTGACAGGTTCTAGAAGTACTTTCTCTTATTAACTCTTCATCTTATAAAGTCTGAATCAGAATATCCTATGATTTTGAAAGAGGTACTATGTCTAGGATATCAAATTCCTAGGTTTTGAGTTCCTAAAAAGAATCTAAGAATTATTTTCATAGTACTCATATGAGATTCTTTGAGATCAGCTTGAAATCTAGCACAGAGACATACACTAAATATGATATCAGTTCTATTGGTAGTCCAGTAAAGAAGTGATCTAATTATCCCTGTGTACTTCTTATGATTAATTGATTTTCCATTTAGATCCTTATCTAATTGAATGGTGCAGCTCATGGGAGTATGGATTACCTTAGTATTATCCATCTCATATTTTTTAAGAATATATTTGATATACTTTGATTGTCTAAGGAAAATTTCATCATCCCTTTGCTTCATACTAAATTCAAGGAAATAGGTAAGCTCTCCCATTATGCTCATCTCAAACTCCTCACTCATTATTATTTAGAACTTATTACAAAGAATTTTATTTATAGATCTAAACAGTATATTATTAACATAAATCTGAACAGTGAGTAGATCTTCTCCTTTCTTTATGAATAGGGTGGTGTCTACACTACCCTTAATAAAAGCTTTATCTAGGAGGAAAGTGCTTGGCCTTTCATACTAAGCTCTAGGTGCTTGCTTCAATCCATATAATGTCTTCTTTAGTTTAAATACATGATTAGGAAATTTAGAGTTCTCAAAACCTAGGGGTTGCTCAACATATACATCTTCTTTAATTACCCCATTTAGGAAGACGCTTTCAATATCCATCTAATACAGATTGAATCCTCTAAAGCAAGCAAAAGCTAGTAGCACTCTAATGGCTTATAGTCTAGTTACTAGGGTAGAGGACTCCTCAAAATGAATTCTTTTAATTTGATTGTACCCCTTAGCCACTAATCTAGCCCTATTTTTAATTACTATACCAGAGTCATTCATCTTATTCTTGAAAACCCATTTGGTTCTTATAACACTCTAGTCTTTGGATTTACCAACCAACTCCCAAACATCATTCCTAACAAATTAATTCAAATCTTCATACATAACTAGGATCAAGAATTCATTAAATAAAGCTTGATCTATGTTTGATGGTTCTACTATAGAGATAAAAGTAGAGTGGCTAACCTTCTTTCTAAGTCAATGCCTAGTTTTTTCTCCTACTGATGGATCTCCTAGGATGAGGTATTTAAGATGACTAGATAAATATCTCCAATCTCTAGGCAATGGGGTCCGAGGCTTTTCTCTATTTTCTAGGTTAGTTGATTCTACTCCTTAGGTCACCTCACCCACTTCTTCTTCTGACCTAGGCTCAACAGATTTATTATATTCATCAAATACTACATAGGTGATCTCCTTTACCACTAGTGTCCTCTTATTGAAAACTCTATAGGATTTACCTATAGTTGAATATCCTAGGAAAACTCCTTCCTCTGATTTAGAATCAAACTTTTCTAAGGGAGATTTTCTATTTCTTAAAATGAACACCTTACATCTAAAGACATGAAGGTAAGAGAGATTGGGTGTTCTTCCTTTGAGTAACTCATAGGGTGTCTTATTGAGTTTGGATATGATATTAACCCTATTAAGAACATAGCAAATAATATTCACTATTTCTGACCAAAAATACATAGGAAGTGAGTACTCAGTTAGCATGGCTCTAATAGCTTCTACCAGGGTTCTATTTTTCCTTTCAGCAACCCCATTGTGCTGAGGGGTCCTGGGAGCTGAAAAGTTATATTCTATGCCTAGCTCCTTACAAAATGATTCAAATTTATCATTTTTAAATTCCCCATGATGATCACTATGAATAGTTAGGATTTCATAGCCTAATTTTTTCTGAATCCATGTGAAGAATATCCTAAATTCCTTGAACGATTCATTCTTATGCAATAGATATCTAATCTAAGTAAATCTCGAGTAATCAACAATAATCACATATCCATATATTTTCAAACCTAAGCTAGTAGTGCTAACTTGTCCAAACAGAACCATATGAAGGACTTCTAAGGGTCTATAGGTAGCAATGTCCTTAATTGAGTGAAAGGATATTTTGTTTGTTTTCCTTCTTGATAGGTATTACAGAGGTGGTCTTTAGAGAAATCTAGTTTGGGTATACCACTAACTAGGTACTTTTAGGTTATCGTTACAGGGTTTTTCATACTTGCAAGGCATAATCTCTTATGCCATAGTTAGGATTTATTAATAATTATTTTTAAGCAAAGATAATTTGCAAATTCAATATAATTTAAATCAAGCATATAAATATTGTTAATTCTTTTTTCTTTTAAAATAGTAATCCCATTTAAACTAATCACATAATTAGTGGATAAAAATTTAATGTGAATGCCTTTGTCACACAATTGACTTATGCTAAGCAAGTTATGTTTCAAGATATCTACTAGTAATATATTTTTAATTATAAAATTCTTTTAATTCCCAATCATACTTGTACCTACCACTTTCTTAGTGGTATTGTCTCCAAGTGTAACTTTGCCTCATGCCGTCGCCTCCAGCATAACGAATTACTTCATGTCTCCAATCATATGCCTTGAGCATCCACTATCGAAGTACCATATGGTCTTACTAAACCATTTTTGAGAGCATTCCTACAAAGTCAATCAAACATTAGATTTGGTAACCCAAGTGACTTTGGGCTCTAACTTATGCCTTGATGAATGACTTACATGCATGTTATGATGTGATGTAAGTAATTTAGGTTTCCATACTAGATGTATCCTATGGTGTATCATGCTAATGTGGGCTATGTGACCTAGCATACCACAAGAATGACACCTAACACCTGGGAAAGGGCTCACTAATCTATGTGGGTAATGGTGCCTCTTCCTAGGGGCATATGATGCATGCATTAACATGGCATTATGCCATTCTGTCAATGTATATGGTGTTTGATTTCCTTGCAATGCATGAATTTTTACTTTTAAGAATTGATTCACACTTTCAAGATTTACATCTTCTAATCATAATGTATGCTCACTATTGTCGAGTTCTGATGCACATATTTCTAGTTATTTATATGAGTTTTTTTATCTCAAGATGCTCTAATTTCAAGGATTCATATGAGCTAGATAGATCAAAATGCTTCTTATTTAATGCATCATATTCATCAAGTAAAGGCATATATGCCCCTTATCTAATACAAAATGATCTATTCTAAGGCTATCATGCTCTTTTTGTAAACTTGAGAAATCAAAATTCAAACTAGCATACATTTTCTTAGGCTTTCTATATGCATTATGAATTTTTTTAGAAACTTCAAATAGTTCATTATATGAAAGCTCACATGCCTCCTCCTGATTTGAATTATCAAGACTATTATCAGCCATAAGGTAAAGAATGGTTACCTCCTCTTCCATTTCTATTTTCAATGAATCCGAAACGGAGTCTGCTCAAAATGCCTGTTATATCCATTGCTTCACCTTTTTTAAATTTTATCTTCTCTACACCATTCTCCTTGATCAAGTGAGCATTTAAATTGGGGCAATCCGTCTTTAAGTGTCCTGGCTTCCTGCATTCAAAATAAATTATATTAGATGATGCTTTGAAATTATTATTTGGTTTATCTTTATTCCACTACAGATGGCACATTTATTTTCTCCTTATAAAGTTTTCGAATTGTCGTATCATCAATGTTATGTCATCATCTTTCTCAGCTACAAAGTTATCACTTTTTGATTCATTTGCTTTCAGTGCCACCACTTTATCCTTCCTCTTTTCTTCTATAGCATGCAATCTCTGACTCACACCTTACTCATAGGCAATAAGTGAACCTAACAAGTTATCTATAGAATAAACATTAAGATCCTTTAATTCACAAATAGTAGTAATCTTAGCATCATAATTACTAGGTAAATATCGAAGAATTTTTTTCACCTTCTCAGAATTTGAAAGATCTCTACCTAAAGCATGCAGAGATGTCACGATTTGTGTAAACCTAGTGTATTTCTAAGATGGTTTCATTAGGTTTCATGTGAAGGAATTCTTAATCATGCAACAGAATGTTCAACCTAGATTTTTTGACCTCACTGGTTCCTTTGTATTTAATACATAATTTATCCCAAATGTCCTTAAAAGTGGTACAGGTAGAGACTCTTATGTAATCTTCAAACTTTAGTACACTAAAAAAATAATTTAAACACTTTACATTTAGTTAAGCTAAGTCCATATCCTCATTGTTCAATTCATTAAATGGTACCTCAGTTTTAATGACATTAATAAAATGAGATGGTGCACTATAACCCTCTTGCACTAAATACCACATGCAAAAATCAATAGATTGCAAGAAAGTATATATGTGAATTTTCCAAAAATCAAATAATATGTTATCAAATAGATGTGGACAGTTATCGAGTAGCCTTCCATGGTGTTCCTATTTCTGAAATGTGCCATGAATCTTTTTTCTCTAGGTTTTCTAAAATACTATTTGTGAGAACCCCTCTAATACTAATATAAAGTTTGATGTAGGATGTTAAGCCTAAGTGAACTATCCCTAAACAGACTAAGAAGGGGGGGGGGGGGGGGGAGAGAGAGAGAGATGAATTGGTAGTTTTAAAAATCTTACTAGAAAATACTAAATTATTTTTAATTTTAGGATTTTTACTCATTTAAAAATAACAACACTTATCACCAATGCAAAAGTAAATAATTTTATCAAATGTTAAATTAATGGTTATGATATTCTAATCAACACAATAAAGCATCAATTACAGATTTTAACAAGCAATTATCAAAGAAATAAAATGAGGAAAAGTAAAGTGCAAAAAATAAAAAATAAAAAAAACTCACTAGAGATTTTATAGTGGTTCGATCAAACAATAACCTATGTCCACTCCCTGGATTCCTCCTCTTTGAGTATTTGACTAAACTTTAGTGTTTCTCCATTAGTCCCCACAACTAGGTGGAGAAGCCCTTATAATCTTTTCACCAACTTGGTGAGGCAAAGAATCTTGACCTCCTTTCTCACCCTCCTGGTGATGGTAGAGAACTGTGAACTCCATTCTCACCCTCCTGGTGACAACATACAGCTATGAACTCCTTTCTCACCCTCTGGTGATGGCAGAGAACCTGAACCTCCTTTTTCACCCTTTTGGTAAAGGCAGAGAATCTCAATGGTCTTTGAGCTGAGGAATTTCTTCCTAGAGCCACCAAAGAAACCTAGACAGACACCTGGAGGAAATAAGGCAAGATACTTATTTAGAGCAATTATGTGAACCCCTCACACTACTTCTCCCTCACAAAAACTCTCCTAGATCCCTTCTCCAAGCTCTCTTTCTAGAACACTCAGCAACCAAAGACTTGAGATAAGTCTAATTAGAGAGCTTATATCCAAGGCCTCACAAAAAGCCCTAAAATTTAATTATGTCGATATTGATCGTACAATAGGATTTAAGATCATACGGTATGATTAGTTTAAATAATCATGTTAGTATTATATAGAGAATAAGGCATTGTATAATCAGTTCAATAACTTGAGCTTATCATCTAGTATGATTTAAGAATCATCCATTACAATTAGCTCAAAATGATTTGGGTTATCATCCCGTATGATTGGTCATAATAAAATATCATCCCATGTAAAGATTGGGTCATACAGTACGATTGGGTCCAATTATCTTATTCGATCTGACTGAATCAATTGATCCAAAATTGTTTCCTAATTATAAGATTAATTTTGGCATGATTTAATTATATTATACAATACGATACCTATCGTATGGTACGATTAGCATAAAATTTAAATTTTAAAATATTTCTTAACTTACGATTGGCGGCTGGGATCTTGATTTCAATTGATTATTCTATATGATATAGATTGTCTAGTATGATTAGTTCAAATAGATTTAATTATATAATTAGTCATTTTAATAATTCTCTAAATAGCTTATTGTCTAGTATGATATACATTATATAGTATGATTAGTTCAAAAAATTATACTCATAATTTTCTCATTATCTCACTCCCTTGAGTGTGTGTGTGTACGGTCATCAAGTTTAGCATCCACCAAATACATGATTTGACCCAACAAAAGTAGAAATAAGAAAAAGCAAAATTATAGATTCTTTAGGACACTTAACCCTATTCTACCAAATCTTAAGCTGATCAATTTGCATAGTATATGGTGGACCTAAAATGTTAGTGCACAAGAAAATATATATGCAAAATAATAATAACAGGAGATTGTATAGTAAAGAATCCAATAATATTTATTATCATCTAAATCACAAGACTCAGATCTGGATTTGTAGCGCACCACCAACTATGGTCGTGGAAAACCACTATTGCTATAGACGATCAGCATCAGAAATTACTACCATCTCCATAACACTAATAAGATTTAACCTTACTGTTGGGTATAGCTATTTGTATGCAGACACTTGCTTTTTATACTCCCTATTTGAGAAATCAAACTCTATTTTTAGATGTTAATTGTCCCTCTATGGACACTTGATTTCTGTAATCTCCCTTAGAGAAAATTTGACATTTGTTTAATCCCCCTCTTCCTCAACAGTGAAGAAATGATGATTCTTATATTACATACTACATAGTGGATTTTTAAATTGGACTAGGACCCATAGTTTTTTTCCTTTTTGAGTTTTCCACATAAGAAATTTCTAATCTTACTACTTTTATCTATGTCTGCTGAATTTTTGTATCATGCTAAGTCGTAAAACACATACTCTACTGACTCAAAATTTCTAGCACGTAATAGTGTACAATATACATAATACGTCACCAAAAATTGCTTTAATCGAGCACGAATCTTAAGGTATATTCTAGTTGGCAACATCCAAAATTAAATGTGAGACCAGCTGAACTCTAATTTTAGCAAACTTATAGTTAAATTAAACGTATCATGGAGATAAACCCAACAATACTAAAATTGAACTAACCTAAGCCCAAATGGGTCTAATTATAGTGAGTGAAGCATATTTGGAAGGTTTAAAGTATTAATTGGATGGTCAAATGATCTCTAAATATGGCATGCTTATATTTGAATCAAACAGCTCTATGAGAAAAATCTAACGAGCCAAAGAACACATAATTCTAACAGCAATAAGGCCCTTAAATATTGAATAATCATAATTGAGGGAATCACTATGGGTCATTTGATGGACCACTCCATATTTATGGGGTATGCCACTCTCAAAATCTATAAAACTATGGTCTCTCTGACCACCATTGCCCACCTATGGCCCCTCCAACCATAATCGTCTGTCGACTATGGTCCCTCTGACCAGAATCATCTGTCGACTACAAGTAATAACTCAGATATTTGAATAAAATCTATTTAAAAAATGTGAAAATTCTAAAGTAGAGCTCTTTGACGCTGATTTGGTGAGCTTTGCGGTACTAGGTGATGAACAGTATATATATATATATATATCCCTACCTCACCCCACCGACTCCCTCACTTAATTGTTTGGTTAGGAAGAAATGAAAGAGGGGAAGAAGAAAGAGGATAGAAAAAAGGTCTTTGGACCATATTTGTCAGTCATTTCTATTACTAATTTTATTTTATTCCTTATAAGTGACTAATCTCTTACTTCTATTCTTGATGATTTTAATTTTTATGAATTTTATCTCTCCTAAAGTTATAAACATTGCTTTATCTCTGGATTTGATAAGCTTTCACCTTGCAAGTTTGGATATGTTATAGATTTGATTATTCTGAATGATTTGATATGATTTTATTACATTTTAAATGAAGTATTAAATGAAATCAAATATATGATTTGATAATTATACATTATACCCTACTGATCCACATGATTCACTAATTTGGAGTTATAAGAAGTTAGAGATTAATTGAGAGTTATAATGAGTCGGGGAGACTAATTCATGTGACTCTATAAGAATTATAAGGAGTATATTGATTGGGAGTTAAAAGGGTTGACTAATTGGGAGTCATAAGTGCATGAGCAAGACACCATTAAGATACACTCATTGAATAACTGATATTATGACTAACACTAATAGTGTTTATTATCTTTAACATTATTTATCATGATACTAATATTATTACTAGCAATAGTACTTTTAATTGTTACTAATACTGTGATTGATGATATAATGGATGAGATGTTATGATAGAAGGATAAATTGATGCAAATAATCAATATAGATATTGATGCACATATTTTTGTATATGATTTATAGTATATTATTCTCTTTTATCTTACATTGATTTCAATTGTAAGAGTTTAGTTACTTGTTGGGCTATGTACTCATTATGTAATTTTACATATTTTTAGAAAAGGATGAGGATCTTATGATATGAGGCTCCAGATAACATGCATATATTTTCTACCTATAGATAAAATGTAATCATATTTCTTTCCACTGTTCATAATAAATTGGTAAGCTCTAGTTAAATGCTAAAATAAAAAAATAAATAATTTTTTTTTCAATATAGATCCTAGTGTGTAACACTACGGTCCCTCCCACCTCCATCACCCACCAATTACAGCCCTTCCAACTTCCATCTCCTGTCAACTATGATCCCTCTAACGTTTGTCACCCATCGACTATGGTCCTTGCTACATCCAACGCTCCCAACTATAGTCTCTTCGATCTTAGTCACCCATCGACTACAATCCCTCTTACCTCTATTGCCTGCTGACTATTATCCCTCTAACCTCCATCACGCACGATCTCTTTGACCCTCGATGACCACTAACTATTATTGCTCCAAGCTTTATCGCCTGCCAAGTAAGGTCTCTCTGACCACTATCACCCACTGACTATAGTCCCTCCAACCACCACTACTCGCCTACTTCGGTCCCTCTGACCTCCATCGTCTGCTAACTATAATCCCTCCTACCTATGTCTCCCCCTAAATACAATCCCTCTAACCTCCATTACCCACCGACTACGGTCCCTCCGACCTCTATCTCCTATTGACTACAGTCTCTTAGACACCGTTGCTTGCTTAGATGGTTCAAAGCATTAATTGGAAGACCAAATAATCTCTAAATATGGCATGCTTATAATCAAATTGAGCAGCATGATGAGAAAAATCTAACAAGCCCAAGATAATGTAATTCTTGCATTACTAAGGCACCTAAATGGTAAATAAATGTTCCATATTTAAGGGAATCAATATGAGTCATCTGATGGACCACTCTAAATTTATCCTAAATCTTCTAAACATTTAACAGAAATCTATAAATATACCCCCTCTTTCAACTTGAAAGGGGGATTTGGGGGAGGGGGTATGCTTGGACGTTAAGCTAGAGATCAAGGGAGCTACAAGGTCTAAAGAATCACAAAGCTCCACCCCATCACAATCGCTGGTGAACCCTCATCAACCGGCCACCATTGTTGGACCTCTGTCAGACCATCTTTGTCAGAACTCCATATGGTAGCCATCGTAAGGCCTTTGTCTAACCTCTATCTCTTATCAACTAAGGTGACTCCAACCACCGTCAATAGCTGACTATGGACCCTTCAATCTCTGTGGCCCATGAACTATTGTCCCTCCGACCTCCATCGCTCATTGACTACTATCGCTCCAAGCTCCATTATGCACCGATTATGGTCCCTCTGACCATCATTACCCACTCACTATAATACCTCCAACCACCATCACCCACCTTTTATAGTCCCTCTAACCTCCGTTGTCTGCTGACTATGGCCCTCCGACCTCTGTCATTTGCCGATGATGTTCCCTCCGATCTCTGTCACTGGCCAACTACAGTCCCTCCGACCTCCATTGTTGGTTAACTACGGTCCCTCTAATCTCTGTCACCTACTGATTTGATCCTTCCAACCACCATAAACCCCATCCATATGATCCCTATAACCATATTTTCCCCCCACTACGTTCCCTCTGACCACCATCGCCCGACGACAATAGTGTATCCGACCTCCGTTACCCACCAACTAAGGTCCCTCCAACTTTTGTCTCTTGCCAACTACTGTCCCTCTGGCCATCATCTCTTACTGAATATAGTCCCTCTGACTTCAATCCCCTACAGACTATAGTCCCTCTAACCTCTATCACCAGCCTACTATGGTTTCTTTGATCTATGTTGTTCTCCAACTACAATTACTTTAATCATCATGCCTGCCAACTATGGTCCCTCCGACCATGGTTTCCTACCAACTATGATCTATCTGACCACCGTCACCCACCGACTATGATTCCTTTGACCTTAGTCACCCCATTATGGCCCTTCTGACCTCTGTTGTTCAACTGTGATCCTATCGGCCAAACAAACAGGCCAATGTTCTCCTAAGAATGAGTCTCATATCAATATATTTTTCCTACTCCCACAACGTAATCTATTCAATATGATGTATATATGCTATTTTGAGCCAAGACCTTTCCCTGAGGAAGGGCACCATTTATAATCAACCACAAACACTAGTGGAATCATTTTAACTGAGTCTTGCTCATGATTTTTCCCTTTTTTAGGATTTTTCTCATAAAAATCTTGGTGTCTCTTATGAATCTTGCACCCCTCTCTCTTATTATAGGTGTTGGATCTTCGTTTAAAGCTACCACTGTGAATGGTCTAAGATGCAACAACATGTAAATTTTATTAGCTTTTAAAATTATTACATTAAAATAAAAAATCCATTTGATTATAAAGTTAATATGTAAATCACATTAGATATTCCTTTAAAATCTCCTAAGGAAGAATATAATAGCAATTTTAAGCAGAAAATTAAATAAAATATTTTATAGTATGCCTTGATTGGTATTTACCACTATTTTTTCAGCTACTACCCACTATCTTTTTCTGCATTCACACTAGAACAAGATGTAATTATTTCAAACATTATAAAGTATCTAAATGAGTTAGAATATGATTGATATAATTAGTAATAAAATTAACACAATTTTTATCATGAATTGCTCTCAATGCTCTTTACAGTTCAAAATGTATGGTTCTTAATCAAAGAACATCAAGTGTATGACCTATGGCGATGGTGAAAGAGAACTCAGAGGTGTATGAAGTTAATGGTAGATATCAATCAAATGTAGACATTAGATTATGATGGGCCTCAAATAATAATGTTTTCTTAGAGCTCAAAAACTGAAGATTAGTAGTTAGAAATGTTCAGACTTGAATGCTAAAGGATTGATGTATAGGGGCTACGCTAGCGATGCTTTATATTGTGTCATTATTGTTTGGCTTTTCATCATCTCTTGGTTCATATTCAGCTTTGGTGGAGGCGACCGAAAAACTTCTGGCAGCCACCATTGCCAGAGAAGGAGCTCACAAGCTTCTAGTATATGTGATGTCACCGCTGGATAATGCAGGCAGTGGCAAATTTAGAACTTTTTTCAGTGGGTTACTATAATAAAATAGAGATTTATTCTCAAACTTTAGTCTAAATTGAACTAGTTATAAGTTGGTGAAATATGGACAGCTTGGCAATGTCTTTACTAGTCTTGTAAGACTCTAATATTTGTTATTTATATATGTTCACACTATTTCTCATATTTCTATATTTAACTAATAAGTCATAAAATTAATAGGGGTTGAGGAAGATATGAAGTTACCTGCTCAATTTGGTCAATGGAACATCACATGAAGTTTGTAAAACTCATCTTTCTCATTAATTAAGAGAGTTCAAGATGTGTCGATTAAATATATTTAGATTTTTTTTTTGATAAATAGTCTTTGTAATTATTCAAATTAACATATAAAATTTCATGAAAGGTAAGGAAAATGAGGGTGGAGACACTCTGATAATTATAGGGAGTTGCAATCAGAAGTAATGCGACATAATAGGAATGTCAGCTCATGAAGGGAGGGCAACTAAACGATTAGGCCTTTGACCTACCAGTTCAAATAAATTTGATTTGGGTATTTTATATAGACACACACATACATGTCTCCAATGGAATGTCGCCACCTTAATGATTTTCACATTCTTTAACCTAAATTAGAAAATGGAATGCATGCTATGTTGGTTAATGATTGAGAGCTTCGACTCCAATCACAAGGTCATAAGTATGAGATCTAGCATATATGAGTGAATGCATGTATTTGTGATTAAATTCATATATATATATATATATATAGCATCTTTAGTTTAGATTTGTCACCATTGAGAGAAAAAAAAAAGGTTAATGGTCATAGTTTTAGAAGATCAAGCCATTTTGATAAGTGTTAGTTTTAAAAGTTAAACAAGAAAAACATAAAGCATCTCATATTTATTAAAACACCTTGGCTAATGATCATAACTATAGGGTTGTAAAAAACTGAAATTTAAACTCTCGCATTCTGACCAAAAAGCAATTTTCTATTTGTTTGATTATTTTATAGTTTAAGACTCCATTATAATCTCAACGTATTTGAGAAAAATATGCCTTTCTCTTGGGATGATTTTATAAAATTCTCATTAATATGGAAGCTAATTATAGCTTATGAGTAATTATAGTTATTTTTTATTAAGAATATTAGGATTTTTGTGTAATGGGATCCTTATAGGAAAATATTCATTTTGGCTCCTAAGATATTTAACTCAATTAAGGTTCGTTTTAGCTCAATAATATATCTTATATTCCATCAACATTAATCTTGGGACTCCTAGCATAAATTTGGGCATCTTATTCAAATTACTATCATCATTTATCTTGGTGCCCTTGGAATAGATCAATTCCATGTTTCAAATCTCTATCATCATTAATCTCAATGCCTAGGGCCTCCATTAAGAAATTTTTTAATATTAGGAATATGATGGTTGTTTGATTGAAAAGTTTTCTTTTAAAAAGATTAATTTTCTTTGGGAGAATTTAATTTCTGAAAATTTAATTTTGAAATCAAACACTACATTATGAAAGATATATCACCTTAGAAGGCAAAAATGTCATTCCCTAATGGGTTCATATTACAAAACTATAGGTTCATCCTTATCTTCGTAGCCAAATTCAGGAAAAAACTACATATGACCCCAAAGGGTCAAAATGATATTTAATCTAGTATTCGACTACTACAATATGAATAAATGATCATTAATTTCATAATAAATGTTGTGATAATAATACGATATATCTTCCTAGAGAAAGAAGATATTATTTATTATCAATCATTTGAATATGATCTGGGTTTTAAATCTCTTACAAGCGCAAGCCCTCGTAGTTAATTACATCATAGGAAATAAGAACTCTCGATTAAAATAATGATAAAAAATTTATTTTTTAGATTCACGAGGAATTATATCAATGGAAGTAAGGAAGGAATTTTAATTGGGATTGGATCAAATCAGAGAACTTAGTTTTAGAGATCAAAGGATGAGAGGTAAGAGGTGCTTTAGAATTCTGAAATATTTCAGAAGCACCCCAGCCTATCCTAAGTGTTGGGCTTAAATTTTAGATTGAAAGGGATTTAATTTAAGTTGTCAATTTTATTAGAAAGTTAGGATTCAATTCCCGGAGGTTGAAGTTTTATAGTCTGAATCTGCCTCAGAACCTAAATCTAAATTGGACACTGAAAATTAGTAGCCTGAACCTAGCCAATGCAGTGTAAATCTTGACTTACCTCGGCCTAGATTGGGGAGCCAACTAACCACCTGGTCACTTAAAAATCATGAGACCAGTCACTTATGAAAGAGTGGTAGGTATGTTATTTAGTTATGTTTGAAGAAGTGGAGCCGGCATCTTGAGCTGATCTTAATTATTCCCTTCATTGATGTAGGGTAAAATAAAGCTTAAAGTAAATGCAATTAAATTTTTAGACACTTTTAAGTTTGTATCTAATGTGATGCATGCTAATTGATTCGATGAATGCTTAAATCAAATATGAAGCAATTTTTTTAAAAAAAGCTTAAAAATAGATTTTATCCTAAAGATTACACAACATTCCCCTTGATAGGACTCACCTTAATAGGTCAAGTGGCCTATCAGAACTCACATGCAGGGAGGTACCTAACAAGGATTTGAAGGTTAAAATATGAATACATGAAAGACTCTCCATGATATTGAGCTTACTTATTAAAGCATTAGAATTTCTATGTGAGCTTAAAAACTTTAAATTTCAATTAGAGTATAAAAAGTTTTTTTGTACCCTCACGAGCCTCCGATAAAATTTTAAGCTAAATCAAAGATCGACATGTAAGAAAAAACACTAAAAAAACATAAAATTTCTACTACACAATCAATATAAATCAATCAATTAAATATTTAAATTTAATATCCATGTGGTAAGTGCCACTTAATATTATAACCCAAAAATTATAGAAAAAGCAAAGTTGTTAAGTACCACTAACAATAACCCATATTCTACTCCTAAGACTCAAGTGACTTTGAGAATGAGATTCTTCTCAGTCTTCACTTCTTCATCCTTCTGTGAACTCCTTGAATCTGTCGAGTTTGGATATCCAAATGAAAAGAAACTCCCCCCCCCCCCCCCCCCGAAAGGAGTGTTTTCTTTCTCTTTAGATTTTCAAAGAATCCTAATCTGGATATCCAAATGAAGAGGTGTTGCAACTTAGTTTTCAAAACTATATTTTTATATATCATATGAGTTTTTGATGATACCAAAATATTATTATATTGATTATTATTTCTCCTAATATTTATTGAATATATTTTATCTGTACTGCTTGTGTGTACTAATGTTTCAAGGAAATTATACTCCAGACTACTGAAGACTTCAAGACATATTAGATTAGGGTTCTTGTAGTTCAAGTTTATAATTTTTCTATTTTTTTTAGTCTGAGAGAGTGTGATTGTAATTAGGTAAATGAACACACACATATTGGGGGAGTGATTTAAAAACTTAAATTTTAAAACTAATCATACTATATGATTTTGAATTATACTAGACGATTTGTCTTGGTAATTCCTTCCAAAATGATGATAATCAAATCATGCTAGGAAAATTTTTAAGTAATATTCATACTATACAATTTTAGATTTATCATGTATAATCTATTTTTGTACTGATAATTTACAGAGTACAAAATGGTGTTATCCAGTTTTATACCTAGAAAAACATGATTTGATTGAACTGGTCGTACTGTATGAAGTTGGTTCATCTTGGACGTCGGTCAAAGTACAAAATAAGGTTTGTACATGTTCATCCTGTACGAACTCAACAATTATTGAACTGATCGTACTGTAAAAAGTTGGTTCATCCTAGACTCCAATCAGAGTACAAAATCAGGTTTGTACACATTCATCCCATACGAACTCAATAACTTTGAACTGATCATACTGTACGATGTTGGTTCATACGGATATCGATCAAAGTATGAAATCAAGCTCGTACAGCATCGTACATCACTTTTTGAATTATTTGTACATACAAAGTATGATCGCACTGTACGACCCAAGTCTGTTCAACTTGAAATTTTCAATTTTCAGGATAGTTTTTCTTGTTGTTTGCATATAATAGTCCTAAAAATAGACTCTCAAAAATCTTACTGTGAATTTCTCTTGAGTGGGCCTTATGAGTGTTTTTGGGAGAGTGTTTTGAGATTGAAAAGTGAGAGATCTTATGACAGGGATTTGTGAGGGGATTCATAAAGTTGCCCAATGGTAAAGATCTCTTGTTTGTTCTTCATAGTTCTTCCCTACTTCCTTGAAGGCTCTTTAGAGAGGATATCCAAAGGAGATTTGATACTCTGTCGTCACTAGGAGGGTGCAAAGGACGTCGGTACTCTGCTATCACCCAGTAGGTGAAAAAAGATGTTGGTACTCTACCATCACTAGAAGGGTGAAAATGAATATTGGTACTCTTCCATCACCAGGAGGGTGACAAAGGATAGTGGGTTCTCTGCCTTTATAAGGAGGGTGAAAAAGGATGATGGTTCTCTACCGCATCGGGTTGGTGGAAGAGAGGTTTTTGTAAGGGCTTCTCCACCTTGCAATGGGGGCTAAAGGAGAGTCACTAGTTTTTAGTGCAATACCTGGAGAAGGAGTCTCTAGGGAGTGGACGTAGGTCTAGTTAGACCGAACCACTATAAAATCTGAGGTTTTCTATTCTTTACTTTTTACCGTATTTTTATTTTCTGTGGTTGAAAAAATTATTTTTAGAAAATTAATACTATGCTCAAAATATTTAAATTAATTTTCTAAATAACTCAAAAAATTTAAAATTACCAATTCACCACCATCTCGGTTAGCCTTGGGACAATTGCCTTAGGTTTAACAACCTACTTGGACTTTACAAGTGGTATCAAAGCCTATTTCAAAAATTAAGGTTTATATAACTTTTTGAAAATCAATCATGGCTACTTTTGGAAACCGGAACACTCCTGAAGGATATTCGATCATTGGACCACCGTTGTTTGATAACATCCCTTTTAACTTTTGGAAAACACATATGTCTACTTTTATATAATCGCTTGACTATCGCATGTGGATTTTAGTACAGGAAGGTTACACTAGTCCCTTTAGACTTATTGATGGCATAAGAATTGAAACACCTTCTAATGATTGGACAGTAGAAGAAAAAGAACTAGCTTAGTTAAATACTAAATGTTTAAATAATTTTTTCTATGCACTGAAATCTGAGGACTATAAACATGTTTTAACCTATAAATCTAGAAAAGAAATATGGGATAGACTTTACATTACATATGAAGGAACAAATGAGGTGAAATAATCCAGATTAAATATTCTTTTACACGACTATGAAATTTTTTGCATAAAATTGAATGAATAAATCTGTGACATGTATACTCATTTTACATAAACAATCACCTCATTGTATACTTTAGGTAGAGAACTAATGAATTTAGATAAAGTAAATAAAATCTTACATTATTTACCTGCTGCTTTTGATGTAAAGATAACCGCCATTACAGAGTCAAAAGATTTAAATGTATATTCTATTGATAATTTGCTTGGATCACTGATTGCTTACAAGCAAGGTATGACCCAAAGACAGATTGATGCAGGTGACATGCAGAAGGAGAAGAATATCACATTGAAAGTGGATGAATCAAAGAGTGATCAGTTATGGCCTAATGATGAAGATGATATTGCGCTCATGATGAGGCAATTCAAAATTTTTTTGAGAAGAAAGCAAAGGAGACGTCAGCAATGAAATAAAGATAAGTTCCACAAAAATGTAAAAGCTTCTAATGATGTAATTTATTATGAATGCTGGAAGCCTGAACATATCAAATCCGATTACCCTAATCTTAAAGCCAATCCTATCAAGGAGAAGATTGAGGATAAAACCAATGTAAGGAAGGGCAAGAAGAGACTATAAAGAGCATTCTGGGCATTTTCAGCAGCAGATACCTCAAAAATAGAAGTAGAGGAAGAAGTCACTAACTTGTGCTTAATGGAAAACAACCTTGATCACTCGGATCAAGAGAAGGTATGTGATTTATCTTATGATGAATTATTCAAAGTTTCTGAGAAAATCCATATTGCATATAGGAAACTCAAAAAGTTGCATGTTAAGTTGAACATAGAATTTTTGAATTTACAAAAAAAGCATGAAATCCTTAGGAACAATCACATATCAATTGATAGCAACCACATGAGCTTATTGGATGAATTCGATGATTTGAATAAAAAGCATGAACTATTGAAATTATCAAACATTGAACTTAAAAAAGATTGTAAAGTTTTTATGGAAGAAGCTGAATATAGAGAAAATGATTTGAGAATGGAAATTTTAATGTTGAAAAATAGGAACTCATATCTAGAATTAAAAATGAAGGCTATTATGGAAAATAGACCGACACCCCCACTTGAGCAATCTATGAGCCTAAGCAAAAGGATACAAGTTCAAAATCTAGGAAGAGACATTATAACTCATATAGATTAAGAAACACTTTTCCTGGAGTAAAATATCTTTCATGTGGAATGATAGGACACATATCCCACACTTGTACAATTCATAGTAGAACACACCTAATGTGGAGACCAAAGATTCATAAATCACAGTATATCACACATGCATCTAGTTTATCATTGCCAAGAGCTGAATCCAAACTTGTTTGGGTTCCCAAGTCTAACATTTAATCTTTTTATAAAAATGTTCTCATATAAGCCACGTGAGAGCATTTGGTATCTGGACAGCAGATGTTCAAAGCATATGATTGGAGATGTAAATCAGTTTATAATGCTGGAAGCCAGGAACGGAGACAAGGTAACACTTGGAGATAATACCACTAAGAGAGTAATAGGTACATGTATGATTGGTAACAAAAATAATTTTTTCATTGAAATGTATTATTGGTTGAAGGCTTAAAACATAACTTGTTGAGTATTAGTTAGCTTTATGATAAAGGTTATAGTGTTAACTTTTTTCAGACAAGCTATATTATAAGTCAAAATGGAATTGATATATTGCATGGAAATAGGGTAAATAATGTATACATGCTTGATTTAAATTTTATAAAATCATCTAATGCTTTTTGTTTCAAAATAATCACTTATAAATCATGGTTATGGCATAGAAGACTTTATCACGTAAGCATGAAAAATCTTAGGAAGATTACCCAGAAAGAGTTGGTTAGAGGGATACCTAAGTTAGACTTTACTAATGATCAACTATGTGATGCACGTCAATTAGAAAAGTAGGTGAAGTCATCCTTTTATTCAATTAAAGATCTTAGAACTAGCAAACCACTAGAATTCATACACATGGATCTTTTTGGACTTGTTAGCACAATAAGTCTAGGAGGTAAAGTCCTTAGATTTGTAATTAATGATGATTTTTAAAGATTTACTTAGGTCAAATCTTATTTTATAAAAGTGAATCATTTGAAGAAGTCAAAAATTTTTATACATGGATCCAGAGAAAGCTAGGGTGTAAAATTTCATCAATTTAAAGTGATCATAGAGGAGAGTTTAAAAATGAAAATTTTAAAGATTTTTATTAAGAATAAGGAATTGATCACAACTTTTCAGCACCAAGGACCCCATAACATAATGGAGTAGTCGAAAGAAAGAATAGAACATGTATAGAAGCCACTAGAGCCATATTGGTTGAATATTCACTTCCAAAATATTTTTGGGCTGAAGCGGTTAGTACAGCTTGTTATGTTCTGAATAGGGTGAACATTAGATCCAAGTTGAATAAAACACCCTTTAAACTTTTTAAGGGTAGAACACTAAATCTTTCACATATGTATGTTTTTGGATGTAAGGTATTCATTCATAATAATGGCAAAACGCCTTTAGGAAAATTTGATCCTAAATCTGATGAAGGATTTTTTATGGGATATTCTAGTGTTGGTAAATCTTATAGGGTTTTCAATAAGAGAACATTGGTAATTGAAGAGACCACACATATACTTTTTGATGAATCTGGCATTTCAGAAGAGCCAAGGTTGGAAGAAGATCATATTGAAGATATCTCCCAAGAAATTAAAAAGACAAATTTGGAAGAAAATGTTGAGAGGGAAAACCCTTTTCTTAGAGAATGGAAATTTTCTAAGATTCGCCCTAAAGAAATGATTTTAGGTGAACCTAGTGAGGGTGTTAGAACTAGGAATGGACTTGGCAAGGAAGTGAACCATTCTGCCTTTATAATAATGAGTAAACCCACTAATATAAATCAAGCACTTCCAAATAAATTTTGTATTTTGTCCATGCAAGAAAAATTGAATCAATTTGTTAGAAATGATGTTTGGGAATTCATTGAAAGGCCTAAGGATCAAAGTGTTATTGGAACTAAGTGGGTGTTCAAAAATAAAATGAATGATTCAGGTGTTGTGATTAGAAACAAGATAAGATTGGTGGCCAAGGGGTATAATCAAATAGAAGAAATTGATTTTGAATAAACTTTTGCCCCTATAGCCAGACTTGAAGCGATAAGGGTATTGCTAGCCTTTACCTATTTTAGAGGTTTTAAATTGTATCAAATGGATGTTAAATATGCCTTTCTTAATGGGGTGATATAAGAGGATATTTATGTTAAGCAGCCTCCAGGTTTTAAAAATTAAAAATTCCCTAATCATATGTTTAAAATGAAAAAGGCATTGTATGGACTAAAATAGGCACCTAGGGCTTAGTATGAGAGGTTAAGCAATTTCCTATTAGAAAGATCGTTTGTTAAAGGATGTGTGGACACCACTCTCTTCTTAAAAAGGGTAGGAGATGACATACTCATTATTCAAATATATGTTGATGATATCTTATTTGGATCTACCAATAAAAATCTTTGTGATGAATTTTTAAAGACAATAAGTAGTGAATTTGAGGTGAGTTTGATGAGAGATTTGAGTTACTTTCTTGGTTTTAGCATTAAGCAATAGGAGGATGGGATATTTCTGAGTCAGTCAAAATATATTAAGGATATCCTCAAGATATATGAGATGGATAGTGCAAAACTAGTACGTACACCAATGAGTTTCTTAGTGCAGTTAGATAATGACTCTAAGGGAAAATCTATTAATCAAAAGAAATTTAGAGGAATAATTGGATCACTGCTTTACTTAACTGCTAGCAGACCAAATATCATATTTAGTGTTTATTTATGTGTTAGATTTCAAGTTGATCTAATGGAATCACATCTGACTGCTGTTAAGGGAATTTTAAGATATCTTTTGAGAACTCAAAATTTAAGGATTTGGTATCCAAGGAATAGTTCTTTTTTTGAAATCATTGGATATTCTGATTCAAATTTTATAGGATGTAGAGTTGATCAAAAACTTATATCTAAAACTTATCAATTCATAGGAAACTCTCTAGTTTCTTGTTCTAGCAAAAAATAAAATTCAATAGCCCTTTCTATTGCTGAAGCATAATACATTACCTTAGATAGTTATATGGCACATGTTCTTCGGTTAAAATAATAGCTGATTGACTTAGGATTTTTATTAGCACTATTCTAATTTTTTATGATAATATAAGTGCCATATGCATTTTAAAGAATCCTATTCAACATTCTAGAACTAAGCATATTAATGTTAGGCATTACTTCATTAGAGATTATGTAGCTAAAGGAAAAATTGAATTACATTATATTGCTATGAAGAATCAACTTACAGATATTTTCATAAAACCACTTGATTTTGAAATGTTTAGTACCTTAAGAATCAAATTAAGTGTGATTAATCATAATGCTTAAATTGAATATCTACAAATTTAATTTGTAATGTATTGGCGTGTTGGTTTATTTTCTTAGGTTATTTGTCATAGTTTGTATGTTTGAATATTTTCTTTTATTTTTATTTGTTTTTGGCTATTTTTCTTTTGTTAATTTTGTGTTTCTCATTATTTTTGTTTTACTAGTAGCATGTTATTGGATCTTGGGGGATTAATGTTTGAAAAGGTTCTCAGTTTATAATGTATTCTAAGTGTACCCTTCATAATGTATGAATTTTATAGCATGTACATGGTATTTTTTATTATTGAGCATGCATGACTATATTTTCAATGGAAATCGAACTGTACGATGACGTATTTTTACTAACTGATTGATTAATTTTCATCTGTATGATTGGGAATACTGTTTTTCAAAAAATCATATATATACTACAAATTGTACGTATGAAATCCCATTTCATCTATACGGTCCAGTTGTCAATTTTTTATGTGGACGAACCTAACCATCATGAAATGATCTTTAATATTCTTATCATCCCAGATGAACACCTGTTCGTCTGTACGATCAAGTGGTAAAAAAGCTTGTGCAAAATGACTCCTTAGAAGTGGCAGTTTACAAAAAGTTGTTTCATTTTTGGTCATTTCTGTTCGTATGTACGAAATATTTTTCGTCCCGTATGACTTAAAAAATGTACATACGATCTGAATTTTGTATTGTACGATAGGTCATTCTTCTTTAAATCGAAAGGTCTTGGATAAGTTTTTCTTCACATTATGTTATGTTTCCAAACCTTCTCGAGTCCAGACCTTAGGAATAGCCAGCAATAGCAAATGACCTCAAACTTCTAAGGGCTCATCCTCTCAATCTAGTAGGGATGACGACTTTCTTTCTAAGGAAAATGAGGAAGCCTTCATTAGGTATGTTAGAGCCATGATTACCCCATCTAGACTCCTAATCCAGAGTGACATTCACTTTTCTGTCATGCCTCTATTTGCCTCAACCCAATTTTCCTTTGTCCTTACCCTCATTGATGCCTACAATCGTGAAACCTTTCAAATATTCCTTGTAAATATGAAAATGAATCAAGATCATACTAGGATGACATCTTTTGTGTTTAAGCAATGAGTCAAGATAACCAAGGAAGATCTAGGAAATGTTCTTCACCATAGGACCGTAGGAGTTTGTGCACATGTAATGACCTTGAGAGAAGATTATGATTAGACGGATGTAAACCTAACTCTTAGAGTTGTTGAACAAGTTAGTCATATTCCTCGTGTATATACCATAAACCAGAATGCTAGGATTATCTAGCATATTTTGAGAACCTCTATAATTCTAAGAGCTGGTGATCGTATAAATATGACTCCTCTCTAGTCAACTGTCACATACCTGATTATGACTAAAACTCCTATTGATAAAGCCCAATTAATCATGGACTACATCGATAAACTTTCTGATATTGGAATGCCTCATAATAGGAGAAAAAAATGGTGGCCTTAGGACACCTGATTACCTACATTCTGGAAAAGAAATACAACTAGATCCATCTTGAACCTCCAAATGAACTTTCTGTATACTTTATTAAGACCTCTTTTCATGCACTCTTTAGGGGGGATCAAAGTTCTGAAGGAGAAGATTCCGAGGAAAAAGGAGGAGCCCCTGCACCTGCACCTGCACTAGACCCGATCAAAATTTCTACCAAGAAATGGTCCAGCATTTTGACAGACTAGAAACTCACTTTGATCAATTCTTTGATCAAATTAAGAGTCACCTGAACGAGCAGGATGTAAGATACAACGAGGATATGGGTTGGATCCGAGGGTAATTAGACTTGGTCAATATAAATGTAGCTACAATGAATAGCTACTTTATGACATTCAACCCTCATCCACCTCCAGACCAGGGTCCCTCTTATGATCTTTCTAGTCTACTTGTTGTAATGTTCTATTTTGATTTCTTGTGATGGTGTTTTTATGTTGTGGTTCTTCTGGCTTTTAGTTGATGTACTGGGTGAATGTGTTGGCTTTCCCATGCTATGATTGGTGTTTGGTTTTTTTCTTAGATTATTTATTGATGATGTGATGTATAAATGTAAGTTTTAAAAGTGATAAATGTATTGATGTTTCTGACTTGATGTGAAATTTCTCGTCTTCAAATATTTTATGTTTTTAAAGTTAAATCATTTATAGTTAATCAGTAGAATTGAATTTTGAATTACTTTGCCATAAAAATTAATTTCCTTATAAAATTTAATCTCTCAAAATTTTAAATTACAATATTACTGGATATAGATTAGAAAATTAATTTCATGTTCTTATAGATAAGTATTATTTAGCTAAAAATTTTAAAAGATGCACAAAGCATGTCAAATAAAAAGATGTGCAATATTCGCCAAAGTCAAAAGAGGCATAAAATAAGCCAAAACTGAAAAAGATGCACAAAGTGTGCCACAAAAGATTGAAAAGATGGGCAATGTTGCCAATTAAAAAATTCTTACTGGTTTTTTCATTGTCATTCTATCTCTTATACAAATCTATATAATTAGCAATTATCTTCACTATTGAATAAGAAACTGATTAATCTTAATTTCATATTTTTACAATAATTATGTTTATTTGATTTGTTTAGAATGAACTCTAAACCTAGTTGACTTTTCTTATCTTAGTTGTTCTTTGATTTAAAATTTGAGTTTTTAATTTTAAAATTAGGGAGTTAATATTGTATTTATAATTACATTAATTTTTTTTCCTTTTTAACTATTATGTTTTAATATTCAAAACCTATCTTTTCAAGAGGCACTTCCCTTTTTGTTGTTGTTAAAAGGGGGAGTCATGTTATTGTTTGATGTTTATTATTTGATGTTTTTGTTTGTTGTTTTATTTTTTTTTGTATTGTGTGTATTGTGTTATTGAGAGTAATATATGTTGTTTATGGTTTTGGCTTTGATTGTTTATGGGTTTTGGTTTTGATTATTTTTTTATTTTTGTTTTGATTTTCATTGGAATCCCTGTTTAAAACTAGTCATTCATTTAGGGGGAGGTTAGGAGAGAAATTTGCTTAAGTGTTAACTCAAACAATAATTATTTTTCCATCATAAAAAGGGAGAGATTGTTGCAACTTAGTTTTTAAAACTATGTTTTTATATATCATGTGAGTTTTTGATGATACCAAAATATTATTGTATTGATTACTGTTTCTCCTAACATTTTTTGGATATATTTTATTTGTATTGCTTGTGTATACTAATGTTTCAGGGAAATCATACTCCAAACTGCCGAAGACTTCAAGACAGGTTAGATTAAGATTCTTGTAATTGAAGTCTATATTTTTTCTAATTTTTCTTGAGTATGAGAGAGTATGATTATAATTGGGTAAACATGTATACACACACTGGGGGAGTGATTCAAAAACTTAGATTATAAAATTAATCGTATTGTATGATTTTTAAATCATACTACATGATTTGTCTTGGTAGTTCCTCCCAAAATGAAGTTAATCAAATCATGCTAGAAAAATTTTTAAGTACTATTTGTACTGTACGATTTTAGGTTCATCAAGTATGATCTATTTTTGTAAAGATAATTCACAGAGTATGAAATTGTGTCATCCACTTTCATACCTAGAAAAATATGATTTGATTGAACTAATCGTACTGTACAAAGTTGGTTTGTCCTAGACATAGGTTAGAGTATGAAATAAGGTTCATACCTATTCATACAGTACAAACTCAATAATTTCTGAACTGATCGTATTGTATGAAGTTGGTTTGTCTTGGATGTCGATCAGAGTAGAAATCAAGTCCATACCCATTTATCCCGTACAAAATCAATAATTTTGAATTGATCATACTGTACGATGTTGGTTTGTACAGACATCGATCAGAGTATGAAATCAGGTTCATATAGCATTATACATCACTTTTTAAATTATTTGTATGTATGAAGTATGATTGTACTATACAATCTAAGTCTGTTAAACTTGAAATTTTTAGTTTTCAGGGCTGTTTTTCTTATTCTGTGCATATAAGGGTCCTAAAAACTGGCTCTCAAAAATCTTGCTACGAATTTCTCTTGAGTGGGCCTTAGGAGTGTGTTTGGGAGAGTGTTTTGAGATTAAAAAGTGAGAGATCTTATGACAGGGATTTATGAGGGGATTCATAAAGTTGCCTAACAGTAAGAAACTCTTATTTGTTCTTCATAGTTCTTCCCTACTTCCTTGAAAACTCTTGAGAGAGGATATTCAAATGAGATTCGGTACTCTGCCGTCACCAGGAGGGTAAAAAAGGAGGTCGGTACTCTGCCATCATCAGGTGGATAAAAAATGACGTCGGTACTCTACCATCACCAGGAGGGTGAAAAAGGATGTTGATACTTTGCCATCACCAGGAGGGTGAGAAAAGACGGTGGGTTCTCTTTCTTCACTAGGATGGTGAAAAAGAATGACGGTTCTCTGTCACATCGGGTTGGTGGAAGAGAGGTTTTTATAAGGGCTTCTCCTCCTTACTGTGGGGGCTAAAGGAGAGTCACTAGTGTTTAGTGCAATAGCTAGAGAAGGAGTCTCCAAGGAGTGGACGTAGGTCTAGTTGGACCGAACCACTATAAAATCTAATGTCTTCTATACTTTACTTTTTATTGCCTTTTTATTTTCTACATTTTTCATTTTTTGTGGTTGAAAAATTATTTTTAGAAAATTTATTGCTATGCTCAAAATATTTCAATCGATTTTCTAAATAACCAAGAAAATTTTAAAATTACTAATTTACCCCCCTCTTGGTTAGCCTTGGGACAATTACCTTAGGTTTAACAACCTACTTAGACTTTAAAAGAGGGACTCGCCCTAGGGGATGTCAACCTTCTCTTTAGAATCCAAATTGGACATTTAACATTTCCTTTTAAAACACTTTTACAACTCAAATATAGTCAAATTACATTTGAATGAAATTTAAAATTTAAAGACAAATAACCTGTAAGATTATACTAGGCATTTAATATTTAAATAATCCCAAGTAGTTAATATTTATTAAAATACTTAAAGGTTAATCACAGCCACCCTTGGTCATGCTCTTTTAATTTAAAGGGGAGCTTTTGTCTGCACATCACTTGTAGAAAACTTATTAATTTTAAAGCATAATTTTGTGCCCCCTTTATTTTCATTGACCTGTATGAGCATGGCCACATGCATAAAATTATATTAATATTTAAATCATTCATAACCTAGGGATAATCTAATGCTCATCACATCAATACATAGATTATAAAAATTAAAAAAATAATCACATCAATTAATTACATATAACAACGAGCTTGTAGTGAAAGCTCAAAAAACCCAGCACACAACAAAAGAAAAATAGAACACCGAACTAGCCTAAGACTATAATTTATTGCCTAGCAAACCATTTGAAGTGTGTGAGGTAGGCTATGTGGTTTGGATATGTCATATGTAGGATAATTTGTTAAAGTTGTCAGATGTTCTAGTTGGTTGAAAAGCTTAAGAAGGAATTTAGTTAAAGTTTAAATATTAATGGTTTAAAGTTAATTTTAAAGTGTACTTTAAATGTTAAATGGTTACCACCTTTGTTGCTCACCAAAGTCGTAAAATTTATTTCAACTTCCTCAGGACTAAGTTAATAGACTCGTAAGCCCAGGTTACCTAGTGGTAACCAGTATAATTAAGTTAATTTAATTGGTTGAAGCTTTAAGGATTAAGAAATTTTACTTAAATTGATTGGTTGGTAGTTTTAAAGTTGGAATAAAGTTTTTTGGATTTTTAATTAAATATTGATTTTCTAAAATTTTTGAATTATTTAAATGCATTAATTAAATGGGTCAAAATTTGAATTTTTGATTAAGGTTAATTTCTGAAAAGTTGATATTTTTTTTAAATATTATACCTTAGGATGAGTAATTAAACTATAAGTTTGCTGGAATTAAATTTCTAGGATTTCTAATGTATGTAAGATGCTCAAGATATCGAATAATTAAATCAATTGCATTGAAATCAATTTTAGCCATTATAAAATAGGTGGAGAGGGATGAAAGATTTGTGATGTTTATCTGATCACCAATTTTTTGAATGATTGAGTTTCAAAGGATATGTTGTATAATTCAGGCATCTTGAACTAAGATATTAATGTGAGGAATGTGGTAGTTGAATGATGTCTTCCTAAGGGTTGGCAAGGGTCCAATCATAGTAAGGGAGAATGGCTAAAGAGTGAACTTTTTCGCCAATGGTAGAAAGCTGTAGGAGTTTGTCAAACTCTTAGTAAGTGATTTCAATAGGCCTTCTATCGACATAGGATTAGAGGGAAGTGCCCTCACCATTGATTTGAAGGCATGCAAAGAATTTAAAAAGGAGTTCATATTGAAAAGGTAGGCAAGAGTGAGAATGAATTGAAGGGTAGTGCATATGAAGAAAGTGAGTACTTGGAAGCTTAGAACTTCCTGATTTATGATTTTTTAGGGTGTAATCCCGATAGCCTTGTAACAATTGTATGCCTCTTTGTCAGCTGCTTCAGAGAAGTGAGGATCCACGGGATGTTGAGCCTCCAATAAGAGCTCTTGATCTCTTTCCATCGGCCATTTGTAAGGAGTAAGATCTTAGGGAGGAAGGAAGAAGATTTGAAAAGAGTTGAGTGAAGAAAAACCTCGTTTCTCTCCCTTTAAATAGAAACCAGCCATATCGTATAGTATGATATGGTATCATACAATACAATTTAGTGCATTTAATTCATCCAATCTGATCAGTCCAAAAAGTTGGTCTTATCATATAGTACGATCATAATTTTACTCGACGATCAGTGTAAAGACGGTCATCCCAAGGACTCAGCCTGGATGATCGTTGACTAGTTAGATCATCTTGTACAAATAGGTATTTATATAATATGATAAGATTTTTTTATATCATATCGATCGAATTCAATTGATCCAACGCCTAGTGCCACATATATCGTATAATACAGATTAGGTGTTCGTACAATACAATCACTAACCAGAGTTATTAAATGTATTATGAGTAGTGATGTGATATATTATAAATAACATACAGTACGATGTTGTATCTTACAGTACAATCTGAGAATTTTTTGTTTTATGTGTGATGATTAGGAAACTTTATTAAAAAAAAAAAGAAATTCATAAAAGAATAGATCATAAACACAAATAATAAAACACAAATAATTAGAAAGTAAATTACAAATAATATATACAAAAATATTTATGTTTTCAATTTACAAATCATTCTAATACAATCCTGAATT
Organism: Dendrobium chrysotoxum; assembly: GCA_019925795.1. Lineage (NCBI taxonomy): Eukaryota > Viridiplantae > Streptophyta > Magnoliopsida > Asparagales > Orchidaceae > Dendrobium > Dendrobium chrysotoxum. Next base: position 23,243,569 of record CM034307.1, on the reverse strand, counting down.
ATTATAACACCTAGTCTAGTCCTCATGGTGCTAAAAATTTCAAAGGCTAGGAATTTCGTAAAGCTATCTTCCAGTTAATTTTTAGTAGCTACATGATGTAACGCTATATCCCCCTTAGTTATATGATCTCTAATAAAATGGTGCCTAATGTCTATGTGTTTAGTCTTTTGAGTGTTGGATTGAATTTTGAAATATAGATGGCACTAGTGTTACCACATATGATTGCAATAGGGCCGACAGAGGATCCAAGGTCAAGAATTTGTTGTTTAAGCTATTGGACCTGAGCAATACAGCTTCCTATAACTATATATTCTACTTTAGTGATAGATAAGGCTACAGAGTTTTATATGTTGTAAACCTAGATTTAATGATTATAATTTTGATGATAACAAATATTTCTATGTTCTATTTTGATTGGCTAACATTTCAGGTATAAAAGATCAAATGCAATTCAAGCTAACTCAAGATCTAGTCCGCATGTATTTAAATGTAATTTTTCTCTTTCTTGAGTCAAATGTAATGTAATTGATCCCTTAGCTAAGTAACCTTGCACACACACACTCAAAGGGAGAGTTTTAGTGAGTTAGAGTTTCTATTTCAAATTTTATTTATATCATCCTGGATGATATTCATATCATCCTAGACGATCTAGTGAAAATAGAAACCCTAATTAGGATGATCATGTTAAGTCGGTTTGATTAAGCAGATCGTCCTGGATGATATACCCATCGTACAGGATGATAGGCTTAAATGAGAAATTTTCAGCCACCAGATTAAGTTAGGCAAGTTTTTATTTTTATAGATTTGGTCTGATCGTCCCGGACGATACGTGTATCATCCTGGATGATCCTTACAATCATGTCTAAATTAGTCTGGTGATTAAGGAAAGTAATTAATATTTAATTGATACAATCATATTATCCTGGATGATAAATGCAAAATCCTGACCATCCAAAGCACTTCACTTGGACAACCCGAGAAATGTGCTGGATGATATTCTCGATTTTGAACTAATCATACGGGACGATCGAGATATCATCCCGGATGATCAAGTCATTTTGAGATAGTCCAGCATGTTTTGGCTGTATGACCCGAGCTGTGTGCAGGATGATATTATTATTTTTAAACTAATAGTACAGGATGATATCGATATCATCCTCAATGATCAAGTCATTTTGAGATCGTCTAGCATAAGTTGCCCGGGACGACCCGAGCTGTCTTCTGGATGAAATTCCTGATTTACACTAATCATCCCAGACGATCGCAGAATCGTACGAGATGATCTGAATAAATTTTGTCTATTAATCATCCAGAGAAACCAGATCATCCAGGTTGATACATGTGATTTTATACTGATCGTACAGGATAATCGACCAATCATCCTGGATGATCTTTGACGACTAATTGAGATTTAGGGCAATTTTTAGCCCTTCTATTTAAGATCTTTTTTCTTTCAACAAGAAAGATCTTTTGCCACCTTCCTTTCTAGAGAGAACCTTGAGAGAGAGAGAGAGCTTGGGAGAGAGAGAAGATCTTGTGAGGGGGAGTTTGTGAAGAATTCATAAAGGTTGCTCCAAGCAAGGATCTGAGTCATCTTCTTCAGTCGTCATCTCTTGTCTTGTTGGTGTCTCTATGGGAGGATCATTTGTAAGAAGATCCATATTCTCTTCCTGCTTCAGGAGGAAGCGAAAGGAAACCAGGTTCTCTGCCTGCTTCAGGAGGAAGCAAAAGGAGTCCAGGTTCTCTTCCTGCTTCATGAGGAAGCGAAAAGAGTTCAGGTTCTCTGCCTCACCGGGTTGGTGGAAAAGAGTTTTATGCAGGCTTTCCCACCTTGCTGAGGGAGCAGAAGGAGAGTCACTTAGTGTTAGTGCAATACCCAAAGGGGAGGCTCCGGGGAGTGGACGTACATCAAGTTGACCGAACCACTATAAAATCTTGTGTGTTCTTTCTTATTATCTTCCACATTTTTATTTTGATGATGATTGTGTGATTATGATTATTATTCTATTATTGTTGAACATATGTATATCATCGTGAAACTGTAATTATTTTAAAACCTTTAAAAAGATTTCTCTAAGTCATTTTTATCACAAATTTTTAAAATAACCAATTCACTCCCCTCTTGGTTAGCCTCAGGACTAGTTCACAAGGGCTTATCATCCCTAATGAATTTCAAGTGGTATTAGAGAGGGATTCATAAAATCTAGTTTTTAAAAACTTTTGAATTTGATCCATGGCTAACTTTGGTAATAGAAATACTGCTGAAGGTTATTCTATTACTCGCCCACCTTTGTTTGACAACATACCTTTTGATTTTTAGAAAACTCGCATGTCCACCTTTTTACAATCTATTGATTATCGCATGTGGATGCTTGTTAAAGATGGTTATGAAGCACCATTTAGACTTGTTAATGGTGTTAAAATTTAACTTCCTTTTATTGAATGGACATTTAATGATCGTGATTGAGCACAACTGATTACCAAATGCTTGAAATATTTTTTTTGTGCACTAAAATTTGAGTATTACAAACGTGTCTCTACTTGCACTACTGGTAAAGAAATCTGGGATAGATTATGCTTTACTTATGAAGGTACATCTGAGGTTAAGCAATCTAGATTGAGCATCTTGCTTCACGACTATGAACTTTTTTGCTTGAAACCTACTGAATTAATTTTTGAAATGTATACTAGGTTCACTCAAAATGTCACCTCCTTGCATGCCTTAAGAAAAGAGCTTACTAATTATGAGAATGTTAACAAAATTTTGAGATATTTGCCTTCTTCTTATGATGCCAAGATAACTATAATTACTAAATCCAAAGATTTGAAAATTTATTCTATTGATAACTTACTTGGGTCACTCATTGCTTACGAGTAAGAAGTGAACCAACGACAAATTGATGCAGGTGAGAAGAAGAAGGAGAAAACAGTGGCGTTGAAGGCCAATGATACTGACACTGATTCTTTTGGGTCTGATAGTGATGATGCTGTCTTAATTACTAGGCAATTCAAAAGCTTTCTAAGAAAAAAATACAAGAACTTTCAGAAGTGGAACATAGATAAGAGTAGCAAAATTTTAAAGGTTTTTCAGATACTGTTTGTTTTGAATGCAGGAAGCCTGGACATATAAAGACTGATTGTCCTACACTTAAGGCTCACCCAAGCAAGGAGAAGGGTGAGGAGAAACCCAAGTTCAGAAAGGATAAGAAGAAGATTCAAAAGGCTTTCTGAGTGGATTCAGCATCCAACTCCTCATAGACTGAAGCTGAAGAGGAGACTACAAACTTGTGTTTGATGGCAAATGATCATCCTGGTCAGTCTAACCAAGAAGAGGTATGTGAGCTAACCTATGATCAATTACTTGAAGTTTATAAAAAAATCCATTCATCATATAGGAAACTTAAGAAAATGCATGCTATCCTAAAATTGGAATTCTTAAACTTGGAAAAAGAGCATGAAATTTTGATTAAGGATCATTCTATGCTTTATAGCAATCATATGTTATTACTTGATGAATTTGATGAGTTGAATAAAAAGCATTCTAATTTGATTATTGAGCATGATTCATTAAAAGCGTCACATATTGAATTAGAAACTGTATTTAAGGAATTAGAAACTCATGCATCTGATTTAGATAGTAGTGAGCATCATTTGAAATTTGAAATTACAAGTCTCAAGTAAGGAAATGAATTTTTAAGTGTGAAAATTAGTGCATATGAAATAATGAAACACCTCCAAATTTTGCATAATTTTATGCACCTCCACCTTTTGAAGAATCTCATTCAAAATCATCAAAGCATGATTCATTCAAACCTATGAAGAGGCACTATCATCCACGTAGATTAGTCAACCATTTTTCTGGCATTAGATATTTTTCTTGTGGCATGCTAGGACATATCTCTCACACCTGTACTGTTCACCATAGTACATATTGGGTGTGGAGGCTTAAATTATATGTTTCATAGCACAACACACATGCATTACATTCTTCTTTTCATAAGAAGGAACCCAAACCTATTTGGGTTCCTAAATCTGACATTTGATGATTTTGTAGGGTTGCTCTCACACAAGACCTCGTGAGAGTATGTGGTACCTGGATAGCAGATGTTCAAGACATATGACTGGAGATGCAAATCAATTCATTTAGCTGGAGGGCAGAGCTGGAGGCAAGGTCACTCTTGGAGACAATACCACAAGGAAAGTGGTAGGTGTAGGTATAATCGAAAACTCTAAGAACCTTTTGATTGAAAATATTTTGCTTGTAGATGTCTTGAGGCATAACTTACTTAGCATCAGTTAGCTCTGTGACAAAGGGTTCAGCATCAAGTTCCTGGCAAGTACTTGCATCATAAGCTTAAATAATAACACTATTTTGTAGGGCAAGAGGATCAACAATGTCTACATGCTTGATTTAAATAATATTGAATGTTCTGTTTCATTTTGCTTATAAATTATTGCTGATGAGTCTTTGTTGTGGCATAGGAGATTATGTCATGCCAGTATGAAAACCCTTAGAAGAGTCACCCAAAAGGACTTAGTTAGAGGTGTCCCCAAGCTTAAGTTCACTAAGGACCACCTATGTGATGCTTGTCAATTAGGGAAGCAAGTCTAATCCTCTTTGGCTGTAAGGTTTTCATTCTGAACAATGGGAAATCATCCTTAAGAAAATTTGTCCCCAAATTTGATGAAGGAGTGTGCTTAGGCTATTCTAGTTTGGGGAAATTCTTTAGGGTGTTTAGTAAGAGGACTTTGGTGATGGAGGAGACAACTCATGTGGTGTTTGATGAATCTAATCCTAAGGAGACTATAGTTGAGGAAGAAAACGATGTAGGAGAGATTAGACAAGGAGTTCAAAATGCAAATATGGAGGAAAGGGTAGAACCTCCAAACACTTTGCCTAGAGATTGGAGATATTCTTCGAGTCATCTTAAAGAACTGATCTTAGGAGACCCTTCTAAAGGTGTTAGAACTAGGCATGGACTTAGAAAGGAGATAAACCATTATACCTTTATCTCAATGACTGAACCCACCAACATCAATCAAGCTATTTCTGATGAATTTTGGATCTTAGCTATGCAAGAGGAATTGAATCAATTTGTAAGGAATGATGTTTGGGAGTTAGTAGAAAGACCTAAGAGTCAAAGTGTAGTGGGAACCAAATGGGTCTTTAAGAATAAGATGAATGATTCTGGTGTGGTGGTTAGGAATAAGGCAAGTTTGGTGGCTAAGGGGGTTCAACCAAATATAAGGGATGTTAAGAGTGCCTTTTTGAATGAGGTAATAAAGGAGGATGTCTTTGTAGAGCAACCCCCAGGCTTTGAGATTCCCAATATCCTAATCATGTTTATAAATTTAAAAAGGCCTTATAGGGATTGAAATAGGCACCCAGAGCTTGGTATGAGAGGCTTAGCACATTCCTATTAGAAAGAGAGTTTGTTAAGGGGAGCATAGACACCACCCTTTTTTGAGAAAAGTAGGAGATGATTTACTCATTATCCAGATCTATGTTGATGATATACTTTTTGGAACTTCTGATAAAAACTTATGTGATAATTTTTTTAAAATAATAAGTAAGGAGTGTGAGATGAGTATGATGGGAGAATTATCCTACTTTTTAGGGTTTAGCTTAAGGCAGATAGATGATGGAACCTTTCTGAATCAATCAAAATATACTAAGGATATTTTGAAGAAATATGAAATGGACAAAGCCAAGCTAATCAACACTCCCATGAGTTCATCTATTCAGTTAGATAAGGATTCTAATGGAAAATCTTTTGATCAGAAGAAGTATAGAGAAATTATAGGATCACTACTTTACTTAACTGCTAGCCGACTTAATATCATGTTTAGTGTTTGTCTTTATGCTAGGTTTCAAGCTAATCCTAAATAGTTCCACCTGACTGCTAGTAAGAGAATTCTTAGATATCTTTTAGGGACCCCAAACTTAGGAATTTGGTATCCTAAGCACAACATTTCTTCTAAGATTATTGTATATTTTGATTCTGATTTTGCAGGATATAGGGTGGATAGAAAAGCACTTCTTGAACTTGCCAATTCATAGGACAGTCTTTAGTCTCTTGGTCCAGAAGAAAACAGAACTATGCTGCACTTTCCACTGCTGAAGCTGAGTACATTGCATAAGGAAGTTGTGTGGCCCAAGTCATTTGGTTGAAGCAACAAATTTTGGATTTAGGATTACCTATTGGCATAATTTCAGTTCTATGAGATAATACCAGTGCCATCTGCATTTCTAAGAATCTAATCTAATATTCTAGAACCAAATACATTGATATAAGGCATCACTTCATTAGGGACCATGTTAAAAAAGGGTACATTGAGCTACACCATGTAGCAACTAAAAATCAACTGGCTAACATCTTTACTAAACCACTGGCCTTTGACTCATTGAGCATTTTAAGGACCAGATTGGGTGTGATTGACATAAATGCATGAATCTGATGATTGTTGATTTCTGAATTTTTTGGTTTTGATTTTTTTATTTAGTTTGTGTTTGATTTGATTATCTATTTTCTGTTTATTTTTATTCTCTGCTGATTTTCTTTTTGTTGTTGATTATTTTCCTAATTTGAGTATTTATTTTGATGCAATTTCCTACCTGTTCTTACTTTACTACTTTTCTTATAAATTTGATCACTGCTTACTACTGCTGATAAACTAGATTTCTAATTGAGAGTTTTACCTTGCTTTTATTTGGAAGCTTGTAAACAGTGATTGACTCCTCTCAATCTGTTAAAGGGAAGAAACATTGAAGATTATTTTTCTTCCTCTAACTCCTTTAATGGGGTATTATTTCTTTTTGATCAAAATCTTATTCAAAATTAAAAAGTTAGTTTTTGAAATAAAGAACTATTTTATCTTCCTACAGTAATCTACCTCATATAAATAGTGCTTTAAAAGTTTTGGATCATTATTATATTTTCTCTTAATCAGGTGATTGCACTTATCATATGATGTATGATTTTTGTTCTATGAATTACTCCTTATTGTAGAGAGTGAGTTTTCTCCTCTCTTATGTCTGAAAGATAATTTCGTAACTGAGATTCTTTAGCGAATATGAAAGGAAGCAAGCTTGTAAAAGATGTGCAAAAGGCGCCAAAAAAAGACACAAAATAAGCTCAAAGTTGAAAAGATGCGTAATGTCGCCAAATTAAAAAGATATATAAAGTATATCAAAAATTAAAAGATGCACAAAGTGCGCCAAATAAATTGAAAAAAGGCACAAATGAGCCCACAAAGAAACAAGCTTTCTTTCCTTTCAGATCTTTAAATTTCTTTGAAAAATCCATGCGCCATTTAATATTTTCAAAAGCTTGAGATGAAAAATCATGATTTCTGATTCCCTACTTTGTAATACTATTCTATCTGATATTTTTTTGGAACGAGGCTTGAAAGGATCTCTTTTCAAATCTAATTGGTTTCTTTTGAATTACACTTTTGTTTGAAAGGAACTTGAACCTGTAAGGTGTCCGAGGCAGAAGTTACGAAAGTTGATTTTTTAACTTTTTCTAGATTTTAGTATGGTCGATTTTCTTCTTACTGGCTTTTGAATTAAAAATCTAGGAAAATTCTGTTTCACTGGAGCTGATCGATTCAAAAAAAAATCATTATTTTACTGTTGTTTTCTCGTTTCTTTTTTTATTTGATTTTAATTTTTTTTTTGTGTGTTTTTTGGATCCCTGATCTTTCCTCTCCATCTTTCATCTTTTTCACTTTTTTTCACATCATCCTGGACGATCCATTCAAATCATCCCCAGCATGATCCAACGATTGGTATGCACCAATTATTGGTTATCATCCTAGATGATCCACCTCATCATCCTGAATGATCCATGCGGTAGAAGTTGGACGATTTAACTTTGGCCTATCCGATTCATTATTGCCTATCATCTTGGACGATCCAGCTAATTATCCTGGATGATACCTTTAATCAAAAGTAATCCAGCCTGTCTCCTCGAGATGATCATCTGTGTCTAATCATCCTAGACGATATCTGATCGTCCTGGACAATTCGACCTCCTTTTTGACAAATCATCCTAGATGTCATAATTGCTCTTATAGTCCTGGATGATTTTGCGATCATCCTAGATGATCTGGATAATTTTTTTTTAAACAGCCATTTTCTTCACTATTTTTCACCGTTCTTCCCTTGATCCTTCATCCCTCATCTTCTAATGGCTGGTGGCAAACGATCTCGGCATCAGGGTGCTAGTTCCTCTCGGGGAACTACCGATCCCTGATTTCCTGATGCAGCTGATCAAGCTACATTTCAAAGATATCTTGATACTGGGATCACTATCTCCAAAACTATGAACCTACATACCCTCACATATCTGGTACTTGATTTGTTCACTCACACATCCGTCACCTTCATTCTTACACTGACTTTTCCTTTTAGCAATGAACTTCTTAGAGTTTTCTTCATGAATCTTTACATTATCGCTAATTACTCCGCCCTTCAGTCCTTTGTTAATCAACGACCTGTAGAATTAACCCTCTAGGACTTTCATAACAGTCTTCAACTGTCCACTTCTGGCGATAAGCTTCATATTTTAGCATCTGACCTTGACTTTAATTGGAGTGTCCCCAACCACTTTCTTAGAAATACAAATGCCCAATACCACGACCAGGCCTATTCCTCCCTAGTCAAGGATGCTAGGACAATCCAATATGTCCTTCGCTCCTCCATCATTCCTGAGGCTGGGGACCGCATCCACATCACTCCTTTACTCTCCATAACTACCTACTACATCATGGCCCTTCGTGACTTTAATGCAACTGATCTACTTTTTTGCTAAATTAAATAACTGACTACCATTAGGGATCCGGCCCACATGAGACGCTCCAATCTAACTTTAGGACATCTCATCCACTATGCCCTTAAAACAAAATACAATTTTTAATATTCAGATCCAGCCAGAATACCACGTATCTTCTTCTCCAACAGCTCTTTTCATACTCCTCACAATACTAGACTTCATCCGGAGCCTGCAGCAGATGTTGTGGGAGAAGAGGGGGAGGCTTCTTCTGAGCCAGCTGCACCTGCTCCTCTTCATATAACATCACCTTTAGATCACTTGGTGCAGCGGTTTGACTAGTGGGAGGCTCGCTCTGACTCCTACAGGGCAGCACAAGAGGAGCAGCATGCAACTGATGTTGCTCGCTTCAATTCATTTGTGACTCACCAACAACAGCAGCACGACCAGGACATGACCTGGTTTGGTGAGCAATTCAGCTACTTTCATCCACCACCACCTCTTCCATCTAATTAGGATCTGCCTCTCTATTAGTCTGGTGTGTTGTGATGTTTTAGTTTGTTGTTGTTTTATCTTTTTTTCTCTTTTTTATGATGTCAAAAGGGGGAGTTGTTTTTGTGGTACTAGTAGTTTCTTTTGTTATTTTTGTTTTGTAGTAGGTTCTTTTGTGTATTAAATGTCACTGTTTGTCAATGATTAGTAAAATATGCAATGACAAATCTTCTCTCATTTGTGCCTTAATTATTGAAATTTGCTTGATTTGAAACTACTAAATAAATATTTGTCATCATCAAAAAGGGGGAGATTGTTGCAAACCTAGATTTAAGGATTATAATTTTGATGATAACAAATATTTATGTATTCTATTTTGATTGGCTAATATTTTAGGTATAAAAGATCAAATTCAATTCAAGCTAACTCAAGATAGCGTCCGTGTGTGTTTAAATATAATTTTTTCCTTTCTTGAGTCAAATGTAATGTAATTAATCTCCTAACTAAGTAACCTTGCATACACACACTAAGGGGGAGAGTTTTAGTGAGTTAGAATTCCTGTTTTAAATTTTGTTCATATCATCCTAGATGATATTCATATCGTTATGGACGATCCAGTGAAAATAGAAACCCTAATTAGGGTGACCATGTTAAGTCAGTTTGATTAAGCAGATCATCCTGGATGAGATACCCATCGTACAGGATGATAGGCTCAAATCAAAAATTCTCATCTGCTAGATTAAGTTAGGCAAACTTTTATTTTAGAGATTTGGTTTGATCATCCCGGACGATATGTGTAACATCCTAGATGATCCTTACAATTATTCTTAAATTAGTCTGGTGATTAAGGAAAGCAATTAATATTTGATTAATATGATCATATCATCCTGGCGATCACAATATCATCCTGGATGATACATGTAAAATCCTGATCGTCCAGAGCACTTCACCTGGACGACCCGAGAAATGTGCTGGATAATATTCTCGATTTTGAACTAATCATACGGGATGATCGAGATATCATCAAAGATGATTAAGTCATTTTGAGATCATCCAGCATGTTTTGGCTATACGACCCGAGTTGTGTGTAGGACGATATTGTCATTTTTCAACTAATCGTACAGGACGATATCGATATCATCCTGGACGATCAAGTCATTTTGAGATCGTTCAGCATCAGTTGTTCTAGAAGACCCAAGCTATCTTCTGGATGAAATTTTTGATTTACACTAATCATCCCGGATGATCGCAGAATCGTACAGTACGATCTGAACAAATTTTGTCTACTAATCATTCAGAGAAACTAGATCGTCTAGGCTGATACATGTGATTTTGTACTAATCATACAGGATGTTCAACCGATCGTCGTGGATGATCTTTGATGACTAGTTGAGATTTAGGGAAAATTTTTAACCCTCCTATTTATGATCTTTTTCTTTCAACAAGAATGATCTTTTGCCACCTTCCTTTCTAGAGAGAACCTTGAGAGAGAGAGAGAGGATCTTGTGAGGGAGAGTTTATGAGGGATTCACAAAGGTTTCTCCAAGCAAGGATCTGAGTCATCTTCTCTGGTTGTCATCTCTTGTCTTGTTGGTGTCTCTGTGGGAGGATCGTCTGTGAGAAGATCCAGGTTCTCTACCCACTTCAGGAGGAAGTGAAAGGAGTCCAGGTTCTCTGTCTGGTTCAGGAGAAAGAGAAAGGAGTCAAGGTTCTCTGCCTTCTCTAGGAGGAAGCGAAAGGAGTCTAGGTTCTCTGCCTCACCGGGTTGGTGGAAAGGAGTTTTGTATAGGCTTCTCCGCCTTGCTGAGGGAGTAGAAGGAGAGTCACTTAGTGTTAGTGTAATACCTGGAGGGGAGGCTCCGGGGAGTGGACGTAGGTCAAGTTGACCGAACCACTATAAAATCTAGTGTGTTCTTTCTGATTATCTTCCACATTTATTTTTCTGATGATGATTATGTGATTGTGATTATTATTTTGTTATTATTGAACATTTGCATATCATCGTGAAACTATAATTATTTTAAAACCTTCAAAAAGATTTTTCAAAATTATTTTTTGCTCACGAATTTTTAAAATAATCAATTCACCCCCCCCCCCTCTTAGTTAGCCTCGGGACTAGTTCACAAGGGCTTAACATCCCTAATAAACTTTCAATATTTCCCACTAGATCAAGAAACCAAAAATTGTCCTATAAATTGACAGGTTCTAGAAGTACTTTCTCTTATTAACTCTTCATCTTATAAAGTCTGAATCAAAATATCCTATGATTTTGAAAGAGGTACTATGTCTAGGATACCAAATTCCTAGGTTTTGAGTTCCTAAAAAGATTCTAAGAATTATTTTCATAGTACTCATATGAGATTCTTTGAGATCAGCTTGAAATCTAGCACAAAGAGATACACTAAATATGATATCAGTTCTATTGGTAGTCCAGTAAAGAAGTGATCTAATTATCCCTGTGTACTTCTTATGATTAATTGATTTTCCATTTAGATCCTTATCTAATTGAATGGTGCAGCTCATGGGAGTATGGATTACCTTAGTATTATCCATCTCATATTTTTAAGAATATATATTTGATATACTTTGATTGGCTAAGGAAAATTTCATCATCCCTTTGCTTCATACTAAATTCAACGAAATAGGTAAGCTTTCCCATCATGCTCATCTCAAACTCCTCACTCATTATTATTTAGAACTTATTACAAAGAGTTTTATTTATAGATCTAAACAGTATATTATTAACATAAATCTGAACTGTGAGTAGATCTTCTCCTTTCTTTATAAATAGGGTGGTGTCTACACTACCCTTAATAAAAGCTTTATCTAGGAGGAAAGTGCTCGGCCTTTCATACTAAGCTCTAGGTGCTTGCTTCAATCCATATAATGTATTCTTTAGTTTAAATACATGATTAGGAAATTTAGAGTTCTCAAAACCTAGGGTTTGCTCAACATATACATCTTCTTTAATTACCCCATTTAGGAAGACGCTTTTAATATCCATCTAATACAGCTTGAATCCTCTAAAGCAAGCAAAAGCTAGTAACACTCTAATGGCTTATAGTCTAGTTACTAGGGTAGAGGACTCCTCAAAATAAATTCTTTTAATTTGATTGTACCCCTTAGCCACTAATCTAGCCGTATTTTTAATTACTATACCAGAGTCATTCATCTTATTCTTGAAAACCCATTTGGTTCTTATAACACTCTAGTCTTTGGATTTACCAACCAACTCCCAAACATCATTCCTAACAAATTAATTCAACTCTTCTTACATAACTAGGATCAAGAATTCATTAAATAAAGCTTGATTTATGTTTGATGGTTCTACTATAGAGAAAAAAGTAGAGTGGCTAACCTTCTTGCTAAGTCAATGCCTAGTTTTTTCTCCTACTGATGGATCTCCTAGGATGAGGTATTTAAGATGACTAGATAAATATCTCCAATCTCTAGGCAATGGGGTCCGAGGCTTTTCTCTATTTTCTAGGTTAGTTTATTCTACTCCTTAGGTCACCTCACCCACTTCTTCTTCTGACCTAGGCTCAACAGATTTATTATATTCATCAAATACTACATAGGTGATCTCCTTTACCACTAGTGTCCTCTTATTGAAAACTCTTTAGGATTTACCTATAGTTGAATATCCTAGGAAAACTCCTTCCTCAGATTTAGAATCAAACTTTCTAAGGGAGATTTTCTATTTCTTAAAATGAACACCTTACATCTAAAGACATGAAGGTAAGAGAGATTGGGTGTTCTTCCTTTGAGTAACTCATAGGGTGTCTTATTGAGTTTGGATATGATATTAACCCTATTAAGAACATAGCAAATAATATTCACTACTTCTGACCAAAAATACATATGAAGTGAGTACTCAGTTATCATGGCTCTAATAGCTTCTACCAGGGTTCTATTTTTCCTTTCAGCAACCCCATTCTGCTGAGGGGTCCTAGGAGCTAAAAAGTTATATTCTATGCCTAGCTCCTTACAAAATGATTCAAATTTATCATTTTTAAATTCCCCACGATGATCACTATGAATAGTTAGGATTTCATAGCCTAATTTTTTTTGAATCCATGTGAAGAATATCCTAAATTCCTTGAACGATTCATTCTTATGCAATAGAAATCTAATCTAAGTAAATCTCGAGTAATCAACAATAATCACATATCCATATATTTTCCAACCTAAGCTAGTAGTGCTAACTTGTCCAAACATAACCATATGAAGGACTTCTAAGGGTCTATAGGTAGTAATGTCCTTAATTGAGTGAAAGGATATTTTGTTTGTTTTCCTTGTTGATAGGCATCACAGAGGTGGTCTTTAGAGAAATCTAGTTTGGGTATGCCACTAACTAGGTACTTTTAGGTTATCATTATAGGGTTTTTCATGCTTGCAAGGCATAATCTCCTATGCCATAGTTAGGATTTATTAATAATTATTTTTAAGCAAAGATAATTAGCAAATTCAATATAATTTAAATCAAGCATTTAAATTTTGTTAATTCTTTTTTCTTTTAAAATAGTATTCCCATTTAAACTAATCACATGATTAGTGGATAAAAATTTAATGTGAATGCCTTTGTCACATAATTGGCTTATGCTAAGCAAGTTATGTTTCAAGATATCTACTAGTAATATATTTTTAATTATAAAATTCTTATAATTCCCAATCATACTTGTACCTACCACTTTCTTAGTGGTATTGTCTCCAAGTGTAACTTTGCCTCATGCCGTCACCTCCAGCATAATGAATTACTTCATGTCTCCAATCATATGCCTTGAGCATCCACTATCAAAGTACCATATGCTCTTACTAAACCTTTTTTGAGAGCACTCCTACAAAGTCAATCAAACATTAGATTTGGTAACCCAAGTGACTTTGGGCTCTACCTTATGCCTTGATGAATGACTTACATGCATGTTATGATGTGATGTAAGTAATTTAGGTTTCCATACTAGATGTATCCTATGGTGTATCATGCTAATGTGGGCTATGTGACCTAGCATACCACAAGAATGACACCTAACACCTGGGAAAGGGCTCACTAATCTATGTGGGTAATGGTGCCTCTTCCTAGGGGCATATGATGCATGCATTAACATGGCATTATGCCATTCTATCAATGTATATGGTGTTCGATTTTCTTGCAATGCATGAGTTTTTACTTTTAAGAATTGATTCACACTTTCAAGATTTGCATCTTCTAATCTTAATGTACGCTCACTACTGTCTAGTTCTGATGCACATGTTTCTAGTTATTTATATGAGTTTTTTTATCTCAAGATGCTCTAATTTCAAGGATTCATATGAGCTTGATAGATCAAAATGCTTCTTATTTAATGCATCATATTCATCAAGTAAAGGCATATGCCCCTTATCTAATACAAAATGATCTATTCTAAGGCTATCATGCTCTTTTGGTAAACTTGAGAAATCAAAATTCAAACTAGCATACATTTTCTTAAGCTTTCTATATGCATTATGAATTTTTTTAGAAACTTCAAATAGTTCATTATATGAAAGCTCACCTGCCTCCTCCTGATCAGAATTATCAAGACTATTATCCTCCATAAGGTAAAGAATGGTTACCTCCTCTTCCATTTCTATTTTCAATGAATTCGAAACAGAGCCTGCTCAAAATGCCTGTTATATCCATTGCTTCACCTTTTTTAAATTTTATCTTCTCTACACCATTCTCCTTGATCAAGTGAGCATTTAGATTGGGGCAATCTGTCTTTAAGTGTCCTGGCTTCCTGCATTCAAAATAAATTATATTAGATGATGGTTTGAAATTCTTATTTGGTTTACCTTTATTCCACTACAGATGGCTCATTTATTTTCTTCTTATAAAGTTTTCGAATTGTCGTATCATCAATGTTATGTTATCATCTTTCTTAGCTACAAAGTTATCACTTTTTGATTCATTTGCTTTCAGTACCACCACTTTATCCTTCCTCTTTTCTTCTATATCATGCAATCTCGGACTCACACCTTGCTCATAGGCAATAAGTGAACCTAACAAGTTATCTATAGAATAAACATTAAGATCCTTTACTTCACAAATAGTAGTAATCTTAGCATCATAATTACTAGGTAAATATCGAAGAATTTTTTTCACCTTCTCAGAATTTGAAAGATCTCTACCTAAAGCATGCAGAGATGTCACGATTTGTGTAAACCTAGTGTATTTCTAAGATGGTTTCATTAGGTTTCATGTGAAGGAATTCATAATTATGCAACAGAATGTTCAACCTAGATTTTTTGAACTCACTGGTTCCTTTGTATTTAATACATAATTTATCCCAAATGTCCTTAAAAGTGGTACAGGTAGAGACTCTCACGTAATCTTCAAACTTTAGTACACTAAAAAAATAATTTAAACACTTTACATTTAGTTAAGCTAAGTCCATATCCTCATTGTTCAATTCATTAAATGGTACCTCAGTTTTAATGACATTAATAAAATGAGATGGTGCACTATAACCCTCTTGCACTAAATACCACATGCAAAAATCAATAGATTGCAAGAAAGTAGATATGTGAATTTTCCAAAAATCAAATAATATGTTATCAAATAGATGTGGACGAGTTATCGAGTAGCCTTCCATGGTGTTCCTATTTCTGAAATGTGCCATGAATCTTTTTTCTCTAGGTTTTCTAAAATACTATTTGTGAGAACCCCTCTAATACTAATATAAAGTTTGATGTAGGATGTTAAGCCTAAGTGAACTATCCCTAAACAGACTAAGACGGGGGGGAGAGATGAATTGGTAGTTTTAAAAATCTTACTAGAAAATACAAAATTATTTTTAATTTTAGGATTTTTAATAATTTAAAAATAACAACACTTATCACCAATGCAAAAGTAAATAATTTTATCAAATGTTAAATTAACTGTTATGTTATTCTAATCAACAAAATAAAGCATCAATCACAGATTTTTAACAAGCAATTATCAAAGAAATAAAATGAGGAAAAGTAAAGTGCAAAAAAAAAAATACACTAGAAATTTTATAGTGGTTCGATCAAACAATAACCTATGTCCACTCCCCGGATTCCTCCTCTTTGAGTATTGGACTAAACTTTAGTGTCTCTCCATTAGTCCCCATAACTAGGAGGAGAAGCCCTTATAATCTTTTCACCAACTTGGTGAGGCAAAGAATCTTGGCCTCCTTTCTCACCCTCCTGGTGATGGTAGAGAACTGTGAACTCCATTCTCACCCTCCTCGTGACAACATACAACTATGAACTCCTTTCTCACCCTCCTAGTGATGGCAGAGAACCTGAACCTCCTTTTTCACCCTCTTGGTAAAGGCAGAAAATCTCAATGGTCTTTGAGCTGAGGAATTTCTTCCTAGAGCCACCAAAGAAACCTAGACAGACACCTGGAGGAAATAAGGCAAGATACTTATTTAGAGCAATTATGTGAACCCCTCACACTACTTCTCCCTCACAAAAACTCTCCTAGATCCCTTCTCCAAGCTCTCTTTCTAGAACACTCAGCAACCAAAGACTTGAAATAAGTCTAATTAGAGAGCTTATATGCAAGGATTCACAAAAAGCCCTAAAATTTAATTCTATCGATATTGATCATTCAATAGGATTTAAGATCATACGGTATGATTAGTTCAAATAATCCTGTTAGTATTATATAGAGAATAAGGCATTGTATAATCAGTTCAATAACTTAAGCTTATCATCTAGTATGATTTAAGAATCGTCCATTACAATTAGCTCAAAATGATTTGGGTTATCATCCTGTATGATTGGTGATAATAAAATATCATCCCATGAAAGATTGGGGCATACAGTACGATTGGGTCCAATTATCTTATTCGATCTGACTGAATCAATTGATCCAAAATTGTTTCCTAATTATAAGATTAATTTTGGCATGATTTAATTATATTATACAATACGATACCTTTCGTATGGTATGATTAGCATAAAATTTAAATTTTAAAATATTTCTTAACTTACGATTGGCGGCTGGGATCTTGATTTCAATTGATTATTCTATATGATATAGAATGTCTAGTATGATTAGTTCAAATAGATTTAATTATATAATTAGTCATTTTAATAATTCTCTAAATAGCTTATTGTCTAGTATGATATACATTATATAGTATGATTAGTTCAAAAAATTATACTCATATTTTTCTCATTGTCTCACTCCCTTGAGTGTGTGTGTGTGTACGGTCATCAAGTTTAGCATCCACCAAATACATGATTTGACCCAACAAAAGTAGAAATAAGAAAAAGCAAAATTATAGATTCTTTAGGACACTTAACCCTATTCTACCAA
This sequence comes from Dendrobium chrysotoxum, assembly GCA_019925795.1. Lineage (NCBI taxonomy): Eukaryota > Viridiplantae > Streptophyta > Magnoliopsida > Asparagales > Orchidaceae > Dendrobium > Dendrobium chrysotoxum. The sequence continues at coordinate 23,225,992 of CM034307.1, read as the reverse complement.
ATCTTAAGCTGATCAATTTGCATAGTATATGGTGGACCTAAAATGTTAGTGCACAAGAAAATATATATGCAAAATAACAATAACAGGAGATAGTATAGTAAAGAATCCAATAATATTTATTATCATCTAAATCACAAGACTCAGATCTAGATTTGCAGCACACCACCAACTATGGTCGTGGAAAACCACTATTGCTATAGACGATCAGCATCAGAAATTACTACCATCTCCATAACACTAATAAGATTTAACCTTACTGTTGGGTATAGCTATTTGTATGCAGACACTTGCTTTTTATACTCCCTATTTGAGAAATCAAACTGTATTTTTGGATGTTCATTGTCCCTCTATGGACACTTGATTTCTGTAATCTCCCTCAGAGAAAATTTGACATTTGTTTAATCCCCCTCTTCCTCAACAGTGAAGAAATGATGATTCTTATATTACATACTACAAAGTGGATTTTTAAATTGGACTAGGACCCATAGTTTTTTTCCTTTTTGAGTTTTCCACATAAGAAATTTCTAATCTTACTACTTTTATCTATGTCTGCTAAATTTTTGTATCATGCTAAGTCGTAAAACACATACTCTACTGACTCAAAATTTCTAGCACGTAATAGTGTATAATATACATAATACGTCACCAAAAATTGCTTTAATCGAGCACGAATCTTAAGGTATATTCTAGTTTACAACTTCCAAAATTAAATGTGAGACCAACTAAACTCTAATTTTAGCAAACTTATAGTTAAATTAAACATATCATAGAGATAAACCCAACAACACTAAAATTGATCTAACCTATGCCCAAATGGGTCTAATTATAGTGACTGAAGCATATTTGGAAGGTTTAAAGTATTAATTGGATGGTCAAATAATCTCTAAATATGACATGCTTATATTTGAATCAAACAACTCTATGAGAAAAATCTAACGAGCCAAAGAACACATAATTCTAACAGCAATAAGGCCCTTAAATATTGAATAATAATAATTAAGGGAATCACCATGGGTCATTTGATGGACCACTCCATATTTATGGGGTATGCCACTCTCAAAATCTATAAAACTATGGTCTCTCTAACCACCATTGCCCACCTATGGCCCCTCCAACCATAATCGTCTGCCGACTATGGTCCCTCTGACCACAATCATCCGTCGACTACAAGTAATAACTCAGATATTTGAATTAAATCTATTTAAAAAATGTGAAAATTCTAAAGTAGAGCTCTTTGACGCTGATTTGGTGAGCTTTGCGGTACTAGGTGACTTACAGAATATATATATATATATATATCCCTACCTCACCCCACCGACTCCCTCACTTAATTGTTTGGTTAGGAAGAAATGAAAGAGCGGAAGAAGAAAGAGGATAGAAAAAAGGTCTTTGGACCATATTTGTCAGTCATTTCTATTACTAATTTTATTTTATTCCTTATAAGTGACTAATCTCTTACTTCTATTCTTGATGATTTTAATTTTTATGAATTTTATCTCTCCTAAAATTATAAACATTGCATTATCTTTGGATTTGATAAGCTTTCACCTTGCAAGTTTGGATATGTTATAGATTTGATTATTCTGAATGATTTGATATGATTTTATTGCATTTTAAATGAAGTATTAAATGAAATCAAATATATGATATGATAATTCTACATTATACCCTACTGATCCACATGATTCACTAATTGGGAGTTATAAGAAGTTGGAGATTAATTGAGAGTTATAATGAGTCGGGGAGACTCAATAAGAATTATAAGGAGTATATTGATTGGGAGTTAAAAGGGGTGACTAATTGGGAGTCATAAGTGCATGAGCAAGACACCATTAAGATACACTCATTGAATAACTAATATTATGACTGACACTAATAGTGTTTATTATCATTAACATTATTTAACATTATTTATCATGATACTAATATTATTACTTGCAATAGTACTTTTGATTGTTACTAATACTATGATTGATGATATAATGGATGAGATGTTATGATAGAAGGATAAATTGATGCAGATAATCAATATAGATATTGATGAATATATTCTTTTATATGATTTATAGTATATTATTCTCTTTTATCTTACATTGATTTCAATTGTAAGAGTTTAGTAACTTGTTGGGCTACGTACTCATTATGTAATTTAACATATTTTTAGAAAAGGATGAGCATCTTATGATATGAGGCTCCAGATAACATGCATATGTTTTCTACCTATAGATAAAATGTAATCATATTTCTTTCCACTGTTCATAATAAATTGGTAAGCTCTAGTAAAATGCTAAAATAAAAAAATAAATAATTTTTTTTTCAATATAGATCCTGGTGTGTAACACTACGGTCCCTCCCACCTCCATCACCCACCAATTACAGTCCTTCCAACTTCCATCTCCTGTCAACTATGATCCCTCTAACCTTTGTCACCCATCGACTATGGTCCCTACTACATCCAACGCTCCCCAACTATAGTCTCTTCGATCTTAGTCACCCATCGACTACAATCCCTCTTACCTCCATCGCTTGCTGACTATTATCCCTCTAACCTCCATCACGCACAATCTCTTTGACCCTCGATGACCACTAACTATTATTGCTCCAAGCTTTATCGCCCGCCAACTAAGGTCTCTCTGACCACTATCACCCACTGACTATAGTCCCTCCAACCACCACTACTCGCCTACTTCGGTCCCTCTAACCTCCATCGTCTGCTAACTATAATCCCTCCTACCTATGTCTCCCCTCGAATACAATCCCTCTAACCTCCATTACCCACCGACTACGGTCCCTCTGACCTCTGTCGCCTATTGACTACAGTCTCTCAGACACCGTTGCCTTCCTAGATGGTTCAAAGAATTAATTGGAAAACCAAATAATCTCTAAATATGGCATGCGTATAATCAAATTGAGCAGCATGATGAGAAATATCTAACAAGCCCAAGATAATGTAATTCTTGCATTACTAAGGCACCTAAATGGTAAATAAATGTTCCATATTTAAGGGAATCAATATGAGTCATCTGATGGACCACTCTGAATTTATCCTAAATCTTCTAAACATTTAACAGAAATCTATTAATATACCCCCTCTTTCAACTTGAAAGGGGGCTTTGGGGGAGGGGGTATGCTTGGACGTTAAGCTAGAGATCAAGAGAGCTACAAGGTCTAAAGAATCACAAAGCTCCACCCCATCACAATCGCTGGTGAACCCTCATCACCCGGCCACCATTGTTGGACCTCTGTCAGACCATCTTTGTTAGAACTCCATATGGTAGTCATCGTCAGGCCTTTGTCTGACCTCCATCTCTTATCAATAATGGTGACTCCAACCACCGTCAATAGCTGACTATGGTCCCTTCAATCTCTATGGCCCATGAACTATTGTCCCTCCGGCCTCCATCGCTCACTAACTACTATCACTCCAAGCTCCATCATGCGCGGACTATGGTCCCTCTGACCATCATTACCCACTGACTATGATACCTCCAACCACCATCACCCACCTTTTATAGTCCCTCTAACCTCCGTTGTCTACTAACTATGGCCCTCCGACCTCTGTCATTTGCCGATGATGTTCCCTCCGACCTCTGTCACTGGCCAACTACAGTCCCTCCGACCTCCATCGTTGGTTAACTACGGTCCCTCTAATCTCTATCACCTACTGGTTTGATCCTTCCAACCACCATAACCCCCATCCATATGATCCCTATAACCATATTAACCCCCCACTATGTTCCCTCTGACCACTATCGCCCGCCAACATTAGTGTATCCGACCTCTGTTACCCACCAACTAAGGTCCCTCCAACTTTTGTCTCTTGCCAACTACTGTCCCTCTGGCCATCATCTCTTGCTGAATATAGTCCCTCTGACTTCAATCCCCTATAGACTATAGTCCCTCCAACCTCTATCACCAGCCTACTATGGTTTCTTTGATCTCTGTTGTTCTCCAACTACAATCACTTTAATCAGCATTGCCTACCGACTATGGTCCCTCCGACCATGGTTTCCTACCAACTATGATCTACCTGACCACCGTCACCCACCGACTATGATGCCTTTGACCTCATTTACCCCATTACGGCCCTTTTGACCTCTGTTGTTCAACTGTGATCCTATCGGCCAAACAAACAGGCCAATGTTCTCTTAAGAATGAGTCTCATATCAATATAGTTTTCCTACTCCCACCATGTAATCTATTCTATATGATGTATATATGCTATTTTGAGCCAAGACCTTTCCCCGAGGAAGGGCACCATTTATAATCAACTACAAACACTAGTGGAATCATTTTAACTGAGTCTTGCTCATGATTTTCCGCTTGTTTAGAATTTTTCTCATAAAAATCTTGGTGTATCTTATGACTCTTGCACCCCTCTCTCTTACTATTGGTGTTGGATCTTCGTTTAAAGCTACCACTGTGAATGGTCTAAGATGCAACAACATGTAAATTTTATTAGCTTTTAAAATTATTACATTAAAATAAAAAATCCATTTGATTATAAAGTTAATTTGCAAATCACATAAGATATTCATTTAAAATCTCCTAAGGAAGAACATAATAGCAATTTTAAGCAGAAATTAAATAAAATTTTTTATAGTATGCCTTGATTGATATTTACCTCTATTTTTTTAGCTACTACCCACTATCTTTTTCTGCAACCACACTAGAATAAGATGTAATTATTTCAAACATTATAAAGTATCTAAATGAGTTAGAATATGAATTATATAATTAGTAATAAAATTAACACAATTTTTATCATGAATTGCTCTCAAGGCTCTTTACAGTTCAAAATGTATGGTTCTTAATCAAAGAACATCAAGTGTATGACCTATGGCGATGGTGAAAGAGAACTCAGAGGTGTAAGAAGTTAATGGTAGATATCAATCAAATGTAGACATTGGATTATGATGGGCCTCAAATAATAATGTTTTCTTAGAGCTCAAAAACTGAAGATTAGTAGTTAGAAATGTTTAGACTTGAATGCTAAAGGATTGATGTATATGGGCTACACTAGCGATGCTTTATATTGTGTCATCATTGTTTGGCTTTTCATCATCTCTTGGTTCATATTCAGCTTTGGTGGAGGCGACCGAAAAACTTCTGGCAGCCACCATTGCCAGAGAAGGAGCTCACAAGCTTCTAGTATATGTGATGGCACCGCTGGACAATGCAAGCAGTGGAAAATTTAGAACTTTTTTCAGTGGGGTACTACAATAAAATAAAGATTTATTCTCAACATTTACTCTAAATTGAACTAGTTATAAGTTGGTGAAATATGGACAGCTTGGCAATGTCTTTACTAGTCTCGTAAGACTACAATATTTGTTATTTATATATGTTCAGACTATTTCTCATATTTCTATATTTAACAAGTAAGTCATAAAATTAATAAGGGTTGAGGAAAATATGAAGTTACCTACTCAATTTGGTCAATGGAACATCACATGAAGTTTGTAAAACTCATCTTTCTCATTAATTAAGAGAGTTCAAGATGTGTCGATTAAATATATTTAGATTTTTTTTTGGATAAAAAGTCTTTCTAATTATTCAAATTAACATATAAAATTTCATGAAAGGTAAGGAAAATGAGGGTGGAGACACTCTGATAATTACAGGGAGTTGCAATCAGAAGTAATGCGACATAATAGGAATGTCAGCTCATGAAGGGAGGGCAACTAAATGACGAGGCCTTTGACCTACCAGTTCAAATAAATTTGATTTGGGTATTTTATATTGACACACACATACATGTCTCCAATTAATGTCACCACCTTAATGATTTTCACATTCTTTAACCTAAATTAGAAAATGGAATGCATGCTATGTTGGTTAATGATTGAGAGCTTCGACTCCAATCACAAGGTCATAGGTATGAGATCTAGCATATATGAGTGAATGCATGTATTTGTGATTAAATTCATATATATATATATATAAATATGGCATCTTTAGTTTAGATTTATCACCATTGAGAGAAAAAAAGGTTAATGGTCACAAATTTAGAAGATCAAGCCATTTTGATAAGTGTTAGTTTAAAAGTTAAACAAGAAAAACATAAAGCATCTTGAAAGTACGAGATGCGCCAAGAGGGGGGGGGGGGGTGAATTGGTATTTTAAAAATTCAACCCTAAACAAGAGTTCTATTTTTTTTGTATTTTTAAAGGATAACTCAACGAATAACGTGCGGAAGCAAGTACAACGATCACAACAACGATATTGGTAATTCAATTTTAACTTTCACAATACAAGATTCAAATTATGATTTTTCACCAAGCAATTTGATGTACTAATGAAGAGCATGAAAAGAAAAGTACGGTAAAATGGAAAAACACATCAGAGATTTTTAAAGTAGTTCGGTCACTTGACGTACGTCCACTCCCCGGAGTCCTCTACTCTGGGATTTGCACTAGTAAAAGTTGACTCTCCTTTTGCTCCCACAGCAAGGCAGAGAAGACTTTACAATACTCACTTTCACCTCCCTCGGTGTGGCGGAATACCAAACGCTATGTCACCCTCATGGTGACGGCAGCGGACCTTCTCCTTTTTCTCCCTCCTGGAGATGGCCGAATACCTTGGCGATGTCGATCTTGAAGTGACTCTTCCCTCGAGAACTTTCCCGAGACTCCCCAAAGCCACAAGAGGAGCAAAGCATGCAGCTAGCTTGGAGCCACCGTGTGATCCCCTCACACTACTTCTCCCTCACGCTCAAGCTCACCTTCACCTTCCTCTTGCAAGACCTGGATCTCTCCGAGGAAAAACTTCTCCTTCACGAATCTCCTTCTTCCCTCAAACCCTCTCACAGCAAGAGGATAGATCAACAACTACTCTAAAAAAATTTTAAGTTGTTTTTATATCAGGCTTCAGAAAAACCTAAAAGTTTCAACTTTTGCATTTCTGTTCGTACAGTACGATCTATAATCGTACAGTACGATCAGTTCAATTACAGCTCCGTCCAGTACGAGTACAGACGAACAGTTATCAAAGTTTATACATATCATACTATACGATATGTATATCATACAGGACGATATTATTGATTCGTACTGTTCGTACAGGATGATCTGTGGGATGATCCTTGGGGCGAAAGAATTCATCTCTGCCAGTTGTCCAGCACTCCTTTAGTCGTACAGTATGATTAGTGTGTTTCAGGATATCGTCCTGTACGATACGAATATCGACCAGGATGAATAGAACAAAAATTCTTGGTTTCGTCTGGTACGATCGATGGAATGAATGAAATCGTCTCTGTCGGTCGTCCAGCACTCCACTAGTCGTACAGTACGATTAGTTCATTTCAGGATATCATCATGTACGATATGAATATCATCCAGGATGAACAGAACAAAAAACCTTGGTTTCATCTGGTATGATCGATGGGACGAATGAAATCGTCTTTATCAGTCGTACGGTACGATATATTATCATACAGTACGATCTACTTTTAAATAACGTTTATTTCCTGATTAGGGAGATAATTTTGGTAAGTATTCAATTAATCGTACAGTACAATAATAATCATACAGTACGATCAGTTCAGGAAATCAAAATTAAGAACTTACCAAACTTATTCTGGCGGCTAGGGTTTCTCAATTGTATCCTATCGTACAGTACGATAGGTATCGTACAGTACGATTAGTTTATAAATTTAATCATCTGAAAATTAGCCGTTAGCCTGAGTATTATTAATTAATCGTACAGTATGATATTAAATCATAGAATATGATATTCTTAAAAAAAATTTTAAACATTTAAAACAATTCTCCCCGTGTGTGTGCATGGTTGCTCCTTTCACATGCATGCTTCTGTGGCAGACTCAAGAAAAAAAAATAAAGAAATAAAAATTACAGACTTTTCAACATCCTATTCTACCTGGTTTGAGTCTCCAGTAACCTCGAGCAGTGTGCATCTGACCTGAAATATTAGTGCTCATATACAAGGATTAAGCATTTGTAATCTAAAGGAAGTCTATATGGATTCAGTAAGTATTAGTTGTCACCATCAAAATTAAGTGCTCAGGATCCTGGATTTCAACATTCTCCCCCTTTTTTAAGGTATCAAATAATATTTTCTGATGGCCACAGTTGTTCTGACTTCCTTAGCTCCCCCTCAGAAGAATAACTTATTAATTTTAAAATAGGAGGAGAAGAAATAAATTTTTTTTATTATAACATATAGAAAAAAAATGCAACAAGAGAGAAAAACATGTAGTGAAAACATAAGAGTAAACATAAATAACCAATATCATTAATATTAAGCAAAAACAGAACAACACATAACACAGAAACGTCTCCCCCCTTTTGACAGCACCAAAAAGGGAAGAACAAGGAAACAACTACAATGACACAAAACAAAAAAAAACATAAATAACTATAATAACTCAAAATTCTGGATCCTGATCCGAAGGTGGTGGTAGAGGTTGTGGAAACAGTTGGTGGTACTAATGGAGGGACGCAAACTGGTGATCGATGGAGGTGAAGTGCTCCCTAAACCATTTCATATCAGTTTCATGTTCCTGATGTTGCTGAGCAATGTGGGATCCAACCTAGTCTCCAGGCGATCAAGGCGTTGAATAATGTCATCGTGAGGGTAGTCGGGAGGAGCAAGACCAGGTGGGTGGATTGGTGGTGGTGGAGGGGCGTCAGCAGGAGCAGCAGCCTCTTCATCATCAAACTCGGGATCGGCGTGAGCAGCCCCCCGATGGAACAAGATACCAAAAGAGGCATCCGAGTAGAAGATAGGAAGATGATCTGTAGGTAGCGGATAATGAAGTTGGTACTTGGCATCTAAGATGTATCCTATGACATGCCCTAAAGCAAGGTTCAGTTTGCGGCGGGCACCGGGATATCGGTAAGCAGACAGGGTATGGATATAGTCAAAAACCATTTGGGCTTCATTAAATTTTGTGCCAGATATGATTAGATATGTGACGACAGAAAGTAGTGGAGTAATATGGATGCGGTCTCCAGCTTTGGGTATAATGGACGTGCGAAGGACATGCTGGATAATGCGGGCATTCTGATTCAGGGTTTGGACAAGGGGCAGGTGTTAATTGGAAGGGACACCTCTAAGGGTCATATTGACTGATGTCCAATCATAATCATGTGAAATCATAGATTGAGGATGAGGGCCGTCAGTGGATAACCATTTTTTTTTCTTATTATATTATATTTTTTTTTGAACAAACTAATCATAACAAACACAAAAATTTTTTATTTTTTTTGTTTTTTTTGTTTTAGGCTTGAATGTCTATGACACCTAATTTTATTCTTAATGTGCTAAATATGTCATAATCTAATGGTTTTGTGAAAATGTCAGCCAATTGATCTTCAGTAACAACGTGGTGCAGTTTAATATCTCCTTTGGCTACGTGATCTCTAATGAAATGATATCTAATGTCTATATATTTTATTCATGAATGTTAAATTAGATTTATGGATATGCAAATAGCACTAGTGTTGTCACACATGATTGGAATGGTTCCTACAGGTAGTCCTAGATCTAACAGTTGTTGTTTTAACCACAAGACTTATGCAACACAGCTACCTACCACTATATATTCTGCTTCGGTTGTTGATAGGGCTACCGGATTCTGTTTTCTACTGGACCATGAAACTAACAAATGTCCAATGAATTGACAAGTACCAGAAGTGTTTTTTCTATCTACCCTACAACCTACAAAGTCTGAATCTGAGTACCCTAAGATTTCAAAAGTAGTGCTGTGTCTAGGATACCAAATTCCTAAGTTCGGGGTGCCTAGTAGATATCTAAGAATTCTTTTGACAGCAGTCATGTGAGATTCTTTCGGGTCAGCTTGAAAGCGGGCACAGAGACACACACTAAACATTATGTCTGGTCTACTAGCAGTCAGGTAGAGAAGCGATCCAATTATTCCCCTATACCTCTTTGGATCTACAGACTTCCCACTGGGATCTTTATCCAATTGAATGTTAGAGCTCATGGGTGCATTCATAGCCTTAGCATTGTCCATTTCATATTTTTTTCAAAATATCATTGATGTACTTAGATTGGCTAAGGAATGTTCCACCTTCCATTTATTTTACACTAAATCCAAGGAAGTAACTAAGTTCTCCCATCATACTCATTTCAAACTCATCACTCATTATTTTTGAAAATTCATTACATAAGCCTTTCTCTGTCGATCCGAACAAGATGTCATCTACATAAATCTGAACAATGAGTACCTCAACTCCTACCTTCTTCAAGAATAAGGTGGTGTCCACACTACCCTTAACAAAGCCTCTATCTAGTAGGAACGTACTAAGTCTTTCATACCAGGCTCTAGGTGCTTGTTTTAACCCGTATAGTGCCTTTTTCAGTTTGAACATGTGGTTTGGAAATTGTGAGTTTTCAAACCCCGGAGGTTGCTCCACATAAACATCTTCCTTAATTACCCCGTTCAGGAAAGCACTCTTGACATCCATTTGATACAGCTTAAAATCCCTAAAATAAGGAAAGGCTAACAGTACCCTTATGGGTTCTAGTCTAGCTACCGTAGCAAAGGTTTCTTTAAAATTTATTCCTTCAATTTGGTTATACCCCTTTGCTACTAACCTAGCCTTGTTTCTTACTACTATTCCAGAGTCATTCATCTTATTTTTAAAGACCCATTTAGTTCCAACCACACTTTGTTCTTTAGGTCTTTTGACTAATTCCCATACATCATTCCTAACGAATTGGTTCAACTCTTCTTGCATTGCTAGGATCCAAAATTCATCTCCTAAGGCTTGATCTATACTCGTGGGTTCAATCATAGATATGAATGCAGAATGACTAACCTCTTTCCTAAGTCCATGCCTAGTTTTTATCCCTTCTGATGGGTCTCCTAAGATCAGCTCTCTAGGATGACTAGAAGAAAATTTCTAATCTCTAGGCAGATGTTCCTGAGGTTCCGCTCTAGTCTCTATGGTAATGGTTTCTACTCCCCTTATAACCTCAACTTCTTCTTCTTCATGATTAGATTCAGAGGACTTATTGGATTCATCAAATACCACATGGGTGGACTCTTCTACTACTAGGGTTCTCTTATAGAATATTCTATAGGCTTTACCTACATATGAGTAGCCTAGGAAAACCCCTTCATCAGATTTAGGACCAAACTTTCCTAAGGGTGACTTGCCATTGATTAGGATGTAGCATTTGCAACTGAAAACGTGTAAGTGTGTAAGATTGGGTGTCCTACCCTTAAGCAACTCATAGGGTGTCTTGTTAAGTTTGGATCTAACATTTACCCTATTTAACACATAGCACGCGGTATTCACTGCTTCTGCCCAAAAATAACTAGGAAGAGTGTATTAAGCTAACATAGCCCTAGCAGCTTCAACTAAAGTTCTATTCTTCCTTTCTGCTATTCCATTTTGCTGAGGAGTTCTAGGAGCAGAGAATATATGTTCTATTCCAACATCTTTACAAAATGATTCAAATTTATCATTCTCAAACTCCCCACCGTGATCACTATGAATTGTTGAAATTACTCATCCTAATTTCCTTTTAATCCAAGTGGAGAAAATTTTAAACTCTTCAAATGACTCACTCTTATGAGCTAGGAATTTCACCCAAGTAAACCTAGAGTAATCATCCACTATTACAAACCCATACAACTTCCCTCCTAGGCTGGTTGTACTAACAGGTCCAAACAGGTCCATGTGGAGAGTTTCTAGTGGCCTAGTGGTGTTGATATCCTTGATTGCATGAAATGAAGATTTAACTTGTTTTCCTAATTGGCAAGCATAATAAAGATGATCCTTAGTAAAGTCTAACTTTGGTATGCCTCTAACTAAGTCTTTCTGAGTGATGTTCCTAAGCGTTTTCATACTAGCATGGCATAGTCTCCTATGCCATAACCAAGAGTCATCCGCTATTATTTTCAGACACAAAGAGTTTGAGGTTTCAATGCAGTTTAAATCTAACATGTAAACATTATTTATGCATTTTCCTTCTAACACAAGTGAATCATTTAAGCTAATCATGCATTTATTAGACAGAAATTTTATGTCAAAGCCCTTGTCACATAGTTGACTTATACTTAAAAGATTATGCTTTAAACCATCAACTAAAAGTACATTCTCAATAATCAAATTCTTAGTGTTTCCAATGATACCTGAGCCCACCACTTTCCTGGTGGTGTTGTCTCCCAAAGTTACCTTGCCTCCTGACCTGGCCTCCAGTGTCACGAACTACTTCATATCTCCAGTCATATGTCTCGAGCAGCCACTGTCCAGGTACCACATGCTCTCACTAGGTCTTTTGTGAGAGCATCCCTACAATGTCAATCACGAATTAGCTTTGGGAACCCAAGTGAGTTTGGGTTCCTCCCTATGCTTATATGAATGAAATGTATCCATGTTATGCTGTGATGAATGCGATTTAGGTCTCCACACTAGATGTGTCCTATAGTGAATTGTGAACGTGCGGGCTATGTGACCTAGTATGCCACAAGAATAACATCTAACACCGGGAAATGGGTTCACTAGTCTACGAGGGTGGTAGTGCCTATTTCTGGGTTTGGATGATGCATGCCATGCTGGTTTCGAATGGGATGATTCACATGGTGGAGGCTGAAGAAACTCAGCAAATGTGGGAGGTTTTTTATTATTTTCGAATGCATGAAGTTTTTCATTTAAAAATTTGTTCTCTTGGTTAAGACTTGCATATTCAAATCTTAATGTATGCTCACTACTACTAAGTTCCCCTGCTAGTTCTTCTAGTTCCTTAAATGCATTCTCTAATTCAATATGTGATGATTTCAAGGTATCGTGTGCAGTGGTTAACTCAATATGCTTCTTGTTTAATGCATCGTATTCATCAAGCAAAGACATATGATCTTTATCCAAGTCAGAACAATTCTTTACTACACTAGCATGCTCCTTTTGTAAAGTACTAAACTCAGTATTAAGACTAACATGCTTTTTCTTTAACTTTCTATACGAGTCATGGATTTTTTTAGAAATAACAAGCAGTTCATCGTAAGATAGTTGACATACCTCATCTTGATCTGATTGATCAAGATTATCATTAGTCATAAGACACAGATTCGTTACCTCCTCCTCTGCTTCTTCTTCCGATGATTCTGAAGCAGATTCGGCCCAAAACACTTTTTGTGTCTTAAATTTTTCCTTCTTGAACTTTGATCTTTCCTCACCCTTTTCCTTAGTTTGATGGGTCTTGATGTTGGGGCAATCAGCTCGGAGATGATTGGGTTTCCTGCACTCAAAGCAAATTATGGCAGATGCAACTTTGGTATGCTTTGAGCTTTTACCTTTGTTCCAATTGCTTTGATGACGGCGCTGCTTTCTTTTCAGAAAATTTTTGAACTGACGAGTCATCAAGGCGATGTCGTCATCTTCCTCTGCTGCTGAGCTGTCACTTTCAGAATTATTTGCTTTTAAAGCCACCATTCGCTCCTTCTTCTTTTCACCTGCATCACTTTGTCGTTGACTCACTCCTTGCTCGTAGGCAATGAGTGACCCAAGTAAATTGTCAATAGAATAAACATTTAGGTCTTTTGACTCAGTTATTGTAGTGATTTTAGCATCATATGAGCTAGGCAAACATCGCAGTATTTTGTTTACTTTTTTCGAGTTAGACAACTCTCTCCCTTAAGCATATAGAGATGTTACAATCTGGGTGAATCGAGTGTACATGTCAGATATAGTTTCACTAGGTTTCATACAAAATAATTCATAATCATGTAGCAGTATGTTCTACCAAGATTGTTTGACCTCACTAGTTCCTTCGTACGTGATACACAGTTTATCCCAAATTTGTTTATGAGTAGTACAAGTTGATACTCGTATATAGTCTTCTGATTTCAATGCACAAAAGAAACAATTTAGACATTTAGCATTTAGCTGTGCAAGTTCTCTATCCTCAATGCTCCATTCATTAAATGCTAGTTCAGTTTTAATTCCATTCAACATACGAAATGGTGCAGAATAACCTTCTTGGACTAACATCCACATGCGATAGTCTAGAGACTGTAAAAATGTAGACATGCGTATTTTCCAGAAATCAAATGGTATATTATCAAATAAAGGTGGATGAGTTATAGAATAACCCTCCGCAGTGTTACGGTTACCCAATTGAGCCATGGATCCTATGTTTCTAGGTTTTCTAAAACACTATTTTGAAACCCCGCTCTGATACCACTTGAAAGTACGAGATGCGCTAAGAGGGGGGGGGTGAATTGGTATTTTAAAAATTCAACCCTAAATAAGAGTTCTATTTTTTTGTATTTTTAAAGGATAACTCAATGAATAACGTGCGGAAGCAAGTACAACGATCACAACAATGATATTGGTAATTCAATTTTAACTTTCACAGTACAAGATTCAAATTATGATTTTTCACCAAGTAATTTGATGTACTAATGAAGAGCATGAAAAGTAAAGTACGGTAAAATGGAAAAAATACACCAGAGATTTTTATAGTGGTTTGCTCACTTGACCTACGTCCACTCCCCGGAGTCCTCTACTCCGGGATTTGCACTAGTAAAAGTTGACTCTCCTTTTGCTCCCACAGTAAGGCAGAGAAGCCTTTACAATACTCACTTTCACCTCCCTCGGTGCGGCGGAATACCAAACGCTATGTCACCCTCCTGGTGACGGCAGCGGACCTTCTCCTTTTTCTCCCTCCTGGAGATGGCAGAGTACCTTGGCGATGTCGATCTTGAAGTGACTCTTCCCTCGAGAACTTTCCTGAGACTCCCCAAAGCCACAAGAGGAGCAAAGCGTGCAGCTAGCTTGGAGCCACCGTGTGATCCCCTCACACTACTTCTCCCTCACGCTAGAGCTCACCTTCACCTTCCTCTTGCAAGCCCTGGATCTCTCTGAGGAAAAACTTCTCCTTCATGAATCTCCTTCTTCCCTCAAAGCCTCTCACAGCAAGAGGATAGATCAAAAACTACTCTAAAAAAATTTTAAGTTATTTTTATATCAGGCTTCAGAAAACCCTGAAAGTTTCAATTTTTGCATTTATGTTCGTACAGTATGATCTATAATCGTACAGTACAATCAGTTCAATTACAGCTCCATCCAGTACGAGTACAGATGAACAGTTATCAAAGTTTATATATATCATACTGTACGATATGTATATCGTACGAGATGATATTGTTGATTCGTATTATTCGTACAGGATAATCTGTGGGAAGATCCCTGGGATGAAAGAATTCATCTCTGCCAGTCGTCCAGCACTCCTTTAGTCATACAGTACGATTAGTGTGTTTCAGGATATCGTCCAGGACGAATAGAACAAAAATTCTTGGTTTCATCTGGTACGATCGATGGGACGAATGAAATCGTCTCTATCGGTCATCCAGCACTCCACTAGTTGTACAGTACGATTAGTTCATTTCAGGATATCATCCTGTACGATATGAATATCGTCCAGGACGAACAGAACAAAAAACCTTGGTTTCATCTGGTACGATCGATGGGATGAATTAAATCATCTCTGTCAGTCGTACGGTATGATATATTATCGTACAGTACGATCTACTTTTAAATAACGTTTATTTCCTGATTAGGGAGATAATTTTGGTAAGTATTCAATTAATCGTACAGTACGATAATAAACGTACAGTACGATCAGTTCAGGAAATCAAAATTAAGAACTTACCAAACTTATTCTGGCTGCTAGGGTTTCTCAATTTTACCTTATCGTACAGTACGATAGGTATCGTACAGTATGATTAGTTTATAAATTTAATCAGCTGAAAATTAGCCGTTAGCCTGTGTATTATTAATTAATCGTACAGTACGATATTAAATCATACAGTACGATATTCTTAAAAAAAATTTTAAACATTTAAAATAATTCTCCCCGTGTGTGTGCATGGTTGCTCCTTTCACATGCATGCTTCTGGGGCAGACTCAAGAAAAAAATAAAGAAATAAAAATTACAGACTTTTCAACATCCTATTCTACCCGGTTTGAGTCTCCAGTAACCTCGAGCAGTGTGCATCTGACCTGAAATGTTAGTGCTCATATACAAGGATTAAGCATTTGTAATCTAAAGGAAGTCTATATGGATTCAGTAAGTATTAGTTGTCACCATCAAAATTAAGTGCTCGGGATCCTGGATTTCAACACATCTCATATTTATTAAAACACCTTGGCTAATGATCATAACTATAGGGTTGTAAAAAACTAAAATTTAAACTCTCGCATTCTGACCAAAAAGTAATTTTCTATTTGTTTGATTATTTTATAGTTTAAGACTCAATTATAATCTCAACGTATTTGAGAAAAATATACCTTTCTCTTGGGATGATTTTATAAAATTCTCATTAATATGGAAGCTAATTATAGCTTATGAGTAATTATAGTTATTTTTTATTAAGAATATTAGGATTTTTGTGTAATGGGATCCTTATAGGAAAATATTCATTTTGGCTCCTAAGATATTTAACTCAATTAAGGTTCATTTTAGCTCAACAATATATCTTATATTCCATCAACATTAATCTTGGGACTCCTAGCATAAATTTGGGCATCTATTCAAATTACTATCATCATTTATCTTGGCGCCCTTGGAATAGATCAATTCCATGTTTCAAATCTCTATCATCATTAATCTCAATGCCTAGGGCCTCCATTAAGAAATTTTTTAATATTAGGAATATGATGGTTGTTTGATTGAAAAGCTGTCTTTTAAAAAGATTAATTTTCTTTGGGAGAATTTAATTTCTGAAAATTTAATTTTGAAATCAAACACTACATTATGAAAGATATATCACCTCAGAAGGCAAAAATGTCATTCCCTAATGGGTTCATATTACAAAACTATAGGTTCATCCTTATCGTCATAGCCAAATTCAGGAAAGAACTACATATGACCACAAAGGGTCAAAATGATATTTAATCTAGTATTCGACTACGATAATATGAATAAATGATCATTAATTTCATAATAAATATTGTGATAATAATACGATATATCTTCCTAGAGAAAGAAGATATTATTTATTATCAATCATTTGAAAATGATCTAGGTTCTAAATCTCTTACAAGCGCAAGCCCTCGTAGTTAATTACATCATAGGAAATAAGAACTCTTGATTAAAATAATAATTAAAAATCTATTTTTTAGATTCTCGAGGAATTATATCAATGGAAGTAAGGAAGGAATTTTAATTGGGATTGGATCAAATCAGAGAACTTAGTTTTAGAGATCAAAGGATGAGAGGTAAGAGGTACTTTAGAATTCTGAAATATTTCAGAAGCACCCCAGCCTATCCTAAGTGTTGGGCTTAAATTTTAGATTGAAAGGGATTTAGTTTAAGTTATCAATTTTATTAGAAAGTTAGGATTCAATTCCCGAAGGTTGAAGTTTTATAGTCTGAATCTGCCTCAGAACCTAAATCTAAATTGGACACTGAAAATTAGTAGCCTGAACCTAGCAAATGTAGTGTAAATCTGGACTTACCTAGGCCTAGATTGGGGAGCCAACTAACCACCTAGTCACTTAAAAATCATGAGTCCAATCACTTATGAAAGAGTGGTAGGTAAGTTGTTTAGTTAAGTTTGAAGAAGTGGAGCCGGCATCTAGAGCAGATCTTAATTATTCCCTTCATTGATGTAGGGTAAAATAAAGCTTAAAGTAAATGCAATTAAATTTTTAGACACTTTTAAGTTTGTATCTAATGTGATGCATGCTAATTGATTCGATGAATGCTTAAATCAAATATGAAGCAATTTTTTTAAAAAAGCTTAAAAATAGATTTTATCATAAAGATTGCATAACATTCCCCTTGATAGGACTCACCTTAATAGGTCAAGTGGCCTATCAAAATTCACATGCAGGGAGGTACCTAATAAGGATTTGAAGGTTAAAATATGAATACATGAAAGACTCTCCACGATATTGAGCTTACTTATTAAAGCATTAGAATTTTTATGTGAGCTTAAAAACTTTAAATTTTAATTAGAGTATAAAAAGTTTATTTGTACCCTCACGAGCCTTCGATAAAATTTTAAGCTAAATCAAAGATCGACATGTAAGCAAAAAGACTAAAAAAACATAAAATTTCTACTACACAATCAATATAAATCAATCAATTAAATTAAATATTTAAATTTAATATCCATGTGGTAAGTGCCACTTAATATTATAACCCAAAAATTAGAGAAAAAGCAAAGTTGTTAAGTACCACTAACAATAACCCATATTCTACTCCTAAGACTCAAGTGACTTTGAGAATGAGATTCTTCTCAGTCTTCACTTCTTCATCCTTCTGTGAACTCCTTGGATCTGTCGGGATTGGATATCCAAATGAAAAGAAACTCCCCCCCCCCCCCCCCCCCCGAAAGGAGTGTTTTCTTTCTCTTTAGATTTTCAAAGAATCCTAATCTGGATATCCAAATGAAGAGGTGTTGCAACTTAGTTTTCAAAACTATATTTTTATATATCATATAAGTTTTTGATGATACCAAAATATTATTGTATTGATTACTATTTCTCCTAATATTTATTCAATATATTTTATTTGTACTGCTTGTGTGTACTAATGTTTCAAGGAAATTATACTCCAGACTGCTGAAGACTTCAAGACATATTAGATTAGGGTTCTTGTAGTTAAAGTTTATAATTTTTCTATTTTTTTTAGTCTGAGAGAGTGTGATTGTAATTAGGTAAATGTACACACACATATTGGGGGAGTGATTCAAAAACTTAAATTTTAAAACTAATCATACTATACGATTTTGAATTATACTAGATGATTTGTCTTGGTAATTCCTTCCAAAATGAAGATAATCAAATCATGCTAGGAAAATTTTTAAGTAATATTCATACTATACTATTTTAGATTTATCATGTATAATCTATTTTTGTACAGATAATTTACAAAGTACAAAATGGTGTTTTCTATTCTTTACTTTTTACCGTATTTTTTATTTTCTGCATTTTTTATTTTCTGTGGTTGAAAAAATTATTTTTAGAAAATTATTACTATGCTCAAAGTATTTAAATTAATTTTCTAAATAACAAAAAAATTTTAAAATTACCAATTCACCCCCCTCTCGGTTAGCCTTGGGACAATTGCCTTAGGTTTAACAACCTACTTGGACTTTACAAGTGGTATCAGAGCCTATTTCAAAAATTAAGGTTTAGACAACTTTTTGAAAATCAATCATGGCTACTTTTGGAAACCGGAACACTCTTGAAGGATATTCGATCATTGGACCACCGTTGTTTGACAACATCCCTTTTAACTTTTGGAAAACACGTATGTCTACTTTTCTATAATCGCTTGACTATCGAATGTGGATTTTAGTACAGGAATGTTACGCTAGTCCCTTTAGACTTATTGATGGCATAAGAATTGAAACACCTTCTAATGATTGGACAGTAGAAGAAAAAGAACTAGCTTAGTTAAATATTAAATGTTTAAATAATTTTTTCTATGCACTGAAATCTGAGGACTATAAACATGTTTTAACCTATAAATCTAGAAAAGAAATATGGGATAGACTTTACATTACATATGAAGGAATAAAAGAGGTGAAATAATCCAGATTAAACATTCTTTTACATGACTATGAAATTTTTTGCATAAAATTGAATGAATCAATCTGTGACATGTATACTCATTTTATATAAACAATCACCTCATTGTATGCTTTAGGTAGAGAACTAATGAATTTAGATAAAGTAAATAAAATCTTACATTATTTACCTACTGCTTTTGATGTAAAGATAACCGCCATTACAGATTCAAAAGATTTAAATGTATATTCTATTGATAATTTGCTTGGATCACTGATTGCTTACAAGAAAGGAGTGACCCAAAGACAGATTGATGCAGGTGACATGCAGAAGGAGAAGAATATCACATTGAAAGTGGATGACTCAAAGTGTGATCAGTTATGGCCTAATGATGAAGATGATATTGCGCTCATGATGAGGCAATTCAAAATTTTTTTGAGAAGAAAGCGAAGGAGACGTCAGCAACGGAATAAAGATAAGTTCCACAAAAATGTAAAAGCTTCTAATGATGTAATTTATTATGAATGCAGGAAGCCTGAACATATCAAATCTGATTGCCCTAATCTTAAAGCCAATCCTATCAAGGAGAAGATTGAGGATAAAACCAATGTAAGGAAGGGCAAGAAGAGACTATAAAGAGCATTCTGGGCATCCTCAGCATCAGATACCTCAAAAATAGAAGTAGAGGAAGAAGTCACTAACTTGTGCTTAATGGAAAACAACCTTGATCACTCGGATCAAGAGAAGGTATGTGATTTATCCTATGATGAATTATTCAAAGCTTCTGAGAAAATCCATATTGCATATAGGAAACTCAAAAAGTTGCATGTTAAGTTGAACATAAAATTTTTGAATTTACAAAAAAAGCATAAAATCCTTAGGAACGATCACATATCAATTGATAGCAACCACATTAGCTTAATGGATGAATTCGATGATTTGAATAAAATGCAAGAACTATTGAAATTATCAAAGATTGAACTTAAAAATGATTGTAAAGTTTTTATGGAAGAAGCTAAATATAGAGAAAATGATTTGAGAATGGAAATTTTAATGTTGAAAAATAGGAACAAATATCTAGAATTAAAAATGAAGGCTATTATGGAAAATAGAACGACACCCACAGTACTTGAGCAATCTATGACCCTAAGCAAAAGGATACAAGTTCAAAACCTAGGAAGAGACATTATAACTCATATAGATTAAGAAACACTTTTCCTGGAGTAAAATATCTTTCATGTGGAATGATAGGACACATATCCCACACTTGTACAATTCATAGTAGAACACACCTAATGTGGAGACCAAAGATTCATAAATCACAGTATATCACACATGCATCTAGTTTATTATTGCCAAGAGGTGAATCCAAACTTGTTTGGGTTCCCAAGTCTAACATTTAATCTTTTTATAAAAATGTTCTCATATAAGGCCACGTGAGAGTATTTGGTATCTAGACAGCAGATGTTCAAAGCATATGATTGGAGATGTAAATCAGTTTATATTGCTGGAAGACAGGAATGGAGGCAAGGTAACACTCGGAGATAATACCACTAAGAGAGTAATAGGTACATGTATGATTGGCAACAAAAATAATTTTTTCATTGAAATATATTATTGGTTGAAGGCTTAAAACATAACTTATTGAGTATTAGTCAGCTTTATGATAAAGGTTATAGTGTTAACTTTTTTCAGATAAGTTATATTATAAGTCAAAATGGAATTGATATATTGCATGGAAATAGGGTAAATAATGTATACATGCTTGACTTAAATTTTATAAAATCATCTAATGCTTTTTGTTTCAAAATAATCACTGATAAATCATGGTTATGGCATAGAAGACTTTATCACGTAAGCATGAAAAATCATAGGAAGATTACCTAGAAAGAGTTGGTTAGAGGGATACCCAAGTTAGACTTTACTAAGGATCAACTGTGTGATGCACGTCAATTAGAAAAGTAGGTGAAGTCATCCTTTTATTCAATTAAAGATCTTAGAACTAGCAAACCACTAGAAGTCATACACATGGATCTTTTTGGACTTGTTAGCACAATAAGTCTAGGAGGTAAAGTCCTTAGATTTGTAATTAATGATGATTTTTAAAGATTTTCTTTGGTCAAATCTTATTTTATAAAAGTGAATCATTTGAAGAAATCAAAAAAGTTTATACATGGATCCAGAGAAAGCTAGGGTGTAAAATTTTATCAATTTAAAGTGATCATAGAGGAGAGTTTAAAAATGAAAATTTTAAAGATTTTTATTAAGAATAAGAAATTGATCACAACTTTTCAGCACCAAGGACCCCATAGCAGAATGGTGTAGTCGAAAGAAAGAACAGAACATGTATAGAAGCCACTAGAGCCATATTGGCTGAATATTCACTTCCAAAATATTTTTGGGCTGAAGCGGTTAGTACAGCTTGTTATGTTCTGAATAGGGTGACCATTAGATCCAAGTTGAATAAAACACCCTTTGAACTTTTTAAGGGTAGAACACCAAATCTTTCACATCTGTATGTTTTTTGATGTGAGGTATTCATTCATAATAATGGCAAAACTCGTTTAGAAAAATTTGATCCTAAATCTGATGAATGAGTTTTTATGGGATATTCTAGTGTTGGTAAATCCTATAGGGTTTTTAATAAGAGAACCTTGGTAATTGAAGAGACCACACATATAGTTTTTGATGAATCTGGCATTTCAGAAGAGCCAAGTTTGCAAGAAGATCATATTGAAGATATCTCCCAAGAAATTGAAAAGATAAATTTGGAAGAAAATGTTGAGAGGGAAAACCCTTTTCTTAGAGAATGGAAATTTTCTAAGATTCGTCCTAAAGAAATGATTTTAGGTGAACCTAGTGTGGGTGTTAGAACTAGGCATGGACTTAGCAAGGAAGTGAACCATTCTGACTTTATAATAATGAGTAAACCCACTAATATAAATCAAGCACTTCCAAATGAATTTTGGATTTTTGCCATTCAAGAAGAATTGAATCAATTTGTCAGAAATGATGTTTGGGAATTCATTGAAAGGCCTAAGGATCAAAGTGTTATTGGAACTAAGTGGGTGTTCAAAAATAAAATGAATGATTCAGGTGTTGTGATTAGAAACAAGATAAGATTGGTGGTCAAGGGGTATAATCAAATATAAGAAATTAATTTTGAATAAACTTTTGCCCCTATAGCCAGACTTGAAGCGATAAGGGTATTGCTAGCCTTTACCTATTTTAAAGGTTTTAAATTGTATCAAATGGATGTTAAATATGCCTTTCTTAATAGGGTGATATAAGAGAATATTTATGTTAAGAAGCCTCCAGGTTTTAAAAATTCAAAATTCCCTAATCATATGTTTAAATTGAAAAAGGCATTGTATGGACTAAAATAGGCACCTAGGGCTTAGTATGACAGGTTAAGCAATTTCCTATTAGAAAGATCATTTGTTAAAGGATGTGTGGACACCACTCTCTTCTTAAAAAGGGTAGGAGATGACATACTCATTATTCAAATATATGTTGATGATATCTTATTTGGATCTACCAATAAAAATCTTTGTGATGAATTTTTAAAGACAATAAGTAGTGAATTTGAGATGAGTTTAATGAGAGATTTGAGTTAATTTCTTGGTTTTAGCATTAAGAAATAGGAGGATGGGATATTTCTGAGTCAGTCAAAATATATTAAGGATATCCTCAAGATATATGAGATGGATAGTGCCTAACTAGTACGTACACCAATGAGTTTCTTAGTGCAGTTAGATATAGACTCTAAGGGAAAATCTGTTGTTCAAAAGAAATTTAGAGGAATAATTGGATCACTGCTTTACTTAACTGCTAGTAGACCAAATATCATATTTAGTGTTTATTTATTTGTTAGATTTCAAGTTGATCTAATGGAATCACATCTGACTGCTGTTAAGGGAATTTTAAGATATCTTTTGAGAACTCAAAAATTAAGGATTTGGTATCCAAGGAATAGTTCTTTTTTTGAAATCATTGGATATTCTGATTCAAATTTTGTAGGATGTAGAGTTGATCAAAAAATTATATCTAAAACTTATCAATTCATAGGAAACTCTCTAGTTTCTTGGTGTAGCAAAAAATAAAATTCAATAGCCCTTTCTACTGCTGAAGCAGAATACATTACCTTAGATAGTTATGTGGCACAGGTTCTTCGGTTAAAATAATAGTTGATTGACTTAGGATTTTTTATTAGCACTATTCTAATTTTTTATGATAATACAAGTGCCATATGCATTTCAAAGAATCCTATTCAACATTCTAGAACTAAGCATATTAATGTTAGGCATTACTTCATTAGAGATTATGTAGCTAAAGGAAAAATTGAATTACAGTATATTGCTATGAAGAATCAACTTACAAATATTTTCATAAAACCACTAGCTTTTGAAATGTTTAGTACCTTAAGAATCAAATTAAGTGTGATTGATCATAATGCTTAAATTGAATATGTACAAAATGAATTTGTAATATATTGGCGTGTTTGTTTATTTTCTTAGGTTATTTGTCAGAGTTTGTATGTTTGAATATTTTCTTTTATTTTTATTTGTTTTTGGCTATTTTTCTTTTGTTAATTTTGTGTTTCTCATTATTTTTGTTTTACTAGTAGCATGTTATTGGATCTTAGGGGATTAATGTTTGAAAAGGTTCTCAGTTTATAATGTATTCTAAGTTTACCCTTCATAATGTATGAATTTTATAGCATGTACATGGTATTTTTTATTATTGAGCATGCATGACTATATTTTTAATGAAATCATACTGTACGATGACGTATTTTTACTGTCTGATTGATTAATTTTCATCTGTACGATTGGGAATACTATTTTTCAAAAAATCATATATTTACTACAGATTGTACGTATGAAATCCCATTTCATCTATACGGTCCAGTTGTCAATTTTTTATGTGGACGAACCTAACCATCATGAAATAATCTTTAATATTCTTATCATCCCGGATGAACACCTGTTCGTCTGTACGATCATGTGGTCAAAAAGCCTGTGCAAAATGACTCCTTAGAAGTGGCAGTTTACAAAAATTCGTTTCATTTTTGGTCATTTCTGTTCGTAAGTACAAAATATTTTTCATCACGTATGACTTAAAAATTGTACATATGATCTGAATTTTGTATTGTATGATAGGTCATTCTTCTTTAAATCGAAAGGTCTTGGATAAGTTTTTCTTCACATTATGTTATGTTTCCAAACCTTCTCGAGTCCAGACCTTAGGAATAGCTAGCAATAGCAAATGACCTCAAACTTCTAAGGGCTCATCCTCTCGATCTAGTAGGGATGATGACTTTCTTTCTAAGGAAAATGTGGAAGCCTTCTTTAGGTATGTTAGAGCCATGATTACCCCTTCTAGACTCCTAATCCAGAGTGACATTCACTTTTCTGTCATGCCTCTATTTGCCTCAACCCAATTTTCCTTTGTCCTTACCCTCATTGATGCCTACAATTGTGAAACCTTTCAAATATTCCTTGTAAATATGAAAATGAATCAAGATCATACTAGGATGACATCTTTTGTGTTTAAGCAATGAGTCAAGATAACCAAGGAAGATCTAGGAAATGTTCTTCACCTTAGGACCGTAGGAGTTAGTGCACATATAATGACCTTGAGAGAAGATTATGATTAGACGGATGTAAACCTAACTCTTAGAGGTGTTGAACAAGTTAGTCATCTTCCTCATGTATATACCCTAAACCAGAATGCTAGGATTATCTAGCATATTTTGAGAACCTCTATAATTCTAAGAGCTGGTGATCGTATAAATATGACTCCTCTCTTGTCAACTGTCACATACCTGATTATGACTAAAACTCCTATTGATGAAGCCCAATTAGTCATGGACTACATCTACAAACTTTTTGATATTGGAATGCCTCATAATAGGAGAAAAAAATGGTGGCCTTAGGACACCTGATTACCTACATTCCGGAAAAGAAATACAACTAGATCCATCTTGAACCTCCAAATGAACTTTCTGTATACTTTATTAAGACCTCTTTTCATGCACTCTTTAGGCGGGATCAAAGTTCTGAAGGAGAAGATTCTGAGGAAAAAGGAGGAGCCCCTACACCTGCACCTGCACCTAGACCCGATCAAAATTTCTACCAAGAAATGGTCCAGCATTTTGACAGACTGGAAACTCACTTTGATCAATGCTTTGATCAAATTAAGAGTCACCTGAATGAGCAAGATGTAAGATACAACGAGGATATGGGTTGGATCCGAGGGTAATTAGACTTGGTCAATATAAATGTAGATACAATTAATAGCTACTTTATGACATTCAACCCTCATCCACCTCCACACGAGGGTCCCTCTAATTTTTAGTTATGATCTTTCTAGTCTACTTGTTGTAATGTTCTATTTTGATTTCTTGTGATGGTGTTTTTATGTTGTGGTTCTTCTGGCTTTTAGTTGATGTACTGGGTGAATGTGTTGGCTTTCCCATGCTATGATTCGTGTTTGGTTTTTTTCTTAGATTATTTATTGATGATGTGATGTATAAATGTAAGTTTTAAAAGTGATAAATGAATTGATGTTTCTGACTTGATGTGAAATTTCTCGTCTTCAAATATTTTATGTTTTTAAAGTTAAATCATTTATAGTTAATCAGTAGAATTGAATTTTGAATTACCTTGCCATAAAAATTAATTTCCTTATAAAATTTAATCTCTCAAAATTTTAAATTACATTATTACTGGATATAGATTAGAAAATTAATTTCATGTTCTTATAGATAAGTATTATTTAGCTAAAATTGTTGCAAAGCATATGTTTTATTTTTATTAAATTTCTTTTTTAATGTGTTTATATTTGTTAATTATTAGAATTTGTGATAAAAATCTATTGATATTGGAAAGACTAAAAATTTTAAAAGATGCACAAAGCATGTCAAATAAAAAGATGCGCAATATTCGCCAAAGTCAAAAGAGGCATAAAATAAGCCAAAACTGAAAAGATGCACAAAGTGTGCCACAAAATATTGAAAAGATGGGCAATGTTGCAAATTAAAAAATTCTTACTGGTTTTTTCATTGTCATTCTATCTCTTATACAAATCTATATAATTGGCAATTATCTTCACTATTGAATAAGAAACTGATTAATCTTAATTTCATATTTTTACAATAATTATGTTTATTTGATTTGTTTAGAATAAACTCTAAACCTAGTTGACTTTTCTTATCTTAGTTGTTCTTTGATTTAAAATTTGAGTTTTTAATTTTAAAATTAGGGAGTTAATATTATATTTATAATTACGTTAATTTTTTTTTTCCTTTTCAACTATTATGTTTTAATATTCAAAACCTATCTTTTCAAGAGGCACTTCCCTTTTTGTTGTTGTCAAAAGGGGGAGTCATGATATTGTTTGATGTTTATTATTTGATGTTTTTGTTTGATGTTTTATTTTTTTTTGTATTGTGTTATTGTGTGTGTTATATGTTGTTTATGGTTTTGGCTTTGATTGTTTATGGGTTTTGGCTTTGATTATTTTTGTTTTTTTTTGTTTTGATTTTCATTGGAATCCCTGTTTTAAACTAGTCATTCATTTAGGGGGAGGTTAGGAGAGAAATTTGCTTAAGTGTTAACTCAAACAATAATTATTTTTCCATCATAAAAAGGGAGAGATTATTGCAACTTAGTTTTTAAAACTATGTTTTTATATATCATGTGAGTTTTTGATGATACCAAAATATTATTGTATTGATTACTGTTTCTCCTAACATTTATTGGATATATTTTATTTGTATTGCTTGTGTATACTAATGTTTCAGGGAAATCATACTCCAAACTGTCGAAGACTTTAAGATAGGTTAGATTAGGGTTCTTGTAATTGAAGTCTATAATTTTTCTATTTTTTCTTGAGTATGAGAGAGTGTGATTGTAATTGGGTAAACATGCATACACACACTGGGGGAGTGATTCAAAAACGTAGATTATAAAATTAATCGTATTGTATGATTTTTAAATCATACTACATGATTTGTCTTGGTAGTTCCTCCCAAAATGAAGTTAATCAAATCATGCTAGGAAAATTTTTAAGTACTATTCGTACTGTACGATTTTAGGTTCATCATGTACGTTCTATTTTTGTACGAATAATTCACAGAGTATGAAATGATGTTATCCACTTTCATACCTAGAAAAATATGATTTGATTGAACTGATCGTACTGTACAAAGTTGGTTTGTCCTGGACATATGTCAGAGTATGAAATAAGGTTCATTCCTATTCGTACAGTACAAACTCAACAATTTCTGAACTGATTGTATTGTATGAAGTTGGTTTGTCTTGGATGTCGATCAGAGTAGAAATCAAGTCCATACCCATTTATCTCATACAAAATCAATAATTTTGAACTGATCATACTGTACGATGTTGGTTTGTACAGACATCTATTAGAGTATGAAATTAGGTTCATACAGCATCATACATCACTTTTTAAATTATTTGTACGTATGAAGTATGATTGTACTATACAATCTAAGTCCGTTAAACTTAAAATTTTTAGTTTTCAGGACTATTTTTCTTATTCTGTGCATATAAGGGTCCTAAAAACTGACTCTCAAAAATCTTGCTACAAATTTCTCTTGGGTGGGCCTTAGGAGTGTGTTTGGGAGAGTGTTTTGAGATTAAAAAGTGAGAGATCTTATGACAGGGATTTATGAGGGATTCATAAAGTTTCCCAACAGTAAGGAACGCTTGTTTGTTCTTCATAGTTCTTCCCTACTTCCTTGAAGACTCTTGAGAGAGGATAATCAAATGAGATTCGGTACTCTGCTGTCACCAGGAGGGTGAAAAAGGAGGTCGGTACTCTGCCATCATCAGGTGGATAAAAAATGACGTCGGTACTCTGCCATCACCAGGAGAGTGAAAAAGGATGTTGGTACTTTGCCATCACCAGGAGGGTGAGAAAAGACGGTGGGTTCTCTTTCTTCACTAGGAGGGTGAAAAAAAATGACGGTTCTCTGTCACACCGGGTTGGTGGAAGAGAGGTTTTTATAAGGGCTTCTCCGCCTTACTGTGGGGGCTAAAGGAGAGTCACTAGTGTTTACTGCAATACCTAGAGAAGGAGTCTCCAAGGAGTGGACGTAGGCCTAGTTGGACCGAACCACTATAAAATCTAATGTCTTCTATTCTTTACTTTTTATTGCCTTTTTATTATTTACATTTTTCATTTTTTGTGGTTGAAAAATTATTTTTAGAAAATTTATTGCTATGCTCAAAATATTTCAATCGATTTTCTAAATAACCAAGAAAATTTTAAAATTACTAATTTACCCCCCTCTTGGTTAGCCTTGGGACAATTGCCTTAGGTTTAACAACCTACTTGGACTTTAAAAGAGGGACTCGCCCTAGGGGATGTCAACCTTCTCTTTAGAATCCAAATTGGACATTTAATATCCCCTTTTAAAACACTTTTATAACTCAAATATAGTCAAATTACATTAGAATTAAATTTAAAATTTAAAGACAAATAACCTGTAAGATTATCCTAGGAATTTAATATTTAAATAATCCCAAGTAGTTAATATTTATTAAAATACTTAAAGCTTAATCACAGCCACCCTTGGTCATGCTCTTTTAATTTAAAGGGGAGCTTTTGTCTGCACATCACTTGCAGAAAACTTATTAATTTTAAAGCATAATTTTGTGCCCCCTTTATTTTAATTGACCTGTATGAGCATGGCCACATGCATAAAATTATATTAATATTTAAATCATTCATAACCTAGGGATAATCTAATGCTCATCACATCAATACATAGATTAAAAAAATAATCACATTAATTAATTACATATAACAACCAGCATGTAGTGAAAGCTCAAAAAACCCGGCACACAACAATAGAAAAATAGAACACCGAACTAGCCTAAGACTATAATTTGTTGCCTAGCAAACCATTTGAAGTGTGTGAGGTAGGCTATGGGGGTTTGGATATGTCATATGTAGGATAATTTGTTAAAGTTGTCAGATGTTCTAGTCGGTTGAAAAGCTTAAGAAGGAATTTAGTTAAAGTTTAAATATTAATGGTTTAAAGTTAATTTTAAAGTGTACTTTAAATGTTAAATGGTTACCACCTTTGCTGCTCACCAAAGTCGTAAAATTTATTTCAACTTCCTCAGGACTAAGTTAATAGCCTCGTAAGCCCAGGTTATCTAGTGGTAATCGGTATATTAAGTTAATTTAATTGGTTAAAGCTTCAAGGATTAATAAATTTTAATTAAATTGATTAGTTGCTAGTTTTAAAGTTGGAATAAAGTTTTTTGGATTTTTAAATTAAATATTGATTTTCTAGAATTTTTGAATTATTTAAATGCATTAATTAAAGGGGTCAAAATTTGAATTTTTGATTAAGGTTAATTTCTAAAAAGTTGATATTTTTTAAAATATTATACCTTAGGATGAGTAATTAAACTATAAGTTTACTGGAATTAAATTTGTCTACATTTAGTTATGAATTTTTAAAGTTTTGACTTAATTTTGACTAAAAGTTAACCAAAAAGTTGACTTTTTAAATTTGAATTATTTCTAGCAGTTTGTTATTTTTTAAGAGATAGTAAACATAAACTATAACATAATTAGTGAAAAATTAGAACATAATTATTCACTAATCCTTCTCGAAAAAATCTATTCAATTAAGCTTAACCTATGTTTAAAATTTCATGATCAATCAAAGCCCTCAAGTGATCAACATGTTACGAATTTGGTTTCAAGAACTATGATTTTGATGATAGCAAGCATTTCTATTTCTTGTTGACTGTCTAATTTTTCAGGTCCGCAGGATCAATTGCATGTTCAAGCCAATTCAAGAACGAGTCAGTCTGTATTGTAATTCAGGGCCAATGTACTGGTTTTTATCTTTATTGAGTCAATGTAATGTAAAGGATCCCCTAGCTAAGTAACCTTACACACACACACTCAGGGGGAGTTTTTAAGTGATTTAGTTTTTTTTTGTACCATCATACTGTACGATGTGTACATCGTACTGTATAATTTATGATTAATTTTTAGGCTTAAGGCTAATTCTGAGAGGTTAATTTTGAGAACTAATTGTACTGTACGATTCTGATCGTACTTTACGATTGGAAAAACCCTAGTCACCAGGCCTGTTTTGGTAAGATTTAAATTTAGAGTTTTTGAATGAATCATACGGTACGATGGAAATTGTATTGTACGATCATCTAAAATTTTACCAAAATTATTCCCCGTAATCAGGCAATTAAATCTTGGTTTCTTAATTATACTTAATCGTACTATACGATGTCAATCGTATAGTACGATGGTCAAAGATGATTTTGGATCATCCCCTAGATTGTACCAGATGAAATCACGATTTTTATATTGATCATCCTGGATGATTTTTATATCGTACCGGACGATGGACTGAAATGAACTAATCATACTGTACGAAGCATACAGTGCAGGATGATAGTCAGAGATAAATTTAATTCATCCCAAAGATCAACCTGTTTGAACAGTTGAGAATAAGTTTATCATATTGTACTATCTATGGATCGTACTGTACGATGTTCGTAAATTTTGTGAACTATCAAATTGCATTCGTACTGGATGACACTATTTTTGAAGTGATTGTACTATACGATATTCGATCGTATTGTATGATCGGCATCATCAAATTGAATTTTGGGGCACTTTTTGAGCCCTCCTTTAAAAGATCTCTTTAGTTCAACTGTTGAGATATTTAGCCACTTTTCTTTCCAGAGAAATCTTGAGAGAGAGAGAGCTTGGGAGAGAGAGAGAGGATCTTATGAGGGGGAGTTTATGAGGGATTAACAAAGGTTGCTCCAAGCAAGGATCAGGGTCATGATCTCTGTTCATCATCTCTCGTCTTGTTGGTGTTTTCTGTGGGAGGATCATTCGCAAGAAGATCCGGGTTTTCTGCCCGTTTCAGGAGGAAGCGAAAGGAGTTCAGGTTCTCATCCTGCTTCAGGAGGAAGTGAAAGGAGTCTGGGTTCTCTGCCTGCTTCAGGAGGAAGCAAAAGGAGCTTAAGTTCTCTGCCTCCCCGGGTTGATGGAAAGGAGTTTTATACAGGCTTCTCCGCCTTACTGTGGGAGCAGAAGGAGAGTTACTTTTGTGTTAGTGCAATACCCGGAGGGGAGGCTTCGGGGAGTGGATGTAGGTCAAGTTGATCGAACCACTATAAAATCTGGTATGCTCTTTCTGATTATTTTCTACACTTTATTTTTCTGTTATTATATGCTTGGGTGAAATCTGTAGTTGATCTTTTCATTTCTATGTTTTTATTTATTTCTACTGCAAATTATCAAAAAGATCTTTCCTATTGCTCACGAATTTTTTACATAACCAATTCACCCCCCCTCTTGGTTAGCCTCGGGACTAGTTCATCAGGGCTTATCATCCCTATCGAACTTTCAAGTGATATCAGAGTGGGATTCAAAAATTAAGTTTAAAACTTATAAATTTGATCTATGGCTAACTTTGGTAATCATAATACTGCTGAAGGTTATTCAATTACACGCCGGCCATTATTTGATAACATACCTTTTTATTTTTGGAAAACTCGCATGTCCACTTTTCTTCAATCTATAGATTATCGCATGTGGATGCTTGTTAAGGATGGCTATGAGCCACCTTTTAGAATGATTAATAATGTTAAAATTGAACTGCCTTTCACTGATTGGATTTTTGATGATCGTGACAGCCTAACTGAATGCCAAATATTTGAACTATTTTTTCTGTGCCTTAAAATCTGAGGATTACATGCATTTTTCTACTTGTATAACTGGTAAAGAAATTTGGGATAGATTGTTAATCACCTATGAAGGTACAACTGAAGTCAAATAGTCTAGGTTAAACATATTGCTTCATGACTACAAACTTTTTCACATGAAACCTACTAAATCTATTTCTGAAATGTATACGAGGTTCACTTAAATTGTCACTTCTTTGCATGCTTTAGGAAGAGAACTTATAAACTATAAAAAGGTGAACAAAATTTTGAGATGTTTGCCTTCTTCGTTTAATGCTAAGATAACTACAATTATTGAATTAAAAGATTTGAATAATTATTCTTTTGATAACTTACTTGGGTCACTCATTGCTTACGAGCAAGGAGTGAACCAAAGATAGCTTGATGCGGGTGAGAAGAAGAAGAAGAAGAAAACTGTGGCGCTGAAGGCCAACGATACTGACACTGACTCTTCCGGGTCTGATAGCGATGATGTTTCCTTAATCAATAGGCAATTCAAAAGCTTTCTAAGGAACAAACATAAGAACTTTCAGAAGCGAAATAAGGGTAAGTACAATAAAAATTTTAAAGGTTCATCTGATACTATTTGTTTTGAATGCAGGAAGCTTGGACACATTAAGGCTGATTGTCCTACACTTAAAGCTCACACAAGTAAAGAGAAGGGTGAGGAGAAACCCAAGTTCAGGAAGGACAAGAAGCAGATTTAAAAGGAGTTCTAGGCAGATTCTACATCCGACTCCTCTGAGACTGAAGCTGAAGAGGAGGAAACTAACTTGTGTCTGATGGCTGATGATCATCCTGGTCAGTCTGATCAGGAAGAGGTATGTGAGCTTACTTACGATCAATTATTTGAAGTGTCTTAAAGAACTCAAGCATCGTATAGAAAACTTAAGAAATTATATGCTGGCCTGAAATTGGATTTTTTAACCTTGCAAAAAGAGCATGATTCTGTAGTTAAAGATCATTCCACACTTGACAGCAATCACATGTCTTTACTTGATGAGTTTGATGAGTTAAACAAAAAGTATTCTGATTTAGTTATTGAGCATGATTTATTAAAAACCTCACATGTTGATTTAGAAAGAGCTTTTAAAGAATTAGACAACATGGTATGTGAAGTGGAGAGTAGTAGGGGAGCATTAAAATTTGAAATTGCAAGTTTGAAGAAAGAAAATGAATTTCTAAAAGTAAAAATTAGTGCTTTTGAGAATTATAAAATATCTCCTACTTTTGCATAGTTTTATGCTCCTCCACCTTTTGAAGAATCTGTTTCAAAATCATCAAAGCATGTTTCATACAAATCTAGGAAGAGGCACTATCACCCACGTAGATTAGTTAACCCTTTACCTTGTGTTAGATGTTTTTCTTGTGGCATGTTAGGACACATCTCCCACACCTACACTGTTCACCGTAGTACACATTGGGTGTGGAGGCCCAAATTGCCTGTTTTACAGCACAACACACATGCATTGCATTCTTCTTTTCATAAGAAGGAACCCAAACCTGTTTGGGTTCCTAAATCTGACATTTGATGATTTTGTATGTGTGCTCTCACACAAAACCTCGTGAGAGTATGTGGTACCTGGACAGCGAATATTCAAGACACATGACCAGAGATGCAAATCTGTTCTTTTTGCTAGAGGACAGGGCTAGAGGCAAGGTTATACTTGGAGACAACACCACCAGGAGGGTGGTAGGTTCAGGTATAATTGGTGATTCAAAGAATTTTATGATTGATAATATTTTGCTTGTAGATGGATTGAAATATAACCTACTGAGCATCAGTCAACTCTGTGACAAAGGATACAACATCAAATTTCTGCCCATTTGCTGCATTTTAAGCTTAAATGACAAAATTATTTTGTAGGGATAAAGGATCAATAATGTCTACATGCTGGATGTAAGTTGCTTTAAAGCTAATGTTTTAATTTGCTTAAAAACTGCTACTGATGAGTCTTGGTTGTGGCACAGGAGATTATGTCATGCCAGTATGAAAACCCTTAGGAGAGTCACCCAAAAGGACTTAGTTAGAGGTGTCCCCAAGCATAAGTTCACTAAGGACCACCTGTGTGATGTCTGTCAATTAGGGAAGCAAGTCCAGTCCTTCTTTCACTCTGTTAAGGACAGTAGCACCTCTAGACCATTAGAAGTCCTTCACATGGATCTCTTTGGACCAATTAGCACTGCCAGCTTAGGGGATAAAGTCTATAGTTTTATGATTGTTAATGATTACTCGATGTTCACTTAGATTAAATTTTAATCACATAAATCTGAGTCATTTGATGAATTTAAGTCCTTCTCCACTTGGATTCAGAGGAAGTTAGGTTATGAGATCTTGACTATTCATAGTGATCATGGTGGAGAGTTTGAAAAATATGAAGTTTGGAACTTTCTGTGAGGAGCAAGGGATTAGTCATAATTTTTCAGCTCCTAGGACCCATCAACAGAACGGGGAGAGCCATGCTTGCTGAGTATTCACTTCCAAAATACTTTTGGGCTGAAGCTGTGAACACTGCCTATTACATGCTGAATAGGGTGAATGTTAGATCTAATCTAAATAAGACACCTTATGAGATCATTAAGAGTAGAACTCCAAACCTATCCCACCTTTATGCCTTTGGCTGTAAGGTTTTCATTATGAATAATGGAAAATCATCCTTAGGAAAGTTTGACCCCAAATCTGATGAAGGAGTGTTCATAGGCTATTCTAGTGTGGGGAAATCCTTTAGGGTGTTTAATAAAAGGACTTTGGTGGTGGAAGAGACAACTCCTGTGGTGTTTGATGAATCTAATCCGAAGGTGACTAGAGTTGAGGAAGAAGAAGCGGTAGAGGAGATTACCCAAGGAGTTAAAAATGCAAATCTGGAGGAAAGGGTAGAACCTCAAAACACTTTGCCTAGAGATTGGAGATATTCTTCAAGTCATCCTAAAGAATTGATCTTAGGAGACCCTTCTGAAGGTGTTAGAACTAGGCCTAGGAAGGAAGTAAACCATTCTGCCTTTATCTCAATGATTGAACCCACCAACATCAATCAAGCCCTTTCTGATAAATTTTTTATCTTAGCTATGCAAGAGGAACTGAATCAATTTGTAATGAACGATGTTTGGGAATTAGTAGAAAGACCTAGGAATCAAAGTATAGTGGGAACCAAGTGGGTCTTTAAGAATAAGATGAATGATTCTGGTGTGGTGGTTAGGAATAAGGCAAGATTGGTGGCTA
Organism: Dendrobium chrysotoxum; assembly: GCA_019925795.1. Classification (NCBI taxonomy): domain Eukaryota; kingdom Viridiplantae; phylum Streptophyta; class Magnoliopsida; order Asparagales; family Orchidaceae; genus Dendrobium; species Dendrobium chrysotoxum. Next base: position 23,190,488 of record CM034307.1, on the reverse strand, counting down.
AGGGATACAATCAAATTGAAGGGATTGATTTTGTGGAGACCTTTACCCATGTAGCTAGATTGGAAGCCATTAGGGTGCTACTAGCCTTTGCCTATTATAAGGGATTTAAGCTGTTTCAAATGGATGTCAAGAGTGCCTTTTTAAATGGGGTAATAAAAGAGGATATTTTTGTAGAACAAATCCCAAGTTTTGAGAGTTCCCAATATCCAAATCATGTTTACAAATTAAAAAAGGCCTTATATGGATTGAAACAAGCACCCAGAGCTTGGTATGAGAGGCTTAGCACATTTCTGTTAGAAAGAGAGTTTGTTAAGGGGAGCATAGACACCACCCTTTTTTGAGAAGAGTAAGGGATGATTTACTCATTATCCAGATCCATGTTAATGATATAATTTTTGGATCTTCTCATAAACAATTATGTCATGAGTTTTTTAAAAACAACGAGTAAGGAGTTTGAGATGAGTATGATGGGAGAATTGTCCTACTTTTTGGGGTTTAGTATAAGATAAATGGATGATGGAACCTTTCTCAATCAATCTAAACACACTAAGGACATTTTGAAGAAATATGAAATGGATAAATCCAAGCCAATCAACACTTCTATGAGCTCCTCTATTCTGTTAGATAAGGATTCAAGTGGAAAATCTATTGATCAGAAGAGGTATAGAGGAATAATTAGATCACTGCTTTACCTGACTGCTAGCCGACCTGATATTATGTTTAGTGTTTGTCTTTGTGCTAGGTTTCAAGCTGATCCTAAAGAGTCCCACCTGATTGCTGTTAAGAGAATTCTTAGATATCTTTTAGGAACCCCAAACCTAGGAATCTGGTACCCTAGGCACAACACTTCTTTTGAGATTATTGGATATTCTGATTCTGACTTTGCAAGGTATAGAGTGGATAGAAAGAGCACTTCTAGAACTTTCGAATTCATAGGACAGTCTTTAGTCTCCTGGTCCAGTAGAAAATATAACTCAGTTGCACTTTCCACTATTGAAGTTGAGTACATTGCCTTAGGAAGTTGTGTGGCCCAAGTCCTTTTGTTGAAGTAATAAGTTTTGAATTTAGGATTACCTGTTGGCACAATTTCTATTCTATATGATAATACTAGTGCCATCTACATTTTTAAGAATCCAATCCAATATTATAGAACCAAACACATTGATATAAGGCATCACTTTATTAGGGGCCATGTTATAAAAGGGGACATTAAGCTACATCATGTAGCAACTGAAAATTAGCTGGCTGACATATTTACTAAACCACTGGCCTTTGACTCATTCAGCATTTTGAGGACCAGGTTAGGTGTGATTGATATAAATTCTTGATTCTGATGACTGATGATTTCTGAGTTTTTCCATTTTTTTATTCTTATTTTATTTCTGTTAGTCTTTTGATTTGATTATCTGTTTCCTATTTTATGTTTAATCAGTGCTGATTTTCTTCTTACTTTTTGCTATTTTTCTGATTTGAGCATTTATTTTGATGAGATTTCCTACTTCTTTTTTATTCACTATTTTATTTCTTTAAAAAATCATGTCAATGCTCACTACTGTTGATAAACTAAATTTTTGACTGAAAATTTTGCCTTATTTTTGGTTTGGAAGCTTGTAAGCAGTGATTGATTCCGCTGGATTTATTAAAGAGAAGAAACATTGATGATTATTTTTCTTCCTCTAACTCCTTTAATGGTGTATTGTCTCTTTTGGATAAAAATCTTCTTCAAAATTAAAAAGTTGGTTTTTGAAATAGAGATCTATTTTATCTTTCTACAGTAATCTACCTCATATGAATATTATTTTCAAAATTTTGAGTCATTGTTATGATTTTTTGAACCAAGTGATTGCACTTATCATATGATGTAGGGTTTTTATTTAGTGAATTACTCTTCCTTATTGTAGAGAGTGAGTTTTATCGTCTCTTATGTCTTGAAGGTAATTTCACAGCTGAGATTTTTTAACGATTTTGAAAGGGAGAAAGCTTACAAAAGATGCGTAAAGAGCGCCACAATGAAAAGAGGCACAAAATTAGCCCAAACTGAAAAGATCCGCAATGTCGCCAAAAATTGAAAAGATACACAAAGTGTATCAAAAAATCAAAAGATGCGCAAAGTGCCAAATAATTTGAAAAAGAGGCACAAAATGAGCCCACAAAGAAATAGGCTTTCTTCCCTTTCGAATCTTTAAATGTCTTAGAAAAATCCATGCACCACTTAATATTTTCAAAAGCTTGAGATGAAAAATCATGATTTTTGATTTCTTACTTTGTAATACTATTATATCAGATATTTTTCTGGAACGAGGCTTCAAAGGATCTCTTTTCAAATCTAATTTCTTTTCTTCTGAATAGGATTTTTGTTTTGAAAGGAATTTGCACCTATAAGGTGCATAAGGTGAGAGTTATGAAAGTTAATTTTATAACTTTTCTGAGTTTCAGTGTTGTCGATTTTCTTCTTATTAGCTTTTGAATTAAAAATTAGGGAAAATTCTTTTTACTGGAGCTGATAAAAAAAAACTTTTTGATTTCATCCCTTTGATGTTTTCTTGTGTTCGAATTATACGGGTTTTACTATTTTCATATGTTATTTTTCCCTTTTTGAGATGTCAAAAGGGGGAGTAGTAAGTCTTGTGTTTTGGATTAGTTCAGTTACTCTGTATTATTCACCCATTGTTTAATTCTTATTTTTGAAATTATTAATAAATGTTTGCCATCATCAAAAAGGGGGAGATTATTGTGAATTTGGTTTTAAGGATAATAATTTTGATGATAGCAAATATTTCTGTTTCTTGTTGACTGTCTAATCTTTCAGGTCCGCAGGATCAATTGCAAGTTCAAGCCAGTTCAAGAACGAGTCAGTCTGTATTATAATTCAGGTCTAATGTACTGGTTTTTATCTTTATTGAGTCAATGTAATGTAAAGGATCCCCTAGCTAAGTAACCTTATACACATACACTCAGGGGGAGTTTTTGAGTGATTTAGTTTTTTTTGTACCATCATACTATATGATGTGTACATCGTACAGTATGATTTATGATTAATTTTTAGGCTTAAGGCTAATTCTGAGAGGTTACTTTTGAGAACTAATCATACTGTATGATTCCTATCATACTGTACGATTGGAAAAACCCTAGCCACCAGGCCTATTTTGGTAAGATTTAAATTTAGAGTTTTTGAACGAATCATACAGTACGATGGAAATCGTATTGTATGATCATCTTAAATCTTAACAAAATTATTCCCCGTAATCAGGCAATTAAATCTTTATTTCTTAATTATACTTGAATGTACTGTACGATGTCAATCGTATGGTTCGATGGTCAGAGAAGATTTTGGATTGTCCCGTAGATCGTACCAGACAAAATCATGATTTTTGTACTGATTATCCCGGACGATTTTTATATCGTACCAGACGATGGACTGAAATGAACTAATCATACTCTATGAAGCATACAGTATGGGATGATAGTCAGAGACAAATTTCATTCTTCCCAAATATCGTCCCATATGAACAGTTGAAAATAAGTTTATCATACTGTACTATCTTTAGATCGTACTATATGATGTTCGTAAAATTTGGGAACTGTCCGTTTACATTCGTACTAGACGACGCTATTTTTGAACTGATCATACTGTATGATATTGGATTGTACTGTACGATCGGCATCATCAAATTGAATTTTAGGGCACTTTTTGAGCCCTCCTTTAAAAGATCTCTTTAGTTTAACTATTGAGATCTTTTGCCACTTTCCTTTCCAGAGAAACCTTGAGAGAGAGAGAGCTTGGGATAGAGAGAGAGCTTGGGAGAGAGAGAGAGAGGATCTTATGAGGGCGAGTTTGTGAGGGATTCACAAAGGTTGCTCCAAGTAAGGATTAGAGTCATCTTCTTCATTCGTCGTCTCTCATCTTGTTGGTGTTTTCTGTGGGAGGATCATTCGCAAGAAGATCCAGGTTCTCAGCCCGCTTCAGGAGGAAGCGAAATGAGTTCAGGTTCTTTACCTACTTTAGGAGGAAGCGAAAGGACTCTGGATTCTCTGCCCATTTCAGGAGGAAGCAAAAGGAGCTTAGGTTATCTGCCTCACCGGGTTGGTGGAAAGGAGTTTTGTACAGGCTTCTCCGCCTTATTATGGGAGCAGAAGGAGAGTCACTTTTGTGTTAGTGCAATACCCGGAGGGGAGGCTCGTGGGAGTGGATGTAGCTCAAATTGATCGAAGCACTATAAAATCTGGTGTGCAATTTCTGATTATTTTCTGCACTTTATTTTTCTGTTCTTATCTGCTTGGGTGAAATATGTGGTTGATCTTTTCATTTCTAACATTACTTGTTTCGGTTGCAAATTATCAAAAAGATCTTTCCTGTTGCTCACGAATTTTTTAAATAACTAATTCACCCCCCTCTTGGTTAGACTTGGGACTAGTTCATCAGGGCTTAACATCCCTATCAAACTTTTATCATATCATTTTAAAATTTAGATTTTATATATGAAAATAGATCAATTTTAATTTAAAAAAATTAAGATTGTTTCAAAATATTTTTTTTTAATTATCATAATAATATGAAAATATTCTAAAACAAATTTTTTTAATTTGGAAATTTTTTGAAATAATAATTAATTAAAAAAATTAATTAAATATTCAAATATTAAAATTATTAAAATTATTTAAAATTTATCAAATATATTAAATTAATTTTAATTTCAAATTAAATTATATTAAAATAATTCTCTGATTATTTTAAATATTTTAAAATAAAGTTTTTATTTTGAAAATATTGAATTTAATATTTATTTAATTATTATTTTTAAATTTAAATTAATTTAAGATTAAAATATTTAAAATTCTAAAAAATTTGATATATTATATTATTATTTTTTAGTTAATTTGAATTTTTGTTAAATTTTAGAAGTTTTCTAGTGATTAAATGAATTCTAAAGTTATTTAAAATAATTAATATTCAAAACAATTTTTAAATAAAATTAAATTATACATTAACATTTTCTAAAAATTTTGAAATGATTTAAAGTTAATTTTATAAAATTTAGAAAAGTATTTGATTTTATAGTTAATCAAATATTAATTAAATATTTTAATATTTAATAATTATTTAAATATATTAAGTTTTTAATTTTAATTTTAGTTAACTAATTTTAAAGTATTTTAAATTAAGAAAAATTTAATACAAAATATTAATTTTCTTTTAATTAAATTTGAATCTTTAATAATTTTGTGAATATTTTGATCATTAAATATAGCTAATATTAAAGATAATTTTGAAATTAAATTAGTATAAGCTTTAAGGAATTTTCTTAAAATTAGAGAATATATTTAAGATGTATTAATTAAATTTTGAAAATATTTTTAAGTATTATTAATTAAATATTAATTAGAAATATTAAATATTTATTAATTAAAATAACTTAAATATATAAGCTATTTTAAGTTAATAATAATCTAAAATTAAAGGATTTAAGTTTTTGAGAATTTTGATATATTACATTAAATTTTTGAGTTAATACTTTATTTTTAATAATTATTTGAAGTTTTCTGGTTTTAAAACTAATTAAAATTAATTAAAAATAATTAAACTTAAATCAGGGGTGTGTCGACAGTGGACTGGACATGTGGCACACTTAGATTCACTAAAGCAAAATGCGTGTCGGCACATTAATAACTGATGATTGCGCCACTGGGCGATCATCAGACCTTAATGACTCTGTGATGGTGGTGGGATGCGATTTTAACTAATCTACGTCAGCATTGCTGTGGGGTCGTCCGATTCTCCAGCTTTCAAAATCAATGGCCCTGATATGGTTGGATAAAGATTCAAATGGTGGAAGACAGCATGCGATTTAGATTAGCCACAGAATGATGAGATCTCGATCGTTAATTAGAACATCAGTGGAGGAGATCTCATACACCTAACACAAACTATCGAAGATGCCCTAGAATCAAAATGTCTCATTCTCTCGATCGGTTTGATAATTTTGATTGAAATTTTAAACCTAGTTAGCATGCATGAATAGAAATCATAGGGAGCCAAAAGCTCGGTTCAAAACGCACTATATGAAAAGCTATTTAATCCTAAATGTAGTGACCTAGGGTTATGGTTTTTGAGGGAACCATCCGATTTCGGAGATTTTTGAATCTCTAAATTTTTAGTCTGTCCACGTATAGATTTGTAAGAAACTCCTCCAGCTAATGATGTCTATATCAGATGATATGGAAGCTTGAACAAAATGTGTTTGTACTCTCCAGAGAACAGATCACTGGAGGCTTTAATGATGGGACTGAGCTGGGAATAGGTGGAGGGAGGTCTAGGAAACTTTAAAGATTTGAAGTTTGGCTATAAATGCTTAAGGTAGTGAGAGAGCTAGGGATTGAATAAGGGCTCTTTAAGTGGTTTTGGCCAATTCAAACTTCCCCAAGTGTATTAGACTACTGGGATTACTTTATCTTCACTCCTTAATATTTGCCAAGTGTCTTAGGGTGGTTAAGAGTAGAAGGCAAGCACAGGCCAACGACATCCTATGTGTAAAGGTTGTTTTGCCTTATACATATATGGGGTGATTATGGGATGTTTAAACCTAATCTAGGGATTAGAGGAGGTTTATGAAGCTTCCAGAAATCATTTAAAATAGCTAGAGTTGATTTAAAATTATGAAAAGGGCTTAAATAAAGGAATTTGACCACTTTGACCACTCCCCATCTCTTTGTTGACTTGATTGACTGGTCAATAGTCAAGGCGGTGTTGAGGTGGCATATTGGAAGGCCTTGAGCTTGCTTGGAAGGAGTATCAAGCCATGGGATTAGAATTTGAGTTATGGGATTTTAAGGGGATTTGACCAAGTCAAAGTGAATTGACTTGGTCAAATTAACTATGGCTTTACTCCAGGCAACTTTGAACATGTTTGAATCATCCTTTGAGATGGATTTGAGGGCTTGAATGTCTATGTTGAGTTAAATGGGTTGGATTGACCCATTAAAGCCTTAAGGGATTATTAGGTCAACCAAGTTGACCTAGGAGCTGGGTCAGGGTTGATTAGATTTAAAATGACAAATAGGGTCTAGTAGAGGTTGTTTTAGGGGTTGGAATGGTCTAAATGGTCAAATTGACCATTTAGGCCCTTAACGAGCCATTGGGTCAACTTAGATTGACTTGGTCAACCAGGATGACCAAGGAACTGGGTCTGGGCTCAACAAGTTTGTAATGATATTTTGAGTCTATTGAATGGTCCCAAGGTCTAGGGAGGACATTTCAGTTAAATTGACTTTTTGGACCATTGAGGGCATGTGTGGTCAACTAGGTTGACCCATGACCTAGGTTTGGGTCCAACAAGTTTGAAATAATATTTGGGGTTTGGTAGAGGTGGTCCCAAGAGAATGGTCATTTTATTAAAGGTGACCATTTAGATCATTAAGGGGCAATTTGGTCAACCTAGGTTGACTTATTCAACCAGGTTGACCTAGGGCTATAGTTTGAGCTAAACAAGTTTAATTTGATGTTTAAAGACCAGTCGAGGTGGCTCTATTATTTTGATTGTTCATTTTAATGAAAATGACCTATTGGGCCCTTGAAGGGTATTTGGGTCAACTCTAGTTGACTTAGTCAACCAGGTTGACCCATGATTTAGGTTTGAGTCCTATGCACTCCTAATGGTATTTAGGATGCATTGGGGGAGGTTTTGAGGCTTGATTTGAATAGGCCATATTGAAGTTTAGAGAAAACTCCAAAATTTCCCTTAAGGGGTATTTTTCTCATTTTGACCCCTGGTCAACTGGGGGTTAAAGTGAGTCCACCAAAATATAATTTTTTGATCAACATATCATGATTAAGGGTCTAGAATTGGTTAGAGGCTTTGGAGAAAGCTCTAAGGTCAAATTCCACTAGATGGTTGGACTAGTGGCATAAGCTATAAATATTTGAAGGTTTTACAGCCTTTAAAAATAGATTCATTTTCTAGGGTTAGAGCTCTCAGAATGAGCTCAAACTTGGAAGGTAGAACCAAGAGACATGTCTAGTCAATATGCAACTGACAGATCATGATTTGGGTGTCATTTGACTGGAGTTTGAAGTGTTTAAAAAATCACTAAAAAAGGCTTTTAAGACATAGCCTATGGACTTTGAGATTTGGTCTAGAAATCTGGGTTTGAGCTATATTTTTTATTCAAATGCTTTTAAAGGATCAAGTTTGAATTGATACTAAGGTAGTTCCATGAAGGGCATACTTTACTACTAGTTGATCTGGTCCTAAGGGAAGGGAATTCCCAAAACTTAAGGAAAAGAAAGCTTGATTTTGAAAATTGAAATTGAAATTGAAATTAGGATGGTGCCACAGAGAGCATTCTCCGCCACTAGTAGATCTAATCTTAAGGAAGGAAAGGACCTAAACTTAAGGAAAATAAGATTGATTCTTGAATTTAAAATTGAAATTAAAACTAGGATAGTGCCATAAAGAGCATTCTCCACCACTAGTAGATCTAATCCTAAGGAAGGAAAGGAAGAACTCTTGACTACTGAGGATTGAATTTTGATTTGAAATTAGGATAGTGTCATAGAGGGTGTTATCCACCATTAGGATGTCTAATCCTAAGGAGAGAAAGCATAATGACTCACACTTATCCTTAAGGAAGAGAAAACTGGATAATCTTGTGGGAAGGAAGCATTACTTCCCACGGAAGATAATATCTAGATTTTAAATATAGGATGCTACCATAGAGGGTGAGCTCCATCACTAAGATTTTTAATCCTTAGGAGAGAAAGTATAATGTCTCACATCTATCCTTAAAGAAGAGAAAACTAAATTTTGTGGGAAGGAAGCATTGCTTCCCATAGAACATCAGATTTGGATTTTGAAATTAGAATGGTGCCATATAGGGGATGCTCCATCACTAAAATGTCCAATCCTAAGGAGAGAAAACTTCTGACCTTAAGGAAAAGAAAACTGGAAAAACTTATGGGAAGGAAGCATTGCTTCTCATAGAAGATCAGGTTTGAAGTTTGAAATTAGGATGGTGCCATAGAGGACGTACTCTATAACTAATGGATTTGAACTTGAATGGGGAATCTATTCCTAGACAAGGAAACTAGGATGGTGCCAAAGAGGGTGTGCTCCTTCACTAGTAGATCTAATCCTAAGAAAATATAGCATGATGACTCACATCTAAACTTTTGTAAAAGAAAACTAGAAGATCTTATAGGAAGGAAGCATTACTTCCTATAGAAGATCAAATTTGATATTTGAAACTAGGATGATGCCACAACGAGTGGTGGAAGAAAATTGGATGATCATATGGGAATGAAGCATTACTTCCAATAGAGGATCAGATCTAGATTTTGAAATTAGGATGGTGCCATGGAGGGTGTACTACATCGCTAATAGATTATCAAATAGAGAGTGTTGCAAATCTAGCCCCAAGTACTATGATTTTGATGATAACAAACATTATTATTCTCTTACTACTATTTATTACACACCTGTTTTGTTTCCCTGCTCACTAACATTTCAGGTCCACCGTTCACTTACAACTTTAATTAGCTCAAGTTTGAATAGATTAGGATTGAGTGAGTTTATAATTTTAATTTCAATATACTTTTACCTTTCTTGAGTCAAGTCATATATATGGTGGATACTAAGCTAAGTAACCTTACACACACATACTCAAGGGAGTGAGTTGGTGAGTTTAAAAAAATTTTATTTTTAAACTAATCGTACAATATGATTTATATCATACTAGATGATCAGTTAAAATAAAAAACCCTAATTAGGGCACCCTTTATTAATTGAGATTGATTAATCAAATTATATTAGATGATCCTAATCGTACTAAACAATAAGGTATAATCGCAAATTTTAACTGCTAATCATAATTTAGGTAGTTTTTTAATATTCAAATTTTACTCTAATCGTACAGTAAGATATGCATCATACTGGATGATTTGTGGTAATCATGCCTAAATTGATCTTGAGATTGGGTGTTTAATTATGGTTAAATTATTCAAACAAATCGTACAAGATAATCAGAGATGATCATATTATTCGAACTGATTCTTACATGGGACAAATAAGTAAACACAGGCCCATCATCCAAAGATAAAAACCATAATTTTTCACTGATCATACAGGATGATCCCCAAACTTCATACAATATGAACCAATCGTTGCATGGGATGATATTTAATCAATAACTATCGTACTGGATGATCAGTTTAATCTCTTGAACTAATCGTACAGGATGATCATAGGATAGTACATGATAATTAGTATAATCTATTGAACTAATTGTCCTGACCACTATAGTTTATACTAGCTGAAAGTGCTATTTTGAACTAATCATAAAGGATGATCTTGGATTATACTAGACGATCAGAAGCGCCATATTAAAAATTAGGTCTTCTTTGGATTGCTTGAGAGGGAGCTTAGACAGAGAGTTTAGGAGAGATTTGGGAAAGAAGAGAAGGAGAGTTCTTATAAAGGGGAGTTTTGAGAGCTTCACAAGATTACTCCAAGCAAAGTTCTTTCCAATCTTCTTTAAGTCTCTGCTTTGATTCTTGGGTGGCTCCGAAGAGACATTCAGCAGCACTGGGTTTGTGGTTCTTTACCATATCTAGGAGGGAGAAAAAGGATTCAAGGTTCTCTGTCATCTCTAGGAAGGAGAAAAAGAATTCATGGTTCTCTACCATCACCTGGAGGGTGTAAAAGATTCAAGGTTCTTTGCCGTCATCAAGAGGGTGTAAAAGCTTTTAGTTCTCAGCCACACTAGGAAGGTGAAAGTAATTTTGTAAGGACTTCTCCACCTTGCTAAGGGAGCAAAATATTTTCTTTTCATTAAGGAATTTTTAAATTATCAATTCACCCCCCAAGCTGGTTCTTAGAGGATTAACAATCTTGGTTAGCCTCAGGCTGGTTCTTAAAGGTATAACAACCCTCATAAACTTTCAAGTAGTATCAGAGTGGGATTCAAAAACTAAGTTTTAAAAAACTTTTAAAAAATTATCAATGGCTAACTTTAAAAATTTTAATACTGTGAAAGGATATTAAATCACATGACCACCATTATTTGATAATATTTCTTTTAAATTTTGGAAAATTTGTATGTCTACTTTTTTTGCAATCTGTAGATTATCACATGTTGATATTAGTTTAAAAAGGATATTCTAGACCTTCATATTTTGTTAATGGAATGAAAACTAAACTTTCTTTTTTGAATGAAGCATAGAATATAGAGATTTAGCCCAATTAAATACTAAATGATTAAACTATTTTTTTGCAATAAAATCTAAAGATTACATGTGTGTATCTACTTGAAAAACTGGGAAAGAAATTTGGGATAAACTATACATAACCTATGAAGGAATAAATTAAGTGAAATAATCTAGGTTAAATATTTTGCTACATGATTATGAACTCTTTTGCATGAAACCTAGTAAATCAATTTTTTAAAATGTATATTAGGTTCACTCAGATTGTTACTTCCCTATATGTCTTAGGAAGAGAACTTACTAACTATAAAAATGTTAACAAGATCTTATGTTGCTTACCTACTTCCTATGATACAAAAATTATTGGTATTGTTGAATCTAAGAATCTAAATGTTTACTCCATTGATAATTTACTTGGATCACTCATTGCCTACGAACAAGGAGTGAGTCGAAGATAACTTGATTCAGGAGAAAAGAGAAAGGAGAAAATTGTAGCCTTAAAGGCTAACAATTTTGATAGTGATAATTTGGCACCTGATGATGATGATGACATAGCACTGATGACAAGACAATTCAAGAGCTTTCTAAAGAAAAAGCAAAAGCATCATCAGTAATGGAACAAAGGTAAAGATAATAAAAATTCTAAGGTTTCTACTAATTTCATCTTTTTTGAATGCAATAAGCTAGGGCACTTGAGGTCAGATTGCCCAAATCTAAAAACTCACCCAATTAAAGAAAAGGGTGAAGAAAAACCTACATTCAAGAAGGGCAAGCAAAGGACTCAGAAGGCTTTCTGGGCAGACTCCACTTCAAACTCATCTGAGATAAAAGATGAAGAGGAGAAAACCAACCTGCGCATAATGGCAGATAATCATCTTAATCATTCTAATTAAGAGGAGGTCTGTGAGCTTTCCTTTGATAAACTATTTTAAGTTTTTGAAAAAAATTCATAATACATATAAGAAGCTCAAGAAAATATGCAAGCTTGAATTTTGATTTTTCAAAACTGCAGAAAGAGCATGAATGCCTTAGGAAATATCATTATACTTTGGATAGTAATAAAATGGCTTTATTAGATGAATTTGATACTTTAAATAAGAAGCATCTTGATTTAACTACTAAACATGATTCCTAAACAATATCATATGTTGAATTAGAGACTCTTGCATCTCAATTAGATAATATGAAGCATGAATTAAAAGTTGAAAATGCAATTCTTGAAAGTGCAAATAGAATTCTACAAGAAAAACTAATAGCTCCAAAAAAAATAAAACATCACCATAGCATACATCATCTAAACCTAGGACGTGGCACCATAACCCAAATATACTTGTAAATCCATTTCTTAGGAGTTTGATATTTTTCTTTTGGCATGCTAGGATATATCTCCCACACTTGCACTATCCATCATAGAACACATTTGGTGTAGAGATCAAAATTGCATATACCACAGCATATCATACATGCATCTCATTTTTTAATTCATAAGGTGGAACCCAAACTTGTTTGGGTTCCTAAATATAACCTTTGATGATTTTATAAGGGAGATCTCACAAAAGGCCTCATGAGAGCATGTAGTACATGGATAGGAGATGTTCAAGATACATGACTGAAAATGCAAATCAATTCATTTCGCTAGAGGCTAGAGCAAGAGGCAAGGTGACACTTAGAGATAACACCATCAGGAGAGTGGTGGGCTCAGGTATAATTAGCAACTCAATAAATTTTCTCATTAAAAGTGTGTTATTGGTAGATAGCTTAAAATATAATCTGCTAAGCATAAGCCAACTCTATGATAAAGGCTTCAGTATTAAATTTTTATCTACTAGCTGCATTATAAGCTTAAATGAAAATATTGTGCTGCAGGGAAAAAGAATCAATAATGTTTACATGCTTGATTTAAACTGTGTTAAACCTGCTGCTTCTCTTTGCCTAAAAATTGTTGCTAATGAATCCTAGTTATGGTATAAGAGATTGTGTCATACAAGCATGAAAAATTTTAAAAAAATCATCCAAAAAGACTTAGTGAGAGGCATACCGAAACTAGAGTTCACATTGGACCACCTATGTCATGCTTGTCATTTAGGAAAGCAAGTCAAATCCTCCTTCCACTCAATTAAGGACATTAACACTAGAAAACCTTTAGAAGTCCTTCACACGGATCATTTTAGACCTGTTAGCACTATAAGCCTTGGAGGGAAAGTCTTCGGGTGTATGATTGTCAATGATTACTCGAGGTTTACTTAGGTTAGATTCTTATCACATAAAAGTGAATCATTCGAGGAATTTAGGATATTCTCCACTTGGATTTAAAGAAAGCTAGGTTATGAAGTTTTGACAATTCATAGTGATCATGGTGGAGAGTTTGAGAATGAGATATTTGAATCCTACTATAAGTTGCAAGAGATAAATCACAATTTTTAGCTCCTAAAACCCCTTAGCAGAATGGGGCAACTGAAAGAAAGAATAGGACCTTATTAGAAGTAGCTAGAGCCATGTTAGTTGAATATCCACTTCATAAATACTTTTGGGCCGAAGTGATAAACACAACCTGTTATATTCTAAATAGGGTTAATGTTATATCCAAGCTAAACATAACACCTTATAAAATTTTTAAGAGCAGGACACCCAACCTCTCTCACCTTCATATCTTTAGATGTAAAGCATTCATTGTAAATAATGAGAAATCTGATGAAGGAGTCTTTCTAGGATGCTCAAATATTGGAAAATCCTTTAGAGTTTTTAATAAAAGGACACTACCATTAGAGGACACCACTCATATAGTTTTTAATGAATTCGATAATTCTGGAGGGTTTAGAGTGGAAGAAGAAGAAGTAGTTGAAGTTACCCAAGGAGTAGAATATGCAAAACTAGAAGAAAGGGTATAAGCTTAAAATATATTTCCTAGAGAATGGAGATATTCTTTAAGTCATCCTAAAGAACAGATCTTAAGAAACCTATCTGAAGGTGTTAGAACTAGGCATGGACTTAGAAAAGAAGTGAACCACTCTATTTTTATCTCAATGATTGAACCCATATTTATAAATCAAGCACTATCTTATGAATTTTAGATCCTAACCATATAAGAAGAACTGAATCAATTTGCTAAAAATGATGTTTGGAGTTAGTTGAAAGACCTAAGGACCAAAGTGTTGTTGGAACAAAATGGGCTTTCAAAAATAAAATGAATGATTCCGGTGTATTGGTTAGAAATAAAGTAAGACTAGTAGCTAAGGGATACAACCAGATAGAAGGGATTGACTTTGAATAGACTTTTGCCCTATAGCCAGATTAGAAGCCATATAAGGGTGCTACTAGCTTTGGCCTGCTTTAAGAGATTCAAATTATATCATATGGATGTTAAAAGTGCCTTTTTGAATGGGTTAATAAAAGAAAATGTGTATGTTGAATAACACCCAGGCTTTAAAAACTTATAATTTCCCAATCATGTGTTCAAATTAATAAAGACATTATATGGATTGAAACAAGCTCCTAGAGCATAGTATGAAAGGCTAAGCACGTTTCTACTTGATAGAACCTTTGTTAAGGGGAGCATAGACACCACCATTTTTCTTAAAAAGGTAGGAGAAGAATTACTTATTATCAAGATCTATGTTGATGATATTTTGTTTGAATCTTTTGATAAAAAGCTGTGTGATGAATTCTCTAAAATAATGAGTAAGAAGTTTGAGATGAGTATGATGGAGAACTAAACTACTTTCTTGGATTTAGTATAAGGTAGAAGGATGATGGAGTTTTTCTTAGTCAATCAAAATACATTAAGGACATCCTTAAGAAGTATGAAATTAATAAACCCAAGGCAATTAAAACTCCCATGAGCTCTACAGTTCAGTTAGATATGGACTCAAGTGAAAAATTAGTTGATCAAAAGAAATATAGGAGAATAATTAGATCACTTCTTTACTTAACTACTAATAGACCTGATATTATGTTTAGTGTTTGTCTCTGTATTAGGTTTCAGGCTAATCCAAAAGAATCATACCTGACTACTGTTAGAATTCTTTGATATCTCTTAGGAACTCAAAACTTGGGAATCTGGTATCTAAGGCATAGCACTTCCTTTCAAATCATAGGATATTCTAATTCAGACTTTATTGGATGTAGGGTTGATAGAAAAAGTACTTTTGGAACCTGCTAATTTATAGGAAAATCTTTAGTCTCCTGATCCAGTAAAAAATAGAACTCAGTGGCCCTGTCCACTGTAAAAGTTCAATACATAGCCTTAGGAGGTTGTGTGGCACAGGTCCTTTGGTTAAAGCAATAAATCATAGATTTAGGACTACCTGCAGGCACCATTCCAATCTTATGTGATAACACTAGTGCCATTTATATTTCAAAGAATCCAATCCAACACTCTAGGATCAAATATATAGACATAAGGTACTATTTTATTAGGGACCATGTCACCAAGGGAGACTTAAAGCTACATTATATAGCCACTAAAAATCAGCTTGCAGACATCTTTACAAAACCACTAACTTTTAAAACCTTCAGCACCTTAAGAACCAAATTAGGTGTCATAAATATTCATGCTTAAAACTAGATGCTTTGACATTCTAAAATC
Source organism: Dendrobium chrysotoxum (assembly GCA_019925795.1). Lineage (NCBI taxonomy): Eukaryota > Viridiplantae > Streptophyta > Magnoliopsida > Asparagales > Orchidaceae > Dendrobium > Dendrobium chrysotoxum. The sequence continues at coordinate 23,174,706 of CM034307.1, read as the reverse complement.
TTATTGATGTTTTTTTTTATGCTTTATGCTTTATGTTTTATTTTGTTTTATTTGTTTTATTTTTCAGTATCTTATAATTTTTTATGCATGTGTTTTATATTTCTTTTAAAATTTGAGAATCTGATCACTACTCACTACAGTAGTTAAACTCTTCTTTAAATGAAGAACTTACCTATTTTTGGAAGTAATATTTTACTCCTCTAAAAATAGTTAAGGCAAGAAATTAGATATTATCTCTCTTCCTATAACTTCTTTAGGGGTACAATTTTTTTTGAATCAAAATCTATTTCAAATTAAAAATTTGACCAGGAAATAGAGATATGTTTCATCTTCTTACAATTCTCTATCTCATTTGAATATTTTTTTCAAATCAATGAATCTATTTCAAATTTTCTTAATCAAGTTGTTTGTCCATATCAGATGAATCAAGTTTTGGTTTGTGGTTTAATCTTACTTATATAAAAGAGTGAGTTCTTCTCTTATTTTTGGAAGATAATCTCATAATTGAGAGTTTTTAAAGACTTAGAAAGGAAGCAAGTTTGCAAAAGCAAAAGAAAAAGAGGCATAAAAATAGCCCAAAAATAGAAAAGTTGCACAATTAATGCAAAAAAAATTGAATGATGCACCAAGTGTATCAAAAATCAAAAGATGTGTAAAGTGCGCCAAATAAGGATAAAAGAGGCACAAAATAAGCCAACAATGAGTTAACTTCCCTTCCTTTCAAATCTTTAAATCTTATACAAATCCATGTACCAATTGATATCTTCTACACCTGAATTTAAAAATTATGTTTTATGGTTCATCACTTTGCAATGCTATTCTCTTAGATATATTTCTAAAAAGAAGTTTGAAAAGATCACATTTCTTATCTAATTTATTTTTTGAATTAGATTTTTATTTTAACTGGACTTTTAACCTGTAAGGAGCTTGAGCTAAGGCTGACAAAATTTAATTTTTTGAACTTTTCTTGATTTTAACAATGTTAATGCATTTCTTACTGATCTAATACAACAACAACAACAACATCAAGCCTTTATCCCACTACGTGGGGTCGGCTACATGAATCCTTTTTCTCCATTGTGTCCTATTAAAAGTCAAATTCTCGTTTAAATCTAATAAAGAAAGATCATTTCTAATATTTTCTAACCAAGTCTTTTTAGGTCTACCTCTACCTTTCTTAACATAAGTCAAATCTAAGACCTCTACTTTCCTAACCGGGTCATCGGGAGGCCGCCGTTTTACGTGACCAAACCATCTAAGGCGACTCTCTCTAATCTTATCTTCCACTGGAGCTACTCTAACCTTTTCACGAATATGCTCATTTCGTATCCTATCTCTAAGGGTAAAGCCACTCATCCACCTGAGCATCCTCATCTCTGCAACACTTAACTTAGAATTATGCTTCTCTTTTAATGGCCAACAATCAGCACCATAAAGCATTGCAGGTCTCACCACCATCTTATAGAATTTTCCCTTAAGTTTGAGGGGTACTTTTCTATCACACAATAAGCCCGATGCATTCCTCCACTTCAACCATCCAACTTGGATTCTGCTGATAATATCCCCATCTATATCACCATCACTCTGAACAATAGATCCAAGATATCTAAAATGTGTACTCTTATTAATGACTTGATCGGCCAAAGTCACAATGCCCTCACTAGGTCTATTATTACTAAAAATACACTCCATATATTCTGTTTTAGATCTACTCAAGCGAAAACCTTTAGACTCTAAGGTTGACCTCCACAATTCTAGTTTACCTTCAACTCCCTCTCTAGTCTTATCAACAAGAAGAATATCATCAGCAAAAAGCATACACCAAGGTACATCCTCTTGCAAATGTCTAGTGAGAACATCGATGACTAAAGCAAAAAGATATGGGCTTAAGGCTGATCCTTGGTGTAATCCAACCGAAATAGGAAAATACTTGGTCAAACCACCTTGTGTTTGAACACAAGTAATAGCTCCTGCATACATATCTTTAATGATTTGAATATAAGCGTTATTAACTTCTTTCTTTTCAAGAACTCTCCATAGCACTTCTCTTGGAACTTTATCATATGCTTTTTCTAAATCAATAAATATCATATGTAAATCCTCCTTATTCTCTCTATATTTCTCCATCAAACCTCTTAATAAATGTATGGCTTCCATAGTAGACCTACCCGGCATAAATCCAAATTGATTTTGAGAAACATTAGTATCACGCCGCAACCTATGCTCCATAACTCGTTCCCATAGTTTTAAAGTATGACACATTAACTTAATTCCTCTATAATTCGCACAGTCTTGTGCATCACCTTTATTCTTAAAAATAGGGATTAACACACTCATTCTCCACTCATCTGGCAACTTTTTAGTCTTCAAAACAGTATTAAAAAGTTTAGTAAGCCAAGAAATTCCTTCATCTCCTAAGCATTTCCACACCTCTATTGGAATATCATCAGGTCCAACAGCTTTTCCACCCTTCATTTTCTTTAAAGCCTCTCTAACTTCGGTTTTACTAATACGCCGATAAAAACAGAAATCTTTATTTTCATTTAAGGTGCTAAGGTCACTACAGTCAATTTTATTTTCACATTCTTCATTAAAAAGTTTAGCAAAATATCTCATCCACCTTTGTTGAATATCATCTTCTAAAAAAAGTACTTTTTGATCTTCATCCTTAATACACTTCACTTGAACTAAATCCTTACTACTCCTATCTCTTTGTTTGGCTAGCTTATACATATATCTTTCTCCCTCCTTAGTATCTAATCTATTATATAAATCACTAAAAGCTAAACTCTTTGCATCACATATTGCTTTCTTAGATTCCTTACGTGCCTCTTTATATAATTTCCAATTATCAGAATTTTTACAATTAAACTAATTTTTATAACAAATCTTCTTATTTTTAATCTTTTCTTGCCCATTTGGATTCCACCACCAACTATTTTTACTATTAGGAGCTTTTCCCTTTGAAACTCCAAGCACATCTTTTGCAATATTCTTAATATTACTAGCCACGTTTTCCCACATAACATTAGCATCCTCATGCACAGACAAAATCTTAAGATCTAAAATCTTACTCTCACAAATATTTTTGTTAATATTCTTTAAATGCCCCCATCTAATCCTAGGAAAATGTTTTACTTTATTTTTTAATTTCTTCCCCATTATCTTCAAGTCCAAAACTAATAAACGATGTTGGGTACATAAGTTTTCACTCGGAATAACTTTACAATCTTTGCAATCTAAACGATCTAATTTCCTTATAAGAAAATAATCAATCTGAGTTGTACTATATCAATTTTTATAAGTAATGAGATGCTCATTCCTTTTCTTAAATAATGTATTAGCAATTAAAAAATCATAAGCTAAACAAAAATCTAATATGGACTTACCACCTTCATTTGTCGTTCCAAACCCATGGCCACCATGAATGCTTTTAAAATCATCTACCTCTCTACCAACATGTCCATTTAAATCTCCTCCAATAAAAACTCTTTCTTCAAGAGGTATCTTTTGTATTAATTCTTCTAAGTCATTCCAAAATTTTAATTTTGAATCCATATCCAAACCCACTTGAGGAGCATAAGCACTTATAATGTTAACAATCTTAGCATCAACAACAATCTTTAAAGCTATAATTCTATCTCCAATTCTATTAATATTTATAACATTATCCTTCAAACACTTATCTAAAATCACACCTACACCATTTCTAGTACGACTCCTACCCGAATACCAAAGTTTAAATCCTAAACTATCAATCTCCTTAGCCTTCTCTCCAACCCATTTAGTTTCCTGAATGCACAGAATATTTATCTTCCTATGAATCATAGTATCTATTAATTCCATTAATTTTCCTGTAAGGGAACCTATATTCCAAGTTCCTATCCTAATTTTAGTTTCATGGACTAGCTTCTTTGCCCACATCCGTCCTTGATGTGGTAACCCTTGCCTATTTAACACTGCACCCGGGCGGCGGTGCAGCGGCCCTTGCACACTTGTCGCTGTATTCAGGCCATACAACGCGTCGCTTCCAGGGGACGCCCTAGCATTAACACAATCATTGGGTAAATTTTTATTTTATACTATTGATCGATACTTAAAATAAAATTATTTTGTGGATGTTTTTTCTTGGTTTTGTATTTATTGTATTTTACTCTTATTTTTATTTTGGACTCTTCCTAATCATCACATTCCATCCCATAACTTTTCTAATTTTTATTTACATCATCCAGTATAATTTATATTATATTATATGATATGAACAAAATACTAACTCTCTAATCACAGTGCATCCAATGATCAATTTTGATCAATTATTGGTGATCATACTGTGCAATTTACTCTTCATACTATATGATCCACATGGCAGGAACCGTTGGAGAAATTGAATTTAGCCGGTAGAATCCTTAATACCACATCGTACAGTATGATCCAATTATTTGTACTGTATAAACTCAAAAGCCAACAATCATACAAGTTGACTCCTTAGGATGATTTCCCTATCTCTAATCATCTAGTATGATATATGATCATACTTTATGATAAGACCACCTTTTTTGATTGATCGTCTAGATGAATTAATTGCACTATATCATCTAGTACTATCTCACAATCGTACTATACGATCAGGCTAATTCTATTTAAATAGCAAGAATTCTTTCAATTTCCTTACACCATTCCAATCTTCTAATCCTTCACTTCACTCTTGCACTCCCCTTCCTTGCAATGGCTGGTGGAAAATGGTCCCGAGCACTAGTGGGTAGTTCCTCTAGATAAACTATCGATCCTAGATTCACTGAAGCTACTGATGAAGAAGCCTATCGGTGGTACAAAATTGCTAGAATTATCCTATCTAAAATTTTCAATCAAGATATTCTAAACTTTCAGCTACTTGATCTTTTTTCCCACACAAATCTTGGTTTCATCCTTACCCTTGCCTTTCCATTCAACTCTAAACTTTTATTTGAATTCTTTGCAAGCCTTCGCATTAATAATGAGGTCACTGCCATACAATCCTATGTTAATAGAAGGCTTGTAGAAATCACTTACCAAGACTTTTATGGATTTTTTCACCTTTCCACTACTAGAGATAAAATTCATATTTTAGCCTCAGATCCTGATTATAATTGGACCCCTGCCAACACCATCCTTAGGGAGTCCAATGTTAACTGTCATATCGCACATGTCAATTAATTAGTTCAGGATGCCCGAATCATTTATCACATCCTTCAAAACTCAATCATTCCTAAAGCTGGGGATTGGATTAATATGACACATGTTCTCTCACTCGCCACCTACTACATTATAGCCCAAATGGACTTTAATGCAACTGACCATATTATATGATATCTTGATAATCTAACCTGCATTAGAGATCCTAAACATGAAAGAAAGCCTAACCTTACCTTAGGACATCTCATTACGTATGTCCAAGAAAGTAAATAAAACTTCCAATATCCTGTACCACCTGATCACCTCCAGTCTTCTATTCAAATAGCTCCTTCTACAACCTTCACAGCGCTCATCATCACCACATACAATATATTAACCTCGAGCCAAAGGAGGGAGTGGGAGAACAACCTCAAGCACTAGCCCCTATCTGCGAGCAGTCCAAGTTTGATCAGCTGGTTTAGAGGTTTGATCAGTGGAAGGCTAGATTTGAGAATTACATAGCTTAGCAGTGGCAACAATATGCAAATGATCTAACTCATTTTGAAAGCTACATAGTGCAGCAGCAGCAATAGCACGATAATGATATGGCTTGGTTTGGGGAGTAATTTTCTTCCATTCACCACTTCTTTCAGCTACCACCACTACTACCTCCACCTGATCAGGATTCTTCCTATTTCTAGTTTGCTCCATATTTTTGTTCCTATGTTTTTACTGTTCTTTACTTCTATGCTTTGTGATGTATGCCTTTTTTTTACTCCTGTATATTTTTTACTTTTAGTTATTTCCTCCTTTTTTTGATGTCAAAAGGGGGAGTAGTAGTTTATTATTTATTGTTAATTATTTGCATATTTTATTTTAATGAAGTTTGTTTCATGTTTGGTGTTTACTATTCTGCATTTCTTTAAGAAATATAAAAATAAAAGAATATATATATATATATTAAAATTAAACTCCCCTTATTTTCAAAATTTTATCTTATAAGGGAGAGTTTCAAGAATGTCAAAGGACTTTAAATATATTTAATAATAATAATTTTCATCATTAAAAAGAGGTAGATTGTTACAAATCTAGGTTCAAGCACTTTGGTTTTAATGATAACAAATATTATTGTTCTCTTACTCCTATTTATTACACATTTATTTTATTGCCCTACTCACCAACATTCCAAGTCCAAAGTTCATTTGCAACTTCAATCAGCTCAAGATTGGGTAAACTAGGATTGAGTCAATTTGTAATTTCAATTTCAATATACTTTTACCTTTCTTGAGTAAATCCATGTATATGATGGATACTAAGCTAACTAACCTTGCACACAAACACTCATGAGAGTGAGTTGGTGAGTTAAAAAAATTTCTATTTTTAAACTAATCGTATAGTATAATTTATTTCATCCTAGATGATTAGTTAAATTAAAAAACCCTAATTAGGGCATCCTTTATTAATTGAGATTGATTAACCAAATCATACTGGATGATCCTAATCGTACAGGACGATCAGGTACAATCACAAATTTTAATCGCCCATCATAATTTAGGCAATATTTTAATATTTAAATTTTATTTTAATCATATAGTATGATATCCATCATAGTGGATGATTTGTGATAATCATGCCTAAATTGATTCTGAGATTGGGTGTTTAATTATGGTTAAATTGTTCAATCAGATCATACAGGATGCTTGGGTGGCTATGGAGAGATGTTCTCAACACTAGGTTCATGGTTCTCTGCTATCTCCATCATGGAGAAAAAGGATTCATGGTTCTATGCCATCTCTAAGAGAGAGAAAATGGATTCATGGCTTTCTGCCATCACTTGAAGGGTGTAAAAGATTCAAGGTTCATTGCCGTCAATGAGAGGGTGTAAAAGATTTTGGTCTCTACCATAATGAGAAGGTGAAACTAATTTTATAAGGGCTTCTCTGCCTTACTGAGTGAGCAAAAGGAGAGACTATTTTTAGTGCAATACTTGGAATGGAGAGTTCCGGGGAGTGGACATAGGTCAGATTTGACCAAACCACCATAAAATCTAGTGTGTTTATTTTTTTTACTTTATCGCATTTTAATTTCTAAACTTTTAATTTACTATGTGGTTGAAAACACTGATTTGATTTGTTATTATCAAATATTTGGATTCCATATCTAATGATTAAAATTGCTTATTTTAAAATATTAAAAAGGTTTAAAAATTTTCTTTTTATTAAAGAATTTTTAAATTACAAATTCAACCACCCCCCTCTTAGTTAGCCTCGGGCTGGTTCTTAGAGGTTTAATAACCCTCATGAACTTCTATAGAGGAAACTTGCTCTACACAAAAGGTCAAATTTGGATTTTAAACTAGGATGGTGCTAAAAGTTCGTTAGGGTTGTTAAGCCCTTATTAAATAGTCCCAAGGCTAACCGAGAGGAGGGGGGTAAATTGGTATTTTTTTTAAATTCATTAAGCAAAAAAGAAAAATCTTTTTAAAATCATTTTGAATATTTTAAACACAAATAATTTAAGCGAAAGTAGATAATCAAACACAAAGATTTCAATATAGATCAGATCATAGAAACAAGTGAAAATAAATGTGGAAAGAATAATAAAAAGAACACAGTAGATTTATAGTTGTTCGATCAAATCTGACCTACGTCCACTCCCCAAAACCCTCTGTTCTAGGTATTGAACTAATCAGTTAGCGTCTCTACTTTTGCCCCTATAGCAAGGCAGACAAGCCCTTACAAAATCTTTCCACTGACCCAGTGAGGCAGAGAATCTTGAATCCTTTTTCATCCTCTAGGTGAAGGTAGAGAACTTGAAATCCTTTTACTGCTTTCTGGAGTAGGCAGAGAACCTAGATTTAATGGTAATGTTAGTCTCCCCAGAGCCACCAAGGAACCAAATATGAAGAAGGAAGAAGTTGATCAAATCCATGCTTGGAGCAACTATTATGAATCCTCTCAAAAACTCCCTCTCACAAGATCCTCTCTCTCTCTCTCCCAAACTCTCCCTCTCCTCTAAGCTCTCTTGGATTAGAAAAATAACAAAAGATTTTCTTGGCAGCAAATAGGAGAGCTTAAATAGGAGGCTCCAAAAATATCCCTAATTTCCAACTTGGCGAAAAAGATCATCCATGATGATTCAAATATCATCCTATACGATTAGTACAAAATAGCTCTTTTAGCCAGTACGATTAGCATTGCCCTGTACGATCAGTTCAAGTATTTGAACAAATAGTCCAGTATGATATTTCTATCATCCTGTATGATTAATACAAAAAGGTTGCTATTGATCATCCAGTCTGATGAATTGCAATTAATTATTGTCCCATATAGAGCTCTGATCATCCAGGCTAATGTAGAGGTATCATCCAGGATGATTAGTTGAAAATTTAAAGCTTTCATCTTGTATGATATGTGGCGATTAATTATCCTCCAATGTAGAGCTCTGATCATCCAAGATGATGGTTTTCAATCATCTTATATGATTTAATCGATCAATTTAGTTATAATTAATCCCCTAATTAAGGGAATATTTTAGGCATAATTAACATGGATCATCCAAGATGATATGAATCATCCTGTATGATTAGAACAAAATTTAAATTATGAAATCTTGCCTAAAATTTGATTAGCGACTATTTATTCCAATTTATGCTGATCATTTTATATGATCAAAATCTTTGTGCTGATCATTTTGTATGATCAAAATTATCCAGGATGATTAGTTAAGTTAGCTTAACAAATATGGATGCCTTAATTAGGGTTTCTATTTTTAACTGATCGTCTAGGATAATTTAGAATCGTCCTATACGATAGATCAAAAACCAAAAAACTCTCTAACTCATAAAATTTCTCCCCCTGAATGTGTGTATGTAAGGTTACTTAGCTTCAAGATCCATCATAGTACATTTGACTCAAGAAAAGTTAAAAGATACATTGGAATAGAAATTATAGACTGACTCAATCCTAGTCTGCCTAATTTTGAGCTGATTGACATTCCAAGTAAACCTATAGACTTGACATGTTAGTATGTAAGGTAAACAACAGCAGATATCCAAGAATAGCAGAAGTAAAGAAATAGTAATGTTTGTTATCGTCAAAATTATTGAACTTGGGCCCAAATTTGCAACAATCTCCCACTTTTTGATGATGGCAAACATTGCTGTAAAAAGTTTCAAAGCTAGGAGAATTTTTATTTTTGTTCTTTTTCCTTTTTTTATGAGATATAAAAAGAAGAACAAAATAAGAATAAACCAAGTTTCACTAAAACATCAGGCAAACATATAACCAACATACTCCTCCCCCTTTTGACATCACAAAAAGGAGGAAAAAAGAAAAAAACACTGAGATAGAAGAGAAAGCATGCTAAACAGAACAAAAGATACAAAAGAGCACATGTACAAGCACAAAAATAAAACACTGATAGACTAGAAAGAAGAACTCTGATCAGGTGGTGGTGGTTGTGGCTGAAAGTAACAAGAAAGAGAGGTAAATTACTCCCCAAACCAGGACATGTCTCAATCATGCTGCTGCTACTGCTGGGTGGGGTAGGAGTCAAACCTTGCTTCCCACTGGTCAAACCTCTAAACCAGTGCATCATACTGAGTTTGATGGTGTATCGATTTGGGTGCTGGCATTGGTGCTTGACCTCCCTCCTGTTCTTCTAGCTCATGGTCACAATAGCGACCTTGGTGATGAGTGGCACTTTGAAGAATATGGAAAGAGCTATTAGAGTAGAACACGGGAAAGTGATCTGGTGGTGCAGGGTATTGAAAGTTGTACTTAGATTCTAAGACAAAGGAAATGATGTGTCCTAATACTAGATTGCTCTGTTTCTTATGGCAGGGATCTCTAATGACAATTGAATTTTTAATATAACAAATGAGCAGGTCAGTAGCATTGAAATCAATATGGGACATAATGTAGTAGGTTGTAAGGGAAAGAGTAGGAGTGATGTTTATCCTATAACCAGCTTTTGGAATTATGGAGTTCCTAAGAATGTGCTGGATGATACGGGCATCTGGAATTAAGGTGCTGACATGGGCTATATGGTAGGTCACATTGGATTCCCTAAGGACAGTATTCGCTTATGACTAGTTATACTCAGTGTAAGATGGGACATGGTGGACTTTCTCACCAGTTGTGGAAATGTGGAGGAATTCATGGAAGTCCTGATATGTGATCTCAACAAGCCTTCAATTTATGTAGGACTGGAGGGTAGTGCCCTCACTATTAATGTGAAGGCTGGTAAAAAATTCAAAAAGGAGTTCAACATTTTAGGGATAGGCGAGTGTAAGGATGAAACCAAGGGTGGTATGAGCAAACAAGCTAAGTACCTGGAAGGTCAAGACGTCCTAGTTGACAATTTTTGAATCTGTGATCCCTGCAGCTTTATACTGCTGATAAGCTTCCTCATCAGTAGCTTCAATGAAATAAGGGTCAATATTTCTATGAGAGGAACTCCCAACCAGTGCCCGAGATCATTTACCCCTAGCCATTTAGAGAAGGAAGGGCTCAAGAGACTTAGGTGAAGATAGAGAAGGATGGGATGGTGTAGAGATTTTAAAGAGTTTGGCTTGTTTAAATAGAATTGGGCAGATCATCCAGGATGATCGGTGCAATAATGTCATCAAGATGATTGGTCAAAAAAGTAGGTCTTATCATCCAAGATGATCAGATATCATCCAAGATGATTAGACACAAGATGATGTCCCCGAGGAGTCAGCTGGGCGATAATTATCTCGATATACGATCCAGGACGAACTGGTGGATCATCCTAAATGATGAGAAATAATGGATCGGCCTAACAACAATCAAATAGTCCAATGACTTCTGCCTTGTGGATCATCCAGGATGAATAGGTGGATTGTACAGGATGATGATAATAATAGATCAGCCTAACAGCATTTAAATTGTTCAGTGATTTCTGCCATGTGGATCATCATGGATGAACAGGGGTATCGACCAGGATGATGAGCAATAATGGATTCAGATCAGTCGTTGGATGTAGATTTAATAGTGATTTGATCAAATCATCCAGGATGATATGGATCATCCAGGATGATGTGAACAAAAATTGGAAGAATTGGATGATGGAGGGGGATGATCAGAGAGGATCCAAATACCAAAACATCATCCAAAAATCCTAGAACATAATAACAAAGAAAAATAAAAGATACGATAACCAAAAATCATCAAAATAAAAACAATTTTTTTTATAATTGATCAGCTCTAGAAAATGATAATTTTTATCTCAAATTAAATTTTAAAAAATCGAAAGAAATGAATTGACAACGCTGATATCCATAAAAGAGTTGAAAAATCAATTTTTGTAAACCCTACCTCAAACACCTTACAGGTTCAAATTCCTTTTAAAAAAAAATCTAATTCAGAAGAAAAAAAATTAAATAAGAAAAATGATCCTTTTAACTTCATTCAATAAAAAAATATCTTATAAAGTAGCATTGCAAAGTAAAGAACTAGAAATCATGAATTTCAATCTCAAGTGTTTGAATATATTAAGTGGCACAAAAATTCTTCTAAGATATTTAAAGATTTGAAAGTGAAGGAAGCTTATTTCTTTGTGGGCTGATTTTGTGACTCTTTTTCTGTTTATTTGCCGCACTTTATGCATCTTTTGATTTTTGATACACCTTGTATATCTTGCAATTAATTAGTGAACATTGAACATCTTTTTAGTGTTGGGCTCATTTTGTGCCTCTTTATCAGTTGATTGGCACACTTTACGCATCTTTTGCAAACTTCCTTTCTTTCTAAACCTCTAAAGGCTCTCAATTATGAGATTATCTTCCATATATAAGAGAAGAAAAACTCATTCTTTTAGATAAGGAAAAGTAAACCATAAAATAGAATCATTCTCATATGATAAATGTAATCACCTGATTAAGAAAACACGAAAGTGATTCAATGATTTAGAACACTACTCATATGAGATAGATTTTTGTAGGATGATAAATTAGATCTCTATTTCAAAGTCCAACTTTTTAATTTTGAAAAGATTTTGATTCAAAAAGAAAAATATACCATTAAAGGAGTTAGAGGAAGAGAAATAATTTATCAATATTTCTGTCTTTAACTGATATAGAGAAGTCAATCACTTTTAATAAGCTTCTAAATAAAAATAAGGCAAAAATCTCATTTAAAAAGTAAGTTCATCAACAGAAGTGAGCAGTGATCTGATTTTAAAAGTGAAAATAACAATAGAAAATCAAAAACATAAAGCAAAAATTTAAAAAGGAGATCAACAGACAAATAAAGCCTAGCAAGAAAGACACACATAATAAAACTTACATAAAGAAATAGACAGACAAATAAACAAAATAAGAAAAATAAAACATAGACATAAAGTATCATTTTTAAGCATGAATATCTATCACACCTAATCTGGTTCTTAAGGTGCTGAAGATTTCAAATGCTAGTGGTTTTATAAAGATATCTGCAAGTTAGTTTTCAGTGGCTACATGGTGTAGCTCTATATCTCCTTTGCTAATATGGTCCCTAATGAAGTGGTGCCTGATGTTTATCTGTTTAGTCATGGAGTGTTGGATTGGGTTCTTAGAAATATACATGACATTAGTGTTATCACATATGACTGGAATTCTGCCTACAAGAAGTCCTAAATTCAAAATATGTTGCTTTAGCCAAAGGACCTAAGCCACACAACTTTCTAAGGCTATGTACCCTGCTTCAGTAGTGGACAGGGTAACTGAGTTCTATTTATTACTAGACCAAAAGACTAAAGATTTTCCTATGAATTAAAATGTCCTAGAAGTGCTTTTTTTATCAACTCAGCATCCTGCAAAATCTGAATCAAAATATCTTATGATTTCAAAAGAAGTGTTATGCCTAGGATACCAAATTCGTAAGTCTTACGTCCATAAGAGATATCTAAGGATTCTCTTAATAGCAGTCAAATGGGACCATTTTGGATCAGCCAGAAATCTAACACAAAGATAAACACTAAACATAATATCAGGTCTGTTAGTAGTCAAGTAAAGCAGTGATCCAATTATCCCTCTGTATTTCTTTTGATCAACTAATTCTCCATTTGAGTCTTTATCTAGTCAAACACTGGAGCTCATGGGAGTGTTTATGGGCTTGGCTTTATCTATTTCATATTTCTTTAGGATATCCTTAATGTACTTTGATTGATTAAGAAAGGTTCCATCATCCATTTGCCTTATGCTAAACCCTAAAAAGTAAGATAATTTTCCCATCATACTCATCTCAAATTCCTTACTCATAATTTTAAAAAAATCATCACATAAATTTTTATCAGAAGATCTAAAAAGTATATCATCAACATAGATTTAGACAATGTGTAATTCAGCTCGTACTCTCCTCAGAAAAAGAGTGGTGTTTGTGCTCCCTTTAATAAACTCTCTTTTCAGTAGTAATATGCTAAGCCTCTCATACTATGCCCTATGTGCTTATTTTAATCCATAAAAAGTATTTTTTTTTATTTGAAAACATGATTTAGAATTTGGGAATTTTCAAAGCCTAGGGGTTGCTCTACAAACACATCATCTTTTATTATCCCATTTAAAAAGGTACACTTGACATCCATTTGGAAAAGCTTAAATCTCTTATAACTAGTAAAGGCTAGTAGCACTATAATGGCTTCTAATTGGTCTACAGGGGTAAAAGTTTTCTTAAAATCAATCCCTTCTATTTGGTTGTACTCCTTAGCCACTAATCTTGCCTTATTCCTAACCATCACACCATAATCATTCATTTTATTCTTAAAGACCCATTTGGTTTGTACTGCACTCTGGTCCTTATATCTTTCTACCAGCTCCCAGACATTATTCCTAACAAATATGTTTAGCTCCTCTTGTATGGCTAGGATCCAAAATTCATCAGAAAGGGCTTGATTGATGTTAGTGGGTTCACTCATTGAAATGAAGGCAGAGTGGTTTACTTCTTTTCTAAGTCTATGCTTAGTTCTAACACCTTCAAAAGGGTCTCCTAAGATCAGTTCTTTAGGATAACTCAAAGAATATCTCCCTTCTCTAGGTAGTGTAACTTCAAGTTCTACCCTTTCTTCCAGATTGGTAGATTCTAATCATTGGGTGACTTCTACAACCTCCTCTTCTTCTACCCTAGACCCTCCAAAATTATTAGATTTATTAAACATAACATGAGTGGTCTCCTCAATAATTAGGGTTCTTTTTTTGAAGACTTTATAGGATTTCTCAACACTTGAGTAACCTAGGAACCCTCCTTCATCATATTTTGTGTCAAACTTTCCTAGTTGAGACTTCCCATTATTCAGAATGAACACTTTACATCCAAAGACCTGAAGGTAAGAGAGGTTGGGTGTCCTACCCTTAAGAATTTTATAGGGTGTTTTGTTCAGCTTAGATCTAAGATGGCTCTAGCGGCTTCTACCAAGGTCCTATTCTTCCTTTCAGCTACCCCGTTCTACTGAGGAGTCCTAGGAGCTGAAAAATTGTAATCTATTTCTTTCTCCTTATAGTAGGATTCAAATTTCTCATTTTAAAACTCTCCACCATGATCACTATGAATAGTCAGAATTTCACAACCTAATTTTTTCTGAATCCAAGTGGAGAAAGATCTAAATTTCTCGGATGATTCACTTTTATGAGATAGGAATCTAACCCAGGTGAACCTCAAATAATCATTAACAATCACATACCCAAAGACTTTCCCTCCTAAGCATGAAGTGCTAACAGGTCCAAAGAGATCCATGTGAAGGACTTTTAAGGGTTTGCTAGTGTTAATGTCTTTAATTGAGTGGAAGGAGGATTTGACTTGCTTCCCTAACTAACAGGCATTACACAGGTGGTTCTTAGTATACTCTAGTTTGGGGACACCTCTCACTAAGTCTTTTTGGGTGATCTTCCTAAGGCTTT
Source organism: Dendrobium chrysotoxum (assembly GCA_019925795.1). Taxonomy (NCBI): domain Eukaryota; kingdom Viridiplantae; phylum Streptophyta; class Magnoliopsida; order Asparagales; family Orchidaceae; genus Dendrobium; species Dendrobium chrysotoxum. The sequence continues at coordinate 23,159,660 of CM034307.1, read as the reverse complement.
TCATGCTTGCATGACATAATCTCCTATGCCACAGCCATGATTCATCAGCAATTAATTTTAAGCAAATAGCAATATTACCTTTAAAGAAATTTATATCTAGTATGTAGACATTATTGATCCTTTTCCATGCAAAACAATTTTTTTATTTAAGCTTATAATGTAACAAGTTGGCAGAAATTATATGCTGAAGCCTTTCTCACAGAGCCGGCTGATGCTAAGCAGATTATGTTTCAGTCCATCTATAAGAAAAACATTATCAATGATGAAATTTTTTGAATCACCAATTATACCTGATCCCACCACTCTCATGCTGGTGTTATCTCCAAGTGTTACCTTACTTCTTACCTTGGCCTCCATCGAAATGAATTGATTTGCATCTCTAGTCATATGCCTTAAACATTAGCTATCTAGGTACCACATGCACTCATGAGGCCTTTTGTGAGGGCACCCCTAGGAACCCAAGTAGGTTTGCGTCCCTTGTGAAGGAAAGAAGAATGTGATACATGTATATTATGTTATAAATTTTGCAATTTTGGTCTCCACACTAAATTTATTCTACGGTGAATGGTGCAAGTGTGGGAGATATGTCCTAGCAGGCCACAAAGAAAATATCTAACACCAGAAAAAGGTCTTACTAATCTATTTGGATAATAGTGCCTCTTCCTAGGTTTAAATGATACATACTTTGTTGATGTTTTATAAAACCCTACAAGTGAAGGTGGTGTTTCATTTTGCTCTAATTCAATGATCTTTTCTCTTAAAAACTCATTTGCCTTTTCATAGCTTGTCAGTTGCTATTTCAATACATGCTCACTTTTATCTAAATCGCATGCAATAGTATCTAGTTCTTTGAAAGCCATTTTTAAATCAACATGCGGTGTTTTTAAGGAATCATGATCAACAGTTAAGTCAATATAATTTTTGTCTAAAGAATCAAATTCATCTAGTAAAGCCATGTGATTGCTATCCAGAGTTGAATGATCTTTCATTAGAATTTCATGCTCTTTCTGCATATTTAAAAAATCAATTTTAAGGCTAGCATGTCCTTTCTTGAGCTTCCTATATGAAGAATGAATTCTTTTAAAAAATTCAAATAATTAATTATATGTAAGCTCATAAACCTCTTCTTGATTAGATTGACCAAGATGATCTTCTATCAAGCACAGGTTGGTTTCCTCCTCTTCAACTTCAGTTTCAGAGGAGTTAGATGTTGAGTCAGCCTAGAAAGCCTTTTGGATCTTTTTCTTATCCTTCCTGAACTTAGGATTTTCTTCATCCTTTTCCGTGCTTGGGTGAGCTTTCAGAGTTGGGCAATCCAACTTCAGGTGCCCTGGCTTCCTGCATTCAAAGAAAATAACATCAGATGAAGCTTTAGAATTTTTATTATTCTTACCTCTATTCCACTTCTGATGATGTTTTTGTTTTTTTTTTTCATAGGAAGCTTTTAAATTTCTTTGTTATTAAGGTAATATCATCATCATCAAAACCAGAACCATCAGTATCAAAATCTTTAGCCTTCAAGGCCATGATTTTCTCCTTCTTGTTTTCACCTGCATCAAGCTGCCTTTGGTTCACCCCTTTCTCATAAGCAATTAGTGATCCAAGTAAGTTATCAATTGAATAAGTATTTAGATCCTTAGATTCAGAAATAGCAATAATTTTTACATCAAAGGAAAATGGCAAACATCATAAAATCTTATTTACTTTTTCATAATTCATAAGCTCTCTCCCTAAGGTATGCAAAGAAGTAACAATCTATGTAAATCTAGTGTACATTATAGAAATTGATTCGCTAGGTTTTAATGCAAAAAAAATCTTAATAATGGTGAAGAATGTTCAGCTTAGATTGTTTCACTTCATTTGTACCTTCATAAGTTATGCATAATTTTTCCTAAATTTCCTTACCTGTTGATCAGGTAGAGACATACATATAATCTTTAAATTTTAAGGCACAAAAAAATAGTTTAAATAATTAGCATTTAGTTTTGCAAGATCTCTTTCATCAATTATCCATTCAGCAAAGGGGATTTTTGTTTTAATGCAATTGACTAATCTATAAGGTGTAGAATATCCTTCTTTAACAAGCATCCACATGCGATAATCAATTAATTGTAAAAAAGTTGGACATGCAAGTTTTCTAAAAATCAAAAGGAATATTATCAAATAGAGGTGGTCGAGTAATTGAATATCCTTCCACGGTCTTATGATTACCAAAGTTAGCCATTAATCAAAATTCAAAAGTTTTCTAAAACTTAATTTTATGAATCCTGCTCTGATACCACTTGAAAGTTTGTTAGGGCTGTTAAGCCCTTATGAACTAGTCCCTAGGCTAACCAAGAGGGGGGTGAATTGGTATTTTTTAAAAATTTATTAAACAAAAAGAAAAAACTTTTTGAAATCTTTTTGAATATTTGAAACACAAATAATTTAAGCAGAAGCAGATAATGAAACATAGAGATTTCAACATAAATCAGATCACAGAAACAAGCGAAAATAAATGCGAAAAAAAGTAGAAAGAACACAACAAATTTATAGTGGTTTTGTCAAATCTAACCTACGTCCACTCCCTAGAATCTCCCCTTCCAGGTATTGCACTAATTAGTTAGTGTCTCTCATTTTTCCCCCACAACAAGGTGAAAAATCCCTTAAAAAATCTTTCCACCCACCCAGTGAGGCAAAGAACCTTGAATCCTTTTTCACCCTCTTGGTGAAGGCAGAGAACCCAAAATCCTTTTACTCCCTCCTAGAGTAGGAAGAGAACCTAGATCTGATGCTGATGATCATCTCCCTAGAGCCACCAAGGAACCAAGGATGAAGAAGGAAGAAGATGATCGAATCCTTGCTTGGAGCAACCTTTGTGAATCCCCTCATAAACTCTCCCACATAAGATCCTCTCTCTCTCTCCCAAACTCTCCCTCTCCTCTAAGCTCTCTCAGATTAGAAAAATAGCAAAAGATTTACTTAGCAGTAAATAGGAGGCTCCAAAAATAGCCCTAATTTCCAACTTGGCAGCAAAGATCGTCCAGGATGATTCAAATATCATCCTATACAATTAGTACAAAATAGCTCTTTTAGCCAGTACGATTAGCATTACCTTATACGATCAGTTCAAGTATTTAAACAAATCATCCAATACGATATTTCTATCATCCTGTATGATTAGTATAAAGGTGGCTATTGATCATCCAGTATGATGAATGGCGATTAATTATCATCCCATGTAGAGCTCTGATCATCCAGACCGATATAAAGGTATCGTCCATGATGATTAGTTGAAAAGTTAAAGCTTTTGTCCTATACGATATGTGGCGATTAATTATCATCCTATGTAGAACCCTGATCATCTAGGACAATGGTTTTCGATCATCCTGTATGATTTGATCAATCAATTTTACTATAATTAATCCCCTAATCAAGGGGTTATTTTTGGCATGATTGACATGGATCGTCAAGGATGATATGAATCATCCTGTATAATTAGAACAAAATTTAAATTATGAAATCTTACCTAAAATATGATTGGTGGCTGTTTGTTCCAATTTGTGCTGATTGTCCTGTACGATCCAAATCATCCAAGATGATTAGTTAAGTTAGCTTAATAAATAGGGATACCTGAATTAGGGTTTCTATTTTTAACAGATCATATAGAATGATTTAGAATCATCCTATACAGTATGATCAAAAACCAAAAAACTCTCTAACTCATAAAATTTCTCCCCCATAGTGTGTGTGTGCAAGGTTACTTAGCTTCAGGATCCATCACAGTACATTTGACTCATGAAAAGTTAAAAGATACATTAGAATAGAAATTATAGACTGACTCAATTCTAGTCTACCAAATTTTGAGCTGATTGATGTTCAAAGTAAACATGTGGACCTGACAGGTTAGTAAGCAAGGAAAATAAAAGTAGATATCTAAGAATAGTAGAAGTAAAGAAATTGTAATATTTGTTATTATCAAAATTACTAAACTTGGGCCCATATTTGCAATAGGTGCCACAACGGGTGTGCTCCATAACTAGTGGATCTAATCCTAAGGCAAGAAAGCATGATGATTTACATCTAACCTTGAGGAAAAAGAGAAACTAGATTCTAGAATTTAAAATTTTAAACAAAATTGAGTTGAGTTCATTCAAAACTTAAAAATTTTATTAATTGAAAGATCAAGCTACATCAAGCATAGTATCTCTTATGGACTCTCCCATTAACCTGCAATATTGGGTGATTTCTCTTACAATCCACTAGTTGATGTGAGCCTCCTTCATAGATCGTCTCTATAATGAAGGGTCCTTCCTAGGTTGGTTTCAACTTACCATCGATCTTTTAGTGAGCTAAGATAGGCCTCCAAAGAACCAAGACCAAGTCTCCTACTCGAAAGGTTTTAGGTCACACTAACTTATTATGAGCTTGAACCATTCATGCTTTGTAAAACTCTAAATTTTGTTGAGCTTGCAGATAGCATTCTTCAAGGCCCTTGAGCTCTTCTAACCAGAATTGTGCATTCTGTTCTGTTAAAATCTGGTTCTGGATTGTAATTCTGAGTGAAGGGATTTAAATTTCAAGAGGGAGTACAGCCTCGGACCCATACACTAGTATAAATGGTATGGATTAGGTCAGGGTTCTATAAGTGGTCTGGCAGGCCCATAAAGCTTCCACCAACCTATCATCCCATTGATATTTATTATCATCTAGGGCCTTTTTGATGATTTGCACCAGAATTTTATGGAAGGCCTCAACTAATCCATTAGCCCGTAGGTAATAGATTATTGAGTATCTCCAATCGATACCATAACTTATAAAATTATTAATTTTTGTTGACTTGAAAGCATACCTATAATCAAATATGATTCTATGGGGTACACCGAATCGATATATGATAAGGTCATAAAAGAATTTCATATCATGGTGTGTTGTTGCATTACATAGGGGAACTACTTTCACCCACTTTGAAAAGTAATCAGTCGCTACTAAAATGAAGCAATGTCCCTATACAGAGGGAGAGTTAATTGGCCCGATAACAATCATGCCTCAACTCTCAAAGGGCCATAAAGTTATCATGAGATGTAACATATTAGGTGGCTGATATAAAACTGCACCATGTACCTATCATTGATAATAACATTTTGTTATTCTCATGTAATCATCAATCATCATAGGCCAGTAGTATCCAAGTCTTTTAATTTTCATTTTCATCTTTGGACCTGATTGATAAGCACCACATAGTTAAATATGAACCTCATTAATGATCTTCAGGGCCTCTCATTTATCTAGATAATGGCGTCATATTTGATCGAACGATTGATGGTATAATGTATTATTGACTAGTGTATATGATAGGGCATGTTTCTTCATTTAATTGGAAAGTGACCTATCATACAGGAGCTTGCCTTCTTGAAGGTAATCGATCAGGGGTTGTCTCCAATCACCTTCTTCATCGAGTACTGAAGAGGTAGAAAGGACTTGGAAAGATTGTTTATTGACGTGCTCCAAATCTATAGGTGACATGACTTGACGACCCTGAACTTCTATAGGAATGGAGTCTTCTTCTGGAAAGGAAAATTCCTTTACAAGCTTTACTAGGGCATCCATCGAAGAATTGCTTCCATGTAGAATCCAATACATCATTACAATAGAAATTTATTTGAGTAAGTGACAGGTGTACTAGTGGTACTTTAGGAGTTTATGATTCAAAATTTTGTAGGTCCTCGTAATTGAGTTGATCACCAGTTGTGAGTCACCAAAGATCTTAATCTCTTTAATCTCCATTAGGATTGCAAGTTTCAAGCCAGTTATCAGAGCTTCGTACTTAGCCTCATTATTCATTCAAGGCCTTAATAAGTGATAGAAAAAGTGTATCATTTCCTTATTTGGTGTTATGAAAACCATACCAATTTTGACTTTTCTAGGTATAGTGGATTGAGGTGCTTTACCTCATTGGGAGGATGTTGCGCCATCAAAGTACATTTCCAAGACTTGATTATTAGAATCCTCAAAACTCATGAATTTCTCCTCCAATAAATCATCATTTAGAGGAGACTCCATTGGCAGCGGGTGTGCCACAAGGAAGTCAGTAACGGCCTGCTTTTCACAGCACTTAGGGGAATGAAAGTTATTTTAAATTGAAGCAATATTATAGATCACCATGCTAAACATCCTAACAATATAGGCACCATAAGATATTATAGGGGATTGACATTAGAAATCAAATTGACTTAATGGGAATGCATGTAATGCCTCTATTTTTGTGCTGTAAAGACTAAGGCAAGATAGTGTTTCTTGATTGAAGGGTATCAAATTTCCATTGGAAAGACTCTTTGACTCAGGTAATAGAGACTATTCTCTTTCCCTTCATCATTGACTTGAGCTAAGAGGGCCCCAGGAGATTCATCAAGGGCTGAAGTGTAAAGGATTAAAGGTTTTCTCAGAACAGGGGCTACCAAGACTTCCGGATTTGCCACGTATTATTTTATATTTTTGAAAGTAGATTGATATTTCTCATACCATATGAATTTGGCATCCTTTTTAGCTAGGACAAAAAATAGTTGACATATTTTAGAGAAGTTAGAGATGAATCTTCTTATATATGCTAGCTTGCCCTGAAGAGACCTTAGTTAAGTAAGACTCTTAGGAGATGGCATATTTAAGATAGCTTCAATTTTGACAGGATGAATTTTGATTCTGTTGTGCCTCACTACAAAACCTAGAAATTTTGTTGATGTGAAATTGAAAGTGTACTTCAAGGGATTCAACTTAAGGTCATAGCAATGTCACCGCTCAAAGTCGATTCTTAAGTCATAAAGATGAGCCTCTTTACCTTTACTCTTGATAACAAAATCATCAATATAGCACTTGACTTAATTGTGGTTTTAGCCATCAAAGATTTGAGTCATGGCTCACTGGAAGGTTGCACCGGCGTTCTTAAGGCTAGATAGCATCACTTTATAACAAAAGATCCCTATAGGACTTCTGAATGCAGTGTTTCTATCATCTTTTAGGGCCATCTTGATTTGGTTATAACTAAACGAGCCATCCATAAAGGAGAAAACATGCAAAGAGGTAATGAGTATCATAAGTTCTAGTATGGGTAAAGGAAATTCATCCTTGGGATATGCCTTATTCAGGTCTTTACAGTCAACACAAACTCGAATTTGACCATTTTTATTTTGAACCGGTGCGACGCTGGCAACCCAAGAAGGATATTATTCCTCTCAAATAAATCTAACTTTGGCCAACTTCTTGACTTCAGAAATGCCATATTGTTTGATCTCCAAATGCATGCATCTAGGAGCTTACTTGACAGGAATATCATTGTGCCGGATTCCAACTTTATGGACTATTATGCCCATGAACAAACCCAACATTTTGTCATATATCATGGAGAAGCAATCCTTAAATTCTAAAAGAAGTTAAATCAAATCCATAGACTCATCCTCACTCAACAAAGAACTTATGAAGGTGGGTGAGGGTTATCCTCTATTCCAAGGTTGATTTCCTTAAGTTCATCAACTATCGATTTAATTTCTTCTTCAAATTTAGGAGGTGTATCTCAAACTTGAAGTTCATCAGAATCATCTAAAGTCTCCAAATAAAGTTTGTCGAGTGAATTGATGACTTTAATAGAGACATTTTCAGATTTAAGATGACTAGTTATCATTAAACAGTATTCATCATCATCAAATGAACTAACGGTACCAAAGCCAATACCACTTATCTAATTTTTATTGATTTTTGAATTCTAGATGTTTTCGTGGTATCTAGCTTGACCCTTAGTCCATCGACTCGGAGTGAGACCTTTAGAGATAAGAGTTTTGACACTAATAGGAAAATAATTAATAGGTAATTCCATTAATTCATTAAAATCTGCCCCGTAAAGGGTTACATCATCTTCATTCCTTGAGGAGGAGGAGCAACAAAAAAAGTTTTGGACTTTCCTTACTTCACCATCTAAATTAGGGGCATCCTTAGTCACTAACCCTAAGACACTATCGGCCGACAATGGGGTTAAGGTTAAAGATTTAACTCCCCTATTAAGCTTTTTATAAAGAGTTAGTTCAAGCTAATCACTTTGAACTTTTGGATTGTCACCCTCCGAGTCAAATTTTGAAGGAGGATTTATTTTTTAATAGTCAAAAGCAATTCTGGCACATGACTTTTTAAATCTTCATCCAAACTTGATTCCAGTTTAATGTACATTGGGAATTCTTTTTTCAACTAAAGTACGGCCTCGACCACATGCTTTTTGGGCTATCTGAAAGTTTGTGAGGATTGTTAAACCTTTATGAACTAGCCCGAGACTAACCAAGAGGGGGTGAATTGTATTTTTTTAAAATTTCTTAAGGCAAAATGAAAATCTTTCTGAAATCTTTTTGAATATTTTAAAATAAATAATTTTATCACATAATGTGGAAGCAAAATTAATTTCATGATAACTAAAATTAGATATTTCAAACACAAAACAAATCATAAAAAAATGTGAAAATTAACTGCAAAATGGTAAATAGAAAGAACACACCAGAATTACAGTGGTTTGGTCAACATGACCAACATCCACTCCCCAAAAACTTCCTTTCCAGGTATTACGCTAAAAGTTGTGTCTCTCTTTTTGGCCCCACAGTAAGGCGGAGAAGCTCTTACAAAATCTTTCCACTGACCTGGTGAGGCAAAGTACCTCGAATCCTTTTACTCCTTCTTGGAGTAGGCAAAGAACCTAGAAATCTTTTTACTCCCTCCTGTAGTAGGAAGAGGACCTTGGAATCCTTTTACTCCCTCATGGAGTAGGAAGAGAACCTTATAATCCTTTTTCACCCTCTTGGTGAAGGCAAATAACCTGGATCTGATACTAATAAAAGTCTCCCATGAGCCACCATGGAACTGAGGAAGAAGCTTGAAGAAGATGGTGGAAATCGTGCTTGGAGCAACCTTTGTAAATCTCTCATAACTCCCCCTGACAAGGATCTCTCCCTTTCTGCTCTCCCAAAGCTTTCTCTCTCTTCCTTCTCTAAGCTCTCTCTCAGATAAACTCAACAACAAAAGATTTTCTAATAATAGTATTAAAAAACCTTAGGTAGTGGGATTCAAGAAATCCTAATTTTTAAGAGTTTTGTCTTCTATTCGTATAATACGATACACGTATCGTACCATACGATCAGTGTAATTTAGACTTGTCCAACATGTTCATGTAGATGAACTTTTCAACCTTTGTAACAGTTCGTATAGTACGATCAAAATATCATACAGTATGAACTGTAGAAATTTCTTCTATTCATTTGGGACAACACTTGGGACGGCCAACTTCGTACACTATCGATCGTCTAGTACTGTGGACATCGTACAGTAAAAATAGAATTAAAATCATAGATTTTGTTTGGTACGATCTATGGGATGACCAATTTCATACACTATCAATCGTATTACATGAATGATATCATACAGTACTATCAATCATATTAATTATCCATGATTTGATTACTTGATATCGAGGGGTTAATTAAGAAAGATTTTAATTAGGGCATACAGTACGAACTGAATCATTCTATATGATCAGCACATAATTAGTATCATTCTTAACCTCTGGTAGCTAGAGTTTTGATAGAGCACAATAGATCATACATTACGAATTAAAATTATAAAGTATGAATAAGTCATATAGTATGAAGCCAAAATTATACAGTATAAATTACTTTTAAAAAATCTCTCAAAAATATTTCTCTCGCTCTCTCTCTCTCTCTCTCTCTCTGTGTAAGGTTACTAAATAATGAAATCCACCCAATTACATGATATGACTCAAGAAGGAAAAAATATAAAATAAATTAAAAAGTACAGACTGTATCCCTAGTCTACTAAGACTTGAGCTGATCAAAAATGCTAGTGAACGGTGGTCTAAATTTCTGAAATGTTAGTACACACAAAACAAAATAAAATATCACAGAAATAGGAGAAAGCAGTAACAGACATAATAATTTTTGTTATCATCAAAATCACAGTGCTTGAATCAGATTTATAACAATCTCCCCCATTTTGATGATGGTAAACATTGTTGTTTAGGATTTTCAAAAAGTTGCTTTCCTCTAAAATCCCCCTTAGATGACAAGCATATAAAAAAAAGAAAACAAACAACAACACACGAACACATATCAACAACATAATAATATATCAATAAATAATACAATCATCCCCCTTTTGACATAACAAAAATAAGAAAAATAGCAGTAAGAAAAAACAAAACTAGAAACAGAAACAGAATAACAAACAGATTCAAAAAGACTAACAACTCAAGGTAAAGAAAGAATGTCACAGCTATGAGAACTCTCGTGGGTATTTTTCAAAATGTAATAAATTTACTCTACAAATAGAAAAGGCTAAACAAGACCAAATAAAATAATGAATTTCATTTGTCAAATTGTAGTATATAACCATGATATAAAAAATGTAATAGAATGAATATGTTTTCATTTCAACCATCTCAATTCTAATTCGATTTAGATTTTTAAGTTCACATAAGGAATTAACATGCACAGGAATTAAAAAGGGATATATAAATTCATAAAAAAAATTTATCCTTTAAGTTTTAAAAATGTCAGCAATTACTTATTTAAACTTTTTAAGTCATAATAGAAGTATTTATATTACAAACAACAAAGAGCGTTGCAGTAAAAATTCATTCATATAGTACGATTAAAGTCATACAGTATGATTTAATTCATATAGTATGAATACAAGTCATATAGTATGATCAATAGAAACAACATTTTATTAGTCTGTAAATTTTTCAGGCAAAGAGCACAGAAAATAACCCAACATTAAAAAAAAATACAAGAACCACTTGACAAAGAAAATAAACACAATTTTTTTATTTTTTTATAAGAAAAACATTTAACAATATAAGAAGGACTAAAAAGGAAATGTATTGCAAAATAAAGTAAAAATAAACACATAAAAAGAAAAGTATAACACAACAAAAACTAGAAAAAATAGATTAGAGGTGGATCCTGATCATGAGGTGGCTGTGGAGGTGGTTGGAAGAACTGACTAAAACTGTCATACTACTGCTGGATTGAGGTGAACTGCTATTCGGCAGTTCTAAATTGCTCCTTGAACCAACCCATATCATTATCAAGTTGGGTTTATTGTTGATCCATGCGAGTCTCAAGTTTGTCAAAATATTAAATCAACTCCTCATATGGGTAGTAGTGAGGAGGTGGTGCAGGTGCAGGATCAGCTGCAGGGGCAGCATCTCCTTCTTTATCAAATAGTGGGTCGTTTGGCTCTTATTTCCAATGAAAGAGCATATGGAAGGAGGCCTCCGAGAAAAAGATATACCAAATCATATGTCCTAGAGCAATATTTGTTTTCTTCTAGTGGATGGGAGTCAAATGGAAGAAAGATTTTGGATGTATTCAATTAACATTTGGGCTTCATCCATTTGGGTGTTTGACATGATGAAGTAAGTGACAATTAAAAGTAAGGGAGTGATGTTTACCCAATCTCCAGCTTTATGGATGATTGATGTTTTGAGAACATGCTAGATAACCCTAACATTTTTATTAAGAGTGTAAACCAAGGGTTGGTAGTAGTTCAAAGTAGCATTTTTAAGCAAGAGATTTGTATCACTCCAGTCAAAATCAGATCTAGAGGCCATAGCAAGGGCTCTATTTCCTTGGGTGTTTAACTAAAGATGGATTCCTATGTCCTCTTTGGTTATTACCACATTCTGATAACAAACATGGGAAGACATTAGAGTAACATCCCCACTGATCCTAAGATTTTCTAGGAACTCGTAGAGGATTTCAGAGTGGAAAGGATAGGCTAAAGTGAGGAGGAATTGGAGTGCAGTAGAATTGAAAAGGTTCACTACCAGAAAGTTTAAGGCCTGTTGGTTGAGAAGCCTAGAAGGAGTGATTTTGGCTTCTTTATATTTATGGTAGGCAGCTTCATTAGAAGCTGTCAGAAAATGATCGTCGGTAGGGTTGCAAGAGGAGGAAGCACCCAGGGTTTGGCGACTATGTTTTTCACCACCAGCCATTGTACAGATTAGGATTGCAAGAAGGAGGATTAGGAGGATGTGTGAAGAATTTGAATGTATTAGGGCTGTTAAAATAGAATTATAATATATCATACAATATGATCGTGAGATCATATGGGATGATCGTGAGCAATCAATTCGGCCAGATAATCAGTCAGAAAGGTTGTTTGATCATACAGTACGATCATACATTATACCGGACAATTAAAGAAAAGGAGATCATCCCAAAGAGTTAAGCAGTATGATCAATAATAAATGTCATACCAATTATAATCAATTCATCCCAATCTAGATTGACACTTGTATTATCCAGACGAACATGTATTCATATAGTAATATTATCAATCATAGATACAATCTAGATCATCCATTAAGCCAATGGTTATGATCATGGCAGTGTTGTGTAGATCGTACAGTATGAAGGTGGTTCGTACAGTACAATAGTAGATGAAATTTTTGCTTTGCAGGAAAAGACAGTGAGGTTTAGTGAAGTAGTTTGTGTGATGATCAGGACACAATCATAAAGAATGATAATTAGTAAAAATAAAATCAAAAGGACAAACATAAAGAAAAAAATAACAAATATCAAAATGAAAAATAAAATTACAAAAAATATAAGACAACTAAAACCAAAGTATAAAACATAAACACATAAACATAAGTGGACATAAAAAATAAAAGGAATAGAATTAGAAAGCATCAATTTTAAGTATGAATATCTATCACACCTAATCTGGTTCTTAAGGTCCTGAAGGTTTTAAAGGCTAATGGTTTTGTAAAGATATCATCAAGTTGATGTTCAGTGGCTAGTGTAGCTCTATGTCTACTTTGGTAATATGATCCCTAATGAAATGGTGCCTTATGTCTATGTATTTTGTCCAAGAGTGTTGGATTGAATTCCTTGAAATACAGATCGCACTAGTGCTATTACATAAGATTAATGTGGTCCTTATATGTAATCCTAAATTCAGTATTTGCTATTTTAATCAAAGGACTTGGGCCACATAACTTCCTAATGCTATGTATTTAGCTTCAGCAGTGGACAGGGCAATCGAGTTCTACTTTCTACTAGACCAGAAAATTAAGGACTGTCCTATAAATTGATATGTTCTAAAAGTGATTTTTCTATCAACTCTACATCCTACAAAATCTGAATCAAAAAATCCTATGATTTCAAAGGAGGTGTTATGCCTAGGATACCATATTCCTAGATCTTGAGTTCCTATGAAATATCTTAGGATTCTCTTCACAGCAGTTAAGTGGGACTCTTTTGGATCAGCCTAAAATCTAGCACAGAGATAAACACTAAATATAATATCAGGTCTGCTAGCAGTCAACCAAATAAGTGATCCAATTATTCCCCTGTATTTTTTTTTTGATCAACTAATTATCCATTTGAATTCTTATCTAACTGAACAGTTGAACACATGGGTGTGTTTATTGTCTTGGCTTTATCCATTTCTAACTTTTTAAGGATATCCTTAATATATTTTGATTTATTAAGGAAAGTTTCATCATCCTTTTACCTTATAATAAATCCAAGAAATTAGGTTAGTTCTCCCATCATACTCATCTCAAACTCCTTGTCCATTATTTTTAAAAATTCATCATAAAGGCTTTTATCAGAGGATCCAAAAAAAATATCATCAATAAAAATTTGAATAATGAGTAGTTCATCTACACTCTCCTTGACAAAGGTTCTCTCTAGTAGGAATGTGCTTAGTTTTTCATACCATACTCTGGGTGCTTATTTTAGTCAATATAATACCTTTTTTATTTTAAACACATGATTAGGAAATTATCAGTTCTCAAAGCCTGGGGGTTATTCAACATACATGTCTTCTTTTATTATCCCATTCAAAAATATACTTTTGACATCCATTTAGTACAGTCTAAATTTTTTAAAGCAGGCAAAGACTAGTAGCACTCTAATAGCTTTTAATCTAGCTACAGGGGTAAATGTCTCTTCAAAGTCAATCCCTTCTATATGATTATACCCCTTAACCACTAATCTTGCTTTATTTCTCACCACTACACTAGAATCATTCATTTTGATTTTAAAAACCTATTTAGTTCCAACAACACTCTGGTCCTTAGGTCTTTCAACTAATTCCTAAATATTATTTCTCATAAATTGATTTAACTCTTCTTGTATGGCAAGGATCTAAAGTTCATCAGAAAGGGCTTGATTTATGTTGGTGGGTTTAGTCATTAAGATGAAGGCAGAGTTGTTTACTTCTTTTTTATGTCCATGCATAGTTCTAACAACTTCAGATGGGTCTCCTAAGATCAATTTTTTAGGATGACTTAAAGAATATCTCCATTCTCTAGGAAATGTGTTTTTAGGTTCTACCCTTTCTTCTAGATTTACAGATTCTACTCCTTGAGTAATTTCTACAACCTCTTCTTCTTCTACCCTAGACCCTCTGAAATTATTAGATTCATCTAATATAACATGACTGGTCTCTTCTACTACTAGTGTTCTTTTATTGAAAACTCTACAGATTTCCCAATATTTGAGAAACCTAAGAACACTCCTCATCAGATTTGGGGTCAAACTTTCCTAGTAGAGATTTCTTATTATTCAAAATGAACACTTTACATCCAAATACATGAAGGTGAGAGAGGTTGGGTGTCTTACCCTTAAGGATTTTATAGGGTGTCTTGTTCAGATTGGATCTAAGATTAACCCTATTCAGAACATAATAGGTTGTATTCACCGCTTCTATCCAGAAATATTTAAGAAGTGAGTATTCAGCTAACATGGCTCTAGCAAATTTTATCAGGGTCTTATTCTTTCTTTTAGCTATCCTATTCTGCTGAGGGGTTCTAGGAGCTGAAAAGTTGTGATATATCCCTTGCTCCTTATAGTAGGTTTCAAATTTCTCATTTTCAAATTCTCCATCATGATCACTATGAATGGTTAGAATTTCACAACCTAGCTTCCTCTGAATCCAAGTGGTGAATGTCCTAAATTCCTTGAATGATTCACTTTTATGAGATATGAATCTAACACAAGTAAACCTTGAATAATCATTAATAATCACATACCAAAAGACTTTCCCTCCTAGGCTTGTAGTGCTGATAGGTCCAAAGAGATGCATGTGAAGGACTTCTAATGGTTTGCTAGTGCTAATGTTTGATTGAGTGGAAGGAGGATTTGACTTACTTTCCTAACTGACAGGCATCACACAGGTGGTCCTTTATGAATTCTAGTTTGGGTATGCCTCTCACTAAGTTATTTTAGGTGATTTTTCTAAAATTTTTATGCTTGCATGACATAATCTCCTATGCTATAACCAATATTCATCAATAATTATTTTTAAGAAAAGAGCAGTATTAGATTGTATACAATTTAGATCAAGTATATAAATATTATTGATTCTCCTTCCCTGTAAAATAGTTTTTTCATTTAAGCTTATTAAGCAGTTGGTAGATAGAAATTTTATGATGAAGCATTTATCACAGAGCTGAGCAGATTATGTTTTAATCCATCTACCAATAAAACATTTTCAATGATGAAATTTTTTGAGTTGTCAATTATACCTGAGCCCACCACTCTCCTTGTGGTATTATCTCCAAGTGTCACCTTACTTCCTGCCCTGGCCTCGAGCAAAATGAATTAATTTACATCTCCAGTCATGTGCCTATAACATCCATTGTCCAGGTACTACATGCTCTCATGAGGCCTTTTGTGAGAGTACACCTATAAAATCATTAGATGTTAGATTTGTGAACCCAAATAAGTTTGGGTCCCATTTTATGGAAAGAAAAATGAAATGCATGCATGCTATGCTATGAATTTTGAAATTTTGGTCTCCACACTAAATATGTTCTACGGTGAATGGTGCAAGTGTGGGAGATATGTCCTAGAATGCCATAAGAAAAATATCTAACACCAAGAAAAGGATTTACTAATCTACTTGGATTATGGTGTCTCTTTCTAGGTTTGAATGATGCATGTGTTGATGATAGTTTTTGAAACTCTTCAAGTGAAGGTAATTTTTTATTTTCCTTAAAAGCAGTTAATTCAGCTTGTAAGAACTTATTTATACTTTTAAAAATTGAATTTTCTACTTTCAATGCATGCTACTTATTATCTAATTGAGATGTAAGAGTTTCTAATTCCTTGAATGTATTTTCTAATTCAACCTGTAATATTTTCAAGGAATCATATTCAGCAGTTAATTCAGAGTGCTTCTTGTTTAAAATATCAAATTCATCTAAAAAAGCAATGTTATTACTATCCAGAGTGGAATGATCTTTCTTTAGGCATTCATGCTCTTTTTGTAGAATTGAAATGTCATATTTAAGGCTGGCATGTGATCTTTTAAGCTTCCTATATGCAGTATAATTTTTTTTTAACTTCAAATAATTGATCATAGGTAACCTCACATACCTCCTCTTGATCAGAATGATCAAGATGATTATCTGCCATTAAGCATAGGTTGGTTACCTCCTCTTCTGCTTCTATTTCAAAAGAATATGATGCTGAGTCTGCCTAGAAAGCTTTTTGAGTCCTTTGCTTACCCTTCATGAATTTAGGGTTTTCTTCACCCTTCTGCTTGCTTGGGTGAGCTTTAAGGGTTGGGCAATCAGACTATAGGTGACCTGGCTTCCTGCATTCAAAGCTTATAACATCAGAAGAAATTTTAGAATTTTTATTATTCTTACCTTTATTCCATTGCTGATGATGTTTTTGCTTTCTCTTTAAAAAGCTCTTGAATTTTCTAGTCATCAGTGCAATGGCATCATCATCTTGTCTAGAAGAGTCACTATCATAATCATTAGCCTTTAAGGCTAAAGTTTTCTCTTTTCTCTTTTCACCTGCACCAAGCTGCCTTTGACTCACTCCTTGCTTGAAGGAAATGAGTGACCCAAGTAAGTTATTAATGAAATAAACATTCAGATATTTAGTTTCAGCAATGGAAGTAATTTTTGCATCATAGGAAGAAGGTAAACAACGTAAAATCTTGTTAACTTTTTCATAGTTACTAAGTTCTCTTCCTAAGACATGTAGGGAAATAATAATCTCAGTGAACCTAGTATATATTTCAGAAATAGATTCACTAGGTTTCATGCAAAAAAGTTTATAATAATGAAGAAGAATGTTTAACCTATATTATTTCACTTTCTTTGTTCCTTCATATGTTATGCAGAGTTTTTCCCAAATCTTCTAACTAGTAATGCAAGTAAAAACATACATGTAATCTTCAGATTTTAATGCATATAAAAAATAGTTCAAACATTTGGCATTTAGTTGGGCTAAATCACTATCATCTATACTCCATTCAGAAAAAAGTATTTTAGTTTTAAGGCCATTTACTAAACATGAAGGTGCAGAATATCCTTCCTGAACTAACATCAATATGATATAATCAATAGATTATAAAAAGGTAGACATGTAAATTTTCTAAAATTCAAAAGGAATATTATCAAATAAAGGTGGTCGTATGATTGAGTATTCTTCCACAGTATTACGATTTCTAAAGTTAGCTATGGATCGTTTTTCAAAAGTTTTCTAAAACTTAATTTTTGAATCTTGCTATGATACCACTTAAAAGTTTGTGAGGGTTGTTAAACCTTTATGAACTAGCCTGAGGCTAACCAAGAGGGGGGTGAATTAGTTACTTTTTAAAAATTTCCTAAGGCAAAAAGAAAATCTTTTTGAAAACTTTTTAAATTTTTTAAACAAATAATTTTTTCCCATAATGCGGAAGAAAAACTAATTTCACAATAACTAAAATTAGATATTTCAAATATATAATAAATCACAAAAAAATAGAAATCAAATATGAAAAGTAAATAGAAAGAACACATCAGAATTATAGTGGTTCAGTCAACTTAACCAACGTTCACCCCTCAAAAATCTCCTTTCCAGGTATTGCACTAAAAGTAGTATCTCTCTTTTTGTCCCCACAACAAGGTGAAAAAGCTCTTATAAAATCTTTCCACTGACTGGGTGAGACAGAGTACCTTGAATCCTTTTACTCCATCTTTGAGTAGGCAAAGAACCTGGAAATTCTTTTACTCCCTCCTGGAGTAGACAGAGAATCTTAGAATCCTTATATTCCCTCCTGGAGTTGGCATAGAACCTTGTAATCTATTTTCTCCCACCTGATGAAGGCAGAGAACCTAGATCTGATGCTGATGAAAGTCTCCTAAGAGCCACCAAGGAACTAAGGAGGACGCTTAAAGAAGATGGTGAAAACCTTGCTTGGAGCAACCTTTGTGAATCCCTCATAACTCCCCTGGAAAGGATGTCTCCCTTTCTTCTCTCCAAACTCTCTCTCTCTTCCTTCTCTAAGCTCTCTTTCAAATCAACTCAATAGAAAAATATTTTTTAATAATAGAATTAGAAAACCTTAAGTAGTGAACTTCAAGAAACCCTAATTTTCAAGAGTTCCATCTTCTATTTGTACAGTATGGTACACTTATCATACTGTATAATCAATATAATTTAGACTCATCTAGCAAGTTCATGGAGATGAATTATTCAATCTTTATAATATGTCATATAGTATGATCAAAATATTGTACGGTACAAATAGTAGAAATTTCATCTATTCATTTAGGATGACACTTGGGATGGCCAACTTTGCACACTGTCGATCATCCAGAACTGTAGATATTATACAATATGATCATTACAAAAGTCATAGATTTTATTTGGTATGACCTAAGGGATGACCAATTTCGTACACTATCAATCATATTATATAAACGGCATCATACAGTACAATCGATCATAATAATTATCTATGATTAGATTGCCTGATATTGAGGGGTAAATTAAAAAAGATTTTAATTAGGGCATACAGTACAAACCAAATCATATTGTACAATCAGTAAATAATTAGTATCTTTCTTAACCTCTAGTTGCTAGGGTTTTAATAGAGCATGATAGATCGTACAGTATGAATTAAAATAGTATAATATGAAATAAAGTTATACAATACGAAGCCAAAATCATAAAGTATGAATTACTAAAAAAACCTCTCTCAAAAACATTTTTCTCTCTCCTCCTGTGTGTGTGCAAGATTTCTGAGCAATGATATCCACCCAATTACATGATATGACTCAAGAAGGGATAAATACAGAATAAACTAAAAAATACAGACAGTAACCCTAGTATACCTAATCTTAAGCTGATCAAAATTGTAAGTGAATTGTGTACTGAATTCCTGAAATGTTAGTACACACAAAATAAAACAAAATATTACAAAATAAAAAAAGTAGTAATATACACAATAATATTTGTTATCATCAAAATCATAGTGCTTGAATCAGATTTGCAGCACTTCCGTCCCACCTTTTTGAGGTAAACTATTTAGAGGCCTAAAAACCATGCCCTCGATGTCGTCTTTGCTACTTAAACTTTATCTTTTTTATTCTTAACTTTTTTTGGTTTTAACTTTTAAATTACTTTTAAACTTTAATTTTCTGCTTTCTCCTCTTTGACATTGATCTCTACCTTAGAATAGGCAGTGGACCCTTTGGATATGTAGTACACAACATCCTCGTAGATCTCAATCTCATGAATAGAGAATGGTTGCAGATCACCCATAATTTTATACTCAATGCCATCTCATTGGTACTTAATGCAGTGATGTAGGATAGATGAGACCATCTTGTACTCATAGAACTAGGGCATGTCTAGGAGCACATTAAACGACACCACTGAATCGATTATATAAAATTTCACTTCAATTTTTAGCTCTCCTATCTCTAGAAGGAGGGTGATTAAACCTAAAGCCTTCTCACGCTTTTCATTGAACATGCAAAGCACCAACTTTTTAGTTGAGAGATTACTAGAATCAACTCTAAGGTATGTGAGAGTATTTATGTTTATCACGCTGATCGATGCACCTAGATCAATAAGGACTTTAGATAACTTGAACTTGCCCACATTTATGGTGATGTAAAGTGGGTGATTATGATCGGCAGTTCCTAGGAATAAATCTTCATCGAAAAAGATTACTCCTGTGATTTCCTTGAAGTACAAAGCTTCATCTTGAGAAGTTGAAGCTAATTGGGTTGGGCAAATTTTTTGGTTGAGAAGTGCTTTAATTACATATTCCCTCATCTCCTTAGAGAGGATATCGTAGATACTAAACTTAATAGTAAACTTCCTAAGGTCAGCTAAGACATTATAATCAACCTTAGGAAGTTTAGGACTGGGACCCGATGGATTGGAAGGGGGATTTAATTATTGAGTAGGGATTGAATCAGATCACTGGAGGAAACTTATGAAAGATTGTGTAGGTTGTTAGACCTTATAGAACTATCCTAAGGCTACCAAGAGGTGGTGAATTGTAATTTAAAAAATATCTTGGATTTTCAAAAACTGTTTCTAGAAAACTTAATTAATGATCCTTATAAAATATAGTTGCTTAGATATGATTATCATAAAAGATTTTTCAAGCACAAAAATTTAAAGTGCAGAAAAATAAAAATATAGAAAAATTAAAGTGAATAGAGAAACACTAAATTTTATAGTGGTACGGTCCAAACTTGACCTACGTCCACTCCCAGGAGACTCCTTCAGGTATTGCACTAAATCAAAGTGACTCACCTTTTGATCCCACAGTAAGGTGGAGAAGCCCTTACAAACTCTCTTCCACCAACCCAATGCAGTAGAGAACCGCCATCCTTTTTCACCCTCCTAGTGCCTACTGGTGAAGGCAGAGAACCTTGACATCATTTTTCACCCTCCTGGAGAAGATAGAGAACCTTAACGTTCTTTTTTACCCTCCTGGTAAGGTAGAGTTCCCGATCTACTTTGGAGATCTTCTCTCAAGAGTCTTCAAAGAAGTAGGGCAGAAGTTTGAAGAAGAAAAATAAGAGATCCTTACCTTTGGGAAACCTTGTGAATCCCTTATAATTTTCTCTTACAAGATCTCTCACTCACCACTCCCAAACACTCTCCCAAAACACTCTCCTTTTTCACACTTAAGAGAAATTCACAGTAAATAGATTAGAAGTCAATTTTTAGGACTCATTGTATTGAAACTTCATAAAAACCATCATAAAATGAAATTTCCAAGTCAAATGGTGTCAGATCATACAGTATGATCGTGGATCATTTGTATGAACAATTCAAAAGTCTTGGGATGATCTTGTATGAAACTTATTTTGTACAGTATCAATTATCTGTATAATTTTTAGATCGTCTATATGAATAGTGAAGTTCATTTGGACGATCTGATATGAAACTTATTTCATACACTATCAATCATCTGTATAATTTTTAGACCATTTGTAAGAACGATGAAGTTCATTTGGGCGATCTAGTATGAAACTTATTTTATACACTGTCAATCATCTGTATGAATAGTGAAGTTCATTTGGATGATCTAGTATGAAACTTATTTTGTGCACTGTCAGTCTTCTGTACGAACTGACATCGTACAGTATGAATAGGGTAAAAAAATAAATTTTAATTTTAACTCTCTTCCCTTATTTGTGTGTGCACAATTACCAAATTATAATCACACACTCTTAGACTCAAGAACAATAAAAAATAAAGATTGAAGAGTTTATTACATGAAATCCTATTCTACTCTATCTTGAAGTCTTCAATAGTTTGGACTATAATTTCCCTGAAATGTTAGTACACACAAAAATAAATAAAAATATATCCAGTGTATGTTAGGAGAAATAATAATGAAAATATCAGAATAATAATTATTTTATTATCATCAAAAATAAATCACATAACATAAAACTCAATCTTGATTTCTAGGTTGCAACAACTTGCTTGCCTTTTTTCCTGGCGAGGAGGCCTATAGGGTAAGACCTTATTGCCTCACAGTTGCACCTGCATGATTTCATTAGGAGTATAAACTGTAGTTGGGTCTATACTCTCCTTAGGTGATTGATTATCATTTTATGAGTGGGAGCCTGAATCTGAGAAGTCTATCATGATGGGACTCCCTTAAAAATTAATTTCAGTGATATCTCCATCTAATAAGACTACAAATTCATTTCCACCTTGAGAGTTTAAATCTGGAGAGCTAAGTTTTAAAACTTCTTGAATGATCTCAGCTGAGTTTTAATTATTATCAATATAAGTGTCATTTGAAAATTCATTCTCAATAATAATCATCAAAATTTTTGCAGAAGGGTCATTTTTTATTAATTTTCAACCCTTTAGTTAGATGGAGTAAAGTAAAAGTTAGATAGCATCAATGGGGACAATAGTTTTGAGCCACCATCCACCACTTATACACATCTCCCATCAACACATTTTCTCTCTACAAAAGTATCTCTCTTTTTAATTTTATTAATTACAGTATTTCATATAACTACTAGAGAGAAAACTATCCCAACGTCCTCCTGCAAAGCCTCTAGGTCAACCTCCCAGATCGAGCCCTGAGTTCTCATCAGTAACTATTGAGAAAGATGAAAAGTCTTCTTAATCAATTTTTTAAATGCCTAAATATAGCTATATCCCAACTATCTTTAATGGACAGAGAAAGGTTTAAGTTTTTACCTGAAATTAATTTGACAGACCCCTGATCCAGATTGACCAGGTACTCCTTTGAATTATGATATTACCTTGATGGAAGTTCTTGAGACAGTCCTTAAAGACTGTGCAGTCTTCGATTGTGTGGCCCAACATGCGATGGTAGAGGCAAAAATTGGGTTCATCCCTCTTATTTGCCTCTTCCGGCTTCTTGGCCTCTCACAATCGAAGTCTGGTATCTTTTAAAGACTCTTAAAAATTTTCCTTATTGATTCCCTTTTAAATGGATACAGACGATCCAATCTCTCTTTAAAAGAAATCAAGTAAGGCTCCCTATTAGGTTAAGAGGTTACCTAGAAAGGTTATGGTTTCTAGATTTATTGGGGTGGAGGACCACTAGACTGAGGACTGGCTAGTTTCTTGCCCTTTTCAACTGCTAAAACTATGCCTAATCTCTTTTCAAAAGACTATAATGATTTGCTTGATTTCTTTTCCTCAGATGAATCCTTCATGAAATGGCATTCTAGAAGCCTCTTTCTATAGATTATTAGCATTGTTGAGAAGTTTTTCAAAGGTTTTGATTATAAACCCTTTTAACAAAAAAGTAATATGCCCATGAATATTCTTTTGAAGAATCTTTAGAAGAATCTCCACGACATGTTGCTGTAACTGGGGTTCATATTTTATCAAGAGATTTCACCACCTCAAGATGTACTCAACCAAAGACTCTCCCAGCTTTTGCTTTTTGATGACGAGATCACCCATAGTTATTCTTTATTGAGCTCTTGAGTATTTCTTTAAAAATAAACCCTCGAGTTCTATAAAAGTGTTCACTAAACCATTCAGCAGATCTACATACCACTCAAAAGTAATACCGAACAGACTACTAATAATCTAGCAAAAAAGTAGAGCATCAGACCCCCTGCATTGTAACAGCTCACTCAAAAGTGGGCTAGATGCTATCTTGGATTTTCTAAATCACATAAAATTTAAAAGAGGGTGGCACAAAACCCTTTGGATAAGGAACTAAATCATATTCCTCGGGGTAGGGTCTACCCTTTGGAATAGATGTAGTCCTTTGAGAATGGGCTCCCTTGGTCTCCATCATCTAGCAAATATCTTTATCTACCAGAGAAATTCTAGAGGTAACTTCTGGGATTCTAGGGCTCGAATTTATTTTCTGATTGTGCTCACCCACTATGTGTACTGTAGGTTGCAACTGCTCGGGCATAGACTATTGTACTTGAATAAGCTGACTTTGTATCTGCTCAACTCTTATCATCATCTCCTCAATTTACTTTTCCAGTCTTTTGATGTACTCATCTTTCTCATTTAATTTAACTAAGCCATCAAAGTCTGAATCTACTACTGTTGAATCCTTTTCTTTATCAGACCAATGTCTTGAAGGCTCAGTATTTTTGGCTAATGCTCAAGTCTCAACCATACAGATATTTTTAGCGGTATCCTCCTTCAATAATAAATCATCAAAATATAGATTGAAGGCTTCAATAGCCTTCTTCTTAAAAATCTCTCAGATCTCCTGTACCACCTCATCGACTAATCTGCCATAAATTAATTTCGAATTGATTGGTAGGTATCCTTCGTATTCGAGTACTTAATTAAGCTCCTCTCCTTCATACTTTGAGCAGATATTCTCAACTTTAACATATTCCTCAGTGATCTACTCTGAGACTAACTAGTCTAGCATCTCTTTATCAATATCTGGAACTATCCCCACCCCTCTGTATATCCTGGGGTCAGTAGACATGAGGATAACATCCTCTATAGGATGAGAGATATCCATCTTAACAGGTGATGAAGGAGTTTGAAAATTGGGTACTCTAATATCAATAGGAGTGGAATCCTCATATCCCTCAATGGGGAGTCGGAGGACATCAACTGGCAGTAAATTTAACTATCTAAAATTTGGATTCCTCCATATCTACTCAACTTCTTTAGGATGTATTTCATTTTATTTGACATGGGCCTCTTGCCCTTAACATCTGTCAGTCTCTTATCCTCAGTAACATCCTTTGATTTGGATATCACAGGGGCCAACTTAGAAAATCTTGAAGGTGGGATCGGCGACCTACCACTGTAGGGGAAGCCTCTACCAAATCTGGTTAAAACTATCTCCTCAACCTTTACAGATGTGAGATGTGAGGTGAGGCACCAAGGATATCCGTCCACTTAAACATACATGATGGGTTGCTTAACAAACTTTTTATTTCTCCTCACTAGCTAAGGAGTCAGGTTCTTAGCTTCTAATTTTTCTTCCTTCAAAACTTCCTTCTCAAGCTTGGGTGAGATCACCCCCTTCAAGTGTCTCATGTATTACTCTTTAGTCTCACCTACTTGAGCAGCACAAGTTTGGATAATATTCCTTAACATTCTGGTTGTCAGGACTTACTTTTCATTCTAGGGTCTTCCGGACAGAGTAATCCACTGTGTATGGTGGTGAGCTGGCAATCCTGGAGACTCTCTCTTGTCCTACAATAATTATGAGGGGAAAGAAATGACTCCCCTTGAGGAGTGGAGAAGAGGCAGGAATGGATAGCTCCTCAGTAGCCTCAGGCTTAATTAGACTCATAGCCTTCTACTAGGCTATTTTCCTTATCTTGGTTATCTTTACCCTGGCCCTCCTCAGGTAGTTCTTCCTGGCATTCTTATTGCCAAAAGAGACTTCAGCATTGGAGGACCCCTTCTCAAACACAATGCTAACTCCAGTATCAGCTGTAGATTTTTATTCTTTATCCTCCCTGGAGGATACAACATGCATGGGGGTAATAACTACCTCTTCTTTAGGCATGGGGGAGTCAATCTCAGCCCCAACTTCTATCTCTACCAAGGGTATGTCCTTATCAGCCTCATTGGTAAAGTTGATTATAGTTCCTCCATTCACTGACAGATTGAGGGTTTTGAAACCCATTCTAAATTAAATAGAGTTATTCAGGAACAGTTCCTCAATATACAGGTCCTAGTCAATTGAAAAAAATAGCTTGCTAACCATTATTTCAAAAAATGATTGAATATCTATAATTCGAAAAGAAAAGATTTAATTTAGATTTTTTTTAATTTGAATTTGAAAATATATTTATATTTTATCATATATATCGAATTATAAGAGTTATAATCCGGCATACAATAATAAAATATAAAGGTTAATTTTGATTTGGAGAATTTATTATATATGTTTGATTACAAGAGAATATTATAGAAAAATATATAGCAATGATGATATAGATTTAATTTGATTATATTTTGAAGAACAATTTGAATTTTTGAAAGTTGAAAGATTTCCCTTGAGTTTTAAAACTCAACATGTTGAATTTGCCTTCAACATGATAGTTTACAAATTGGAAGGGAAAATCAGGAGGTTTTGGCTCAACTCTTTTACCCCTCGATTGGTTCAGGGATAAAATGTCAAAGTTTGGGTTTAGATTTGAAGTTGCATTGCATATGTTAAACTACAAGAGGATGTTGTACGAAACATATAGCAATGACAATTGAAGTTGATTTGAAGGGGATTTTGAAAAGGATTTTAGAGGTTTTAGATTTTGATGGAGTTTTCTCAAATCCTTGAGACTCAATAAATCATATTTACACTCAACATAAGAGTTTACAAATTTATTGAGAAACCTCAAAGAGATTGGTTTGACGTTTTCACCCCACTAGTTAGGTTGGGGGTAAAATGTCAAGCCCGAATTTACTAGAAGAATTTAATCTTGAGAATGAAGTTGAAGGATGTCGAATTCATATTGCATATGTTAAACTACAAGTGGGTGTTGTAGAAGAACAAATGGTAATAGCGATTGAATTGAATTTGAATGATTTTGAAAGAGATTCTAGATGTTTGAAAATTTAACAGAATTTTCTCAGGTTTAGAGATCAATACATTGAGTTTGCACTTCAACATAAGGGTCTGCAAGATTGAGGAAAAAATTTGGAGAAATTTAACTTGGCTCTTTCACTAAACTGACTAGCTTATGGTGAAATATCAAAGTCTAGATTTTTTTAAAGGGGTTAAAATCTTGATTTTGAAACTAAAGGATTTTCTGTAAATCATGAAACTTAACATACTTGAGATTTGGTTGAGCATGCAAGTTTACAACATTTACAGCAGGATTTTGAAAGGTTTGGCTTGACCTTTTGTTCTACCAATTAACTTGGAGGCAAAATGTCAAAGCCCAACTTTGACAGAGGTTCCTTACTCACCTCTCTTTTGATATGTCTTATTCATGTTGGCCACACTCGCCCAAGAAAGAAATGAGCAGAGGGAGAAATGGAAGGAAGGGTAGTCAAAATTATCGATGCAATAAAATTTCTATCTTTATCAAAGATGAGAGAGAGAGAGAGAGAGATGTTTCCCCAATGGAGTCACCATTTTTTTGTTTAATTAAAAAGTTCTATTTTGAAAAGATTAATTTTCTTTGGGATAATTTAATTTCTAGAAATTCAATTTTGAAATTAAACACTTCATTATGAAAGATATATCACATCAGTAGATGAAAATATCATTACCTAATGGGTTCAAATTATAAAACTATAGGTTCATCTATATCATCATAGCTAAATTTAGAGAAGAACTACGTATAACCTCAAAGGTTAAAATGATGTTCGATCTAGTATTCGACTGTGATAATCTAGATAAATGATCATTAATTTTATAATCAATATTGTGATAATAATACGATATATCTTCCTATAGAAAGAAGATATTATTTACTATCAATCATTTGAATATAATTAATTAGATTTTAAAAAACTTAGTTTTGAAAATTGATCTGGATTTTAAATCTCCTATGAGCGCAAGCCCTCATAGTTAATTACATCGTAGGAAATAAGAGTTTCCTATAAAAACTCTTGATTAAAATAATAATAAAAATTTTATTTTTGAGATTATCAAGGAACAATATCAAAGGAAGTGAGGAAGGAATTTTAATTAGGATTGGATCAAATTAGAGCACTTATTTCTAGAGGTCAAAGGACAAAAGGTAAGAGGTGCTTTGGGATTCTAAAAAAATTTTGAAGCACCCTAATATATCTTAAGTGTTGGACTTAAATTTTAGATTGAATGAGATTTAATTTAAGTTATTAATTTTATTAGAAACTTAGGATTCAATTCCTAGAGGTTAAGGTCTTATAGTCTAAACCTTCCTCAAAACCTAAATCTAAATTGGGTACTAAAAATCAGTAGCCCGAACCTAGCTAATGTTGTGCAAATTTGGACTTACCCCGGCCTGGATTGGGGAGCCAGCTAACCACCTAGTCACTTAAAAACTATGAGTCCAGTCACTTATGAAAGAGTGGTGGAATGTTGTTTAGTTAAGTTTGAAGAAGTGGGGCCGACATCTAAAGTAGATCTTAATTGGTCCCTTAACTGATGTAGGATAAAATGAGGCTTGAAGTAAATATAATTAAATTTTTAGACACTTTTAAGTTTGTATCTAATGCGATGCATGCAAGTTGACTCATTGAATACTTAAATCAAATATGAAGCAGTTTTTAAAAAAAAAAGTTAAAAATAGATTTTATCCTAAAAATTATATAACATTCCCTTAATAGGACTACACCCTAATAGGTCAAGTGGCCT
Organism: Dendrobium chrysotoxum; assembly: GCA_019925795.1. Taxonomy (NCBI): domain Eukaryota; kingdom Viridiplantae; phylum Streptophyta; class Magnoliopsida; order Asparagales; family Orchidaceae; genus Dendrobium; species Dendrobium chrysotoxum. Next base: position 23,131,577 of record CM034307.1, on the reverse strand, counting down.
GCCAGAACCCGTAGGTGGGGAGGTTCCTAACAAGGAAGAGAAGGTTAAAATATGAAAGCATGAAAAACTCTTGATGATCTCAATCTTACTTCTTAAAGTATTAGAATTTCTATGTGAGCTTAAAGATTTTTAATTTTTATTAGAGTAGAAAAAATATATTCATACCCTTACAAGCCTTCGATCGAATTCCAAGCTAAATCAAAGATCAATATGTAATTCTACTACACAATTAATGTAAATAAATTGATGAAATTAAATATTCAAATTGAATGTTCATGTGGCAAGTGCCACTTATATTACAACCCAAAAATTATAAAAAAGTAAAGTGGTCAGGTACCACTAACAACAGCCCGAATTCTACTATTAAGACTCAAGTGACTTTGAGAATGAGATTTTTCTTGGTCTTCACTTCTTCGTCTTTCTACAAACTTCTTGGATCTGTCAAGTCTGGATATCCAAATGAAAGAAACTCTCCTCCCCCCCCCCCCCCCCCTAAAAGTGGTGTTTTCTTTCTCTTTAGATTTTCAAAGTATCATAATCTGGATATCCAAATGAAGAGGGACTCTCCCTAGGAGATGTGACTCTTCTTTGGATTCTAGATTAGACATTTCACATCCCATCTTAAAACACTTTCATAATACTTTTACAACTCAAATAATCAAATTAAATTTGAATAAAAATTAAAATCTAGACTCAAACAACCTACAAGGTTATCCTAGTCAATTAATATTTAAATAATCCCAAGAAGTTAATATTTATTAAAATACTTAAAGCTCAATCACAACTACACTTGTCCATGCTCTTTTAATTTAAAGGGGGACTTATGTATGCACAACACCAAATAAAAACTTGTCAATTTTAAAGCTTAATTTTTTTGCCCCCTTTATTTTAATTATCTTATATGAGCATGGCCACCTGCACAAGATTATATTAGCATTTAATTTATCCATAACCTAGGGATAATCTAACTCCCATCATATTAATACACAGATTGAATAAATTAAATAAATAACCACATCAATCAATTACATTTAACAACTAGTATGTAGTGAAAACTCAAAAAATCCAGCACACAGTAATAGGAAAGTAGAACACCAGCCTAGTCTAAGACTATAATTGGTTGCCCTAGCAAACCATCTAAAGTGTGTGAGGTAGACTGTGTGGTTTGGATATATCCTATGTAGGATACTTTGTTAAAGTTATTTGATGTTTTAGTTAGTTCAAAGGCTTAAGCAGGAATTTAGTTAAATTTAAATATTAATGTTTCAAAATTAAATTGAAAGTGTATTAAATATTAACTGGCTACCACCTTTGTTGCTCACTGGGGCCGTTAAGCTTATTTCACCTTTCTTGGGGCTAAGCTAATAGCCTCGTAGGCCTAGGTTACCTAGTGGTAACTAATATAATTAAGTGAATTTAATTGGTTGAAGCTATATTAGACCTTAAGATGAGTAATTAGACTATAAGTTTATTGGAATTAGACTTTTCAAAATTTAGCTATGAGTTTTTAAAGTTTTGACTTGATTTTGACTTAAAGTCAACCAAAAATATGACTTTTTAAATTTAAATTATTTCTGTTAGTTTGGTATTTTTAATAAATATTAGACCCTAAATGGAGTTCAATGTCTTTAAGTTTGCTTAATTTGAAATTTTCTAGAATTAGTTATAATTTTTCAAAGTTTGGGTATTTATTTAAATTATTTAATTTGTTTGATTAAGAGGGTTTTAATAATTTGAATCCAAATGAACTCCAGTTTGAAGTATTATTTGTAATTTTTAGATTTAAATTTGATTTATTGAAATTTTTGAAAGTTTTAAGCCTTATTTAATGCATTAATTTTGAATTAATTAATTAAATGGCTTAATGATTTTAAAAATCAGGGAGAAATTATCTTAAGGCTAGAGAGGTCACTGTGTTTAAAGGGTTTAAATCCCATGCCCATTGCTTGTGTATTTTAATTTCTAAAATTTTTCTAAGTTTTCTAAAACATACCTTTAATTTTTGTCTTTAATGTCTCACTAGGATAAGTAGGTTTGAATCAATGTCACCAACCCTTAATATGTATATAAACATACACACAACCACAATTAAGTCCTTAGAACTAGGAGAGCCTAAAACTAGGTCTATGTGTGCATCCTAAACATGCATATTAAGAGATAGTAAACATAAAGGATAACATGATTAATGAATAATTGGAATACAATTTTTCACTAATCTTTCCCCATCAAATCTATTCAATTAAGCTTAACTTATGTTTAAAATTTCATGATCACTCAAAGCTCTCAAGTGATTTATCATATATAATTTTAAAATATAAATTTTATATACGAAAATATATTAATTTTAATTCGGATTTTAAAAAAATTAAGATTGTTTCAAAATAATTTCAAAATATTATTTTTTTTAAATACCTAAATAAAATAAAAATATTTTAAAATAAAAGTTTTTAATTTTGAAAATTATTTGAATAAAAAAAATTTTAAAAATTTAATTAAATATTTAAATATTTAATATTTAAAATTATTTTAAAAATATAAAATATCTTAAATTAATTTTAATTCCAAATTAAAATATTTTAAAATAATTCTCTAATAATTTAAAAATTTAAAAAAAATTAATTTTGAAAATATTTAATTTAATACTTAATTAAATATTTAAATAGTTAAATAATTAGAATTATTTGAAAATATATTAAGTTTTTAATTTTAAAATTAATTTAAAATTAAAATATTTAACATTTTGAAACTTTTGATATATTATATTAAGTTTTTTGAATTACTTTAAATTATAATTATATTTTTAAATTTTTCTAGTAATTAAATGTATTTAAAATTATTTAAAATAATTAATATCCAAAATAATTTTGAAACCAAATTAAATTAAACTTTAATGTTTTCTAAAAAATTTGAAATGATTTAAAGTTAATTTTATAAAATTTTGAAAAATATTTGATTTTATAGTTAATCAAATATTAATTAAATATTTTAGTATTTAATTTTTAATAATTATTTAAAATATATTAAAGACTTGAAATTAATTTTAATTAATTAATTTTAAAGTATTTTAAATTATGAGAAATTTAACAAAAATAATTAATTTTCTATTAATTAAATTTCAATCTTTAATAATTTTGTAAATATTTTGATAATTTAATCTATTTAATATAATTAAATATAGCTTATATTAAAGATAATTTCGAAATTAAATTTTTATAAGCTTTAAAGTATTTTCTTAAAATTAGAGAATACATTTAAGATGTATTAATTAATTTTTGAAAAGCATTTTTAATTATTATATTAAATAAATATTATTTAGAAATATCAATATTTAATAATTAAAATAACTTAAAATATATAAGATATTTTAAGTTAATAATAATTTTAAATTAAAGGATTTAATTTTCTAGGAATTTCGATATATTACATTAATTTTTTGAGTTTGTACTTAATTTTTAATCATTATTTGAAATATTTTGGTTTTAAAACTAATTAAAATTAATTAAAAATAATAATTAAACTTAAATCGACGGTGAAACGACGGCAGACCAGACACGCAGCGCACTCAAATTTGTCGAAGCAAAATGCACAGTGACGCATTAATGGCTGATGATTGCACTGCCATACAATCATCAGACATTAATGGTTGGGGCGGCGCGGGATGTGCTTTTCACTTATCCGCATCAGTACTACCTTGGAGTCGTCTGATTCTCGACCTTTTAAATCAATAGCTCTGATGCGGTTGGACAAAGATTCAAATGATAGAAGATAGCACGCGATTTGGATCAGCCACAAAATGACGAGATCTTCATTATTGATCTGTAGAACAACCACGGAGATCTCATACACCCATTGTAGACTACCGAAGATGCCTTAGAATCAAAAAAATGCCTCTTTCTCTTGATCAGATCAATCATTTCAATTGAAATTTTAAACCTAGCTAGTATGCATGAATAGAAATCATAGGGAGTCAAAAGCTCTATTCAAAATGCACTATATGAAAAGCTTTTTATTCCTAAGTGTAGTGATCAAGGGTTATGGTTTTTGAGGGATTTTTCCATCCAATTTTGGAGATTTTTGAAGCTCTGAATTTGTAGTATGTCCACGTATAGATTTGTAGACAACTCCTCAAGCAAACGACATTTGGATCAGATGATATGGAAGCTTGGATGAAATGTTATTATACTCACCAAAGAACAGATCGCAGGTGGCTTTGACCGATGGGATTGAGCTAGGAATAGGTGGAGGGACGTCTAGCAAACTTGAATAAACTGATAGTTTGGTTGGAGAGGCTTGAGGTAGTGAGAGAGAGCTAAGGATCGAATGAGGGTTCTTTGAGTGGTTTTGGCCAATTCAAACATCCCCAGGTGGATTGGATGGCTAGGATTTCTTTATCTTCACTCCCTGATATTTGCCAAGTATCCTAAGGTGGTTAGAAGCAGAAGGCAAGGACGGGCCAAAGACATTATATGTGTAAAGATTATTTTGGCCTTATACGCACAAGGGTTATTAGGGGATGTTTAAACCTAATCTAGGGATTAGAGGAGGCTTAGGAAACTTTCAGAAATCATTTAGAATAGCTGGAGTTGATTTAGAATTGAGGGGAGGGCTCAAACAAAGGGATTTGACCACTTTGACCACTCCCCATCTCTTTGTTGACTAGATTGACTATACAGTCAAGGGGGGTGCTGAGGTGGCATATGGTAAGGCCTTGAGCTAGCTTGGAAGTATTATCAAGCCATGGGATTAGAATTTGAGTGGGTATACAGGATTTTGAGGGGATTTGACCAAGTCAAAGTGAATTGACTTGGTCAAATTAACCATGGCTCGACTCCAGGCAAGTTTGAACATGTTTGAATCATCTTTTGAGATGGATTTGAGGGCTTGAATGGCTATGTTTGCTTAAATGGGTTGGATTGACCCATTAAAGCCTTAAGGGATTATTGGGTCAACTAAGGCTAACTTGGTCAACCAGGTTGACCTAGGACCTAGGTCAGGGATGATCAGATTTTAAATGACAAATATGGTCTGGTAGAAGTGATTTCAGGGGTTGGAATGGTTTAAATGGTCAAAATGACCATTTAGACCCTTAAAGGGCCATTGGGTCAACCTAGGTTGACTTGGTCAACCAGGATGACCCAGGGGCTAGGCCTGGGCTCAACAAGTTTGAAATAATATTTTGAGTCTATTGAAGATGGTCCTAAGGTCTGGGGAGGTCATTTCAGTCAAATTAATTATTTGGACCCTTAAGGGCTTATTTGGTCAACTTAGATTGACTTGGTCAACCAAGTTGACCCAGGATCTCGATTTGGTTCAATAGGTTTAAAATGACATTTGGGGCCTGGTAGAGGTAGTCCCAAGGGTCAGAATGGTCATTTCATTAAAAGTGACCATTTGGACCCTTAAGGGGCCATTTGATCAACTTAGGTTCAATTGGCCTACCAGGTTGACCTAGGGCTAGAGTTTGAGCTCAACAGGTTTTATTTGATGTTTAGAGACCAGTGGAGATGGTCCCATGATTTGTATTGGTCATTTTATTGAAAATGACCTATTAGGTTCCACAGGGGTATTTGGGTCAAATCTAGTTGACTTGGACAACTAGGTTGACCTAGGATCTGGGTTTAAATCCTATACACTCTTAATGGTATTTAGGATGCATTCTATAAGGTTTTGAGGCTTGATTTGAATAGGCCATGTTGAAGTTTAGAAAAAACTCTGAAATTACCCTTAAGAGGCATTTTGGTCATTTTGACCCCTGGTCAACTGGATCTCAAAGTGAGTCCATCAAAATGTAGTTTACTACTCAACATATCATGATCAAGGGTCCAAAAGTGGTTAGAGGCTTTGGAGAAGGCTCTAAGGCCAAATTCCACTGGATGGCAGGCCTAGTGGAATAGGTCGTAAATATTTAAAGATTTTACTACCTTTGGAAATAGATTCAATTTCTTGGGTTAGACGTCTCAGAAGGAGCTCAAATTTGGAGGGTTATCCCTAGAGATATGTCTAGTCAATATGTAATTGAGAGATCATAATTTGGGGGTCATTTGACTAGGGTTTGATGTGTTTGAAAATCACTAAAAAAGACTTTCAGGACATACCCTTTGGACTTTGAGATTTGGTCTGAAAATTTGGGTTTGAGCCAGATTTTGGATTCAAATGCTTGAATTTGAATTATCCAAATTATTGAAAATCATACAGGTGATTGTAAATGAGTGGATAGGATTGAAGTGTGGTAGGATGCTTAAATGACTAAAACTTGGATTGATTGAAGGTTACAATTGAGGTTTGAACTAAAATTTGGATTTTGAATTGGACTGAGGTCTGAATTTTGATTGAACTGAAGCTCTAGACGATTGACATTTGGATGAATATCAATCATTGGATCAACAAGGCAGGGATCTAGATGGGTCCCTGTGGGCTTATATAAAAATGAGGTCAACAATGGTCCAACACAAATTTTAGAATATACACGAATATATTAATATTTTGATAAATTGGAGTATCATAATGCTCTTAACTAATTAGCATCTTTATACACCATGGATCTTGAAGATGTAATGATTTATTTATTTTAGTATATAATTCTTTAAGAATTAACTAAAGTTCTCTTCATCCAAGAGGACAAACATAATTTCAAGGGGTACTATTATCACGTCCCAAGATCAAATTTGAAAGAATTGTTTATTTGTAATCACTTAAATTAATAATTAGAGCTCTATGAATTCATTAATATAAATCACTCTAATGAAAGTATATCGAATCATATACATCATAATATTTCACTATATTCATTCTGCCAAAATTATATACAATGGTTAAAAGATAAGTAAAATCAGTAATCTATCCATAGCTCCTAACTACAAAAGAATAAAAACAAAATACAAAATCAAAAGGAAAACCTAAGGATCTCTAACAACCTCACTCCACATAGTCATAATCCCTTTCGTAACCTAAAATCATTAAAATCCACATAATAAGCTAAAAAGCCAAGCAGTAACTAAAATTCACTAAAGCTTCAAACGCAAGGCTTAAAATATCAATATGCATGCTCAGTTTAGTCAATATAATCAATAGTATTCAATCTTATCAATAATCAATTATCATTTGTAAAGCTCAAAATAATCAATAACAAAAGTAAGAAATTATTTTAATGAATTAATAGTCAATACAAGAATCGATAAATCCATAAAGCAATTATATTAAAACCATTCACAAATTAGTAAATGAATCATAACATATATGTGTCAATATCATCAGTCTTTTCTACCTTATTTATTTTTAATCATATGCATCATATAATTAATATATGTATTTGTACCTATCATGATCTATTTATACACATAGTTATATTGATCAATACTATCAATGTATATATACTTTAGTATATGATTCAGTAAGGAAGGACATCAAGGTTTAATATCATTGGTCATCCTTCCATTCCAATTGTTACTCAGTTGTTCATCAATCTTATTTTAACCCCAATTATCAACCAATTAGTTATCAGTCTTAATTCAATCTCAACTATTACCTAGTTTTCATCAGTCTGAAGTTGGCTCCCAACTATCAACTAGTTGGACATCAATCTTAATTCAACCCTAACTATCGCCTAGTTGGGCATCAGGCTTAAGTTGGCCACAAATTATTGACAAGTTGATCAGCATTCTTAATCTTTTCATTACATAAGTATCACATGCGCCTTAAATCAATATCATTTTCTCAATGCCAATATTATGTATGCAATGCACTGATCTATGAAATGCATAAATATAGGAAAAATCTCTAAACATTATATTTATTTTAGAAAATTATAACTTTCATTTTATCCTATAAAATTCATTAATATTAGAGTCAAAATGTTCATACAATTCATATATATATTATACAAAAATTTACATAATAAAAGTTTGGTAAATAAGGAGAAAATGCATTCTTGTCTATTTAAGAAGAGTAAATCTGACAAACTCAAAATAATTGAAAACTAGAGAAAGATATGGGTTACTTGCAAAAATTAAAAGAAATTTTAGAACATAATCGATGGATGAAAATGCCCTGAATTCTTTCTTTATCCTCCCTCTCTCTTCCTTCCTCTCCCTCTCCTATTCTTCCTTCCTCAGCAAGTTATGGCGGTGAGGGGAGGAATGGCTTAATGCTTCAATTTTTTTATTTTAATAAATATAAAAACCTTGTTAGTGGCCTAGTGTCGTAATACTCAGACCTGGCGTCGTAGCTCCACATATTGAATCCAGAATTATTACACAACTGAGACTTAGATTCCAGGGTGGTGATTTCTGGCACTGCTGTGCTTTTAAGCCTAGCACCGTAGTGCTTCAAAGCATAGTGTCGAAGCGCTTTAATTTAGCATAGGTCTCTCTTTTTCCCATTCGAAAGAGGAAACTTGGTTGAATTTTTTAAGCTTTTTTTACCTCCAATAGTTATGATATTTTGTTTTTTAATTGAACATGTGTAAGAATCAATCCTACTAAAGGTGGCATCCTTTAAAATTGTTAATCTAAAATCATTTTTTAGCATGCAACAATAAAATAAGAGATGAAAATTTACCATTTTAACTCCTAGTTTTTCTTTTAAATGATAACAAACTCTTTGAATAAGATTATGCAATATCAATTATCTATATGGCTATTCTAATCAAAGAAAAATAAAAATTAAGTATAATTAACTTATATTGAATAGCTTTAGATTGGTGTTTATTTGATTCTTGATTTTTGAAAGATTATCCGCTATAATCTCTGAAAGCACTTGATTTAAAATTGTCAACCTCTAAGAAAGAATCTTGTGATGGGTAATTACCCTTGCTTACACTTATTCCCCAACATTTGGCAATGAGCAAACCTATCCACACTTGATTAAGTGAACTCCTAAACAATTATAAATTTGATATCTATGGGTTTTAGTTTGTTGAACTTGTCCTCAATGGCCTAAGCATAAATCAAGGATACATGATTTATGTTGCCTCAAGTAATAATAGAAGAAATGTCAACACTGCAAAGGAATGATATAAGGATGCTTATACAACTACCACAAGGAAAGAAAATTAATAGATGTAGATTAGTTTTCTCTATCAAACATGTCAAGGATGGATCTATCACACCCCGAGATCTAAAGTGGACCTCTTTTCCCTTTACTCATATTTATTATCTTCTTACAATTCATTTCTTTTCTTATTTTTAGTTAAAATCTAATATTCATTTAAAATCAAATTATTGATAACCAAAGCTGACTATTTATATTTAGTGAAATATAAACATCAAAGAAACATAATGAAATTTTATAATCAATTTTTATATTATGCTGCAAAATCTAAAGTCCAAAAATGTATAGATAATAGCCACCACATTCTACAAAAACACATAAAATAAAAAAAGCTGACAATAAAACTAAATTACCATCACTATTTAGCCTCATAATACATGGTCTTTACCTTTACTTGAAATCATATAAAAGTTACAAAATGAGTATAAAATCCTAACAAGTAACTAAAATCATATAACTAAAATCAATGCACAAAAAGAAAAATATTATACTATAAATCATGTAAGAATATCAATAAATCAATGTATATATTTTGTACTAATCATCTTTATCAATTTATTAGTCTATTACATATCATATCTAAGTCTCTCAATTATATCAGTTATATCCATTATCAGTCTTGATCATACATCAATCTTTATTAATTAATTAATCAGTCAAACTATCTTTATCGTTTAATTAGTTTCATTCAATTGGTCAATCTCATCATTCATTTTATCTTATCAATCTATCAGTTATATTAGTAAAATAGTCGTATTAGTATTTTTATCATATATCAGTACTATCTATCAAATATTAGTACTCGTATCATTTATCAGATATTCAGATGAAGGTATCCTAATCTTACTCTTGCACTTTAGGCTCCCATATTAATCTTCAACTCCTTATGAATCCCAATCAATAAATCACCTGGACCAGTCTCCAACTACTTATAACTCCTATATTAGTCTCTAGCATCATATAACTCCCATCAGTAAATCACATGAATCTTAAAGGTATCATATAAGGTTATTGTATCAAATATTTGATATTAATGATCAATACATTATTTTACCACACCTTATGATGTTTCATATTTGCCTTTGGCTCCTCAATTCTATATACATATACTAAATATTACATTCTATCTTATCAAATTCCTTCCAATATCAAGATTACATTCCAATATATATCAATTATATTAATTATTTCTACACATATTATATTTCAATATTATTATATCAAATCATAGTACATGACTTTCAAATCATTTTTAGTACATATTTTTCTACTCATTTCACATAAAAATTCTTATACAAATATTTAATCAATAAAAATATAATAAAATCAAATCAAATTATTTAGAATGATCAAATTTATAGCATATAAAAAATTACACAGTGAAAGCTTACAAAATTAAGAGATAATATATTTTTTATAGATTTAAGAGAGATAAAATCCATATAAATCAAAATCATAAAAAAATAAGAGTAAAAGTATAGTCATTTACTTCAAATAGAATAAATTCCGTAACAGGAATAACTGACAAAAATGACCCAAAATATCTTTCTCTTTCTTTTCTCTTTCTCTCCTCTTCTTCTCGCTTATCTTCTCCATCTTTTTATTTCTTCCTGGCCAAGCAAACAGCATAAGAGTAAGGGAGGGGATGAACGGTAGGTATATTAATATTAAAATATTATTTTGGCGTTGCCATGAACCAGCGTTGTTGCACTACATACAATTCTATAGTTATTGTAGTACATAACATGCTGGTTTTGCCATACAAAAACTAATATTGCCGCGCTTCTCTCTATAGTGCCGCGCCCAAAAAAGTAGTGTCACAGCTCTCCAATTTAAAATTTTTAAACTTCTCCAAACTTTCATTTGAAAATCATTTTCAAAATTTTAGGTTGTTACATTTTACCCACATTGAAAATATCATCCTCGACATTTCTATATCAATTTGAGATAGAGCATACTTAAAACAAAACTACTCAATCAAATTGGTTCAAAAATTAATATCAAAATCTACACCAAAAATCATGTCAAATCACCTCAAAATTAAGCAAAATTAATTCTAAAATTAGAAAACTTGTCTTATAAAAAACAACACAAAATCATACCATTTACTGCTTTTATTGGTCCTGATAGTCTGCTTCCAATCTAAACATATTCTTGCCCAGGTGCAAGCAATGGGCATTCTGCCATTCTATGCCTAAAATTACTACACTTAAAATATTGTCATGTCACCCTATAACAGGGTCTTACATGTTTTCTCCCACTACAGATACATTTCAGAGTGGTTGGTACTTTGACAATCTTGCCAATCTTTTTCTTAGCACTTTACCCTATTTTCTTATAACTGCTCAAACTATTTTGCCAATTTATCGCTCATCATTTGAGTGATCATGTCTACAAACATTATCATATTCTTAAATGTCATTGAAAGTACTTCAATATAAGGTTCAGACTTCTTCCTTTTCAAGTCCATTTGTCTATTAGCAAATAAATCTCAAATATAAAATAAATCCTTTGAAATAAAATAAATCTCCAATCATATTTAACTAATAAATAATGTAATCATTCTACAACTCTAATTACAATCAAATTTTTCCACTAACCATTGCTCTAATACCACTCTTGTCACACCTTGAAATCTAAAGTGGAAAAAATTTACCTCTTTTCCCTTTAGCCATTTTTACTTTCTTCTTAAAGTTCATTTCTTTTCTTATCTTTTAGTTAACAGCTAGTATTTATTTACAATAAAATCATTGAGATCTAGATTATTGATAACCAGATTATTGATAACCAAAGCTAACTATTTGAATTCAAGGAAATATAAATAACGAAGAAAGGTAATTACATTTCATAGTCAATATTTACATTATGCTACAAAATATAAAGTCCAAAAGCATACAAACATTAGCCACCATATGCAACAAAAAAACACAAAATAAAAAAGTTGTTAATAAAACTAAACTATCATCACTATTATTTTTTCTTTAACAAGATGCAAAGCAATTGAAATTATAATCTCTTTGGAAAATTTTGAAATTGTATACTCTTAAATTTACTTTAGTTTTGTAAATGAACTCGACATTATAAATGATATATTATCTTGGAAGGTGACAATATCATTCTCGAATAGGTTCATATTACAAAACTATAAATCTCATCCCAACTATCATAATCAAATTTGGGGATGAATTATATATGATTTTGAAGAATTAATATGACACCCAATTATTCATTTGATTATCGTAGTTTAGATGTTTTATCATTGGTTATTATAGTCAGATCATCATAGTGAACTACATATGACCCTATAGGGTCAAAATGACATTCATATATATATCTAACTTTAATAATCCCGATATGTGTACCATTAAATTCATACTCAAGCATATTGATAGTAAGTAATATATTTCTCCAAAAAGGGGTGGATATCACCCACCATAAATCATTTGAATATGATGATAATAATCATCATTGATTTTCTTAATTTTTTCAAATTAATTAATTTTTAAATTGATCTGGGCTCTTTAAATCTCCTATCAAGGCAAGCTTTCGTAGTTAATGACATCGTAGGAATTTGGGCTTCCTACAAACACTCTCAATTAGAATAATGGTAGAAGTCTTATTTTTAAGATTTTAAGAAGTGACATCAAATGAATGATATTGAAATTCTAAATGGGATTGGATTAAATTTTGAACACTTATTTTTGGAGGCTAATGGAGGAATGATAGGAGGTTTCTTTGAATTTTGAAATAATTTAGAAACACCCTTATCTATCCTATACATTTAGCTTTATATTTTAATTTAAGAAAAATTTAATTTGAGTTGGCAATTTATTAAAATGCTTGGATTATATTTTTGAAATTGGAGATTTATGATTTTGGGTCTGCCCCGGATATTAAATCAAAATTGGGTACTAAATCATAGTAGCCCAAACCTAGCTAATGACATGCAAATCTTGACTTATCTCAGCCTAGATTGATAAACCAGCTAACCACTTAGGTGCCTTAAAATCATGAGGCTGGTCTTTATGAAAGATGGGTAGGGTTGTTATTTAAGTTATGAGGAATTGTGGTCGACGTCTAGAGAATGTCCTAATTGGCCCCTTTACTTATGTATCGTGATTATGTTTGAATGAAATTAAAATTTTATTAATTTAATTAGTTTCTAATGCAATGCATACTGATTGACCTTGTATGCATAAGTGATATTAAGTAGTTTAAAAAATTTATCTTAGAAAATACATTTTTTCTTAAAAATTTCACAATATCGCCTAGAAATCGTTGTACCCAAATAGGCCAGATGGTGTGTCACAACCCACAGGCGCGAAGTTGCCTAATAAGGAAGAAAAATATAAATATATATGCATGAGACCCTCGACGTTCCTGAGCTTACTTCTTAGATTCGTTTATCTTTTTATGTTAGCCTAAATATTTTATTTATTTATGAGTAAAAAAATTTTGTCCATAAAGAGTATAATTACATTCAAGCTAAAACAAAATCTGCATGCAAGAAAGAAACCTAGGAAGATTTATAAAACTCCTAATGCACAAAAGTAAACACAACAATCAAATCACATAATCAAAATATATCAAGTAAATATGAATGTGAATGTAGCACATGTCACTTAATTACAACCCGGGGTCTGTACAAATTAAAACTGTATGGGTACCAAGTAATTTTAAAATTGGATATTTTTGAAATATTCATTTCTTCATCTTCCTCCATTATGTAAGCTCCTTGGGTTCATTTGGTCCAAGTATCCAAATGGAAAGAACTCCTCCCGTAAGGGGTGTTTCCTTCATCTTTAGATTTTTAAATCATCCTAATTTGAATCCCTAAATAAAAGGAACTCTCCCCTAAGAGATGTTTCCCTCCTCTTTCGACTTCAAATTGGATAGATAATATCCCATTTAAAATTAACTTTCATAACTCATAAAATTCAAATCATATATGAAAAAAAAGACTAATACAATCTGCATGATTATCCTAGGCAATTTACATGTAAAATCATAAATATCCCAAGCATTAAAACATGACCACCTATATAAGACTTTGTTAGCATCTAGATCATCCTAACCTAAGAAAATCCATCACCCATCAATCCAAATCACATATAGCATAATAAAAATCAACACATCAATAGGCATCACATCAATCAATTCATTACAACAAGCAAGCAATGAAATGCACGAAAAACTTTGGCACACAAGTATCATAAAAGGAAATAACGTCGGCCTAGTCCAAAACTAAAAGTGACTGACCTAACAAATCATCTAAAATGTGTGCATTAGGCTTTGTGGCTTAGATGTGTCCTATGTTGGATAGTTATTGAAGTTTTCTAATGATTTTTATTTATTGTGGGTCAAAGGGAATTTAATTCAAGTTAAAGTATTAGTGCATTGATATTCATTTTAGGATGAATTTTAATTATTTAATAATTACTGTCTTTGTTTACACTAGGGCTGTGAGATTTATTTCACTTTTTTTAAGGCTAATTTAATAGCCCCACGGGCTCGAGTTACCTAGTAGTAACTAAGGTTATTTAATTTGTTTAATTAGTTGAAATTAATGGTTGATAATTTTTAATTAATTGGATGCTGATTTGACTCATTAGATTATTAATTTTTTTTATTTTCCATCTACTGGTTTGTGCCATTATCACAACGTGCTCGAGGAACTAGGCCTCCTTAAGATACATAGCCCCACAGCTCGAGGCAGTCCATACTAAAAACTTGCTTAATATAGTTAAATTAATGATTTAATTTTGGTTAATTAATAAATTTTATAGTTTTTTACTCCATTGAATTTGTTCGTGGCGTTGTCACAAAAGGCTCGAGAAACCAAGCCTTCTTCGGACATGTAACCCTGCAGCTCATGCTAGTCCATATTAAAAACTTCATCAATGGAGAGTTTGTTGTGTATCTTGAGGTTGGTCATCTGATTGTATTGATTAGATTAATGCTTTGCTAGAATTTTAGTCAGTTGTTTAATTTTTGGATTTTATGAATTATTTTAATTCATTAAAAGAAGGGTCTAATTTTTAACTTTTTGATTTTGATCAGGTTTTAGACTTTGATATTTTTCATAAATATTAGACCCTGAGCTAAGTAAAATGACACTAAGTTTGTTGGATTTGAATTTTTTTAGAATTAGTTATCAATTTTTAAAGTTTTGCCATTTAATTGAATTATTTAATTTATTAATTAAAGAGGTTTTATTATTTTTGCACCAAACTCACTCTAAACTCCTTGAAATTACTCCCAATGGCCAGTGGTGACCTGTAGGAGTATTTTTAAGACTTTAGAATTTATTTGATATTTTTAATAATTTTTAATTATTTATTTTAATTAGTTATTGAATTTTCTTAATTATTAAATTAAGACCAATTTTGAAGGCTAGTAAAGGGGCTTTTAATTTTCTTAGAAAGATTATTTAATTTTGATTTGTAACATTTTTTGGAAGTTTCAAGCCCCTTAAAAGGGCTGATTTTTTATTTGATTAATTTTCTGACCTAATGATCTCAAAATTAAGTGAAATTAAAACATAAGATTTATAATGTCACTAAGTTACATATCCTAGAGTTTCACTCTTATTGGGTGTATCTGTAATTTCTTAGAATTTATTTAAGTTTTTAAAACTCCTTAATTATTTTTCCTACGTGTTACTAGTGTTCCAATGGGTCCAAATTTTAATTCATCTAACCCTAGCACACATGTAATCACAACACAAAAACATTACAGCCTAATCCTACAAATTTAGGGAGTTATGAATTTTCAAAATTTTGGGTCCAAAATGGACCCATCACTTTGTAAATTCACAATACAACAATCCAGAGCACACCTAGATCTTTAAAAATTACTATGGATGCCTAAAGTGCTCAAACAATATCACCAAAAATTGAGTCTAGTTTAACCACTGGATCATGAGAAAATTTCTCACAATTCATTAATCAAAATTTATTAAAATTATTTTTAAAATAAACTAGGTCTCAAGACCTATCCAATGACTTGAAAATCACTAAATTTGGTGAAAAACTAGATTTTCTACGAATTTTAGAAGTTCTGAGCAATTTTTTGAATTTTTTTAAAATAAAATTGGCTGTGGTAATGATTGCACTGCCGCCACCACTGTTTCCCTAACCAATGCGTGTCGAGACACACGTCAAAATAAAAATTGTGAATGTGGTTTCACTAAACCACGTCAGCGTGGAACGGGGACCATCCAATCCACGCGGTTTTAGATTGATAACCGAGATGGCGTGATGGGGCACCTCCATAAACTAATAACACAGTTTTAAATTGTGATGCCGTCCGCTATTTTACTAGAGGTGATGTGGTTGAATATGGGCCATCCGATCGCACTGGGAACGCGCGATCGGACTGCTCTGATCAATCGGTATGATCTTAGTTCAAAATAAACTGAAATTTTAATTGCTCATAACATTCAAAATACTCATCCAAATTCTACGAAATTTTTAACATAGACTCATGATAACTTAATCTTCCAATTCATGGAGTTTGGAGGCTCCATGCATTATAGATTTTGAGTGGTTTCAAATTGAACTCCTAGCAAAATATTGAGATGTCTCATAAACCAATGGATGGATTTTAATGATTTTGGTCTTGTTTTGCTCCTGGTGATATCCTCTCCAACTTTGTAGAAGACTCACCAAGCTGGTTATGGTTGGATTGAAAGTTATGTTGCAAACTCCACTTTCTCCCTCTACCAATCTCTCTCTTCACAAAAATGAGGTTTTGAAGGTAAGAAATGGTGGGGAAATGGTTGTAATGGCTAGAGGAGCTCCTGGAGAGACTAGCAAAGGAGTTCTCACGGTTGGGGGCTATTGAGAGAAAGTGTTTAATAGAATCAGCCTTAGGTTTAGGTTTTCCTTCCCTTAAGTCCTTACTTTTGCAATGAAGGGTTGGTATTAATTTGGGAACTCCATTGGATGGTTGCAATATATCTAAGCCTATTAGAAGCCAAGGGGGAAGGGTGGTACCTGAGAGAGACCCCTTGGCTCATGTGATGGAGGGGACCAGACCCCTTTTTTCCTATTAGGCTAAGCCAAGGCTAGGCTTGGTTTAAAGGGCTGGCTTAGATTCTCTTTAGTAGGGAAATGGGCTTATCTTTAGCAATTAGAGCGGGTTTTTTTAAGGGTTAGGATTTCTAAGGTGGCTTGACTACTTAAGCTCATTGAACATTTGACTGGTTAAAATAGCCAATGGAGCTGAGGTGGCATCGAAGGGAGTTTATTTGGCTACTTGAGTGAGTGGCCAAACGATTGGAACCATGGAATTAGAATCTTGGTCAAAGATAAGGAAATGAAATGAGTTTTTATCCTTCCAATTGGCTTGACCAAGTCAAGTCAAGGGAGATTTGACTTAGGGAGAATATTTGGCATACTTAGAATATCTAATTGAACAATTTTTTAGTTGTTAATTTGGTTTAAAATAGCTTAAGGAATTGAATTTGACCTTGGTTGGTTGTATGGTTGACCTGGTCAAACCAAGGGTTGGGTTTGAGTCTAATAAGTTCAAATGAGTGATTTGAGACCAATAAAAATGGTCTCATGCAATGGAATGACCATTTGTCTTGACATACCCAATTAAGCCCTCAATGGGCAATTTGGTCAACCATGCATGACAAAGGCTTGAATTTGAGTTCAATGCATTTCTAAGAGTGTTTAGGATGTATTGGAGAAGGTTTCATGGCTTGATATATATTGTCCATATTGAAGCTTGGAGAAAACTTCAATTCCCTCTTTAAAGGGCATTTTAGTCTAATGGAGCCCCTGGTCAACTAGGGTCCATCAAATATTCGATTTTGATTTTAATATGTCATAAGAATGATTATGGACATATTCAAGACATTTAGGCAAGGTCCCAAGGTCAAATTTCACAAGATTCTAGGTCCAATGGCATAGGTTGTAAATATTTGAAGGTTTTACAGCCTTTGGACTTCAATTGAATCTTTGGGGTTAGAGGTCTCATATTGGCCTCAAATTTGGAGGGTTGACCCTAAGAATATGCCTACTCAATATGCAATTAATAGATCATAAATTGGGAGTTATTTGATTAGGTTTTGAGGTGATTAAAAAATCACTCAAAGAGGGTCAAAGAACATGGAACTTTGACCTTGAATTTTGGTTTGAAATTTTAAATTTGAATGTGGTTTTGAATTTGATTGGATGAATTTGACTGTGGTCAACCTCATGGTCTAGCCTCATAATGCAAGGTCTTTACCTTTACTAAGCTAACATATACTTTTTACATACAATGAATCAAGAAAAATAAAATTGCAAACTCTTCCAAACAAATCTAACCTACACAACTTATTCTTAAGCAATGATTCTCTAGCGATCTTCATGTATGCTAAACCTAAAATGTTAGTGATGCACACAAAAATATATGTAATATATACATCAAGAGAAACTAAATAAATATCCAATTGTATTTGTAGTCATCGAAACACAAGATTTATCTCCTAAATTGTAACACCTATAAGAAGACTCTTAGACTTAGAGGTCTTAATAACAAAGGTTTCATTTAAGACAACTTAGTGCTTTATTTTTTAAACAACAATCATAATTTTTTTTAACACATCTTTTATTGCTTTGAAGAATCTTTTGTGCTAAAAATTTATTTTCTACTACAACTTTCAAAAAAATATACTTTCCTCACAATAATTTTAACACATTTATAAAAAACTACAGCTATTTCAAACAAACCATAAAATTAAATATATGAAAATATTATCAACCTCATTTAAAAATAAGATCCAAATAAAATAATATCATTATCTTTAATGGAAAAAGAATGAAAAAATATTAACTATATATATATACATATTTAGCACTTATAATTTTTATATTTACCTTCATAACACCCAAAACTATAAATTACGTTAAAAATACAACTAAAATTAATATTTTTTAAAATAAAATACACTTATTGTTGTATATATTTTAATATAATTAAAATGTTAAAATATTATATAAATAACTATAAAAAATTAGATGTTAAATATCTTCATACATAAAAAATGTTGTGATATGGATGTAAAACCTTAAAAACATTAAAAAAGCCAACCCTCTATCCCAGCATATTGCTTACGAGCAATTAAGGTCTATTTGAGATAGCTATAATATTTTATAAAAATGATTATAAAATATTATAGAGAAAGTAACTTTTTTTAAAAGCAATGTAAAAAATACTTTCTCACACAAATTTTTTGAAAGCAATGAACAAATAAAAACTACAATTAAAATCTAAAATGTAAAATACTAAGAAAGCTATCGCAATCAAAGCCTTAATAAGCCTTTCACACGCATGTTATACAATCAGGGGTAAAAGAACCAGAACTGCAGTAATTATTCAAATAAACAGAACGAAAGTAAAACAAAGAAATATATGAACAGTCAATACAGTAATCCAATACTTGGACTAGAAAAATAATTTCATTCTTTATATAAAGACAAGATTATAATGGAAACAAGCAATCATCAAATCTCTAATAACATAAAAGCCCTCAGCAAACTGATTTATCATTTTATGCATAACAAGGGATGATTACATGTGGGGAATTAGCACCTCACATCTTATACACAAACCGAATAAACTTCTTTACAAACACCCCCATCTCTCCATGCAAAACTGCCATACAGCAAACACAAACTCACTGGTTCCTGCATATTTTATGTAAATCTCAACAATAACTCTTCGGCTAGATAAACAACATAACTTCATCAAAATTCATTCAAATCGCATTAAATAGTAAAGGAACACAATGAGAGGAAAGCCAATTATATCTAACAATCATTGAGAGCTGGGGAATCTGCATGCATAGGGACCATTAGTTGTCACTGTAAAGCAAAATAATATCACCTGCAGAACACAAATTTACCCTCTTGTCTTTGCTCTCTTCATGCCAAGGCTGTTATGGAAGGGGGACAGAGAACCAGACATCTGAGAACTGTCATCTCGGAGAGTGCCATTCAGCATGGCGAGCTCTCGCAGCTGCTGCTTCTTGATCAAGTCCTGCGACTCATCCTGTGTTGCAGATGAAATATGAGAAAACATTGATTGATTTGAATTCTTCATAAAGCTTTAATGTAGTGAGTAGAAGAGAGTGATACCACAGGTTTCAGGAGTTCTTCTAGTATATCCCGAGCTTGTATCAAACGAGAATCAATGATTTCCATTGGCAATTCTGCATCTACTAATATGTGGAGAGGTTCATTCAAATGTTCATAACCAGGTTTCCCTCTCATCATTTCCTCCTGAGAAATTGCGAGTGACTTTCAGCATTTTCTTGAAGATGCCAAAAAAATTGCCTTAAAAAATTTGTATTTATGTATGCTTAATAATATATATCAATAATATTACAATAATTGGTTATTTTTATTTTTATTTTTAATAAAACAAATGAGTTTGTGAAGAGGTAAAATATGACAAGTCAAATATTTAGCCATTGTTGAAAAAGGACTTACCTTCATTAGCCTTTTACTCCAACAAGGAACAAAAACTGTCAAAATAATCAACAGAAGCATGCAAGCGACTATATAGATATACAAGGTAGCGGGCACAGAGATTCTGAAGTAATGTTTTACCCACCCAAAAGTTGTTAATACTAAGTCCATACACAAGGAACAACGAACCTCATGTACTCAAATGCATTATGACTTGTGATTTATCTTCGTTCTTATGTGTTGAATTGGTGCTAAATTTTTTGGGCTAGTAAGGGTAAAGCTACGTTGCTAAGAAGGGACTCCAAATGCTCGGTTATCCGGATTGATCAAGTATCAAATATTATTACAAGAACCTAAAGCATCCTATCAAGATTTGACAAATTTGATTCCTGTTAATAAAAATAATTTATTTTGTTTGGAAGAATGTTCTTTGTAGTAATAAATTCATTACAATAATCCATTATATTATCCACTTAAAGGCTATGTAAGGCCCATTAATTGGAGTGCATATTCCAATTTCTTCAGTCCTCAGCCTCAAGCTGCTGCATGGCATTCTAGGGGAAGATAGAAAAGTTCCACATATTCTCTTACTATTTTCTCTGTCCGTCCAAAGGAATGCCATTTGGCATGTGTGAGGCCTATGCTATATTTTTGGTGGCGACAAAGGGAAAGCCTCTTTTTTTTCTATGAACTAAATCCACTTAAAGGCTATGTAAGGCCCATTAATTGGAGTGCATATTCCAATTTCTTCAGTCCTCAGCCTCAAGCTGCTGCATGGCATTCTAGGGGAAGATAGAAAAGTTCCACATATTCTCTTACTATTTTCTCTGTCCGTCCAAAGGAATGCCATTTGGCATGTGTGAGGCCTATGCTATATTTTTGGTGGCGACAAAGGGAAAGCCTCTTTTTTTTCTATGAACTAAATCCATCTAGGCTTTATAAATCAATATATAAATATTTACTTCCACATCGAACTTGAAGGCTAATAATACCCTGGAAATGAACAATAGAAGGTGCAAATCTCTTGAACAGGTCGTAATAAGGTTGTATGACATGTCAATTTGATAACATAACACCCAATTTTGGCTTTATTACTCTACTGCTGCATAACTACCTTTCCAATTGCTCAATTCCACCAATCCAGTAATTCAACAGCTTTTAACTCACTTTGGTAAAACCATGCAAAAACTTGCCCATCTCACAAAAGCAATATACATGACTTAAATGGAAGAATGCATTGTACTATCAAGAAGCAATATACTTATAAGGAAATGAGAAAAAATAAGCTTTAAAAATTTTGTTGTAAACCCCAAAAAAGAAATAATTTAACTACCAAAAAGCTTCTATAAAAAAATAATTTAATGAATGCAGAAGAAGGTATAATGGAGCCTAATTCTTGTATTACAACTCCCAAGCTCTATCTAGGGGTGCAAACAAGTCGAGTCAAGTCGAGTTTAGGCCCTTATCGAGCTCGGCTCGTTAGTTGGAAAGTGAGCTCGAACTCAAGCTCGTCTCACTGTAAACGAGCTCGAGCTGGCTCGCGAGCCGGCTCGTGAGCCATGGGCGGGAATTTTTAAATTTATGCTGAATCTTTAAAAATTAGGCGGGATTTTTAAAACTTAAGCGGGATTTTTAAAACATAATTAAAATTTAGAAAAAAATATGAAATGTTTAACATTTAAATAAAACTTAGGTGATTTTTATTAATTTTTTTAATATTTAAATTAAATAAATAAAATAAAATTATTTTAAAAATATTAATATTTATTCGAGCCGGCTCGCGAGCTCACGAGCCGAGCCGGCTCAAGCTCAAACTCGAGCTTGTTTACTAAGCGAGCTCGAACTCGAGCTTGTTTACTAAACGAGCTCGAACTCGAGCTTGTTTACTAAACGAGCTCGAACTCGAGCTCGAGCTCGACTCTTGAGATCGATAAGCTCAGCTCATGAGCTCATAAATGAGTCGAGCTCGAGCCGGCTCGGCTCACTTACACCCCTAGCACTATCACTCAATATTTTGTTAAAAGTCTGGCACTCACCTAGGCAGCAGGGAGAGAGAAGATCATATTATCTCACACTCCTCAAACAGGCATGACCAATAAGGTGTTTTAAGGCATACACTTTCTTAAGCCAATGAGGCGAGCAGCATGCCTTGATTTAAGAAAAAAAAATCCAAAGTGCTAAAAGCACAAAATATAAATTAGATTTTTAAGATGATAATTCGACATAGTGTGGTATAGAAGAAAGAGCATAGAAATAAGGATGCACACTAGAAAATAAATTACTTACATACAGGGATATGAGCTTCAAGTGCTAAAATAATAAATATTGAGGACAAGCCTGACAAGTAGAGCGACAACTCTAAAGAGGCAGGTCAACGAACTCTACCAGGTTGGTAATGACCCTCCTATTGATTCAAGATCATTGTATCAGCCAACACAATATATGTTATTGATGGATTAACATTCCTTGACATGCCCACTATAGTTATGAAAATATAATGTGAACACTTAATAATTACTTAGTTTATGCATGCATTGAATATCACTATTAATAAGACAGTTGAACTTTATGGCAAAATGACTTTTACTTCATATGCTATGATAGGTAAGCATCCATGATTATGAACTTTTTGGCGCATACATGTTTCATACCATTGGGCTAGTACTTCAATTGTGATTTATATATGTAAATACTTTATCATCCATGCCATTTCACTGATCGTATTGCATGCCCCAAGCCTTGATACTTATACCTTAATAAATAGAAATTACATATTGAGTTTGCCTAACAAATCCACGTTATGATAATTTTGCAAACCTAAATTGGCAAATCAATTTCATAAGAGGCAACCTTGTTAGCAGTAATTTTTTTCTGGGGATATGTTTTAGTTAGTTGTATAGTGTTTTCTTTGTTTCAAGCAATTGCATTAAGTTTCCTTTAGTTTTTAAATTGTAGGATTTCACTTTCATTAGTATGCGAGATATATCAATTTCCACCAAGGGGCTATCCAATTTGAAATAAAATAGAGATAAAGTATTTCAAATGCAGAAGATTTGAAAATATTAGTGTTTGGTTTGAATTAAATGAAATGCAAATTAAAATTTTCAAGCATTTGAAATTCACCATCTAGTTCAATTTTAGTGTATTTGAAAACTGTTAGATTTGCTGATTTCAAAATTCACTCTAGATTCTGCCATTGCCACCGTCGTCACTTTTGGTTGCTGCCCACATCATCTCCTACCGCCAACCGCCGCCAGCTGCAGCCCGCCACTAGCCACCATCATAATTTACATTGCATTCTTTTAACTTGAAGCCAAACAAATAATAATAATAATAATCTCCGGTATTTATTTTACACTCATCCAAACAATGTCAAATATTTCAAATACATTGCATTCCTTTTTCAACAAATCATATGACCCCTAAATAACTTTAGCTAAAGTGGGGTATGCTCTTTTGTTTTCACAATAGATATCACAAGTTGAATCCAATCTATGATCTTTTTAAATTAAATTTTCACTAAATATATACAATTTAGTTCATTATTGACCTTGTTCCCTCCTTATTTGTAATGAGACTCATGCCTAATTATTTGCAACTTATCTTATGCCCTACTTTCAACTAATAAAATATTTAAAATAAGTTATATACTCTAAAAAAATTTATAGGTTTCCTTGATTGAAGATTTATTCATGTTATTGATGCTTTAATAAGTGTAAATTTTCACACTTATCATTATATTTTCTAGGTAATTTCCTTCCTTTGTAATACTAACCTATGGAGTTGTTTGGCAAATTAAGAACCTTCATCATATTTTGAATTGAAAAAATGCTGCTACCAGGACCTCAGGCATGACAATCAAGTCCTGTTATTAAGAGATGACACTTTATACTTGCTTCTAGTTAAATGTTTCAATCAAGAATGAGTTACATATAACAAGAATATGCAATAAATACTCTATGGCGTGACTGCTGAATAATAAATGGAATTTTCTTAGCAAATATTCTCATGTAGATAGATGTACACAGTGAAGTTTATGGAAGATATCTCTGATAGAAATTACCAAGTACTAGCAAAGGTTTCAATCAAGTGTTTCAGTAGCCACAATAAACCAACACAACCCAGACCAACTAGGCAAAGTGTGACGAACACATATTTGTACATTTAAAAAGTGTTTGTGGTGTCTATAAAGTTACTCCTCAATCTAAACAATACCAATTAAGCCAATGTCTACCACCATAAAAGTGGCACTGAACTTGCGCACATACAGTACTGGTGATGCAGGAGATAATTTAAAAGATAATGGAAATGAGGATCTTGCACGCCTTTATTCCAAGAGCAAGTTAATTATAACTTTATGTTGGATTTAAACGATCAAATAAAACACAATGAGCGGTCAAACAAGTTTAGGCTAAATCACGTAGCTAGAATTAGAGTCACCACAATAATCAATTAATCAAGTAACATTTGCATGGAAGATGTTCAACTAAAATCCTTGGATTAACAATAAGAATAGTCACTATGAAACAAGTCCACTAATCAACTCCCTTCGATTACTAGGCTTGGCAGTAAAGTTAAAACAATTTGCATTGACTTGATCAATTTCCACAAACTAAAGTGAGTTTTAGAGAAGTATTGATTCGGTGGGGAGGAGGTTGTAAGTACCCGCCGTTGGGACTCCTGGACATTGAAATTCTTCGACTGGAGCAGCTGGGCTGGGCTTGAGAACGTTCAGGACAGCAGGAAGTTGATTCCGGATATGCAAGACAGCAGTTTCCTGTGTCTAAACTTCAGGACAACAGGTAGAATCTGTCCAGAGTGCAGAAATCTGTTCTGGACAGCAGCCAACCTTCCTCTGGACAGGGGTGGAGTGGGCTGGACTTCTTGGACAGCAGACGTATTATGTCCAGAGATCTGAACAGCACCTCGCAGCTTCAAGAAAAAAGAGGCAAACCATGAAGATGGGGGTTTGGAGAGAGGCGGCTAGGGCTAAGAAGGCTTAGGGGATTAATTGGAGAGTTGATTTGGGATGAAATCAAGGAGATTGGAGAGATGTAGGGGTGGGCCGGCCATGCATTGACAGAGAGGGAGGTGATTTGGATTAATTTCCAATGGGGAAGGTGTCATTATGGAAGAAATTTAATTATGGGAGGACAGGGAAGTTTTGGCTAGGGGAAAAAGGGAAAGAGAGGGGTCTAGGTTCAATGCATTTGGACCTAAGGCTTGATTAACCAATTAATTCAGATTTGAATAATTGATTTAATTGTGGGCCCTTTCCAAAAACAAGTCTAGTAATTTTGTAAAGAATTTGAGATTTGAATTCAAATGAATCTTGAATTCAAATTCTTTCCTAACTTGAATTAGGAAAGTGGGGTTATATGGAGGCTGGCGGCTTGGTGGAGAGAGAGGAGGGCAGGTGGCTATGAGAGGGGAGGTAGTATGCCGGCAGCTATAGGTGGTTGGATGAGAGGCTGTCGGCTAGGAGAAGGAATTTAAAGGGGACCGGCGGCTATGGGAGTGGGTGTGCTAGGCCGACGGCAAGGAGAGGAGGAGAGGGAGATAGAGACGATAGGAAAGAAAGACCACGAACCCGTACTCTTCCAAGGCTGGTGGGTGATCCGATTCCCTCACCAAGGGATTCCTCTCTAAAAGCTCTCATGCTCTCACAAGACTCATGTATGCAGGAAATTTTAATAATCATTCTTCATTAACCTCTCCAAAGGAAGAGGGTGGCTTTAAATAGCCAAATACATGAAGGGAAATAACAAAGATACTATTGCCCCTATGGCATACATAAGACAAAGTCCTCAAGTGAGGGTAGAAAAGGAAAAAGAGCAATAATAAATCAAATATATAAAATAGATCAAAAATAAAGAGGCACGATCGTAGCTGTAGATCGTCGGCCCCATCTTTGATAAACTTTCTATGATCTGATGCCCCCATCATTCTCCTGGGGTGGGAGAAGGCTCGACTCCATCGAGTAAGCGTCTCTGGTGCTCTCGTAGAACTCTAGTGCATCTGGGTCGATCTGTTGTAACTCCTCGCGCTCTAATCATGTATCCTCTGATTCAGGTTTACCTCTCCACTTTATCAAATACCTTCTTCGACCACCTTCTTTTGTGGAAATGATGTCATCACTTAAAATTGCATCAACTTTCTCTAGCCTGGGTAGTTTGAAAATATTTGGAAGTGGAGATAGGCTTGAGTTCTCATGGGGTGGGGTCACACAAGGCTCAGTTTGAAGTGGATTTGACGGGTTAAATTCTAGACCCTCATAGGCTACTAAATCTTCTATGTTAAAAGAGAGATTGATGTTGAACTCTGCAGGCAGATCCACCACGTAAGCATTGTCGTTGATTTTCTTGACTATTTTGAATGGCCCCGCACTTCTAGCATGTAACTTCTTAACAGTTCCTTGTGGGAACCGTTACGGACGAATCCGCACCATCACTGAATCACCAACCTCAAAAGTTTTAAATCTTCGTTTAGAGTCAGCATGAACTTTATAATTAATATTACTCTGTTCAATTTGGCGTGCAATTTCCTTATGCAAATCATGCAAATGAGGATGCAGACTCGGAAATCCTATACCTAGAACACATGGATGTGAGATCTACAGGTTGCCTAGGTTTGTACTCACAAACAATTTCGGCAGGGCTTAGATTGGTGATGCGGTTAAAAGAATTATTGTAGGCGAATTCAGCCGTAGGGAGTTTAGAATCCCAATCTTTAATATGTTCGCCTACCAGGGATCGTAATAAATTACCTAAACTCCTATTGACCACTTCAGTTTGGCCATCCGTTTGAGGATGAAAGGCTGTCGAGAAGTGTAGTTTAGTACTCATTTTCATCCAAAGGGTTTTCAAAAAATAGTTGGTGAACTTAACATCCCTATCAGTTACTATGGTTTTAGGTAATCCATGCAATCTAATGATCTCGTTAAAGTAAAGTTTGGCAATGTGAGAGGCATCGGATGTCTTGGAACAGGGTCTAAAATGAGCCATTTTAGAGAAACGGTCGACTACAACACATATAGCGTCATTCTTACGAAGCATTTTGGGAAGACCTAAGACGAAGTCCATACTAACGTCTTGTCAAGGACAATTGGGAACATGAAAAGGGGTGTGTAAAGACTAGTGTTCTTCTTGCATTGTTTGGCTAGTTGGCAAGTGTGGCATCTACTGACCATTTTACCAACGTCCTTCTTTAAGCCGGGCCAAAAGAAACAATACTCTACAGCTTCTATGGTTTTATCACGACCGAAGTGTCCAGCGAGACCTCCGGCGTGAAGCTCACATACGAGGAATTCCCTAAGGGATGTGCTAGGGATACAAAGCTTTTGAGCTTTGAAGAGATATCCATCCTCGAGGAGATAGTCATCCATAAGGCGTGTATTGCTAGTAGATAAGAGAGAATAGGTCTCCTTGAAATCGGGACACTCCAAATAGTCCTTTTTGATCTGGTCAAAGCCCACGACTTCGGCTCTCATTTCAATGGTAGTCATCATACGACGACTGAGAGCATCAGCAGCTTTATTCTCAACCCCTGCTTTATGTCTAAGGGTATAAGTGTACTCCTGAAGAAATTCGACCCATCGACCATATCGAGCATTTAACTTCTTTTGAGAGTTAATATAACGCAGAGCCTCGTGATCCGAGAAAATAACAAACTCTTGTGGGAGCAAGTAGTGTCGCCAATAACGAAGAGATTGAATCACAGCGTAAAACTCTGTCATACGTGGAATAATGCTGCCGAATGTCATTTAGCTTCTCGCTGAAATAAGCTACAGGGTGACCTTCCTGGGATAGAACTCCTCCAATTCCGACCCCCGAAGCATCGCAAGTTACTTCGAAGACTTTGGAGAAATCAGGAAGTCTCATCATTGGAGCTTCCACCATTCTTTTCTTAATCTCATCAAAAGCTCCGGTGGCGGCCGGGGTCCATTGGAAATCACCCTTCTTAAGACAGTCGGTGATAGGAGAAACAATGGTGTTGAAATTTCGGATAAATCTCCTATAGAAGGTGGCTAGTCCATGGAAGCTGCGGACTTCCCGAATGCTCTAAGGGACAGACCATTCTACAATAGCTCTCACCTTCTCGGGGTCTACAGAGACCCCTTCGGAAGACACAATAAAGCCCAGAAAAACTACACGGTCGACAAGGAAAGTACACTTCTTAGGGTTAGCGTAGAGTTGCTCTTTCCTTAAGACCTCACAGACTTGCCTTAGATGGTCTAAGTGCTAACTAACAGAGTGGTCATAAATAAGAATGTTGTCAAAGTAGACGACAACAAACATCCACATAAAAGGGCGCAGCACTTGGGTCATGATTCTCATAAAAGTACTCGGGGCATTACTCAACCCGAAGGGCATGACCATCCATTCGTAGAGACCATCCTTGGTTTTGAAGGCAGTCTTCCACTCATCACCGGGTCGAATCCAGATCTGGTGGTACCGACTCTTAAGATCTATTTTGGAAAACAGAGTGGCTCCCGTCATCATATCAAGCATATCGTCTAGTCTTGGAATAGGGAAACGATATTTGATGGTTATCTTGTTGATAACGCGACTATCAATACACATCCGCCACGTACCATCCTTCTTTGGAGTTAGAAGGGTTGGTACAGCACAAGGACTAAAGCTTTCCTTAATGAAGCCCCACTGCAGAAGTTCATCTACTTGCTTCTTGAGCTCAGCATGTTCCATGGGATTCATGCGATAGTGAAAAAGGTTGGGAAGGGAGGCTCCAAGGACAAGGTCTATAGCGTGTTGAATGTCTCTAAGGGGAGGTAATTGGTCAAGAAGCTTATCAGGAAAGACATCAGCAAAGTCAGCCAGTATGGGTTAGACCTCTTGAGGGAAAGGTTCATCAGACAAAGTGGGAGTCTCACGACCAACCAAGGCGTACAGAGGGGCACCTAGGGCGATATCAGAATCCAAAACCTTGGCAGTTACAAGGTTCAGTCCCTTCTTTGGCTTTACAGAGTTGGGTTTGGGGTCCTCCTTGACCCGGGGCTGTGATGGCAGAAGCTTGATCTTCTTACCTGCATATTCAAACACGCAGGTGTTTGAACGTCCATAGATGTAGACATTATTGTCAAAGAGCCAAGGACGCCCTAAGATGATTTGTCCAACATCCATGACCAGAATATCACACCACACATTCTCCTTATAGTTAACAAAGGAGATGGGTATGAGGCTGCGTTCCTTCACCTCTAAGCCAGTGTGGAGTTGACCCAAGCTACCTTACAAGGGTTGGGGTGAGGAACAACCGACAGACTAAGCCTATACACCATGCTAGAGGAGACAGCATTGATGCAACTACCACTATCCACTATGACTTTACAGTTCTTATCATTAAGTTTGGTGGAGTGGAAGATTGTGGTCCTACGCCAGTCATTTGTGGAAATGGGTTGGGGCAGAGCACATCTCACCACGCAGATGGGAGAGGTGTCGAGCTTTTGAATGTAGTGGACGACAGCAATGTCGTTATCCTCCTCGAAGAACTCACCATCGTCTTCTACTTGGTGAATTTGGTCGACTTCAGGTTCAAACTGCTCTTCAGTGACTTCTTCGATGATCGTGACTTTGTAGGGACTGGAACAATGGGAGGCAATGTGCCCATACCCCTGACATCTATAGCATTTGGTTCCTGGGTTGAATCTAGGGGTATCTGGAGTGGGAGATTTGTTCCTAAAATCAGGACGGGGTGTAGGTGAACAAGGAGGTGGTCGGGTTGGGTTTCCAGGGGTCGGCCGGGCAGTGGAGTGGGTCGGACCACTGGAAGGTCGATAGGCTGGTCTCGAGTCTTGGTGCCTACTAGGGTGTTGGGAATGGGTCTCCTCTAGATCTAACACTAGGCTGTAGGCATTCTCTAGAGTGGTGACATTTTGAGCAAACAGTTCATTGCGCAGATCCTCGTGCAATCCAGTACGGAACATGGATAGAATTTGCGCGGGGGTAGTAAAGGTCTCCCCCTTGCAGCGAATCAGATAGTCATCGAAGGATGCAGTGTAATCCTTGACTGGCTTACTACCTTGGGTAAGTCTATTCCATCTATCGAAGAGTCTAGGGAAATAAGAGGGAGGTAGATACTTCTGTTTAAGTTCACGCTTCATGGAAGACTAGTCAGTGATGGGGTACCCGTTGCGGGACTCCCTGAGGCTTTCTAAGTTTGACCAGGATTAGCTAGCCCTACCGACAAGTTTCATCTCAGCAAACCTAACTTTCCTAGCCTTAGAGATGTTGTACCACTTAAAGAAACTATCCATACCTTTGATCCAGTCCAGAAAGAGCTGGGGATCGAGGATACCGTCGAAGGTGGGTGCATCGACCTTGATATTTTTCATCAGTGGTAAATCAGGGTCGGGGTGATGTTCATGTCCATAATGGGGGTTTCGATAAGGTGCACGAGGTGGTCCCTCATCTTGAAAGGTTTCGTCCTCATATATGGAAGGAGGCCTAGACGGTGTGTAAAGGGGAGGGTGGTTCCTACCTCGTTCTAGGCTATCAAATCATTCCGTCGTCTGGCGACGGAGGTCGGCTAAATCCGCTTGGTTCTCCTTGAGTTGCTAACTAATTGCGCCCATCTGACCTACCAACAAGTTTGTTCTGGGTCCATTGGGAGACCCTACGGGTTACTGAGGGATGTAACTAGGTAAGGGACAGCCCCTAGACACTAAGTTAAACTCACCTAAACGTCACTAAAATGTGCAGGAATTGATAGGACAGCAAGGTACCAAGGTGACTTAAGTAATCTAAGCACTTAGGCGGTTTCTAGGTTGAGGATAGAAACTACTAACTTAAGAAACTAACATAATGTTCACTAAATGAGTGCAGAAAAAAAAATGTCGACAGCAAGCACAACAATAAAATAAATTATTTCAAATGATGATATGCATGCAACAACACATAAGGCTGGTTAGCTAAACTCCTAGGATAATTTCTAACATATATATCTTATGCTAACCATGCTCTGATACCAAATGATGCAGGACATAATTTAAAAGATATTCAAAATGAGGATCTTGCACGCCTTTATTCTAAGAGCAAGTTAATTATAACTTTATGTTGGATTTAAACGACAAAATAAAGCACAATGAGCGATCAAACAAGTTTAGGCTAAGTAACGTAGCTAGAATTAGAGTCACCACAATAATCAATTAATCAAGCAACATTTGCATGGAAGATGTTCAACTAAAATCCTTGGATTAACAATAAGAATAGTCACTATGAAACAAGTCCACTAGTCAACTCCCTACGATTACTAGGCATGGCGGTTAAGTTAAAACAATTTGCATGACTTGATCAATTTCCACAAACTAAAGTGAGTCTTAGAGAAGTATTGATTCGGTGGGGAGGAGGTAGTAAATACCCGCTGTTGGGACTCCTGAACAGTGAAATTCTTCGACTAGAGCAGCTGGGCTGGGGTTGAGAACGTTTAGGACAGCAGGAAGTTGATTCCGAATATGCAAGACAGCAATTTCCTGTGTCTAAACTTCAGGACAGCAGGTAGAATCTGTCCAGAGTGCAGAAATCTGTTCTGGACAGCAACAAATCTTCCTCTGGACAGGGGTGGAGTGGGTTGGACTTCTTGGACAGCAGACGTATTATGTCCAGAGATCTGGACAGCACCTCGCAGCTTCAGGAAAAAAGAGGCAAGCCATGAAGATGGGGGTTTGGAGGAGGCGGCTAGGGCTAAGAAGGCTTAGGGGATTAATTGGAGAGTTGATTTGGGATGAAATCAAGGAGATTGGAGAGATGTAGAGGTGGGCCATCCATGCATTGACAGAGAGGGAGGTGATTTGGATTAATTTCCAATGGGGAAGGTGTCATTATGGAAGAAATTTAATTATGGGAGGATAGGGAAGTTTCGGCCAAGGGAAAAAGGGAAAGAGAGGGGTCTAGGTTCAATGTATTTGGACCTAAGGCTTGATTAACCAATTAATTCAGATTTGAATAATTGATTTAATTGTGGGCCCTTTCCAAAAACAAGTCTAATAATTTAGGAAAGATTTGAATTCAAATGAATCTTGAATTCAAATTCTTTCCTAACTTGAATTGGGTTTAATAAGGAAAGTGGGGTTATATGGAGGCCGGCGGCTTGGTGGAGAGAGAGGAGGGCCGGTGGCTATGAGAGGGGAGGTTGTATGCCGGCAGCTATAGGTGGTGGGATGAGAGACTGTTGGCTAGGATAAGGAATTTAAGGAGGAGGACCAGCAGCTATGGGAGTGGGTGTGCTAGGCCGAGGGCAAGGAAAGGAGGAGAGGGAGATAGAGACGATAGGAAAGAAAGACCACGAACCCGGACTCTTCCAAGGCGGGTGGGTGATCCAATTCCCTCACCTAGGGATTCCTCTCCAAAAACTCGCAAGCTCTCACAAGACTCATGTATGCAGGAAATTTTAATAATCATTCTTCATTAACCTCTCCAAAGGAAGAGGGTGGCTTTAAATAGTTAAATACATTAAGGGAAATAACAAAGACACTATTGCCCCTAGGGCATACATAAGACAAAGCCCTCAAGTGAGGGTAGAAAAGGAAAAAGAGCAATAATAAATCAAATGCATAAAATAGATCAAAAATAAAGAGGCACGATCGTAGCCGTAGATCGTCGGCCCCGTCTTTGATAAACTTTTCATGATCTGATGTCCCCATCAACTAGTTTGCTATATGTGAGGTTAATACAGTTTGAACGAGGATAATAGAGAAAAAATACTGCAAAGATAAGCAGAAAGAAAAATCTACCCGATTTGGATCTTTGATGCTTCCACGTCCTCTTATTAAGACACGACACTCAGTACTAGCTTCGACCCGCTTGAGAGAATTTCCTCTTGGACCAAGAAGACGTCCAACAAAATTGTACTGTAGATACAAAAAAAACAAAGAAATGATAAAATATCAAAAATTCATAGTAGCAGGATAAAAAAATACCAATCAAAATTTAGCTAACAAGGGAACATACATTAGGGTATTTGTCTATAGGAATATCAACCCTGATGGTTTTTTTAATAATGATGCCCGAAGAACCACCTGGTGATCCAAGCCATCCATGTCCTGAAGGAGATTGTATCATTCCTAACCTCTGCATCATACCAAACAAATATATCTTATTAAACAGTTCAAAAAATGACAATATTGAATAAAAAAAGAAAAACAATCACACCCCAGGCTAGGAAGCAAATCTAAAATGTATCAAAACAAAAAATATATATGATATGTTAAAAAATAATAAATAGAAAGAAAAATGCATTAAAAATGCACATATGCAGGTTTGATTAAGGTATCAAATTGTAAGCGCATACAATAGTGAGAAATTTACTTTCAATCAATTATTAGATAAAGAAGACAGTTTAATCATACATTGTAACAACAAACCATTTTGAGATAATTGTTGATTTATAATATTGAGAACCAGACAGATTGGCATCATTATGTTGTCATTTACAGCAGCAACCAAATGAAGGCTAATTTAACAACTTTCTGAAGAACAAATTTCATAAATGAAATGATTCTCAGAACTTAAGCAGATAGACAAAAATGATACAGTTGATGGAAAAGTTTCCAAATATATAGGCAACAAAAGGATACCGCAGAAATGCTATCATTTCACTCAAATTTTGTTCAACATGAACTATAATCACTCAAGTGTTATCTTTACGTTTTAAAGTGTTAGTCAGTCAGAATAGCAAAGATGGAAAGCAGAAAAGTCAGCATGTCATGATACCAATTAAACGTTAGTATAAACTGTAAACACAACTTTAAGAAATAACAATCAGTACTACCAACTGATATATCCAAGAAAATGACAAAAATCACTTATTTTTCATGTTCAAAAAACCACACGTGATGCTAAGAGCGCCGTGACAAATCATATGGCTCTATTCTAATTTTAATGTTAGATGTGAATCTCATTCAAAGCATACACAAAAACAGAAGCTAATTTTTCAAACATTTTCAGCAACGCATTTTAATGTTAATGCTTAAGGTTAGTGTAACAAATCATACACCGCCATTCCATGTTAAATCTATCACTTTAGTCAGAACAAAAAAAAAAACAGGAAGACAAGGCCGATTAATGAGCCAGCACAATTAAGCAGGTAAAGTGTACTGGAAATTCAAAGTTAGAATAAGTTTAAAGAAGTCATAAATATACGCCTTCAAAAATAAAGTTAATGAAGTTAGCACCACGAATTCAAAACTTCAAAAAACACTCCTATCAGTAGTCAGATGTAAATGGAAGTTATGTTACTGGTTAGTATCCATACTTCTGGTTGAAAAGTTGATGTCCATCCATTTAAATCAGCTGCAGCTCCATTTGAAAAATATCCTCCAGTAGACAGGGGCCTACCATGCTCAATAGCACCTTGATCTAAAATTGATGCATTCCCCAACAGTGTGGTCACACGTAAAATTTCTGCTTCAAAATGTCAATTTCAAGCATAAAAGGCACCAGTTAGCATTTTTTAAAAGAAACTAGTCGGCAGTAAACTGCGGACTAGGGTTAATGACAGTTAGTTCAAATCAGTACTCAATCAGTGTAAATGAGTTCAACTGTTGAAGAAGTCCTACTTGGAACTTGCCAAAGGGCCATAAATTGCTCAACAACAACAACAACAACATCAAGCCTTTGTCCCATTACGTGGGGCCATAAATTGCTCAACATTTACTCAAAAATAGTTAGAAGTCATTGTGTACCTTGAAGTACAAATTGTCAACTATGACAAACTAAATCATAAAAAGGATAAACCCTAAGTGCAACATCTAACATCCAAAGTATAAACATGTTGTCCATATTATAATTAAATTAGGATTAAATGCTTATGTAAGCATAAACTTGTCTAGCATCCTATCTAAACGCCAATTGTTCTATAGGAAAACGCAAGAAAACCACATACATAACATATCCCCGAAGTAACCAGAACCTGAACTGAATTGAATATCGATAGCATGGACGTGTAATATCCATGAATAAGGGTATTTTAAAGTAGATGTCCAGGTGAAGGAGGTTATTTGTCCTTAAAAAGGGGCCCTACTGTTTACCTATAAACGAAGCATGCTCTTTATAAGATCATTAAATCCTACTGACATGCCATAGAGAGAAGCAAAAATTGCCAAGACCTCATCTAGATGGAAAAGAATCAGAAAAACAATGAGCACAGATTGGAAAGAGAACGGTATGTGCAAAAGTTGTGTGAATTGAGCAAAAGAGGGCAATGAGATTCTAGAGCTGACAATTTTTTTCATTTGCATTTTACAAAGAACGCCATAGAATCTACACCCTGCCCATCTCCAACATATGCAAACAATAACAATTAAACATGCAGCCACACAAAGCTTGATTTAAGCTTAGACAGGAATTGTTTAATCTGCCCTCAATCAGATAGGATAAAATGTTCCCCACACTTCTCCAACTCAAAAAGAACACAGAAAATTTCATCTCCAATCCTGATAACATCAGGAAGCAGAAGGCAGAAAATTTTATGGAAAAGCAGTAGCATCCACAGGAAAATAACCACAAGCAATGTTCTTCTCATCTTCCAGGCCTTTCCCTGATTTAGCAATACTTTATTCTCTTCTTGAGTTACCAATCGTTTGCCATGCCAAGTATTAGATGTCAAAGCTGGGAAAAACGTATGAACTATGCTAGCACCAAACTACAACAATGTTGTTGAATGATCATTGGACCCACATCACAACGGATGGCCTAAATAGAGCTTCCATCCTTCTCACATACACGGCTAATCATTGGTGGGACTCACAAATCAACCAATCTTGATAAGAATCCTTGAGCACACAGATTAAAAGTTCCAACCATTGAATCAATCCTCTTATAACCCTTGACTGCAATCCGTGCGCCTACTCTTTCTCTTCTAACCGCTAGCCCCTTATGGGGACTTCTTTTTTTTTTTAATTTTATAAATAATTTTGATTTATTTTCATTGTTTAACGTTTGAAGAAGTCTAAATATACTTCTACACTTTGTACATAAACAAACAATAAATTCAAAATAATTTATCTACCTTTCTACTATTATACATATTATCAAAGAGAGGTTAGGATTTCCTTCTTCACTTTTGTTCTCTTTCATTTTTGTCGCAATTCTTCCTTCTTTTTATTATATCTAATTTCTTTGACTTACCTTCCAAAGAGTTAACCATTATTAATGGTTACTAAGGGAGAACTCTAGTATTTATAAGCCTCATATTGCTTGAACAAGAGAAACTATTTGAAAGGTCTTAAATTATGAAGAACTTTTTGAAAAGAAAATGAAATATCCATCACCATATGAATACTTCTCCAACGCCAAAGGACCCAAAGTGTAGACTTTGGGATGAACTAGATTGCATTATAATGATATGGTTCTGGAATACTATCATGTCTAAAATCAATGGGTCATATATATTCCTCTCTACAGTAAAAGACGTTGGGACAACATCAAACAACCGTACTCAAAAACTGAATGATGAAGCCTTCATCTACAAGATCAAAATTAAGATTTAAACGATAGAGCAAGATAACTTGCCAATGCCAGCTATTGAGTACTTTAATGCAATAAAAGTTCATTGGTTTGAATTGAATTATTATCAAGATCTCAAGTTGACAAGTTGTGATGATGCAATAATTCACAAACAATTTGAAAAAGAAAAAGAGAGCTTGAGTTCCATGCAAAACTCAATAATGAGTTGAAATAAGGGTATATCCAAATCTTGAGTAGACAAAACCTATTATTCACTATATGAGATTTTTTTCCCTCATATGAACCAAAGAAAGAAGGGCAGTAACGCTCAACGCTCCGATCTCCAAAACATCTACCATGACAACTACTGAAACCCAAGATAAGAGACTTATTACTACAGACTTTAACCTAAAGAATGACGAAAGCCTTTTTTTCAAAGGTAATTTAGATTGCAACTACTATAAGAAACAAAGACGCATAAAAATATTAAAAAATCACCGAAAAGCCCCCATGTTATGGTGGAAATAAACGTCACCAAAAAGACCAGAATTTTCTAGTGGAATCAAAATGGCTCAATCCAGATGAAATTAACATGTTAGGAACTTCCTTCACTCTCTAGAAAAATTATTTGAATAGTACTTTTCACTTCAAAAAGCTATGACTTCTGATTCTTATATTTTTTAGTGTCTTAAATAATTTTCTTCACACCTAAATCTAAATTCAAGAGCCACTAATTACAAGACAAACATTGCCAACCTTTTTCAAACCTACAAAACCTTACCCCAGCAATTAAAAAAATAAACGTCATTGCTTCATCAAAAACTATTTCAGGTTAAGAAAATATTTTAATTTCCTCCACATTTACCCTCAGTAATGTATTGCATGTTCTTCATCTTGCAATAAATATTCTATCAATCCATAAGATTACTAATAATCACAACTACAAGATAACTTTTTTTTCTAATTATTGTGTACTCCAAGGCAGTATCAAAAGAAAAAACTCTTAATAGTAAAAATTGTTGACAGTAAAATCAAATATGGAAGAAAAGATCAAAACTAAAAGTTTTGTTATAAAAATTGGTTTGGATGTAAAAGTTAAAAAATTTTGGAAAGATATAAAGGGGCTTGAAAAAGAGCCTAAGAAAATAAACAGTGATGCAAAGAATTTAACTTTTAATGATTTATATAATAGATTAGATACTAATGAGGGTGAAAGATGTATGTATAAGTTTGTCAAGCAAAGAGATAAAAGAAGGATTTAGTTCAAGTGAAGTACATTAAAGATGAAGATCAAAAAGCGTTTTTATAAAAAGAAGATACTTACATGTGTGGATGAAATAAAGATTATGAGAATACGATTAATTTTAGTGACCTTACACCCTAAATGAAAATACAGATTTTTACTTTTATCATCGTATTAGTAAAACCAAAGTTAGAGAGACTTTAAAGAAAATGAAGAGTAAAAAACTGCTAGACCTGATGATATTCCAATAGAGGTGTGGAAATGTTTAGGAGATGAAGGAATTTCTTAGCTTATAAAACTGTTTATTATTATTATAAAAACTAAGAAAATGGCTGATGAGTGGAGGAGTGTTTTGGTTCCTATTTTTAAGAATAAAGGTGATGCACAGGAGTATGCGAATTATAGAGGAATTAAGTTAATGTGTCATACATTAAAACTATGGGAGAGACTTATTGAGCATAGGTTACGACATGATACAAATGTTTCTCAAAATCAATTTGGTTTCATACTATGGAAGCTATTCTTGAGAAGTTTGATGGAGAAGTATAGAAATAATGAGGATCTTCATATGATATTTATTGATTTAGAAAAAACATATGATAAAGTTCTAAGAGAAGGGCTCTAGAAAGTTCAAAAAAAGAAAATAGTTAATAATGCTTATATTCAAGTCATTAGGGATATGCATGCAGGTATTGTTGATTGTGTGCAAACACAAGGTGGTTCAACCAAGTATTTTATTATTTCAATTGGATTACATCAAGGATTAACTTTTAAGCCCATATCTTTTTGCTTTAGTCATGAATGTTCTTACTAGACATTTGCAAGAGAATGTACCATGATGTATGTTTTTGCTGATATTCTTGCTAATAAGACTCAAAAGGAAGTTGAAGTAAAAATTGAATATGAAGGTCAACCTTAGATTCTAAATATTTTCATTTGAGTAGATCTAAAACCGAATACATGGAGTGTAATTTTAATAGTAATAGATCTAATGGGTGGATTGAAACTTTGGGTGATCAAGTCATTAAAAAAAGTACATGTTTTAAATATCTCGGATCTATTGTTTAAAGTGATGGTGAAATATATAGGGATATTATTAGTAGAATTCAAGTTGGATGGTTGAAGTGAAGGAATGCATTGGGCATGTTGTTTGATAGAAAAATACCCCTCAAACTTACGTGAAAATTCTAGAAGATGATGGTGTGACCTAAAAATTCTTTATGGCGCAAAATGTTGGCCATTAAAGAAAAGCATAAAATTAAGTGTTGTAGAGATGAGGATGCTCAAGTCGATCAGTGGCTTTACTCCTAGTGACAGAATGTTAAACGAGTATATACGTGAAAAAGATGGAGTAGCTCTAGTGACATAAGATTAGAGAGAGTTAGATGGTATGGTCACATAAAACGTCAGCCTTCTAATGACCCGACTATAAAAGTAAATGTATTAAATTTGGCCTATGTTAAAGAAAGATAGAGAAGCATTTAAAAGACTTTGTTAGAGTATTTAAAAGAAAATCTTTTTTATTAGATTTAAATAGAATTTGACTCTTAATAAAACAAAATAGAGAAAAAGGATTCATGTTGTCGACCCCACGTAATGGGATAAAGGTTTGATGTTGTTGTTGTTGTCGTCGTTGTTGTGTGTACTCCAAGGCCTCAATATGAGGAAGATGATAGGGCAACCTAGAGAAAAGCTTGGGCTATATCTTCTTGAAGACGACAACTACTTGCCATATTCCTTCGTTTCCAACCTCAATTCAAAACCATTTGGCGACATAAATATAGGTTAGAAAATCCCTCTTTCAAAAACCTACAATGTATACTTTCTTCTTTTTTTAAATGTAAAACATGATAAATTTTTATTGTGAGACTTATAAAATTATCAAGTATTATCATGTTATTTTTTTATTGAAAGTGATTTTAGATCTTCTAATCATTTTCTAATTGTTCACTTTAACATTTTGGGACCTTCTAAAATCTCTAATATTTTTGGAGCTACAGAATTTATCACCTTCATTAATATTGCATTCAAATGATATGAGTACATCTTATCAAACAAAAATCTAATGTCAATACTATTGTACTCTTTTTTAATATCATGTTACAAATCAATTTCATGCTAACATCAAGATGTTTCAAACTAATAATACTTGTGATTGCTTTAATCACAAATTATCATCATTCTTTCAAAAGGAATAAATTATCCACCAACCTCCTGTCCTGACACTCTCCAACAAAATGGAGTGACAGATGAAAAAATTGACTTCCTCTAGAATCATAAGAACTCTTCTCTTCCAAAATTAACTACTAAGAAAATATTGGGGAGAAACAATCCTAACTATCATATGACTACTCAATAGAATACCCTCCTACGTGATTGACTTCAAAATTCTCTAAACTATATGATTAAATTCATTCCCAAAAATAACTTCCTCTCATAAATTCCTCCAAATATCTTTAGGTATATTGCTTATGTCCACATCCACAAATAACATCTGGATAAACTTGGTCTAGAGCTCCCAAATATATCTCAATTGGGTATTTCCTCCACTCAAAAAAGGGTATGTGTTATCATCCAACTATCAAAAAAATTTCTTAATTCAAAAAATATCACCTTTGATGAGAAGGAAATTTTTTCAATAAACTCAAATTTAGAGGGAGAACTCTCAACTGAAATATATATTTAATGAAACCTCTATCTTTGGCATTCTTATAGCATAAACTCCAACAAATCCAAACAATGTGCCCCTTGAAGTCTATACAAGAAAGAAAAAGTCTAGCCAAAATCCCATCAAGCTTAAAATTTTGAACTATTATCAGGTCAAAATGATCAGCCCATTACTGCACATTCTTTTATATATAATATCTCCTCGCACACATATTTTCAAAATGTCTCTACTATCTATAAAATCTTCCTTACAAATATCAACTCCAATTTCATTACAATAGTACAAACTCTATTTGAGGCACTTAAAAATAAAAATTGGAAGAATATTATGAGACAATAGATGAATACTTTGGAAAAAACCACACTTGGAAGATATTGAGCTCCAACAAGAAAGATAATTGTAGGTTGACAGTGAATGTTTCTATAAATATAAGACAGTTTAAAGCTTAGAACGATACAATGGGAGATTAATAGCCAAATGATATACACCATCCTATGAAATTGACTATCAAGAAATTATTGCTCCTATCACACAAATGAATATATCATGCATTATAATTTCTCTTGCAGTCAATGGATGGTTAATGCAGTAGTATGATATAAATAATATTTTTTCCAAGGTGATGTTGAAAAATAAGCCTATATGGATTCACACTCAAATTTGAGAGTTCTTTCACAAATAACAAATTGTGCAAATTGAAAAAGGCTCCATATAGCCTGAAATAATCATCAAGAGCATGATTTGACATAAAATTTATGAATGAAGCTAGATGCAAAAAAAGACAAAAAAATTATACTCCCTTCATAAAAAACTCCACTGATAGTAAAATCTAAATTCTCATTTATATATTGACGATATAATTATTGCAGGTGAACAATAAAGAAAATTAGTCCTAGAAAAAAATAATTGTTGAAGAATTAAGATTAAAGAAATAGGTAAACCCAAATACTTGTTGTGAAAAATATTTTTTAATTTGAATTAAAAACATTCCTCTCTTAATTAAAATATATTATAGATCTTACTAAGAGATAAAAAATAACTAATTAAAAACTTTGTGAAACCCCACCCAAACCAAGTAAAAAATTGGATGCAAATGAAGAAGGAAAAGAAATAGATATGGACAACTCCAGATATCATATTTGCAGTGAGTGTTATAGTCAATTCATGCACAAATCCAAATAGTCTGACATTCAAGCTAATTATATAATCCTCAGATACCTTAAATCAAATTCTAGCAAAGGAATTCTCTATATAAACTGGGATACTTTATAAATTAAAAGGTATACCAATGCGAACTATACAGAATTACCAGTGAATACAAAATTCATGACTAGAGATTATATATTTTTCAGAGAAAATCTCAATAACATGGAAGAGCAAGAAGCAATATGTTGTTTCTACATCTAGCGATGAATATGAATTAAGAATTACTGCCTAAACAATCTGCGAGCTTCTATGGATCAAAATAATCATAAAATATTTGAAAATCAAATGAGAAAAACCAATAAGAATATATTGTAACACTGAATCTGTCATCAGCATTTTCATATTCAGTACG
Organism: Dendrobium chrysotoxum; assembly: GCA_019925795.1. Lineage (NCBI taxonomy): Eukaryota > Viridiplantae > Streptophyta > Magnoliopsida > Asparagales > Orchidaceae > Dendrobium > Dendrobium chrysotoxum. Next base: position 23,089,138 of record CM034307.1, on the reverse strand, counting down.
ACATAACTGCACCACGTATGTGGAGGTGAATAGACATTCCATAATAGATAAACAAGAAAGTGAGTTTTTCATTTCATACGTGCCATCAGATATCAACTTTCTTAGCAAATTACACTACAACACCACGATCAAAAATGCTACATGGAAAATGTCACCATATAGATGACCTCTTTAATGGACCAGCCATTGAAAGTTTAGAACAAATACAACAAAGGTAATAAAAAACCAGCTTGCCACATTCATAGGGCTTAAATATTTCTGGAGCCTGCTAAGCATGAGCATGAAAAAAATGGAAGATACATGGATATCCTAACAAATTGCTAAAGTAGTATGACAAGCCTTGAAAATTAGGATGCTCATACATACGTATAGATTTTATAAAACACTTGCACGATACCAGATACAGGATGTAATACCATATTGGCATGAGGATAGAGCAATCTCAGAAAGTATGACACATAAATACCTTATTGCATATAAATGTCATACCAAATTGCTACAGGAATATGAAAAGCTTCAAAAATTAGGATATCCATACATACATATACATTCTATAAAACACTTGCACCAGACCAGATACAGGATGTAATACCATATTGGAATAAGGATACAGCAATTCTCAGAAAGTATGTAAAATAAACAAGTACCCATACACATAAATACCAATCAACATATAAATATAAAAATGTACAACCATGCATGTATATATAAAATTATTGGCACACTCATACATAAACCACCATCATCATCATCATTAGCCTCATTCCAATTATTCAGAATCAGCTTTATGAATCCTCATTATCCCTTCATTCTTGTTGAGTGTTGGTTGAGGTGTTAAATTAATTTTGTGCAAAATATGTTGCAAATCTTCTATCAATGTTACCTTTAACTCTCTTTTCACCCACCTCATTATTTATATCTATCCATCTTATTAGTGCATCTTATATTCTCTACTATACAAGCCTAGACCTTTTTAATTATATATTCTATATAAGGCATTATCTTTAGTAGGTGTTATTCCCACAATCTCCTCCCATATAATCATTTTTTAATCTACACTTGCTAAGATGTCACATATCCATCTAAACAATCTCATTTCTATCAAATCAATTTGACGATCAGTGATTTCTTCAATACCCATCACTCTCTCTCTCTCTCTCTCTCTCTCTCTCTCTCTCTCTCTCTCTCTCTATATATATATATATATATATATATATATATATATATAGTGTGGAAGTACATGAAATATTGGAACGCTTATCCCTCCATCCTAGACCTATTCATAGGCATGAAGACTCACCTGAACCAATTACATAGAAATTTATACACACAGTCATGAACTTGGGACCCACTTGGTAGATACAAGCAGATATAAAAAATGTTTATACAGATACACATACATATGCACATAGATAGAAGATGAACTAATAATAAATCTCTGATGCCCAATTTTCAACTTGGTTTGGGCTTGGCCAAGAAAGTTACAAAGTGTTAAATGCGATGTGGTCAAATACTTATGTTGTAATATATATATATGCATTAATGAAAAAATATATATTGGTAATGATGGGACAGATACATGGGTATTTTTGGCTGATTGTTCAATGAGTAAAATAGTGTAAGAAGACTAAGAAATGATAAAGATAGTACTGAACCAAGAAAATGCTACAGTTGTATTTAATGGTATCAAGCATTTAAATATGAGATCCAAAACATTCAACTTTGGCCAATAAATTTATTTCCTAAAGCTGAAACTGAAGTACCCTCATTAGACCTTCCTTGGCCATCATGATTCAGGCACAGTGTGTCCAAAAAATGTGGGATCTACCCCCTAGTGTATCCTTAGCACCTATGTCCAGCATTGGTTTACCATTTTTATAACAAGAAGAAAACAAAAAAAATTAATGTATTAGGGTTCAAGTGTCATATTTAAAACAAATACTAGGACGTATATGAAATATCCATACTTCCAAGTCTGAATTTCAGGCCTTAGAAAAAACCTAAATAAAGCAAAATAAAAAAGTACCAACAATAAATATTTAAATAGTTAATATCAATGATATTTAAAATTCAATTTTCATGAGAACTAAGGAAAAGACCACAGTTCAGGCATGTTAACAAGCTGAGTTAATCTCAAGCCACGCCCTACTTAAGTTTGACTTGATCCAAAATAAGCAGGGCTGAAGCTCGAGTTGAACTTAAGAACCAAAGTTCAGAGAACATAACTAGCAGCTCACAAGCCTCCCGGAGAAGATAAGAAAGGGGATTGTTAAGGGAAGAGAAAGACAAAAAATCTGACAGCAAAATCAGAACATGTCGACATTGAGTTCATCCAGTGGGGTGCTTCATCAATCCACAAGAAACAAGTTAGATGCAACAATGACGATGGAAATCAAATGGAGATGCAAGGAGGGCCTTTATTTTAAATTGATCTTCTGAGCATTCAAAGTCCAATCATTCAAACTTGCAAGGAAATAAAAACTACCACTTAGGCACGTAAAAAAGCTGAGTAAAGCCTGAGTCATCCTTAGTTGACTTTGATTAAGTCACAACATGGAGAGTTCGAATTTGAATTGAGCGCAGCTCATTCAACACAATGAACAACTCTGAAGCCCATTGGAGAATATGAGGGGTATTACTCCAGAAAAGGAAAAGAAAGGTAGGGGAATCTGGTAACAACATCCGTACAATGGTGATGTGGATTTAATCAAGTGAAAGTGGCTATCAATCCAACATCAATTGTTTTGATGAGAATGAAGACAAAAATCTGGTTGAGCTGCAAAGGAGAGTTCTTAGCCTATAACTGAGAGAACAAAAAAAATCAAAAAGTTAGACAGGATAATGAAGAAAATTAAGCACCGGATGGAAGAAAAGAAAAGAGGAGAGAAGAAGACAAGAAAAGAGGAGAGAAGAAGACACGATCAAAAGAGGAGACTAGCAAGGAAGTGTATGAAGAGGATGTTGTGGCTAGTGAGCAAAAGTTTCATAATTGAGAGATGGGGAATGGGTTATTATGGCTTTCAAATTTTAAATTTGAACCATAATGCTTCTAAGTTTGCAAATAGATCCCTAGTAAGTAAGTATGCATGTATGTGTATGTGTGTGTGTATAAGGAGGCTTTCAAAATGACAAACAAAATGATGGGTAACTCATGATCATTCATGGTTGGTTGGAGCCTACTCAAAAGCACGCTAAATTAGTCAGTTTTATAAGCCCAACTGTTAAGCCAAATAACTCCTTGAGCTAATGCTTGCCCGAGCAAAGGTGGCCACCCCTAATGCCACAACTTTGTTTCTGTGAAAAAAATCAAGTAGCTTGATGATAGGGACAAATTATTGATTGGAAAAAGAGGAGGAAAGAGTGTCGGAGGGCGATAAAAATGATATGAATGATTATTAATTGTGATATGAATGATTCTTCAAGGTTTCCACAAATTCATGACTCAACATCAATTGATATGAATGATTTGTGATAAAAATGAATTATTTATCATTTGAGATAAGGATCAAAATGATCCCTTAACTCTTTAGGAGGGATCAAAACAGTCCCCAACTCTAGTACCTCAACTCTTTAAAATAGAACCATTTTGGTCCTAACATTCAAAATAATAGATGTTGAACTTAATGGTGTTAAAAAAAAGAGGTATTTTAGTAATTTTTTAATTAAAATATTATATACTTTTCCAGTAATTATTATTTTAAAAAATAATTAATTGTTGTTTAATAAGAGAACCTGTTGCGAGATCAACAACAACATCAAGCCTTTATCCCACTACGTGGGGTCGACTACATGAATTTTTTTTCTCCATTGTGTCCTGTTAAAAGTCGAATTCTCATTTAAATCTAATAAAGAAAGATCATTTCTAATATTTTCTAACCAAGTCTTTTTAGGTCTACCTCTACCTTTCTTAATATAAGTCAAATCTAAGACCTCTACTTTCCTAACCGGGTCATCGGGAGGCCGCCGTTTTATGTGACCAAACCATCTAAGGCGACTCTCTCTAATCTTATCTTCCACTGGAGCTACTCCAACCTTTTCACGAATATGCTCATTTCGTATCCTATCTCTAAGGGTAAAGCCACTCATCCACCTGAGCATCCTCATCTCTGCAACACTTAACTTAGAATTATGCTTCTCTTTTAATGGCCAACATTTGGCACCATAAAGCATTGCAGGTCTCACCACTATCTTATAGAATTTTTCCTTAAGTTTGTGGGATACTTTTCTATCACACAATAAGCCTGATGCATTCCTCCACTTCAACCATCCAACTTGGATTCTGCTGATAATATCCCCATCTATTTCACCATCACTCTGAACAATAGATCCAAGATATCTAAAACGTGTACTCTTATTAATGACTTGATCGCCCAAAGTCACAGTCCCCTCACTAGGTCTATTATTACTAAAATTACACTCCATATATTCTATTTTAGATCTACTCAAGCGAAAACCTTTAGACTCTAAGGTTGACCTCCACAATTCTAGTTTACCTTCAACTCCCTCTCTAGTCTTATCAACAAGAAGAATATCATCAGCAAAAAGCATACACCAAGGTACATCCTCTTGCAAATGTCTAGTGAGAACATCCATGACTAAAGCAAAAAATATGGGCTTAAGGCTGATCCTTGATATAATCCAATCGAAATAGAGAAATACTTGGTCAAACCACCTTGTGTTTGAACACAAGTAATAGCTCCTGCATACATATCTTTAATGACTTGAATATAAGTGTTATTAACTCCTTTCTTTTCAAGAACTCTCCAAAGCACTTCTCTTGGAACTTTATCAAATGTTTTTTTCTAAATCAATAAATATCATATGTAAATCTTCCTTATTTTCTCTATATTTCTCCATCAAACCTCTTAATAAATGTATGGCTTCCATAGTAGACCTACTCGGCATGAATCCAAATTGATTTTGAGAAACATTAGTATCACGCCGCATCCTATGCTCCATAACTCATTCCCATAATTTTAAAGTATGACATATTAACTTAATTCCTCTATAATTCGCACAATCTTGTGCATCACCTTGATTCTTAAAAATAGGGATTAACACACTCATTCTCCACTCATCTGGCATCTTTTTAGTCTTTAAAATAGTATTAAAAAGTTTAGTAAGCCAAGAAATTCCTTCATCTCCTAAGCATTTCCACACCTCTATTGGAATTTCATCAGGTCCAACAGCTTTTCCACCCTTCATTTTCTTTAAAGCCTCTCTAACTTCGGTTTTACTAATACGCCAATAAAAATAAAAATCTTTATTTTCATTTAGGGTGCTAAAGTCACTACAGTCGATGTTATTTTTACATTCTTCATTAAAAAGTTTAGCAAAATATCTCATCCACCTTTGTTGAATATCATCTTCTAAAAAAGATACCTTTTGATCTTCATCCTTAACACTTCACTTGAACTAAATCCTTACTACTCCTATCTCTTTGTTTGACTAACTTATACATATATATTTCTCCCTCCTTAGTGTCTAATCTATTATATAAATCACTAAAAGCTAAACTCTTTGCATCGCTTAGATTCCTTACGTGCCTCTTTATATATTTTCCAATTATCAGAATTTTTACAATTAAACCAATTTTTATAACAAATCTTCTTATTTTTAATCTTTTCTTGCACATTTGGATTCCACCACCAACTATTTTTACTATTAGGGGTTTTTCCCTTTGAAACTTCAAGCACATCTTTTGCAATATTCTTAATATCACTAGCCACTTTTTCCCACATAACATTAGCATCCTCATGCACAAACAAAATCTTAAGATCTAAAATCTTACTCTCAAAAATATTTTTGTTAATATTCTTTAAATGCCCCCATCTAATCCTAGAATATCGTTTTACTTTATTTTTTTATTTTCTGCCCCATTATCTTCAAGTCCAAAACTAATAAACAATATTGGGTACATAAATTTTCACTCGGAATAACTTTACAATCTTTGCAATCTAAACGATCTAATTTCCTTATAAGAAAATAATTAGAGTTGTACTATATTCATTTTTATAAGTAATGAGATGCTCATTTCTTTTCTTAAATAAGATATTAGCAATTAAAAAATCATAAGCTAAATAAAAATCTAATATGACTTACCACCTTCATTTGTCGTTCCAAATCCATGGCCACCATGAATGCTTTTAAAATCATCTACCTCTCTACCAACATGTCCATTTAAATCTCCTCCAATAAAAACTCTTTCTTCAAGAGGTATCTTTTGTATTAATTCTAAGACATTCCAAAAGTTCAATTTTGAACTCATATCCAAATCTACTTGAGGAGCATAAGCACTTATAATGTTAACAATCTTAACATCAACAACAATCTTTAAAGCTATAATTATATCTCCAATTCTATTAATATTTATAACATTATCCTTCAAACTCTTATCTAAAATCATGCCTACACCATTTCTAATACGACTCTTACCCGAATACCAAAGTTTAAATCCTAAACTATAAATCTCCTTAGCCTTCTCTCCAACCCATTTAGTTTCCTGAATGCACAGAATATTTATCTGTTTATGAATCATAATATCTATTAATTCCATTAATTTTCCTGTAAGGGAACCTATATTCCAAGTTCCTATCCTAATTTTAGTTTCATGGACTAGCTTCTTTGCCCACATCCGTCCTTGATGTGGGAACCCTTGCCTATTTAACACTGCACCCGGGCGGCAGTGCAGCGGCCCTTGCACACTGGTCGCTGTATTCAGGCCATACAGCGCGTCGCTTCCAGGGGACGCCCTAGCATTAACACAATTTATGATTTTTATTAATGTCGATCTCGCAACAGAACCTGTTGCGAGATCGACATTAATAAAAATCATAAAACTACTATGGGATCGAACAGTTGTAGGATCGACGTGATACAACTGTTACGGGATCGACGTGAATAAAAATCATACAGCTGCTACGGGATCGACGCAAGTACCTACTTGTTGTAGGATAGACGCCGGGATCGACTGCGGGATCCACGCTCAGTGCTCTGGGGGATCAACGCTGCGAGACGCTAGGGTCGAACCTGTGATCAACGCATTGTTGGGGATCGAAGCTACAATGGATGCTGTGAGATGCGGAGGGTCGGAGATGTAACACTTCACATTACCCCTTAACAGTACCAGGAGTATTACTAACATAAAAATAACCATTTCATCATTTGATCATACGATACTTTTGAACATTTGAAAATCTTTATAAAACATCCAACAGTTATTAATCATCTCATTAAATGGAAGCATCTAATAATTTAAAATTTCAACAAAGACATAGTTACAGAGCCATTAAGAAAAACTAAATAAATCATTCATTGGAATATTTTCATACCTTAATTTTAGTCTTACACACAGATTGAACAACTAGGATAAAATTTAAATACTTGCAACTTTGTCAACATCAATCTTTTTTTTCCTTTTCCTGTAACAGCCAGTAAGAAATGTACTGGTGAGCTATGAGACTCCATAAGTTGCAACTTTAAATAATATTTTTACATGCATGATTATAAAATTCATAACATTGAAAATATAAATAAAAGTTAAACAAAAACTTGAGAATACATCATAAATCTAATTTGACATTAACCTTTAATTTCTCTTAAATCCATACTGAATATCAATTTTAGTCATTAAAAGATTTGACTATATTTTTATAAAAATATTCAATGGAGCCCAGATAAACCTGGCATTATCACCATTGAATTACATAGAGGATTCTTTTGCCCCACCTGCTATGCAAGTAACATATCTCTGGGATCCCTTTTGCCCCACTAGCTATGCAGGTAACATATCTCTGGGGTCCCTTTTGCCCCATTTATAATGCAATGTACATGAGGACCCTTTTGCCTCACCATATATTATAAGTTATATATCTTTTTATAGTCAAATTTTATTTTAAATGAATATTCAGTACACATTCCATATTCATTATCCATACTTGACTTATAATGTACAAACTTGTATAAAAATCTATCTCTTAACATTTACATGCCAGAATGTGTTGACAACATGAAATAAATGAGCTCTATTCAATTTATAATCAACTAGAAAAATATTACAATAATCATCATGAATCGTATGTTAAACTTCAATGATATATATATGCAAGTGGTTGATCATACATGAAAATTTGGAAGTATAATCAATTGTATTATGGGAATCTTCATAATGCATTTATCACTTCAATTAAATCAAGTGATATCATAGATCTATCTAGAAATATTAATTCTTGCATTTGTAAATTAAGATTTATATAACTTACCTTCCTGATGGGTCGTCTTTTTCAATCCAGTATCTTTTTCTCTTCTACGCTTATATATCACCTAAAAACTTTCCTTATTCATGTATCTGGTGAATCCTCTTTCTTTTCTTCTACTACTTATTCTTTTCTTCTTCTTATTCTTTCATTTGATTATTCATTCACAGAATTTAATGTTCTTTCTCCAAATTTCTATAATTCAAAAAATTTATTCAACTGCACTTCTCTGTCTTGCTGCATAATTCTTCAATCCCGTGAGATCACTGGTCGAAGCACTACCGAATGCCGCTACAGTACTTTCTGCACTATGCCGAAACATGTAACTGTGAAATCTACATTGTGCCGAACACTTCCTACACTCTCCGCCTCTTGCTACGGTACTGGGAACACTGTGCCGACTAATGCTATAGTCCCGCATCCCCTCAGCCGAACATTGCTACAGGATTTTTTTTATGCTCTTAGCAAAGGTTTCTTCAGAGCAGATTGAATTCTCTTCTAAGCACTAGTCGAATACCCCTACCTGCACCGTGCCTTGCTTCTTCCTATATCTGACTTGCGTGAACTGTTGTTTGTGAATTCCAACCAGAGCAAAATATATGTGAGAAAGGCCTACACACTTACATAACTGCCATCATTCTCATCCTATTAAAATTCCTCATCCCAATCAGTTCGCTTACGTGATTAAGAGGGAATGAGGCCCACCATCTAACTGCTATTTCTTATCCAACCTTTGAAAGCACCCATTCACTAATTTATTAATGTTTTATTTAAATTCACTGAAATAAATCTATTGACACTTATTTAACAGACAATATAATTCATTAATTTTCATATTTACATACCTGAAAACTTTAGGTTTTATAAATCTTGCCTCAATAGAATTTCGTCCTCGAAATTCAACTTCTCATGCTCCTTCAAACAGGTGAGGAAACATATGTCTAATGACAGCTTCTTCTTCCCATGTGGCATTCTTCACTAATCTATATTTCCATTGAACTTTCACATAAGGAATTATTCAGCTTCTCAATTTTTGAACATCCTTTTCTAATATCCTGACAGGCTCTTCAATATAAGTTAAATCTTTCTGAAGTTCAAGCTATGCTGAGGAATTCTTTGACCTTCATCTGTAACTCATTTTCTGAACATTGAGACATGAAAAATATTATGCATGTCAGACATATCTACATGTAGTGCCAACTTATAAGCAACCTATCCTACTCTTTCAATAATCTCAAATGGCCCAATATAACGAGGACTAAGTTTTTCACCTTGACGAAATCTAGAAACACCCTTCATTGGTCTCACCTTTAGAAATACAAAATCTCCTATTTCAAATTCTACCATTTTATACTTGGGGTCATAATATTTCTGTTGGCGGTCTTGAGATGCTTTTAATCTTAATCAGTCTAACCTTTTCAGTGGCCTGATCCACTAACTACGGTCTCATTAATTGTCTTTCACCAACTTCAAACCAACTCAAAGGAGTTCTACATTTTTTGCCATATAAAGCTTCATACGGAGCCATTTTAATACTAGATTGATAGCTATTATTGTAAGTGAACTCGATCAATGGAATATGGTCTTCCCAGTTACCTTCAAAATTCAGAATACATAATCTTAACAAATCTTCCAGCACTTGAATCAGCCTTTCTGATTGACTATCAGTCTGTGGATGAAAAGTAATACTGAACTTCAATTTAGTGCCCAAACTTCCATGAATATTCTTCCATTGCTTAGATGTAAAACGTCCATCTCTATCTAATACAATAGCTTTAGAAATTCTATGTAATCTGATGATTTCCTTCACAAACAATTCAGCTAATTTTTCCACTGAATCAGTCTGATGAATAGGTATAAAATGGGCTGACTTTATTAGTCTGTCGATCACAACCCATATACTATCATGCCCTTGCCTTGATCTGAGAAATCCTGTAACAAAGTCCATAGCTATTTCCTCTCACTTTCATTCTGAAATTGGTACAGATTGCAATATGCCACTAGGTTTCTAATGTTCAGCCTTAACAACTTGACATTTTTCACATTTTGCCACATAATCTGCCACATCTCTTTTCATTCCTAGCCACCAAAATAAGGTTTTTAAATCCTTAAACATCTTTGTGCTTCCAGGATGTATTGAATAACCTGAATTATGTGCTTCAAATAAAATCGAACAAGATTTGATTCCTTTGGTATCCATAAATGCCCATTGCTCACAACTCTTCTTTGATCATCAACACTGAGATCCTTCCTTGATCCTGATTTTCCTTGATCCATAAGCTTCTGATATTCAGTACTATTCTTTTGAGCTTCATTAATTCTTTCTTCCAAAGAAGAATGAACTGATGTCTGATTAAGGTTAACTGAATCTTGATCTCCTTGCACGCTGAGTTCCAATTGCAAGGCTTCCATTTCTCTAATCAACCCTTCTTCCATAGTCAACATATAATTCAACTGTGTTTGGGTATTTCTGCTTAATGCATCAGCAACTACATTAGCTTTGCCCGGACAGTACTGAATGTCAAGATCATAATTTTTTATCAATTCTAGTCATCTTTTCTGTCTCAAATTTAATTCCTTCTGGGTGAAAATATATTTCAAACTCTTATTATCTATAAAGATCTCACATCTTACCCTATATAGGTAGTGTCTCCAAATTTTCAATTCAAATACCACTGCCGCCAACTCTAAATCATGGGTTGAATAATTCTTTTTATGAGGCTTAAGTTGTCTGAAAGCGTATGCAATCACCTTTTTATTTTTGCATCAACACACAACCTAATACCTTCAGGGAAGTATCACTGAATAACTGAAATCTCTCTGTTCTAGAAAGAATTGTCAACACTGATGCAGTTGTTAAACACTACTTCAATTTTTGAAAACTCTGCTCACAATCATCAGTCCACTCAAATTACTATCTTTCCTAGACAATTTGGATAAAGGTAAAGCAATTTGAGAAAAGCCTTTAACAAATATTCTGTAATATCCTGCTAATCCCAAGAAACTTCTAACCTCTGTCACATTAATTGGTCTTGGCCAATCAACTACTATTTTTATCTTTTCTGGATCTACTGATATTCATTCTCCACTACAATGTGTCCCAAAAATAAAATTTTCTTCAACAAGAACTCACATTTGGAATATTTGACAAACAGGTTATGCTGTTGTAGTAATTCAAGCACAACCTTCACATGATCTGCATGATCCTTATCATCCTTGGAATAGATTAAAATGTCATCAATAAACAAAATTACAAATTGATCCAAATGAGGTCTGAAAATTCTGTTCATCATATCCATGAATACTACTTGGGCATTGGTAAGACCGAATGGCATAACCAAAAATTCATAGTGACCATATCTGGTACCAAAAGCAGTCTTCTCAACATCACATTCCTTCACCCTAACCTGATGATAACATGATCTCAAATCAATTTTGAAGAATACCGAAGCACCTGCTAACTGATCAAATAGATCATCAATTCTTGAAAGGATACTTGTTTTTAATGGTCACCTTATTTAATTTTTTGTAATCAATACAGAGCCTCATTGAACCATCGTTCTTCTTAACAAATAGTATTGGTGCACTCCAAGGAAATGTACTAGGTCTGATAAAACCCTTTTCAATCAGTTCAGCCAACTGACTTTTCAACTCTTGCAATTCCTTAGTTGTCATTCTATAAGGTGATTTCACAATTGAATTTGTTCCAGGTTGAAGATTTATTGAGAACTCAACCTCTCTTTTGGGAGGTAAATCCTTCCATTCCTCTGAGAACACATCAACAAATTTATTTACTATAGAAATAGAATTTATATCATCATTCTTTTCTTTAGTTGCTTCCAACTTTGCTAAGAAAATCAAGTCACTCGCTCTTAGACTTTTATGTACCTGACTAGAAGCAATCAATGAGGAAATGACTCCCCTTTCAAAATGAAAATAGAACACCTCTTCCCCAGGTAAATCAAATCTGACATTTTTCTTCTAATATTCTATAGTAGCAAAATAGTTGACCAACCAATCCATTCCCAAAATTACTTCAAACTCTACCAATGGCAGTACTATCAAATCTGCTTGAAATTTTCTACCAGCTATCACAAAATTTATTGAACATTTTGTACTTGCATGTAAATAGTTACTCGCAGGTAATTTAACACTCAATCTAGGAATAAAATTGACAGATTTCACATGCAAATTCTTACAAAATATCTCAAATACGAAAGAATGCGACGCACCAGAATCAAAAAGTACCCTAGCAGGTATATCTGAGATAATTAAAGTACCTGTCACCACCTCAGAAGATTCTTTGGCCTCTTGAGAAGTTAAGACAAATACTGTAGCTGGTGTTGATTTAACCGCTTCACCTGAGGTTTCTCCTTGTATCTTTAAAACTGGTTGATGCATTTGTGGCCTGAAACCTCTATACTGATTTGTCCTCTGATTGCCTCTAAATTCTTTGCCTCCTTGAACATTCATTGGACAACTTCTCTTGATATGACCTGATTCTCCACACAAATAACACTTCCCTGAGTTCAGATGAGACTTTCCACAAGTTGCACAAACTGGTATCACAAGAACCCTTATAGACTGCTATTGTGCCTTCTAATACAATTTCTGTCTTTTTAATGATCCACCTCCGTCAAGGTTTAAAATTATGTAAATAAGCCTCGAGGTATTTTTCGCCCGTGAGGCGAAGCGTAAGCCTCGAGGCGGTGTGAGGCGTAAGCCTCACGGACAAAAAATTGCGTAAATGAGAATTAACGTATTCTAACAGGTAAATAACAATAAGAGGCTATCATATAATAAAAACATCTAAATGAGAAGTGAAATTAGTAGAAAATAATAAAATAGATGCAATACATGCATCTCATTGCATAATTCAAAGTATAAAACCACAAATATAAGTCTATCAAAACTCTCCCAAAGTACAAATAAGATAGAACATATAAAATTCAATCATATCCCATCACTAAATTGGTCATCAAGGGAATCTTCTTCTCCAATTGTATCTATGAATGTCAAATCTTCATCATCTTCAATGTTACCCACTTTTCTCTTCCCTGTTCAATAAGAATGATTAATGTCATCTTAATTGCATATATATATATAATGTAATAGCACAAAATAAATTGTGAGATATCTTTATTTGCTTGTTGTGCTGCAGAATTAATAGATGTGTGTGGTGTGGTATTAGTGGATGTGTCAACTTGATCTGCTTCGCCCCTTAAGACATCCACACTTAGATCTTGTAGCTGCAGGCTGATAATGACAAATCTGTCTCATCATCTATGAATCACTCATTATCAGAGGCCACATCATCACACACCAAAGGGTCTTCATCATCCTTCAAACCCTTGTTCCTCATCCTCCTATCTCTCAACCTCTTGTTGTGCATAATATACACAAGGGAGTTCATTCTGAGTGTTAAAAGTCAATTTCTTCTCTTAGTTTGCACTTGACTATACGTGCTCCAGTTTCGCTCACACCCAGAGGTCCTCTGTGATCACTTTGTCTCTTTCTACCTTCAGTCTCCCATTTCTGTTTCACCATTTCTATATCATTCTCTAGCAATCTGGCACTTTCCATTAATTCAGCAAAATCTTTTATGCGAAGAGAATTAATGACTGTCTCAGTGAATCCCTAATCCTTTTAAAAAATTGTAGCACTTTTTCTCAGAAGTACTGATAAGCTGAGAAGTATATTTTGACAAAGTTGTAAATTATGCTTCATACTGAATGACAGTCTTTACTCTCTGCTTAAGGTTTACAAAACTTTCCTGTATTGCCTGTCTTACTGATGGTGGAACATACCACTCTCTGAAGACTTGCTCAAATTCTTCCCACATAATCTGTTCATCTGATCTACTTCTGAATTTCTCCAGTTTTTGTCATCTCCACCATCTTTCTGCTTCACCATCTAGCATAAAGATTGCCAGAGATATACGTCGATTCTCAGGACATCTCATTTCATTTAAAACTTTCTTTATCCTGATCATTCAATCTTCAGCACTTCTGACATCAACTCCTCCTTTAAACAATGGAGGTTTTAAACTCTGGAAAAATTTTAGATGTTTATCCACTTCTGCACTAACAGGATCACCTGCCTCAACATTTGTAGTACTACCAGGAGTGATAGGAGTGACTGGTGTAACTACAAGTGGAACCACAGGTGCTGCAGATCCCACCATAGACTATATATTTTCCATCATCTTCATATCTTCATCTTCATACTCATCATTTGCATTTGCATTAAATTCCCTGACATTATATTAGCAACATCAGTTTCTAGTGGTGTATGATCTACACTAGGTGCACTGCCTCCTACAAGTGCAATATTTTCAGGATCCTCAGTGATCCTAATAGGCTGAGATGACTGACCCTCAATCTCTTCAGGTATTCTTTCGGCCATTAAATCTGCAATGAATTACATCAGGAATTATGCATTTATATAATTATGTATTCCTAGTTAGATGTTTTTTTCATATATTTACATACAAACTAAGTTAGACTTATTTCTAACTTATGAATACTACACTGTCCTAGGCTCTGTAATCATTCCATTAGATCTCATCTTATTCTCCTAGATAACTTGATTTGGTTATACTTCCATAATTAAATCCCCAGAACCTTAAATCTTTGCTCTGATACCACTTTTGAAACACCACATATTACCCCTTAAGAGTACTGGGAGTATTACTAACATAAAAATAACCATTTCATCATTTGATCATACGATACTTTTAAACATTTGAAAATCTTTATAAAGCATCCAACAGTTATTAACCATCTCATCAAACGGAAGCATGTAATAATTTAAAATTTCAACAAAGACATAGTTACAGAGCCATTAAGAAAAACTAAATAATTCATTCATTGGAATGTTTTCATAACTTAATTTTAGTCTTACACATAGATTGAACAACTAGGATAAAATTTAAATACTTGCAACTTAGTCATCATTGATCTTTTCTTTTTCTTTTCCTGTAACAACAGCTAGTAAGAAGTGTACTGGTGAGCTATGATGCTTCATAAGTTATGCAACTTTAAATACTATTTTTACAAACATGATTATAAAATTCATAACATTGAAAATATAAATAAAAATTAAACAAACTTGAGAATACATCATAAATCTCATTTGACATTAACATTTAATTTCTCTTAAATCCATACTGAATATTAATTTTAGTCATTAAAAGATTTAGCTATACTTTTATAAAAATATTCAATGGAGCCAGGTAAACCTGGCATTATCACAATTGAATTACATAGAGGTTCCTTTTGCCCCACCTGCTATGCAATTAACATATCTCTGGGGTCCCTTTTGCCCCACCTACTATGCAGGTAACATATCTCTGGGGTTCCTTTTGCCCCATTTATAATGCAGTGTACATGAGGACCCTTTTGTCTTACCTGACATTGTAAGTTATATATCTTTTTATAGCTAAACTTTACTTTAAATGAATATTTAGTACACATTCCATATTCATTATCCGTACTTGACTTGTCATGTACAAACTTGTATAAGAATCTGTCTCTTAACATTTACATGCCATAATGTGTTGACAACATGAAATAAATGAGCTCTATTCAATTTATAATCAACTAGAAAAACAATACAATAATCATCATGAATCGTATGTTAAACTTCAATGATATATATATATATATACAAGTGGTTGATCATACATGAAAACTTGAAAGTATAATCATTTGCATTACTGAAATCTTCATAATACATTTATCACTTCAATTAAATCAAGTGATATCATAGATTTATCTATAAATATTAATTCTTGTATTTGTAAATTAAGATTTACATAACTTACCTTCCTGATGGGTCGTCTTTTCCAATCCAATATCTTTTCCTCTTCTACGCAGGTATGTCACCTCAAAACTTTTCTTATTCATGTATCTGGTGAATTCTCTTTATTTTCTTCTACTAATTCTTTTTTTCTTCTTATTCTTTCCTTTGATTATTCTTTCACAGAATTTACTGTTCTTTCTCCAAATTTCTATAATTCAACCAATTTATTCAACTGCACTTCTCTATCTTGCTGCAGAATTCTTCAATCCCGTGAGATCACTGATTGAAGCACTACCGAATCCCGCTATAGTACTTTCTGCACTATGCCGAAACATGTAACAGTGAAATCTGCACTGTGCCGAATACTTCCTGCACTCTCCGCCTCTTGCTAAAGTCCTGGTAACACTGTGCCGCTTAATGCTAAAGTCCTGCATCCCCTCAGTCGAACATTGCTAAAAGATTTTTTTTATGCTCTTAGCAAAGGTTTCTTAAGAGCAGATTGTTCTCTTCTAAGCACTGGCCGAATACCCCTACCTGTACCCGTGCCTTGCTTCTTCCTATATGTGACTTGCGTGAACTGCTATTTGTGATTCCAACCAGAGCAAAAGATATGTGAGAAAGGCCCACACACTTACATAACTGCCATCATTCTCATCCTATTAAAATTCCTCATCCCAATCAGTTGGCTTACGTGATTGAGAGAGCGTGAGGCCCCACCATCTAACTGCTATTTCATATCCAACCTTTGAAAGCACCCATTCACTAATTTATTAATGATTTATTTAAATTCACTGAAATAAATCTATTGACACTTATTTAACAGACAATATAATTCATTAATTTTCATATTTACATACCTGAAAACTTTAGGTTTTACAGGAGAAGGGTTTCATTGATGGGTTTTTGACCTGCCTAAAGGGTTCGAATGCTGTTATGACACAATTTTAAGGGTTCTTTGCTTATTATGATTAAACCCTTGCAGCCATTCGAATTTTTCATTAAAAATTAATGACATGATCAAAATGGTCCATTTTAAAGAGTTGAGGGACTAAATTGGACCCTCAAAATAGTTGAGGTGATCCCTCCTAAAAAATTAAGGGACCATTTTGGCCATTTTCTCTTTATCATTTCATTATCAGTATTATTGAATTTCTTTTACTAGTAGATGTTTAGCCTTTATTTTTATTTTCATTGGGATAAATTTAATTATCTAGTCTTATCTTATATGATTCTCCGTGATACTAGAGGCCAAAGGTGTTGCAAATCTGTTTTTGATGATGACAAACATGTTTCAAGCGTGTTTTGCTTGGCTAATCTGTTTCAGGCATAAAAGACCACGAGCCATTCAAGCCAAGTCAAGATCGGGTCCAAGTGTGTCCAATGTACTGTTTTTCATTTTATTGAGTCAATTGTAATGTAACTGATCCCCTAGCTAAGTAACCTTGCACACACACACTCAGGGGGAGAGCTTGAGTGAATTAAAGTTTCTGTTCAATTTTTGTTCAGATCGTCCTGGACGATATTGACATCGTCCTGGACGATCAGGTAAAAACAGAAACCATAATTAGGGCGTCTAAGTTAAGAGGGTCTGATTAAGCAGATCGTCCTAGACGATCTTTGGATTGTACGGGACGATATGCTCAAATCAGAAATTCTCAGCCGCCAGATCAAGTTAGGCAAATTTTTATTTTAAGTTATTTGGTCTGATCGTCCCGGACGATACGTGTATCGTCCCGGACGATTCAGTACAATCATGCCTAATTTTATCTGGTAATTAAGGAAAGCAATTTATTTTTGGTGGATACGATCATATCGTCCTGGACGATCGCAGGATCGTCCCGGACGATCTTGATCGTTTAGTGCATTTAAGCTGTACGTCCAGAACTATGTACAGGACGATTTAGGGCCTTTTTGAACTAATCGTACAGGACGATGTCTCCATCGTACTGGACGATCAAGTCATTTTTTGGTCGTCCAGCACAGATTTCTCTGGACGACCCGAACTATCTTCTGGACGATTTTCCTCGATTTGCACTAATCGTCCCGGACGATCGCAGGATCGTACGGGACGATATGAACAATTTTTTCTACTAATCGTCCAGAAGAGCCAGATCGTCCAGGCTGAAACAGCTGAATTTGAACTGATCGTACAGGACGATCTACCGATCGTCCTGGACGATCTTGGCCGACCAGTTGAGATTTAGAGCAAATTTTAAGCCCTCCTATAAAAGAACTTTTTCTTAAAACAAGAAAAATCTTTTGCTACCTTCCTTCCCTGAGAAACCCTAGAGAGAGAGAGTTGGGAGAGAGAGAGAAGATCTTGTGAGGGGGAGTTAATGAGGGATTCACTAAGGTTGCTCCAAGCACGGATCAGAGTCGTCTTCTCCGCTCGTCGTCTTTCGTCTAGTCGGTGTTCGTCGTGGGAGGATCGTTCGCAAGAAGATCCGGGGTTCTCTACCCGCTTCAGGTGGAAGCAAAAGGAGTTCGAAGGTTCTCTGTCTGCTTCAGGAGGAAGCAAAAGGAGGTCGGGTTCTCTGCCTCACCGTGTGGTGAAAAGGAGGTATTTGTACAGGCTTCTCCGCCTTGCTGTGGGATCAAAAGGAGAGACACTTTTTGTTTAGTGCAATACCCGGAGGGGAGGCTCCGGGGAGTGGACGTAGGTCAAGTTGACCGAACCACTATAAAATCTGGTTTGCTTTTCTGATTCAGCTTTGCAAGTGGTATCAGAGCGGAATTCAAAATTTAGGTTTAAAAACTTTTGAATTTGATCCATGGCTAACTGTAACAATCGTAATACTGCTGAAGGCTATTCTATTACAAGGCCACCGTTGTTTGACAATATTCTTTTCGATTTTTGGAAAACACGCATGTCTACTTTTCTGCAATCTATTGATTATCGCATGTGGATGTTAGTTAAGGATGGATACGAACCACCTTTTAGATTGATTAACAATATGAAAACTGAACTGCCTTTTGCTGATTGGACGTTTGATGATCGTGATTTAACACAGTTAAATGCAAAATGCTTGAACTGTTTCTTTTGTGCTTTAAAATCTGAAGACTATATGCGTGTTTCTACTTGTACAACGAAAAGGAAATCTGGGATAGATTATGTATAACATACAAAGGTACAACTGAAGTCAAACAGTCTAGGTTAAACATCTTGTTACTTGATTACGAACTTTTTCGCATGAAACCTAGTGAGACTATTTCAGAAATGTACACAAGGTTCACTCAGATTGTTACCTCTTTGCATGCTCTAGGCAGAGAACTTACTAACTACGAAAGAGTGAACAAAATTCTTAGATGTTTGCCTGCTTTTTATGATGCTAAGATTACTGCTATTACTGAATCTAAAGATTTAAATACTTACTCTATTGACAGCTTACTTGGATCACTCATTGCTTACGAGCAAGGGGTGAACCAAAGGCAACTTGATGCAGGTGAACGCAAGAAAGAAAAGACAGTGGCACTAAAGGCTAAAGATTCAGATGCTAGCACTTCCGGGTCTGATAGCGATGATGTTGCCTTAATCACAAGGCAATTCAAAAGCTTTCTAAGGAAGAAACATAAGAACTATCAGAAGTGGAACAAGGGTAAGTCTAATAAAAATTTTAAGGGTTCATCTGAATCTGTTTGTTTTGAATGCAAGAAGTCTGGACACATTAACGCTCATTGTCCTACACTTAAAGCTCACCTAAGCAAGGAGAAGGGTGAGGAGAAACCAAAGTTCAGAAAGGACAAGAAGCGGATTCAGAAGGCGTTCTGGGCAGACTCTGCATCCGACTCTTCTGAGACTGAAGCTGAAGAGGAGGAAACAAACTTGTGTCTGATGGCTGATGATCACCCTGGTCAGTCGGACCAGGAAGAGGTATGCGAGCTTACTTACGATCAATTATTTGAAGTTTCTGAAAAAATTCATACATCGTATAGGAAGCTTAAGAAAACTCATGCTAGTTTGAAATTAGATTACTTGACTTTGCAAAAAGAGCATGATTCTGTAGTTAAAGATCATTCCACACTTGATTCCAATCACATGTCTTTACTTGATGAATTCGATGATTTGAACAAAAAATATTCTGATTTAACTGTTGAGCATGATTTGTTAAAAACATCGCATGTTGAATTAGAAGTTGCTTTTAAGAAAGTGAATGATATGGCATGTGAGTTAGAAAGTAATGAAAGTGCAAGAACCTTTGAAATTGCAAGTTTAAATAAACATATTGAGTTTTTGAAAGTAAAAATCAGTGCTTATGAAAAGAACAAAACACCGCCTACTTTTGAACAGTTTTATGCACCGCCACCTTTTGAAAAATCTGTTGCAAGTTCTTCAAAGCATGTTTCATATACATCTAGGAAGAGGCATTATCACCCACGTAGATTAGTTAACCCTTTTCCTGGTGTTAGATGTTTTTCATGTGGCATGTTAGGACATATTTCCCACACCTGCACTATTCACCGTAGTACACATTGGGTGTGGAAACCCAAACTGCCTGTTTCACAGCACAGCACGCATGCATTGCATTCTTCTTTTCATAAGAAGGAACCCAAACCTGTTTGGGTTCCTAAGACTGACGTTTGATACTTTTGTAGGTGTGCTCTCACACAAGACCTCGTGAGAGCATGTGGTACCTGGACAGCGGATGTTCTAGACATATGACTGAAGATGCAAATCAGTTCATTTCGCTGGAGGCCAGAGCTGGAGGCAAGGTTACACTTGGAGATAACACCACCAGGAAGGTGGTAGGCTCAGGTATAATTGGTGATTCAAAAAAATTTTAAGATTGATAATGTTTTGCTTGTAGATTGACTGAAACACAACTTGCTGAGCATCAGTCAACTCTGTGACAAGGGATACAGCATCAAATTCCTACCCACTGGCTGCATTTTAAGCTTAAATGATGAAGTTGTTTTGTAGGGGCAAAGGATCAACAACGTCTACAAGCTGGATGTAAGTTACATTAAATCTGATAATTCAATTTACTTAAAAACTACTGCTGATGAGTCTTGGTTATGGCATAGGAGATTGTGTCATGCCAGTATGAAAACCCTTAGGAGAGTCACCCAAAAGGACTTAGTTAGAGGTGTGCCCAAGCTTAAGTTCACTAAGGATCACATGTGTGATGCCTGTTAGTTGGGGAAGCAAGTCCAGTCCTCTTTTCACTCTATTAAGGATATTAGCACCTCTAGACCTTTAGAAGTTCTTCACATGAACCTCTTTGGACCCATCAGCACTGCCAGCTTAGGGGGGAGAGTCTATGGTTTTGTGATTGTAGATGATTATTCGAGGTTTACTTGGTTTAAGTTTTTGTCACATAAATCTGAGTCATTTGATGAGTTTAGATCTTTCTCTACTTGGATTCAGAAGAAGTTAAGATGTGAGATTATTATCATCCATAGTGATCACGGAGGGGAGTTTGAAAATGAAATATTTGGAAGTTTTTGTTAGAATCATGAGATTAGTCACAATTTTTCAGCTCCTAGGACCCCTCAGCAGAACGGGGTAGCTGAAAGGAAGAACAGGACCTTAATGGAAGCCGCTAGAGCCATGCATGCCGAGTATTCACTTCCAAAATACTTTTGGGCTGAAGCGGTGAACACTGTCTGTTATGTGCTGAATAGGATGAATGTGAGAGTCAAACTGAACAAGACACCTTATGAGATCATTAAGGGTAAAACTCCAAATCTATCCCACCTCCATGTCTTTGGCTATAAGGTTTTCATTCTGAACAACGGGAAATCACCCTTAGAAAAATTTGACCCCAAATCTGATGAAGGAGTGTTCTTAGGATATTCAAGTGTGGGGAAATCCTTTAGGGTGTTCAATAGGAGGACTTTGGTGGTGAAAGAAACAACTCATGCAGTGTTTGATGAATCTGATCCTAAGGAGTCTAGATCTGAAGTAGAAGATGAAGAGATCGTTGAGGTTACCCAAGGAGTTGAAAATACAAATTTGGAGGAAAGGGTAGAACCTCAAACCACGTTGCCTAGAGATTGGAGATATTATTCGAGTCATCCTAAAGAACTGATCTTAGGAGACCCTTCTGAAGGTGTTAGGACTAGGCATGGACTTAGGAAGGAAGTAAACCATTCTGCCTTTATCTCAATGTCTGAACCCACCAACATCAATCAAGCCTTGTCGGATGAGTTTTGGATTTTAGCTATGCAGGAAGAATTAAATCAATTTATAAGGAATGATGTTTGGGAGTTAGTAGAAAGACCTAAAAATCAAAGTATTGTGGGAACTAAGTGGGTCTTTAAGAATAAGATGAATGATTCTGGTGTGGTGGTGAGAAATAAGGTAAGATTGGTGGCTAAGGGGTATAATCAGATAGAAGGAATTGATTTTGAGGAGACTTTTGCCCCTGTAGCTAGATTGAAAGCCATTAGAGTGCTACTAGCCTTTGCTTGTTACAAGGGATTTAAGTTGTTTCAAATGGATGTCAAGAGTGCCTTTTTAAATGGGGTAATTAAAGAAGATATTTTTGTAGAACAACCCCCAGGATTTGAGAGTTTCAAATATCTAAGTCATGTCTATAAATTAAAAAAGGCCTTATATGGATTAAAACAGGCACCCAGAGCTTGGTATGAGAGGCTGAGCACATTCCTGTTAGAAAGAGAGTTTGTTAAGGGGAGCGTAGACACCACCCTTTTTCTGAGGAGATTAGGGGATGACTTACTCATTGTCCAGATCTATGTTGATGATATAATTTTTGGATCTTCTGATAAATATTTATGCGAAGAGTTTTCTAAAACAATGAGTAAGGAGTTTGAGATGAGTATGATGGGAGAATTATCCTACTTTTTGGGGTTTAGCATAAGGCAAACGGATGATGGAACCTTTCTCAATCAATCAAAATACACTAAGGACATTTTAAAGAAATATGAAATGGACAAAGCCAAGCCAATCAATACTCCCATGCCCTCCTCAGTTCAGTTAGATAAGGATTCAAATGAAAATCTGTTGATCAGAAGAAGTATAGAGGGATAATAGGTTCACTGCTTTACCTGACTGCTAGCCGACCTGATATTATATTTAGTGTCTGTCTTTGTGCTAGGTTTCAGGCTGATCCTAAAGAGTCCCACCTGACTGCTGTTAAGAGAATTCTTAGATATCTTCTAGGGACCCCAAACCTAGGAATTTGGTACCCTAGGCACAGCACCTCTTTTAAGATCATTGGATATTCTGATTCTGACTTTGCGGGGTGTAGGGTGGATAGGAAGAGTACTTCTGGGACTTGTCAATTCATAGGACAGTCGTTAGTCTCCTGGTCCAGTAGAAAACAGAACTCAGTTGCACTTTCCACTGCTGAAGCTGAGTACATTGCCTTAGGAAGTTGTGTGGCCCAAGTTCTTTGGTTGAAGCAACAAGTCTTGGATTTAGGAGTACCTGTTGGCACAATTTCTGTTCTGTGTGATAATACTAGTGTCATCTGTATCTCTAAGAATCCAATCCAACATTCTAGTACCAAACACATTGATATTAGGCATCACTTCATTAGGGACCATGTTACAAAAGGGGACATTGAGCTACATCATGTAGCAACTGAAAATCAGCTGGCTGACATATTCGCTAAACCACTGGCCTTTGACTCATTCAGTATTTTGAGAACCAGATTATGAGTGATTGATATAAATGATTGATTCTGATGACTGCTGATTTATAATTTTTCTGATTGGTATTCTGATTTCTGTTAGTTAGTTTTGGGATTCTGATTTCTATTAGTTAGTTTTGGTATTCTGATTTCTGATTTCTGTTAGTTAATTTGGTTTGATTATTTGCTTTCAGTTGATTTTATTTCTTCTGCTGATTTCTGTGTTAGCTTTACTGTTAGTTTGATTTGAGTATTTACTTTGCTGTGATTTTCTACCTGTTTTTATTTACTAGTTCATATCTTGCACTTATTATTTTATGCTTTTCAAGATTTGATCACCGCTCACTACTTCTGATGATCTGAATTTTTGACTAGGAGTTTTTACCTTGTTTTAGTTTGGAAGCTGATAAGCAGTGATTGATTCCACTGAATCTGTTAAAGGGAAGAAACATTGATGATTGTTTCTCTTCCTCTAACTCCTTTACTGGTGTATAATTTCTTTTGAATAAAAATCTTCTTCAAAATTAAAATGTTAGTTTTTGAAATAGAGATTATTTTATCTTCCTACAGTAATCTGCCTCATATCAATAGTGGTTTTCAAAGTCTTGAGTCATTAATTTGATTTTCTAAACCAAGTGATTGCATTTATCATATGTTGTATGGCTTTTGTTTTGTGAATCGTTCTTCCTTACTGTGGAGAGTCATCTCCTATGTCTGGAAGATAATCTCACAGCAGAGACTCTTTAATGATTATGAAAAGGAGAAAACTTATAAAAGATGCGCAGTGCGCCAGATAATTTGAAAAAGAGACATAAAATGAGCCCAAAACTGAAAAGATGCGAAATTGCCAAATTGGATATACAAAGTATATCAAAAATCAAAAGATGCGCAAAGCGCCAACCAATTTGAAAAAGAGGCACAAAATGAGCCCAAATCAAGCTTTCTTTCCTTTCAGATTGTTAAATGTCTTAGAGAAATCTGTGCGTCACTTAATATTTTCAAAAGCTTGAGTTTTGAAAATCCTGATTTCTGATTTTTTATTTTGTAACACTATTATATCAGATATTTTTCTGGAACGAGGCTTGAAAGGATCTCTTTTCAAATCTAATATCTTTTCTTCTGAATTGATTTTTGTTTTGAAAGAGGTTTGCATCGATAAGGTGCCCGGGGTCGGAGTTACGAAAGTTGATTATTTCCAACCTTTTCTGGATTTCAGCGCTGTCAATCGTCCTGTCATTGGTTTTTGAATCTAAAATCAAGGAAAAAATTCTGATTTTCTCGAGCAGCTTGATCAAAAAAAAAGCTTTTATATATTTTTGCGGTAAGTTTTATTCGTTTTTGTGTTATTTTGATTTCATGGTTGTGTTTTTTGGATCCTGATCGATCATCTTCATCCTTCATCTTTTTCTGTTTTCTTCACATCGTCCTGGACGATCCACTTCGTCCTGGACGATCCAAACATCGTCCTGGACGATTCGTTCAAAATCGTCCCCACACTGCTCCTGCTACTGAAAAATTCCAATTATTGGTGATCGTCCTGGACGATACTTACATCGTCCTGAACGATATGATCCATATCTTCCTGATCTGATCAAACGGCTGACATTGCACCAATTATTGTCCATCGTCCTGGACGATCGACCTCATCGTCCCGGACGATCCACGTGTCAGCCGCTGGACGATTGGAATTCGGCCCGTCCGACATATTTATTGCATATCGTCCCGGACGATCCACCTAATCGTCCTGGACGATACTTTTCGTCAACGGTCGTCCAGCCTGACTCCTCGAGACGATCGCCTGTGTCTAATCATCCTGGACGATCGGACCGCCTTTTTGACCAATCGTCCAGGACATCATAAATGACCAAATCGTCCCGGACGATATCGCGATCGTACGGGACGATCAGGGCATTTTCTATATAAACAGCAGTTTTCTTCAGATTTTTCACACCGTTTTTCTTCCACTCTCCTTCTACTTTCTTACTCCTTGGGTTCCAATGGCTGGTGGCAAAAGGTCTCGTCCAAAGGGTGTCAGTTCGTCCCGGGGACATGTCGATCCTCGCTTCCCGAATGCCGCCGATCAGGCGGCTTTCGAATGCTATCGTAATGTGGGCATCACGCACTCTAAGATTGTAAATCCCCGCACTCTCACTTATCCCATTTTAGATCTGTTCGCACACACCTCCCTCACCTTCATTCTGACCTTAGCCTTTCCCTTCAATCTTGAACTCCTTCAAATTTTCTTTGCCAACTTGCGCATTTCCGCGGACTATTCCACTCTTCGATCCTACGTAAATCAACGCCCCGTGGAACTCACGACCCACGATTTTCACAATATTCTCAACCTGTCTGTTACTGGCGACAAAATTCACACACTTATCACCGATCCTGACTATGATTGGAGTGTCGTCAATCACTTCCTTCGCAATACCAATGCACCCTATCATGACAACGCTTGCACTTTCCTTCTCAAGGATGCCCGGACCATTCAGCACGTCCTTCGTTCCTCCGTCATTCCAAAGGCGGGGGATCGAATTCACATTACCCCGCTCCTGTCCTTGACCACCTACTACATCATGGCCCGTCGAGAATTTAATGCCTCTGATCTGATTATCCGATACATAGAACACCTAACCACCATTAGAGATCCGGGCCACAGGCGTCGCCCAAATCTAGCTTTAGGTCATCTTATTCATTATGCCTTAGAGACAAAATATGACCTTCAGTATCCTGTCCCTCCTGATGTCCCTCCTTCCTTCTTCACAAACAACTCATTCCACGTCCTACACAGCACCCGACTACATCCGGAGCCCGCCCCGGATGTTGAGGAAGAAGAGGGAGAGGCCGTTCCAGTTCTTGCTGCACCAGAGGCACCTGCACCCCTTCGCATTGCCTCTCCTTTTGACCACCTGGTGCAGCGCTTCGATCAATGGGAGGCCAGATTTGACTCCTACGTGGTTGCCAAGGAGCAGCGGCACGCCGAGGACATCCAGCGCTTCACTGACTATGCTGCGGAGCAGCAACAGCAGCATGACCAGGATATCGCCTGGATTGGAGCCCACTTTCAGGCCATTCACCATTACTTCAACCCTCCACCGCCACCTCCTCCTTCCGATCAGGATCCGCCTCAGTTTTAGTTTCCTGTTTTGTAGTTGTTCTCTTTTATGTTTTGTTTCCGTGTTCTGCTTTTCCCTCCTCCTTTTTGTAATGTCAAAAGGGGGAGTCAGTTGTAGTCATGTCTGTTTCTGTTTTATGAGTCATGTTTCCTGTATTGTTTTAGTTGTTAAATGAAAATCTGAAAAAATATTTGTATTTTGATCTCCTAGTTTACTTTTATTTTCAATTACTTTACAAATGTTTGCCATCATCAAAAAGGGGGAGATTGTTGCAAATCAGTTTTCGTCAACGGTCGTCCAGCCTGACTCCTCGAGACGATCAAGTCATTTTTTGGTCGTCCAGCACAGATTTCTCTGGACGATCCGAACTATCTTCTGGACGATTTTCCTCGATTTTCACTAATCGTCCCGGACGATCGCAGGATCGTACGGGACGATATGAACAATTTTTTCTACTAATCGTCCAGAAGAGCTAGATCGTCCAGGCTGAAACAGCTGAATTTGAACTGATCGTACAAGACGATCTACCGATCGTCCTGGACGATCTTGGCCGACAAGTTGAGATTTAGAGCAAATTTTAAGCCCTCCTATAAAAGAACTTTTTCTTAAAACAAGAAAAATCTTTTGCTACCTTCCTTCCCTGAGAAACCCTAGAGAGAGAGAGAGTTGGGAGAGAGAGAAGATCTTGTGAGGGGGAGTTAGTAAGAGATTCACTAAGGTTGCTCCAAGCACAGATCAGAGTCGTCTTCTCCGCTCGTCGTCTTTCGTCTAGTCGGTGTTCGTCATGGGAGGATCGTTCGCAAGAAGATCCGGGGTTCTATGCCCGCTTCAGGTGGAAGCAAAAGGAGTTCGAAGGTTCTCTGCCTGCTTCAGGAGGAAGCAAAAGGAGGTCGGGTTCTCTGCCTCACCGTGTGGTGAAAAGGAGGTGTTTGTACAGGCTTCTCCGCCTTGCTGTGGGAGCAAAAGGAGAGACACTTTTGGTTTAGTGCAATACCCAAAGGGGAGGCTCCGGGGAGTGGACGTAGGTCAAGTTGACCGAACCACTATAAAATCTGGTTTGCTTTTCTGATTCAGTTTTGCACTTTACTTTTCAATATAAACAGCTTGGGTGAATATCTGTGATTGATCTTTTCGTTCTTGTTTACTTGTTTCCGCTGCTAAGTATCGAAAAGATTTTTATTGTTATCGTGAAATTTTTAAATAACCAATTCACCCCTCCTCTTGGTTAGCCTCGGGACAAGTTCACTAGGGCTTAACATCCCTATCGAACTTTCAAAAGGGTCATCTAACGGTAAATTATAAGATTGGGATTATCAAAATGAATTTGACGCTTTGCTTGGCTTCTCCCCCTTTTTTGGTTGTCTGCTAGGATTCTTCTTCTCACCTATTCTACCCTCTCCTCTTTCTTCCACAACTTCATCCAAGTCTTTCACAAATCTTCTCAACAAATTAAAAAAAAATCCTCAAATTTTTATGAAAATTCTATAATTTATATTTGCAATTATTTTTAATATAAAAGTGATTTATCAGTTATGCTTGCATGCATATCCTATGTGATTTTACAGCTAAATAACATCAAGCATGATTGACCAAGTTCGACTAAATAAGCTCATAACACAAATACAATTCATATACTTGTAAACAATATTGTGATAAGGTATCGCTTCAATCAAAATAAATAAATAGCAAATCAAGCATGGCATGTACAATGAAGATGTAAATGAATATATATATATATATAGAGAGAGAGAGAGAGAGAAATTAAAATGAATTGTTGCACCTCATATTTTCATGAAAATAGTTTGCAATAGTTCAATAATCAATTCATAATTGTAATCTCTGTTTCTCACACACTCAAAATAAGAAGATTTAAAGCATTTCACAACTTTCATTTAATGTTTCTCAAAAAGAAACAACCATGTAATTAAGAAATAATTTATATCCTTAGTCTATCCCACCACAGTCAAAACTCATGGACCCAGACAAGAAAAATAGGGCTAACATCTACCCACCCTCACCCACATTCAAGTAAAGAATGGAGATCTGCTTGGCACTCTTACATCTCAAAAATAACCTTCATCTACTTGCAAGTAAAGAATGGAAGTCTAGATGACAGATTGATGATCTACTTAAGAATCATATATCACATAACTCAGAAACATGTTTCAAAAGTCTTTCATATTACCAATGACACTATGTAGAAAAGGAAATTTATCATCTAAATTTTTTGAAACACTAATATTCATATATGCAAATGTTTTAATGTAAATGTGACGAATGAAGAACAACCCACATTCAAGGATGGAGATTTAATTAATACACCTACATCTCTATAATAGCCCTAGCCAAAATGAAAATAAATGATGGAGATCTAGTTGATGGTCCCAGATAATGATAACAAATAAACAGTTACCATACTTGACAAGCATCTCCAAATGCCCACCCACATCTACCATAATGGACAAACATCTAACAACCCTCTCTCACCACCAATCAAATAAAGGATGAAGATATATTTGAGACTCAATAATAGCAGTAGCCTATATGCAAGGACTCAGATCTACTTGAGAGTTCTATAACTACCTGATATTGGTAGATCTAGTTGATGGTCCCAGAAATGTGGCATCGTTTTTTTGCAAACAAAATAGCATGTATCATTCATGCAATGTTTTGAAGGCTTTCATATGCTTCAATACATCAAATCAAGTGAGACATAAACATCAAATCACTTCAAGAAAGATCCGTCACATCGTCATTAGCCCATGTTACATTTTTTTTTTCTATCCCTTTCCTTCCAAATCCTTCCACATTCAAACACGCACAATTTTTAAAAAAATGAAACAATTCGTAATTAAACATTGGAAGCATAAGCTTACTTGTTTTGAATTGCAACCACATTGTTCTTCACAACCATGTCTAGAATAAAAAACTTCAAATTCTTTTTATTTTCAAGAAGATCACCATCAAGCAAATTGATGCTTAAATGTTCATTATGCTCAAAAACTTCATTACCTACCACATGCAATGCTTTTTCTTTTTCATGAAAAGAGTGTGCCACATGACCTAGTTGTTACAAGTTGTTGCAATAAAAAGAGAAAATATTCTATTTTAAAATCCATGACACACACAGATAAGCTGATGACATGATGTCATCCAAATTCACATCCCTGACCATGATGTTTTGAAGTCTTTTCAAGGCTTGAAGTGTCTACATAAACTTACTATTAAAATCACATATATTAATTATATAAGCTAGTACTGGAATGGATCAATAAACATTACAGCATAGAGCTATAGGTCAAGCAACATGCTCTTTGGTTCCAAGGATAAAGGTTACAAACAGAGAGAATAGAAACATCAGAATTTTTTACGTGAAAAATCCTGAAGGGTAAAACAATGGGCCACGCTCAGCTGAAATGAATCCACTAGTATTTGAATAGATTACAAATGATTGACTCGTCCTTGAAGTTGAGGACGATCAAGTTACAATAGTCAACCATCAGGATGAAATCTAGCGACAAATTGGGGTCGGACAGAAGTCTAAAGATGGTCGATGGCCGAGCATAAATTCGGCATCAGCTGGAGACAGGGCGGAAGTCCGGCAATAGTTGGTGGTTAGGTGGAAGTCCGACTGGTGGTTAGGTGGAAGTCCGAAGACGGTTGTTGGTCAGGCGGAAGTCCGACAAAAGTCCGACAGCAGCTGGTGGTCGGGCGGTGGTCGAGTAGAAGTCGAGTGGCAAGAGAACTTTGACTTCTCTTTCTTTCTTCTCTTCCTTCTTTTTCTTGCTTGGTCCCCCACAATGAAGAATGAGAGGCCTATTTATAGTTTTTTGGGAGTGACATGGTCAATAAATAGGGAGAAGATCAATGGCATGTTGGGAGTGTTATGAATGGAAGGCCGATATCGACTCCCTTGATCGTGGACCGTTTATCGAGTATTTGAATGTCTTAATAATATCAAAATTCAGCGATCTTAAACTCTTTGGATTCGTCTCAACAAGTCGCTCGATTCGACCATAAGCATGTCATGTTTGAAAATTGTTTGGTCGTTCAATTTATGATTTGAACCTTCCAAATGTGCTTCGGGTCTTCGTTTTGGAGCCATTTGGGCTCGGATTGAGTCGAATTTAGTGTTGTTGGGTTCGTCTTTTCGAGATGTTCAATTCGACTATAAGTTTGCTGAAATCATATTTCGGATGGTCCTAAATTTAATTTTGGAAGTTTTCAACTCAAAATTGCCTCGAGATTTGTGCCCAATCATGATTATTTTTTGATGATATATCAGTTGCCCCTATTTTTGAATTTCGAAATTTCAGAAGTCCAAAAATAGGAGTTACAGCTTCTGAGAAATTTCTAACGTGGTCTAGAATTTTAGAATGACTCGATCGTGGTTATAGAGCACCCAATTGGCTCTAAAAGTGTCAAAATTGAGTCTAAAACATCGAAAAATGGTCCACATAACCCCAAAAACGTCAGAATCAACCTATCAGGGCCAAAAATCAGGCCCGGACGTAACATGGCGGCCGAACCAAGTCGTCAGCCGACTGGCCGCCGTCGTTGCCGCCACATGCTCTTCGCCGCCACCGCGTGCTGCCCGCTGCTCGCGTTCTTGGGCAGCTGTCCTGATGGCGCCATTCTGGTGTCGCGCGTCGGTTGGGGAGCCAACAACACCTGGCCAGCTGCAATGTAATATATATATATATATATATATATATATATATATATATATATATATATATATATATATATATATATATATATATTCATTTATTTATTATTACTCTTTTTTTATTTATTTTTGAAAAATAATAATAAACAATTTTGAACCAAAAAATTCTAAAAATATTTTGAAATTTTTCAAACAATTTTATAAAATTTCTAAAAGCCCCTTTCTCTCCCCCACCCCCTAATTTGCTCCTACAAATACCCCCTGAGGCAGGAGGAAAAGTTCACCTCTTCCTCTTCTCCTCTCTTTTTCTAACTTTCTTACAGTTGAGGCCTTCCACTGTCTTGAATAAGTGGCATCTCCTTTCAGGTCCCTCTTTGTGTAGAAGGTAGAGTTTTGAGCCTCCTTCTTTCCTTTTGTCCTATATTTCTCCTCACTTTAGAGGTTGTCCATTGCTTTCGATAGGCGACATCCCCTATCAAAATTCAGTCACTTCTTTAGTGCAGAAGTCCAAATGGGTGACCACACTTGCCTCAAAAATCCCTTGGCTAAAGGAGATCAACGGCCTGCTGCCCAGAATGATAATGTGAAGAAATCCCACAAGGTGATAAAAACTGACGATGTAGTTTCCACGATTACCAGTGATTTTTTGATCATCTTTAGAAAAAAGTTCCACTTCCCTAATGATCTTGTGATGGTGTCTGAAAAGTCCGATCGAACCTATTCTCCTTCTCCAAGATATTTGACTGTTTATAAGTTCAGTTTATGAGCAAGGCTCCGATTTCCACCACTTCTGGAGTTGATTGATATCTTAGTGACATGTGGAGTAAGTTTATCCTAAATTTAATACAGAGATATGTTGATGGCAGTGGGATCGATTGTCTTTTTTAGAGATCGTAGAGCAGTGTTACCTCCAGAGTGCTTTGCTCGGATGGGTTGTTTCACTTGTCACAAAGGGTCATATCACTTCAGATCCAAATGACTGGACATTCGCACACAAGATCTATCAAAGAGCTAGGCTAGTGAATTTATCTTCGTGCAGAATGACTGGCATCTTTTGGACAAATTGGGGAAACTGAAGGATTTACCTATTCTCCTTCATATCCTAAAGATGTTTAATATTCCAAATGTTGACACTCTTCATTATGAGGTATGCTATCTGAGCAAGTATGTAGAGGAAGAATATTTGTTCAAAGCTGGATTATCTACTCAAGCGGGGAGATCTCATGTAATCATGTTGAAGAAGTCATCCAAATTTCATGAAGTATATACCCATAATTCAAAGGTTCCTCCTAAACAATTAGTAAATGATGCTGATCCACAGACTTCATCCAAGAAGAAGGTGGAGGAGATTTTAACAGGTTTTGACAAATGTCACAATTCTTCTCCATACAAATTATATATTTCAGAAAATGTTTTGCAACATCAGTGTGTTGGACGTCGACGAGCTAACGACCTGGTGAGTACTCACTTCTTTTTGTTCTTCTTTTTACACATTTATAAGGATATGCCCCTTACAAATATCATTTTACTGTTTCAATTGTTGCAGTACATGGATCTTGAAATTGAGCTAACTCAGACCTTGAATGATTGGAATAATTAATTTGTGAAGGTCAAATACCTTCAACATCAGTATAAGTGGAAATATAATAGCAAGATCAATGAGATGAAGGCAGTGGAAGAACAGTTAGCAGAATGCAGAGCTGAATTGCTACCATGATGACTTCTGCATTCTCGCAGAATTAGCCAATGGATCAACTCCATATTGATTTGATGAATGCGCAAGTGATGATCAACCAGCATGTGAAGGATCAACAGATCTCTAGAGAAAAAATAGCAGCTCTCGAAGATGAAAATAAGAGATTTCGAAGTCTCATAACTGAGAAAGAAACTGCTCTATCAAAGGCCCAATCTGGATCAGGTTCTCCAAAAGCCATAGAAGATTTTAAGAAGTATATAGCATTCAAAAGCATAATTCAGGATTACGTTCAGGAGGTTCGCGATCATAGATATGCTATAGAAGTGAAGGCTCTGGAGCATGAGTGTATTGAAGAAGGATATGAGATTTTTTTAAAGGTGTTTGCCTGGTACAGCGCAAGACCAGAGTGAAAGTTGCAACCCTAGTCAGGCTTCTAATGATCCCCCTTCAGATTGAGGCGATGATGATGATATTAAAAGAGAGCTTCAGAAAGTCTTTTCCAGTGATGATGAGATTGTTGAGATTCTGTAGTGTTTCTTTGTTATTAGTTTTATCAATTTATTTTTCTTAGTGATTGTTGCATGTATCAGAAGTTGATGTTCTTATATAATGCATGTGATATTTTATATATGAATTTGTTTGATGAATTTTTTTTAAGTTGGATGGTAAAAAAATATTTCAGTGAACTCACTCAACCTAAGCAAATGTGATAGACATCTTCCTAGGATATTTGACCTATCTGAGGTTGTTAGTCAAAGCATTGCTTTATAACATTAACCTGTATGGAATAGACCGGTTCGAATCCCCCTGGAATTGATCATTCAGTGATTGAGACGCAATAAAGATTGCGTATTTCTTGAATCAAGAATTTTAAGATTTGATTGACATCCTTCTAGGACATTTGACCTATTTAAGGTTGCTAGTCAAAATATTGTTTGATGAATTTTAACCTGTGTGGAAGAAGTCGGATCGAATTCCCCTAGGATTGATCATCTAATGATTGAGACGCAATAAAGATTACGGATTTCTCGAATCAAGGACAATACAAATGAACAAACAAAGTTTCATTGTATTATGTAAAATAATACTACAATTCCCTGATGAAACTTAGGGATACAGAGATTACATAATAGTCAATTCAGAAAACATAAAGGTTACATAACAAATAATTTTAATAGCATCTACTAATAACACTTACGAACACTGGTTGTTGCTGTATCGAGGTGGAGCTTTTGGGTTCTTTTAAATCCAAGATTTAGACATTTAACAATCCTCCGCAGGAGAAGCTAGTTGGGTAACATCTTCATCGTAGTTTTTGATACTAAGAGTAATAGATGAGTGTGGTTGAGCTAGCCTAAGATAGCAAGATTGTGCTAATTGCTGATCTCTATGTACTATACTGATCTCTGCTGAGGTATAAAATTTTAGTTTAAGGTGAGGGATGGAGGTAATAATCCAAAAGATCGATTGGAGGAACTTTCCAAAGATAACGTTTTCGACTGATTCCAACTTTACCACAATGAACTAGATTGAGTGAGTAGCCTACTGAGGGAATTCTCCAAGTATGACTGGGATGCTAATCGTTCCTTCTACTCGTACAGATCAATTATCAAATCCATATAGGGGTCCTGAAGTGGGCTGAAATTTTCTATAACGAGACCCATGTTGAGAAAAGCATAGTAGAACAAGACGTCGATGGAGCTCCCATTGTTCACTAAAATTCTTTTGATATTGTAACATGGGTTGCCTATCCTCGCATTAATCACGAGTGGATCTTGATGAGGGGTTTTTACTTCCTCCAAATCAAAGTCGTCTAAAGTAATGAAGCAATCAATATGAGACTTCTTTGGCGTTGGTTCTTTATCTACTGCAAATGAGATTTAATTAGTAATAATAGGCCCCCGACGATGATTTTAATCTCACCAATCATTTGACGGTTGCTTGTGTTGTTGATTATGTCCCCTAGTAAGATCAACCTCATTTCGAGCATGTGGGTTTTAAATGAATTGCTAGAGATATCTTTTTTAGATCAGCCTCTCAATTTCATCTTTGAGCAATTTACATGCTTCAGAAGTGTGTCCACGGCTATGGTGAAAGTGGCAGTATTGCTCCTGATTTTCGTTGTTTGGTTTTAAGAGATTCAGCGACTTTACATTCTCTTGATCTTGGATGACCATCAAAAAAAACTTCTCTTAGCAATTCGAGATCCACCCTCGGGATTTATCGAGCTTCAATAAAAATCTCTTAAAGTATTTTTTGAGGGACTCATTTTCATTGTGACGAATCCATGAGAGGTGAAAAGAATCATTAAGAATTCTCCGATTGGCAATAAATTGTTCGACGAACACTTTGGTCAACTTGACAAACGTGGGAATGGTTCCAGCCGGGAGCGAATAGAACCATGTTCGAGTTTACTCTTTGAGGGTAGCAAGAAAAATTTGGTAGATGAAAGCATCTGAGGCTCGCTGGATATGCATGATGATTCTATATTGACTGATGTGCTCATAAGGATCAGATGTCCCGTCATAAGAATCAATGATCGATAATTTGAAGCATGTCGGAATGAGGTGTTGAAGGATGGCTATAGTTAAGGAAGATGACTCCTAAGAGTCCCACTGATGAAGAGGTTGCCTTCCACCTCTTATAGGGAATTCTTCTCGGACTAATCATCGCAGTTCATGATGTAAAGAGTTGCACAAGAGTTTAGCAATGTGAGGTCAGGCTAAGTCCTCCGGGACATCCGAAGGAATGTGGGCTAGCCAACTAGGGTGAGAAGGATGGATAGAGTTAGATGTACTAACAAGGTCGATGTCTTGCTGTGACCTTGGGCGACCCCTTGACTGAGGAAGAGGAATCTCTACATGAAGATGTTCAGGTTGAGCATCCTTGGCCAGTGGTGGATTTTGAGGGAGAAGAATCTTCTCTTGTTGTGCTAGCATAGGTTGTCGAGTCTCTCGTAGAAGTTGAAGGTTCTCATTTTGAGATTCTTCCATTTTTCGTATGCAATGTTCCAAAGATGGTCAAGATGTTCCTTCCCCAGCAGGATTTAGCCTACTAGGGTAAAGAGAGGCAAACGCCTGGTGTATCGATTCATAGACTGATTCCCAGATTGATGTGTGTTAGAGCAGGAGGCTCCAAGATGACGATTACTACGCCTGTTGACCATTGGAGCAATTCTTAGGATAGTGGAATTGATTTGTTTTAGGCTAAAATTTTCACGACAGTAAAGTAAGAAAATCTTTCATCTTAGCATTGTACGAGTATCCATCTCACCAATAGAGAGAATAAAAACACTAGATTTTTTTACATGGAAAACTATGAAGGGAAAAATCATGGAGCCATGCACAGTTGAAATGAGTCCACTAGTATTTGAATAGATTATAAATGATTGACTCATCCTTGAAGTTGAGAACGATCAAGTTACAATAGGCAACCGTCGAGTTGAAATCCAGCGATGAACCGGGGTCAGACGGAAGTCTGACAACGGTTGGTGGCTGAGTGTAAATTCAACGTCAATTAGTGACCGGGTGGAAGTCCGGCAACAGTTGGTGGTTAAGTGCAAGTCTGGCAACAGTTAGTGGTCGGGCGGAAGTCTGACGACAGTCGGTGGTCTGGTGGAAGTCCGACAATGGTCGATGGCCGGGCGGTGGTCGAGGAGTCCGGTGACAAAAGAACTCTGATTTCACTTCCTTTCCTCTCTTACATCTCTTCCTTGATCCCCTCAATAAAGAATGAGGAGTCTATTGTAATTTTTTGAGAATGGCATGGCCAGTAAATAGGCAAAAGATCAACGACATGTTAGGAGTGTTATGAATGGACGGCCGATATCAACTACCTTGATCATGAACCTTTTATCGAGAATTTGACTATCTTAATGATATCAAAATTCGTCCATCTTAGGCTCGTTGGATTCATCTCGACGAGCCGCTCGATTCGACTATAAGCATGTCATGTTCGAAAATTGTTTGGTCATCCAATTTATGGTTTGAACCTTCCAAATGTGCTTCGAGTCTTTGATTTGGACCCATTT
The DNA here is from genome assembly GCA_019925795.1 of Dendrobium chrysotoxum. Taxonomy (NCBI): domain Eukaryota; kingdom Viridiplantae; phylum Streptophyta; class Magnoliopsida; order Asparagales; family Orchidaceae; genus Dendrobium; species Dendrobium chrysotoxum. Next base: position 23,051,974 of record CM034307.1, on the reverse strand, counting down.
GGGCTCGCACTAGGTCAAATTTGGTGTCATTGGATTCGTCTTTTTGAGATGTTTAGTTCGACTATAAGTTTGCTAAAATCGGAGTTTATATGGTCCAGAATTTAATTTCAGAAGTTTCCAACTCAATTTTGCCTCAATATTCGTGCCTAATCATGATTATTTTTTAATGATATATCAAAGTTAGACATCTGCCATCTAAACAAAATGTTCACAAGCTCCCGAAAATTGATTTGTAGCTGGCATTATACCCTCCATATTTGTTCTAACTAACCCCATGCCTGCTTTTTTGTGACGGGCCCTATGCCCCACTTTCAATTAATAAAATATTTGGAATGGATTTCTAACTTTTAAAAACAAATAGAACAACAAAACCATGAAATAAACTTCTACTCTCTCTAAGAATGGATGGAGATCCAACAAAGTATGCATTATAAATAGACTCGTCGATGCAACACCAGTCTTCCAAATTAGTGAAACATCATCTTCTGATATGCAGCATGACAAGACACTGATTTTATGTTTCTGTCTTTGTCTTCTAGACCATATGCATTAGATTTTATGCAAATTTTATGCATTTGGGCTTTCATATGGACATCATATATTTACCTAGTTCTAGGTATCTTTTCTCATTTCTGTTATGATTACAGTCCTTCATGAAAAATATACTAAGGCAAGTTCCTATTATATAAGGGCCTAATTTTCTATTTTTAGCTTAACAATGAAATGAGAAATTAGATTCCCCTTGTTCAAGTAGGCAACCACCCATTGCTTCCTCATTTTCCCCCTTTATGTGAGTGTATTTGAGGAAGCTTACCTAAGTCTTTTTCGAAGGATAGTTATCCTCAAAATTCTTAAGATACTTTCCCTATCTCTCTTTTTCTTTGTGTTTAAACATCATTTTCATGCACCATCATTCCATCCGCCAACCCTCATTTTTTATTTTCCTGCATCCCTACATAAACATATGGATGAAAGCAATTATCCAGATCATTCTATAATTTACCGTCAACTTGAGCTTCCAAATGTTAAGCATTATAGAAACTGTCTGCCCGATAAGTTCAACAAAAACTACCACAGTTACCATCACCCAAGAAAAAGAGCGGGATAAGGTTAACATAACTTTGCTCCGTTGGTCTCACACAATAAAACAGATAGAAGACACAAAAAAGATCACCCACAAACCAAAAAAAAAAAAAACAGAAACGATGAAACCACAAAAATATGAAACAACTAGATCACAGAAGGGTGGTACTCCTGAGCCTCGAGCTTAGAAGTTCGCCTAAATCCGTGGTCAACCAAGACTACACTACAAATGTTGGTCGAACAAGAAAGCAAAGCAATCTACTAAGATTTTTTAGTGCAATCTTGGTCGACTATTTCCTGCAGACTTAGGAAGCTCTCAGAGGCATTAATCATCAAATAATATGCATATATAAAAATCAGCAGTAAGCATAACAGATGCGTTATTGGATTCAAAATTTCACCCTGGTTTAGTAAACGGTAGCAGTGCGGAAGCACTGGCATAAAAGGACCAAGTTTGTTGCGCTCTGCCAACAATTCCGACAGATACCTGCAAATGTTTTGCCCGCTTACTTCAATGAAATTTGCATAAAAACCAAAATAAATCTGAGCGAAAAGCAAGTATCAACAATCAACATCAGCAACAGTAAACCATCGTTCAAAGCCACGATCCAAGATCTTTGCACAAAATGAAGATGATATATTAAGCACAAAGTCCACATACTAAAAATCCCGAGAAAAACGCCAGATCCAAACAAGTGCGCCGATCCAAAAAGGAAAAATCGAAGAAAACAGCAAAGGCGTTGTTGAACACCGATTAAAGCATACTTCTCCTGCTCGACGATGGCGGTTGCTGTGCGGAGACCGGTGATATGAGGCGAGTGCGGCGCGGTGGATGGCGACGGGGAGAAGGCCATGTATCTGCCGACAGACATGGCTGTCCGGAACAGCAGGTAGAGGCCAGTCGCCGGCGAGATCTGGAAGCCCTAGCGAATCGCGTTTCCTGGACTGTAGCAGGTTGAGAGAGAGAGAGAGACAAAGGCGAAGCACTCCATTTATACAGGAGGAGATGAGGAAGGCGAGACACAGTGACAGAGTATTGACAGTTCACTGTCTTTGTACGCAAGTGGTAAAAAATCAATAGGCTTCTCCGTCCGAGAATCCAACCTCCCTAGCTGACCAGCGATGGCCTGTCGGGCCCGGTGCCTTCTGTGAGCTAGTGAATTGAAACCTGTGTGAGACTAGAGGGTAGAAAGAGTAAAAGTTCGTGAAGGTGGTTAAATTTTATAGAATTAGTTCGAGGCTAACTAAAAAGGAGGTGAATTGGTGTTTTAAAAATTCTTAAATAAAAATAAAAAAAAATTTATCTTTTTAAATGTTTTAAAAACTAAATAATCTTAAGCGGAAGCAGATATCAAAATCATAGATTTCAACCACAGAATAAATCACATAAAAGTGTGAAAATAAAATGTGAAAAAGTAATAAGAAAGAGCACACGGAATTTTATAGCGGTTCGGTCAAATCTGACCTACGTCCACTCTCCAGAACCACCTGTTCCAGGTATTACACTAATCAGCTAGTGTCTCTCCTTTTGCTCCCACATCAAGGCGAAGAAGTCCTTACAAAATATTTTCACCGACCCGGTGAGGCAGAGAACCTTGAATCCTTTTTCACCTTCCTGATGAAGGCAGAGAACTTGACATCCTTTTACTCCCACCTAGAGTTGGCAGATAACCACAAAAATCCTTTAACTCCCTCTTGGAATAGGTAGAGAACCTGACAATCCTTTTACTCCCTGCTGGAGTATGCAGAGAACCTAGATCTAATGTTGATGATCGTCTCCCTAGAGCCACCAAGGAACTAAAGATGAAGAAAGAAGAAGATGATTGAATCCTTACTTGGAGCAACCTTTGTGAATTCCCTCACAAACTCCCCCTTACAAGATCCTCTCTCTCTCTCTCTCTCCCAAACTCTCCTCCTTCTCTAAGCTCTCTCAGGTTAGAACAGCAGCAAAAGACTTATATAGCAGTAATTAAGAGGACTTAAATATGAGGCTTCAAAAATAACCCTAATTTCAATTTGGCGGCAAAGATCGTCCAGGACGATTCAAATATCATCGTGTACGATTAGTACAAAATAGCCATTTCAGCTAGTATGATCAGCATTGCCCTGTACGATCAGTTCAAGTATTTGAACGAATCATTTCGTACTATATGTCTACCATCCTGGATGATTAGTTCACAAGTGACTATTGATCGTGTAATACGATGAATGGCAATTAGTTATCATCCCATGTAGCACATGGTTCGTCCAGCACAATGTAGAGGTATCGTCCAAGACGATTAGTTGAAAAGTTAAAGTTTTTATCATGTACGATAGGTGGCGATTAATTATAGTACCATGTAGTGCTCAAATCGTCTAGGAGGATGGTCTCCGATCATCCTGTATGATTTGATCAATCAATTTAACTATAATTAATCCCCTAATCAAGATATTATTTTAGGCATGATTGTCATGAATCGTTCAAGACAATATGTATCGTCCTATACAATTAGAACAAATTTTGAATTATGAAATCTTGTCTAAATTGTGATTGGCGGCTATTTATTTTAATCTATACTGATCGTCCAGTATGATATAAATTGTCCAGAACAATTAGATAAGCAAACTTAATACTCAAGGATGCCCTAATTAGTGTTTTTATTTTTAACTGATCATTCAGGTCGATTTTGAATCGTCCTGTACAATATGATTAAAAATTAGAAAATTCTCTAACTCACAAAATTTCTCCCCCTGAGTATATATGTGTAAGGTTACTTAGCTTCAGGATCCATCACAGTACATTTGACTCAAGAAAAGGTAAAAGACGCATTGGAATAGAAATTACAGATTGACTCAATCCTAGTCTACCTGATCTTAAACTAATTGACATTCAAAGTGAACCTGTAGACCTGACTGGTTAGTAAACAAGGTAAATAAAAATAGATATACAAGAATAGTATAAGTAAGAAAATAGTAATATTTGTTATCATTAAAATCACTATACTTGGGCCTAAATTTGCAATAATTTCTTACTTTTTTTATGATAAATATTGTTGTAATAAATTTCAAAGCCAAAAAAATAAAGATATAAAATAAAGAACATAAATGTTATAAAATAAGTTTCACTAAAACACAAGCAAACGACATATTAAGCAACAAACTAAGTAATCAATATATTACTCCCCTTTTTGACATCACAAAATGGGGAAAGAAAGAAAAATACTAAAAATATAATAAAGTACAAAAATAGAGTCCAGTACGTAAATAGAAATAAAAACAACACTGATAGATTAGAAAGAAGAACTCTGATTAGGTGGAGGTGGTGGTGGCTGAAAGTATCAGGAAAGAGAGGTAAACTGCTCCCCAAATCAGACCATATCCTGATCATACTACTACTGCTGCTCGGTGACATAGGAGTCAAATCTTGCTTCCCACTGGTCAAACCTCTGTACCAGTGCATCATACTGAGTCTATTGGTGTATCAGTTCAGGTGCTAGCATCAGTGCTGGACCTCCCTCCTGTTCTTCTGAATCACAGTCAAGATAGTAACCTTGGCGACGAGTGGCACTTTGAAGAATATGGAAAGAGCTATTAGAATAGAACATGGGAAAGTGATCTGGTGGCACAGGGTATTAAAAATTATACTTAGATACTAAGACAAAGGCAATGATGTGTTCTAACGCTAGATTGGTCTGTCTCTTATGGCAGGGATCTCTAATGATAGTTAGATTTTTTATATAGTGAATGAGAAGGTCAGCAGCATTGAAATCAATATGGGTTATAATGTAGTAGGTTGTAAGGGAAAGAGCATGAGTGATGTTTATCCTATCACCAGCTTTGGGAATTATGGAGTTTCTAAGAATGTGCTGGATGATACATGCATCCAAAACTAAGGTGCTGACATGGACTCCCTAAGGATAGTATTTGCTTGTGACCAGTTATACTCAGTATAACAAGCGACATGATGGACTTTCTCACCAGTTGTGGAAAGGTGAAGGAATTCGTGGAAGTTCTGATACATGATTTTGAAAGGCCTTCTATTTACGTAAGATTGGAGGATAGTGCCCTCACTATTAATGCGAAGGCTGGTAAAAAATTTAAGAAGTTCTTAATTATAGGGATAGGCAAGTGTAAGGATGAAGCCAAGGGTGGTGTGGGCAAACATACTTAGTACCTGGAAGGTCAAAACTTCCTGGTTGATAATTTTAAAATCAGTAATCCCTACAGCTTTGTACCGCTAATAAGCTTCCTCATCAGCAACTTCAGTGAAGCGAGGGTCGATATTTCTTCGAGAAGAACTCCCAACCAGTGCTCGAGATCGTTTACCCCCAGTCATTTGGAGAAGGAAGGGATCAACAGTGTAGTTGAAGATTGAGAAGGTTGGGATGGTGTGGAGATTTCGGGGATTTTGGCTTGTTTAAATAGAATCGGGAAGATCGTCCAGGGTGATTGTGATATCGTCTTGGACGATCAGGTGCAATAATATCGTCCAGATGATTGGTCAAAAATGTTAGTCTTATCATCTAGGATGGTCTGATGTCGTTTAGGATGATTAGACATAGGACGATGTCCCGAGGAGTCAGTAGGACAATCATTGACTCGATATATTATCTAGGACGAATAGGTGGATCGTCTAGGATGATGGGTAATAATGGATTGACCTAACAACATTTAAATTATCCAGTGACTTCTGCTACATGGATCGTCCAGTATGATGTATGAATCATATGGGACGATTACCAATAATTGGTGTGTGTCAATTGTTGGATGTGTTGTGATCTGCAAGATGTAACTTTGTTCAGATCGTATAGGATGATTTGGATCGTCTTAGATGATGTGAGCAAAATAAAAAAAAATCATGAATGAATGGTGATGATCAAGAGGACTTCAATACAAAAATAATAACATAAAAACACAGAAAAGATAACACAAAAAATAAGTAAATCCAGACAAATCAAAATCAGAGTTTTTTTTAATTCATTAATCTCGAGTAAATGTCAAATTTTTCTTAATTTTTGGATTTAAAAACCAATAAGAATGAAATGACATGCTAAAATCTTGAAAAAGGTTAAATAATTGATTTTGTAAACCCTACCTTGTGCACCTTACAAGTTAAAATTCATTTTAAACAAAAATCTAATTTAAAAAGAAGGAAATTAGATAAGAAGAGTGATCCTTTCAAACTTTATTCCAGAAAAAAATATATGATAAAATATTATTGCAAAGTAAAGAATCAAGAATCATAATCTTCAATCTCAAGTGTTTGAAAATATTAAGTGACACATGAATTTTTCTAAGATTTTTAAAAGTATGAAATGGAAAGAAGCTTATTTCTTTATAGGCTCATTTTGTGCCTCCTTTTTTTTGTAATTTGGTACACTTTATGCATCTTTTAATTTTTTATATACTTTATATATCTTGTAATTAATTGATGAATATTATGCATCTTTTCAGTGTTGGGCTCATTTTTTGCCTCTTTTCATATCTTTTGCGAGCTTGCTTCCTTTCATAACCTCTAAAGACTCTCAGTTGTGAGATTATCTTCTACATATAAGAGGGAAAGAAGCTCACTCTCTGATATAATGAAGAGTAAACTACAAAATAAAATCATACTCATATGATAAATGCAACTACCTAATTAAGAAAACCTGAAAGTGATTCAATGATTTGGAATACTATTCATATGAGATAGATTATTATAGGAAAATAAAATAGATCTCTATTTCAAAGTTTAATTTTTTAATTTTGAAATAGATTTTAATTCAAAAAGAAAAATATGTCATTAAAGGAGTTAGAGGATGAAAAACAATCATCAATGTTTCTTCCTTTAACTATTTTAGAGGAGTCAATCACTGCATACAAGTTTCTAAAAAAAATAAGGCAAAAATCTCATTTAAAAGGCAAGTTCATCAACAGAAGTAAACAGTGATTTGATTCTTAAAATACCAAAAGAAAACATCAGGAAGTCAAAAGCATAGAAATAAAAATATATAAAAAGTAATAAACAAAGAAATCAAACAAAATACTAAGTGCAGAAATATAAACATAAAGCATCAATTTTAAGCATGAATATCTATCACACCTAATATGATTCTTAAGATTCTAAAGTTTCAAAGGCCAGTGGTTTTATGAAGATATCTGCTAGTTAGTTTTCAGTAGCTACATGATGTAGCTCTATGTCTCCTTTGGTAACATGGTCCCTAATGAAATGGTGCCTGATGTCGATGTGACTGGTCCTATAGTGTTGAATTAGGTTCTTTGAAATGGAGATGACCCTAGTATTATCACATATGACAGGAATTATGCCTATAGAAAGTTCTAAATTTAGAATTTGTTACTTTAATTAAAGGACCTTGGCCATACAACATTCTAAGGCTATGTACTTAGCTTCAGCAGTAGATAGGACAACTGAGTTCTATATTCTACTAGACCAGGAGACTAAGGATTATCCTATGAATTAACATGTCATAGAGGTACTTTTTTATCAACTCTACATCCTGTAAAATCTAAATTAGAATATCCTATGATTTTAAAAGAGGTGCTATGCCTAGGATACTAAATTTCTAAGCCTTTGGTCCCTAAGAAATATCTAAGGATTCTCTTAACAGCAATTAGCTGGGACTCCTTTGGATCAGTTTGAAATCTAGTATAGAGACAAACACTAAATATAATATCAGGTCTACGAGCAGTCAAGTAAAGAAGTGATCTAATTATCCCTCTGTATTTCTTTTGATCAACAGATTTTTTATTTAAATCCTTATCTAACTGAACACTGGAACTCATGGGAGTGTTGATTAGCTTAGCTTTATCCATCTCATATTTCTTAAGGATGTCATTAATGTATTTTGATTGACTAAGAAAAGTTCTATCATCCTTCTTCCTTATACTAAATCTAAGAAAGTAAGTCAGTTATCCCATCATACTCATTTCAAACTCCTTATTCATTATTTTTAAAGATTCATCACATAGTTTTTCATCAGATGATCTAAACAAAATATCATCAACATAGATTTGGACAATCATTAATTCATCTCTTACCTTTTTTAGAAATAGGGTGGTGTCGACGCTCCCCTTAACAAAGATTCTCTCTAGTAGGAATGTGCTAAGTCTTTCATATCATGCCTTGGGTGCTTATTTTAGTCCATATAAATCCTTTTTTAATTTGAACATATGATTAAAAAATTATGAATTTTTAAAGCTTGGGGGTTGTTCAACATATACATCTTCTTTTTGTTGAGAATTATGCAAATTTGGAGATTGTTGAGAATTGTACAAATCTGTTTATTCAAGTGAGTTTTTGATATGAGTTATTTTGATGATTATAAAAGCTTATTATTTGTTTATGTTTCTCCTAATAAAATATTGGAATTTCTGTTTTGTGTGTACTAACATGTCTTTTAGGAAATTCATACTTCAGACTAATAAGACTTCATGTTAATTTGTTAGAGTTTATTGTAAGTAAAGTTTGTAATTTTTACTTTTCTTGAGTCTGAGAGAGTGTGATTGTAAGTTAAATAACTGTGCACAAACACACTAGGGGAGTGAGATAAAACTTAATTTTTTATAACTAATCGTACTGTACGATGTGTGATCGTACGGGATGATTTATGTTAATTCTCCTATAATACGAACCAGCCTAATTAAATTTTTATCTAAGTAAAACTTGTATTGTACGAATTACTTTCGTACATCATTTTCCAGAGTATGAAATGGGGCATCTATGGTTCATATAAAGCATTGTATGTGACGAATTATTCATTTTTGAACTATTCGTATAATACAAAATGGTTAACATATCATTTTTCAGAGTACAAAATGAGGGTTCTATAGTTCATACAAGGCATCGTACGGGATGAACTGTTCATTTTTAAACTGTTCGTATAGTATGAAATGGTTTTATATATCATTTTTCAGAGTACGAAATAGTGGGTTCATGGTTCGTACGAGACATTATACGGGATGAACAGTTCATTTTTGAACTGTTCGTATGATACAATTTTTTTCGTATACCATTTTCTAGAGTATGAAATGGGGTGTTCATAATTTGTACGAGATATCGTACGGGACGAACTGTTCATTTTTGAATTATTCGTATAGTACAAAATATTTTAATATTTCATTTTCTAGAGTACGAAATCTGGGATTCATTGGTTCGTACTGAATCGTATGAGACAAATTGTTCAATGATTTGTACTGTTCGTACGTACGAATATAGATCGTACGGTACGATCTGACTTCATAAAACATGAAATTTTTAGTTTTTAGAAGATTTTTCTTGTCCTTTGTACTTAAGGTTCCAAAAACTGACAGTCTATGTAATCTTCTGTGAATTTCTTCTTGAGAGTGGAAGGGAGAGTGCTTGGGAGTGAGTATTGTGAGATCTTTGAAAAAGAAATTGTGAGGACATTCACAAGGTTGTCCAAAGGTGAGGATCTCATTATTTTGTACTTCAAGTCTCTTCCCTATCTCTTTGAAGACTCTTGAGAGAAGATCTTTGAAGAAGGTCCGGTTCTCTACCATCCCCAGGAGGATGAAAAAGGACGCTTGGTTCTCTACCGACACCTGGAGGGTGTGAAAGGATAAGTGGGTTCTCTGCCTTCACCAGGAAAGTGAAAAAGGATGACGGTTCTCTACTGCACTGGGGTTTGGTGGAAGAGAGTTTTGTAAGGGCTTTCCACCTTGCTGTGGAGGCTAAAGGAGAGTCACTTTGGTTTAGTGCAATACCTAGAGAAGGAGTCTCTAGGGAGTGGATGTAGGTCGTATTTGATCGAACCACTATAAATCAGGTGTTCTCTGTTCCTATTTTTTATTTACCCATTATTATTTTCTGTATTGCACTTTATTTTTTCATGATTGAAAAAGTATAAAGTTCATAACTGTTCGTATAATACGAACGGGATCGTATAGTATGATTTACATAATGTTTTTAATAAAAAATCTTCCAAAATTTCAAGAGATTTTTTAAAAGTACCAATTCACCCCCCTCTTGGTTAGCCTAGGGACATAATCAATAGGTCTAACAACCTATTCACACTTTCAAGTGGTATCAGAGCTTATTTAAAAAATTACTATTTAAATTACTTTTTAAAATTTGATCATGGCTAATTTTGGAAACCGAAATACACATGAGGGCTATTCGATCACTAGACCTCCGCTGTTTGATATTATCCCATTTAATTTTTGGAAAACTCGCATGTCTATATTTCTGTAATCTCTTGACTATCGCATATGGATCTTAGTACAGGAAGGTTACACTGAACCTACTAGAATTATAGAAGGAATTAGAGTTCAAACACCTTTTGTTGAATGGACTATAGAAGAATGTAAACTAGCTTAATTGAACGCTAAGTGTTTGAATAGTTTCTTTTGTGTATTAAAATCGGAAGACTACATGTGAGTTTCTACTTATAAATCGAGAAAAGAGATTTGGGATATGCTTTGCATCACATATGAATGAACAAATAAGTGAAATAATCAAGATTAAATATTCTACTACATGACTATGAACTTGTTCGTATGAAACCAAATGAATTAATCTCTGAAATATATACTTATTTTACACAGATAATAACTTCATTGGATGCTATAGGTAGGGAACTAACCAATTCTAAAAAAGTTAATAAGATATTACGTTGTTTGCCTACTTCTTATGATATAAAGATTACTACTATAATAGAGTCAAAAGACTTAAATATTTACTTTTTTGACAATCTACTTAGTTCACTGATTACCTATGAGCAAGGAGTGACTCAAAGACAGATTGATGTAGGTGATAGAAGGAAAGAAAAGAACATTGCACTGAAAGTGGATGACTCGGAGAGTGATCAATCCCAACTTGAGGATGAAGAGGATACTGCATTAATGACAAGGTAATTTAAAAGTTTTTTAAAGAGGAAGCAGAGGAGACGCCAGCAATGGAATAAAGGTAAGTTTCATAAAAATGTTAAGGCTTCTAATGATGTTATTTGCTATGAGTGCAGGAAGCCAAGAAACATAAAGACTGACTGCCCCAATCTCAAGGCCAATCCTAGTAAAGAGAAAGCCTAGGAGAAACTAAAGGATATAAGGGGTAAAAAGAGGCTTCAATAAGCATTTTGGGCGGACTCAGCTTCAGATTCCTCAGAAATAGCACCTAAAGAGGAAGTCACAAATTTATGCTTGATGGTTGACAATCTTAATCATTCGGATCAAGAGGAGGTATGTGACTTGAGTTATGATGAATTATTTGAAGTTTCTGAACACATTCATTCAGCATATAGGAAATTAAAGAAACTATATGCCAAATTGAATTTGGATTACTCTGAATTGTAAAAAGAGTATAAAATCCTTAGGAAAGACCATGTATTAATTGATAGCAACCACATGACTTTGATGAATTTGATGATTTAAATAAATGGCATGAACTTTTAAATTCATCACACACTGAACTTGAAAATGATTTCAAAACCTTTATGGATGAATCGGATAATAGAGAACATAACTTGAAGATTGAAAATTCGATTCTAGAAAGTGCTAATGCATATCTTAAGGTTAAGTTAAAAGCACTTGAGAAAAATATGATTCCACCAAAACTTGAAGATTTTCACAAAATCTACCACAAGCCATTTAATTCAAAATCTAAAAGAAGATCTTATAGTGCACATAGATTGGTGAATCCTTTCCCTAGAATAAAATATTTTTTTTGTGGTATGATTGGACATATTTCTCACACTTATACTATTCATCATAGAACTCATTTAGTGTGGAGACCTAAGATGCATAAAACATAGCATATCACACATGCATCTATTTTAAAATTACCAAGAGGAGAACCCAAACTTATTTGGGTTCCCAAGTCTAACATTTAATAATTTTGTAGAATTCTCTCACACAAAATCTCGTGAGAGTATTTGGTACCTGGACAGCGGTTGTTCAAAGAATATGACTAGAGATATAAATCAATTCATATCACTGGAAGCCATGAATAGAGGCAAGGTTACACTTGGAGACAATACCACCAAGAGAGTGGTAGTTGCAGGTATGATTGGAAACTCTAAAAATGTTGTGATTGAAAATATTCTGTTTGTAGAAGACTTAAAACATAATCTGTTGAGTATAAGTCAACTGTGCGATAAAGGTTATCATATAAAATTCTTACCTACTAGCTGTGTTATTAGTCAAAATGGAGTTATTGTATTGAATGGTGATAGAGTAAATAATATTTACATGCTAGATTTGAATTCTATAAAATCTTCTATTACTTTTTATTTGAAAACTGTATCTGATGAGTCATGGTTATGGTATAGAAGACTTTATCATGCTAGCATGCGAAATCTTAGAAAAATCACCAAAAAAGAGTTAGTTAGAGGAGTACCCAAATTAGACTTTTCAAAAGATCATTTATGTGATGCATGTCAATTAGGAAAATAAGTGAAATCCTCCTTTAATTCGATAAAGAAAGTTAGGACTAGTAAGCCCTTAAAAATTCTTCACATGGATCTCTTTGGATGTGTTAGTATCTTAGGTCTAAGAGGAAAAAGGTTTGGGTATGTAATTATTGATGATTATTCAAGATTCATATGGATTAAATTTTTGAATCATAAAAGTGAATCATTTGAGGAGTTTAGAGACTTTACCACTTGGATTCAAAGAAAATTAGAGTTTGAAATTGTTACTATCCAAAGTAATCATGGGGGAGAATTTGAAAATGAATTGTTTGATGATTTTTATAAATCCCATGAAATAGATCATAACTTCTCAGCTTCTAGGACATCTCAGTAGAATGGAGTAGTTGAGAGAAACAACAGGACATTAATTGAAACTGCTAGAGCCATGTTGGCTGAATATTCACTTCCAAAATATTTTTAGGCTGAAGTAGTTAGTACCGCATGCTATTTGTTAAATAGGGTGTACATTAGATTAAAATTAAATAAAACACCCTATAAACTTCTTAAAGATAGAATTCCTAACCTCTCATATCTACATGTTTTTGGATGTAAAGTGTTCATACATAATAATGAAAAAACTCTATTAAGAAAATTTGATCCTAAATCTGATAAAGGAATTTTTTTAGGATACTCAAGTGTTGGAAAATCTTATATAATTTTTAATAGAAGGACATTGGTAGTTTAGGAGACCACTCATGTTGTTTTTGATGAATCTGATAATACTGGAGGGTCTAGGTTGGATGAAGATGAAGGTGAGTAAATAACCCAAGGACTTGAAAATATAAAAGTGAAAGAAAGGGTTGAAAATCAAGAAGAAAATAAATTGCCTAGAGAATGGAATTATCCCAAGAGTCATCCTAAAGAGTTGATTTTAGGAGACCCAAGTGAAGGAGTTAGGACTAGGCATGGCTTGAGGAAAGAAGTTAATCATTCAACCTTTATTTCAATGATTGAACCCACTAATATAAATCAAGCACTTTTGGATGAATTTTGGATCTTGGCCATGCAAGAAGAATTAAATCAATTTATAAGAAATAATATTTGGGAGTTAATTGAAAGGCCAAAGGATTAAAGTGTAGTTGGGACTAAGTGGGTGTTCAAAAATAAAATGAATGATTCAGGGTTGTGATTAGAAATAAGACTAGATTGGTGGCTAAGGGGTATAATCAAATATAATAGATTAATTTTGAGGAGACATTTTCCTCTGTAGCAAGGCTTGAAGCAATTAGGGTTTTGTTAGCCTTTGCCTGTTTTAAAGGTTTTAAATTGTATCAAATGGATGTTAAAAGTATCTTTTTGAATGGGGTAATAAAAGAGGATGTTTATGTTGAGCAACCTCTAAGTTTTGAAAATTCTAAATTTCCTAATCATATTTTTGAATTGAAAAAGATATTGTATGGACTAAAACAGGCACCTAGGGCATGGTATAAGAGGTTAAACACTTTTCTATTAAAAGGATCATTTATTAAAGGAAGTGTGGACACCACTCTCTTTTTGAAAAAAATAGAAAATGAGATACTCATTATTCAAATATGTGTGAATGATATCATTTTTGGATCAACGGATAAAAATATATGTGATAAATTTTCAAAAATAATGAGTAGTGAATTTGAGATGAGTTTGATGGGAGACTTGAGTTATTTTCTTGGTTTTAGCATAAAACAAAATGAGGAAGGAACTTTTCTTAGTTAGTCTAAGTATGTTAAGGATATCCTCAAAAAGTATGAAATGGATAATGCTAAATCAGTGACTACACCCATAAGTTCCTCAGTGCAATTAGATAAGGATCCTAAAGAAAAATCAGTTGATCAAAAAAAGTTTAGAGCGGTGATTGGATCTTTACTTCACTTGATAGCTAGCAGACCTGATATCATATTTAGTGTTTGTTTGTGTACTAGATTTCAAGCAGATCCTAAAGAGTCACATCTGACTGTAATTAAGAGAATTATGAGATATCTTTTGGGGACTTAAAACCTAGAAATTTGGTAACCTAAGAATATCACTGCATTTGAAATTATTGATACTCTGATTCAGATTTTGCTGGTTGTAGGGTTGATAGGAAAAGTACTTCTGGAACTTGTCAATTTGTAGGAAACTCCTTAGTTTCTTTGTCTAGTAGAAAATAAAACTTAGTAGCCTTTTTAACTATAGAAGATGAATATATTGCCTTAGGAAGTTGTGTTGCACAAGTGCTTTGATTAAAATAATAACTAATTGACTTAGGATTTTCTTTTGGCACAATTTCAATCTTTTATGATAACACTAGTGTCATATGCATTTTAACGAATCCTATTCAACATTCTAGAACCAAGCATATCGATATAAGGCATCATTTTATAAGAGATCATGTAGCAAAAGGGGAAATTGAATTACATCATGTTGCTACTAAGGCTCAACTTGCAGATATTTTCACAAAACCATTAACTTTTGATACATTTAGTATTTTAAGGATAAGGCTAGGTGTGATTGATCTTAATGTATAATTAAAAATTCTATAATTTTATTTTGTATGTAAGTGTAATTTTTTGTTTATGTCAAGTGTGTGCATGAAATAAGTTAAAATGTTTTTATATTTTTGTTGTTCTTTTTATACTGTATGAAATATTTTTTTCCTACGATACGAATTCTGTAGCACGTAAGGAGAATCTGTAGAAATTAAGGAGGCGAAATTATGTTTTTCATAGTCGTTTCGTATGGTTTGATAACGACATCGTACTGTACGATATGTACAGATTCGTTTGTATGCATTGGAACGGGTTTACGGTTCTATTAGATATTATTGATGATCATACATACGAACACATCATTCATCTGTACAATCTACATAATTGATTCGGATAAGGATGAACCTAACCGTCACCTAAACGATCCTTAATTTGTTCTGATAATCCCAGACGAACACGTGATCGTCTGTACGATCAAGAAGTCAAAAAGCTTGTACGAAAGGATGCATCGGGAAGGGCAGTTTATGAAAAGTTGTTTCATCTTTGGTCGTTTCCATTTGTACGTACGAAATTTATTTTGCCTCGTACGAAGTATATTTTGTCCTATGCGAAGGTTTTTCGTACTGTACGATTGATCTATTTTTCTTTATAAAGAAAGGTCATTTTCATTCGTTTCACTTCCATTCCAAACTCTTTAGAGCTATAAAGTAGAGATATCTAGTAGTGGAAAAAGAGCACGACATGCTAGGAGTTCATCTTCTAGGCAAGACTGGGATGACAACTTTTTGACTGTTAAAAACGAAGAGGCTTACTATAGATTTTATGCTTCTAAAATTACTCCTCGTATCTTACTACAAGAAAATATTCATTTTGGGGTATTGCCTCTCTTTGATTCAACCCAATTCTCGTTCCTTCTCACCCTCATTCACGCCTTCAACAAAGATTTATTTCATGTCTTCCTTGCAAACATGAAATTCAATCAGGATCATACTAGGATCACCTCCTATGTACTTAAACAAAGAGTAGAGATCATTAAGGAGGATTTTGGGTCATTTCTTCATCTTAAAACCCTAGGTATTCGAGCACACACCCTGACTTCTAGAGCAGATTATGATTGGTTCGAAGTGAATCAAGTCCTTAGGGATATAAGCCAACCAAGTCACTTACATAGAGTTTACACCTTAAATCGAAATGCAAGAATCATCCAGCATGTTCTTAAGACTTTTATAATTTTAAAAGCTGGAGATCGAGTAAATATGACTCCCCTCCTCTCAACTGTTACCTATTTGATAATGACTGGTCAACCAATAGATGAGGCCCAATTACTCTTGGACTACTTTTATTCTCTCACTGATATTGGCCAGCTAGTGTCAAAAGAAAGAAAAATATTGCCTTGGGTCATGTGATTTCTTATATTCTGGCAAGGAAGTATAATATTACACATACTGATGGTCTATTCGAACTTCCCATTTACTTTACTGATGCCTCATTTCGGTAACTTTTTGGGAAGGGGAGTTCTAGAGAAGATTCTGAGGAAGAAGCACCAGCACCTACACCGGCTCCTGCACCTAGACCTGATTAGAATTATTATCATGAAATGGTCCAGCATTTTGATAGGTTAGAAACTCATTTTGATCACCAATTTGATCAAATTAAAAATAGAATGAACCAGCATGATACTCGCTACACAGAAGATAGAGGTTGGATTCGTGAATAGCTTGAATTAGTGAACACCAACATTGCCACTATCAATAGTTATTTTACTATGTTCACTGCTCCACCACCTCCAGATCAGGGTCCTGCGGATTACTAGTGATGATTTTCTATTTGTTTGGCTTAGTCTTTGGTAGTCTTTGTTGTTGTGGTTGTTGTTGTTGTTGGTTATGACTTGTTAGTGATTTGGTTGTATGATTGTTGTACTTGCAAGATTTAATATTTTGTAAGTTGGTATGACTGTTGGTCATGATATATTTACTGGAATAGAAAAAGTTATGTTTCATGCATATTGTTATATGATTGTTATTGTAACTAGAAATATTTTATATTTTCATCACTCAAACGTAGTTGATTAACTTTATAAAATGTTGACTGAATTTAGTTTACAATAGTAATTTCTGTGCATAATCTAATTTGTCAAAATATTTAGATTACATTGTGACATGGTGTAGATTAGAAGATCTTTCTTTTATATTATTTTTAGACATGTATTACTTAGCTTAAATTATTGCATATTTGATATCTTAATATTGCTCTTATTTCTATCTCAAAGTGTTCATTATTGTATTTTTGTTTAAGAGATTTTATTTTTGGAAAGAACTTTTTTTGTAGGCACAAAATGAGCCTAAAAATGAAATGATGCACAAAGTGTGCCAAAAATTTGAAAAGATGCGCAATATCGCCAAATTATATAAAGGACAAAATTAGCCCAAAATTGACAAGAAGCACAAAGTGTGCCATTCAATTTGAAAAGATACGCAATGTCGCCAATCGTTCTTTCCTTTAACATTTTTTTGATTACTCTAGTTAATGATCGTCACCATTGAATTAGAAAAGTAGCAATTTTATCTCATCATTTTTGCAATAATTGTGGTTATATAATACGTCTATTATATTATCGACATAGATCAACTTCTCTTATCCTTGTTATTATGTGATTTAAAATATTTTGAGTCATTACTTTTTGCATCTGATTTTAATATTGTAGTTAACTTTCATTTAATATTTTTTTTTAATCATCAACTACTTTGATTGTTTCCCTTTTTGTTGTTGTCAAAAGAGAGAGTTTGTATTATTTATTCTATTTTATGATATTTTTGTTATATTTGTCATGTGTGTGTTTGTTTTTGTTTGATATGCATGTTATGTGTATATTTGTATGTGCTTGTTTTATCTTGTCTTTATCTCTCATTTTTTTTTCTTTTCTTATCTTACCCCTTGTTTCAAATAGATCATTTATTTAGGGGGAGCTTAAGAGAAAATTTATGTTTACTTGTTAACTCAAATAATAATTATTTTGCCATCATTAAAAAGGGGGAGATTGTTGAGAATTGTGCAAATTTAGAAATTATTGAAAATTATGCAAATATGTTTATTCACGTGAGTTTTTGATATGAGTTATTTTGATGATTACAAAAGCTTATTGTTTGTTTATGTTTCTCCTAACAAAATATTGGAATTTCTATTTTGTGTGTACAACATGTCTTTCAGGAAATTGACACTCCAAACTGTTGAGGACTTCAAGTTAATTTGTTAGAGTTTATTATAAGTGAAGTCTGTAATTTTTACTTTTCTTGAGTCTGAGAGAGTGTGATTGTAAGTTGGATAACTGTGCACACACACAATGGGGGAGTGAGATAAAACTTAATTTTTTATAACTAATCGTACTATACGATATGTGATCATACAGACGATTTGTGTTATTTCTTCTCTAATATGAACTAGCTTGATTAAATTTTTTATCTAAGTAAAACTCGTATTGTATGAATTACTTTCATACATCATTTTTTAGAGTATGAAATGGGGCTTCTATGGTTCGTACAAGGCATCGTATGGGAGGAACTGTTCATTTTTGAACTGTTCGTACTGTACAAAATGGTTTTATATATCATTTTCCAGAGTACAAAATGGGGGTTCCATGGTTCGTACAAGGCATCGTACGAGATGAATTGTTCAATTTTGAATTATTCATATAGTACGAAATGGTTTCGTATATCATTTTCTAGAGTACGAAATCGGGCGTTTATGGTTCATACGAGACATCGCAAGGGATGAACTGTTCATTTTTGAACTGTTCGTACGGTACTATTTATTTTTGTATATCATTTTTCAGAGTATGAAATGGGGCATTCATGATTCGTACGAGACATCATACGGGACAAACTGTTCATTTTTGAACTGTTCGTACAGTACGAAATGTTTTCGTATATCATTTTCCAGAGTACAAAATCTGGGATTCATTGGTTCGTACTGAATCATACGGGATAAATTATTCAATGATTTAAACTGTTCATACATATGAATGTTGATCATACGTTATGATCTGACTTTGTAAAAATTAAAATTTTTAGTTTTTAGATGGTTTTTCTTATCCTTTGTACTTCAGGTTTTAAAAACTGACAGTCTATGTAATCTTCTGCAAATTTTTTCTTGAGAGTGGAAGGGAGAGTGATTAGGGAGAATGTTTGGGAGTGAGTGTGGTGAGATCTTTGAAAAGGAAATTATGAGGAGATTCATAAGGTTTTCCAAAAATGAGGATCTCATTGTTTTGTACTTCAAGTCTCTTCCCTAGCTCTTTGAAGACTCTTGAGAGATGATCTTTAAAGAAGGTCCGGTTCTTTGCCGTCACCAGGAGGGTGAAAAAAGACGCTTGGTTCTCTGCTGACACTTGGAGGGTGTGAAAGGATGAGTGGGTTCTTTGCCTTCATCAGGAGAGTTAAAAAGGATGACGATTCTCTACTGCACTGGGGTTTGGTGGAAGAGAGTTTTGTAAGGGCTTCTCCGCCTTACTGTGGGGGTTAAAGGAGAGTCACTTTGATTTAGTGCAATACCTAGAGAAGGAGTCTCTAGGGAGTGGATGTAGGTCATGTTTGACCGATCCACTATAAATCTGGTATTCTCTATTCCTATTTTTTATTTACCGCATTGTTAATTTTGGTATTGCACTTTATTTTTCTATGGTTAAAAAATTATAAAGTTTATAACTGTTCGTACAGTACAAACGGGATCATACAGTAAGATTTGCATAAAGTTTTTAATTAAAAATCTTCCAAAATTCTAAGAGATTTTTTAAAAGTACCAATTCATGCCCCCTCATGGTTAGCCTAGGGATATAATCAATAGGTCTAACAACCTATTCACACTTTCACTTATATCACCCCATTCAGAAAGGCACTCTTAACATCCATTTGAAACAGTTTGAATCCTTTAAAACAGGTAAAGGCTAGTAGCACCCTAATGGCTTCTAATCTAGCTACAAGGGCAAAAGTCTTCTCAAAGTCAATCCCTTCTATCTGATTATACTCCTTTGTCATCAATCTTGTCTTATTTCTAATCACCACACCAGAATCATTCATTTTATTTTTGAACACCCATTTATTTCCAATAATACTTTGATCCTTAAGTCTTTTAACTAGTTCCCAAACATCATTCATAACAACTTGATTCAATTCTTCTTGCATGGCTAGGATCCAGAATTCATCAGGAAGGGCTTGGTTGATATTGGCGGGTTTAGTCATTGAGATGAAGGTGAGTGGTTTACTTTTTTTCTAAGTCCATATCTAGTTCTGACACCTTCAGATGGGTCTCCTAAGATCAGTTCTTTAGGATGACTTGAAGAGTATCTCCATTCTCTAGGTAGTGAATTTTTAGGTTCTATCCTTTCCTCCAGATTTGCATATTCTATTCCTTGGATGAATTCTACAACCTCTTCTTCTTCTTCCCTAGACCCTCCAAAATTATCAGATTCATCAAATAGAACATAAGTGGTCTCCTCAACTACCAGTGTTCTTTTATTGAAGACTCTATAGGATTTTCCAACACTTGAGTAACCCAGTATTCTTTTATCAACTTTGCAAATTATTTTGCATTGAGAAGTTCAATGATATGCTTTGTGAATGTTTATTGACAGTAGGCTTTATAAAACCTTCTTGTTAGAAAATTTCCATGAATTTACCCCACATCAAAGAAATTTGTTGTTTATTTTGCATCAGAAGAAGCTGTGGTGGATTTCATATGAGAAAGGTATTATGTGCTGCTTTGTTTGAGAGGTTCTACGAGTTATTTTTGGGGATTGGGAATTTTGTGAATGGCTTCGCATTTGGAAGGCTTGGTGTTGGAAGGCTATTTTAAGTCTTCTTAGAATGAAATGAATTTTTATGGGTGAGTTTTCATTCTTTTATTTGCATTTGATTCCAGAGATGAGTTAAAAAAATGTGGGTTGAAAGCATGTTTGGGGTTGGAGTAGAAGAACTTGTTCGGGTTTTTGTTTCAGGACTTGTTTCTTCTTTGCCACTTTGAGTTTTATATGGGAAATGGTGTGGGTAATTGTATTAGATGCTTTAAACACTTTCTTGTAATGTGGGAAGAATCAATATCATCAAAATTTCCTTCCTCTTATTATTGTTTGGCTTAAATGTTGAATTCAAACGAAGGGTGTGTCAAAGGCATATTTGGGCTTTGAAAAGACATGCCTAATAATGAGATGCTTACATAATTTTTCTCTAAATTTATTTTCCTTTCTTTTGCGCTTGTTAGAGCTTTATATAAAATAAATAAATAAATAAATATAAATTAATTTTAGAACCATGTGGGAGAGTTTCTAAGATTTGAAAAGTCTCGAAGAGTAAAAAACCAAGCCAGTGTCCAAGCCCAAAGAAAAGGTACGTTATTATTTGAATTGCACTTTATTCTAA
The DNA here is from genome assembly GCA_019925795.1 of Dendrobium chrysotoxum. Lineage (NCBI taxonomy): Eukaryota > Viridiplantae > Streptophyta > Magnoliopsida > Asparagales > Orchidaceae > Dendrobium > Dendrobium chrysotoxum. The sequence continues at coordinate 23,030,632 of CM034307.1, read as the reverse complement.
TCAGTTACATATTAGAATATTACCCTGCTCTCATTCCATAACCTGCTTTCTTTTTTGTGTTCTTTGTGAGGGGCTGTTGGAGAGCAAAAAAGAAAGAAGCAACTAGAGCACAAATGAAGGAGCATGGACAATCGGATCCGAGCATCAGTTATCCCCATTCATTCTGGTTGGGGTGCTAAAGGCGAAACCACCAGTTCATAGCCCCCGGTGTAGTGAGTTTTTCTTAAGACTTAGATGACCTTTAGGGAACCCTTTTGTGTGCACGTTCCCCCACCCTTTATGACCTTATAAAAACTTCAATTATTAGATAATTTTCTTGTCTTACTTTATTATAGACCCCTGAACCCAATTACATATGTGCGAATGTTCAAAGGGTTAGAAATAAATTCTTTTTCATCCCATAACTTTAGTGACTCCTAAGGATAAAAACTAAGGACTGAGTCTTAGAAAATCTAGACTTAGGATGCATGCTCCCTTAGGATAGAAACACTAAACATAGAAAATGTAGTGACATTCTACCATAGGATTAGTGCATTAGTATCTAAGTTTAATTAATCATGAGTAATAACCAACTTATAATTAAAATCTCCAACAAAACTAAAAATAATCCAAATCAAAGTGTATAAGATACACCTAACCTTTAATCAAACCATAATCAACACACATAACCACTTAAAAAAAATGCAAAATTTGAACATAAACTTGAACTAAATCAAATTAATCTATTGACCACCCTCCTAAATAAATCCAAACTTTAAAAATTCATAACTCATTCTAGAAAATTCTAAATTACTTAAACTAAAAGGCATTCAACTCTAATTAAAATATAGTATTTATTAAAAAAATTAGTATTCCATAAATAAGCATGGATTAAACAGTCAACTCCTCGGTCAACCGTAGTCTAATAACTAGGGCTTAAAACTTCTAAAAAACATAACTTTGTGTAGAAAACTCCAAATCCAGCAAACTCAAAGTTTAATTACTCATTGTAAGGTTTAATATTTTATAAAAATACTAGAACCCCGAAACCTAACCTATTTCTAAAAGTTACCTTTTGGACCCCTTTAACTTAGAGGATAGGATGACCCTGGACCTTCTAAAATCCACTAACCTAACTTAGACTTCCAGAGAACACTACCCTAAGCATTAAAACTAACTAAATTAATTAAAATGGGCCCCAATACATTAATATTTAAACCTTAATCAAAATTCCCTTCTCGGCCTCCAACAAACTGGATCAAAAATAACTTGAAGTAACTACCTGACATAAGACATATCCGATGCCACACAGCCTACTACACACCCATAGAATTGTTTGCTAGGGCACTACTTCTAGTTTTAGGTTAGGCTGGTATTTTTTTTCCTACTTTTTATGATGTGACGCTTTTACATGTGGCATAAGTGTTGGTTATTTCTGTTGTGATGATTATTGTGATGTTTTTTTATTACTGTACTTTATTTATGATGTGATGTGTGATAGATTACCCATAGGTTAGGAGTGTCCTTGATACTGACGATATTTTTTACAGATGACCATGCTCATGTAGCACTAAAATAAAAGGGGCTAAAATAAATAATAATCATGTTCATAAATACTTGCTACAGGTGCTTCAGTTACTTAGCCCCCAAAAATAAATAAGAGCAAGGCCAAGTGTGACTGCATGAGTATTTTATTTATATATATAACCACTTAGGATGTTTTATATTAACTGCTTAGGATAATGATGTAGGAGAGTCTAGATTTTCTTCTTTCAATGATGTAATTTGTATTAGATGGATAGAGTTGTGAAAGTCTTCAAAATAAGGCATTTTAAATACCAGGGGAAAAAAAATGCCCCCTCATAGGAAGTTTTTTTTCATTTCGATACTCTCCTGAAGGATGAATCATAAGAAGACCAATAACAGACAATCCAGAGAAGGACTCAAAGATGAAGATGAAGATGAAATGCCTTATTTTTATGACTTGTGTCATTCAGTAGGACTAGAATCTAGGACTGGCCACTATTACTTTTTTATAGACCCTGGGTTGTATTTATATAACACTTGCCATGGAATTTTTGGATTTTCTTTTCTTACTATAGTGGATATATTTATATTAATGTGTTTGCTTGCACCATAGAAATTTCCTACTTTTCATAGATTTCTTTCTTGTATGTGTATGTGCCTGAATTTTGCTAGGCTCTTTAGGAATAAATTTTTTTACTCATAATTAAGATTAAAATTTTAAGACTTAAATAACATAGAAAGATAACGATCTAAAGAATGAGCTGGAGGTCGTCTGGGGTTGTATGCATATTAATGCATTTTGTCCTCCCTTGTTTAAGACACTTCCCCACCTGCAGGTAGAGTTTAGATAATCTGACCTATAAGGATGAGATTCTGAACTTGGGGAAGCCTAGTCTTCAAAAAAACTATTTTTAAGACTTTTTAAAAATTTCATGAATACTTGATTTGGAGATTTTAACTAGCATGCATTATATTAGAAGCCAATTAAAATCAAAATTTAATTGCATTAGTCTTAGAAGTATAGTACCATTCATAAGTCCAAGGTCAGTTAGGAACCCCTCTAAATGTCAGCCATAACTTCCAAAAACTCAGCCACCTACCTATCTTTCATAATGATAGGATAACATGAATTTTATACGACTAGGTGGTTAGCTGGCTTTCCTTTACAAGTAGAATATAAGTCCAAATTATATTAGCCAGGATACAGGTGTTTGTGTTGTGTGTAGAATGCTAACTCTACTTTAGATTTAGGGTTCAAGGCTACTACTATCGGTTTCTCGTAGTATACCTCATCGGTGGGTAGGTCCTCTATCCTTCAGAGACTATAAATCTTACTATCTGCTTCACATGGATGATGCCACCTCTATCCTTCTCTCTTGTATGCTTTGAGTGCAGTATTTTATTTTTCTCTAGTTTCTTCTCATTACCTTAGTTCTTTCAAATGATGATGTGAGCCATATATGTTGACTAAGCCAAGTTGAACCTTTACTTCCCTTTAAGTAGAAATTTCCTAGTCTCCTCTCTATATTCCATTCCCATTTGAGAGGATAATGTAGGATCCTTAATCAAGAGTCTTCTCAGGACCTGGCTTGAGATGTAATTAACCACGGGGGCTTATGCTCATGGGAAACTGAATTCCACTATCAAATAAACCCCACTCAAGCTGATGTATTGGGTGGGGAAACCCCCGTGACTCTGGTCAGGTCATACATATTATTACCCATCAAAATGCATAGGTGAGAGCTACTATCCTTAATGGTTATTTGTATGTATGATCTAATTTGCCCTTCCATTGGCCCGCTTGTAAAGAGTGCAAAGGCCTGCGATCGTTTCATCCCTTGGGATTGTGTGATCGTACCCTTTATAACTCTTTCCCTCATACAACGGTGTTCCTTTCGGAGGTCCACAGGTTTTTGGCAACCATGGTGTGATAGATTTCTCTCTTCATCTTTTGATTCTATATTATTATTTCTTGTGTGTACTCTAAGTTTGGTATTTCTTAGATTAGGTTCATCCTACTCTTAGCTAGAGTCTTCTCTCGTTAGGTTTGTTTCTCTCTAGCTAGGGTTCTCCCTAGTCAGGTTCCTTTCTTTTTGGCCTACTAGGCCATTCTATCTCTTATCTATCATCCTTCTTCTCTCGTTATATCAATTCTCACTAATCATTTCAAATTTTTTTTATTCTTTTATTGGCAGACAGTGCCATGGATTCCTTTGTTCCTTCTATAACTTTTCATTTTGGTTCAGATGCCTGGGTGGCTCTTATTGAGTCCATGCTAGCTAGTCCTCCTATTAGAGGAATCACTTTTGGTTCCTTTACAGACTCGGCTTTCGTCACTCTTGGTGGGCTGACCCCTATTGAGGCTACCGCCTTTTCTTCTCCCTAAAGGAGAGGTCGCACAACCATGTACCCATTCAGACGTCTAGTTGCTCGGCAAATGGCCTAGGCACCTGCTCGTCCCACTCCTGTTCATGTGCAGCCAGTGCACCCTGTGGTTAGGCAGCAAGTGCCTAGACCACTCCTTGTTTAGTCTACTTGTCCAACGGTCAAGAAACCAGCACCTATCACACTAGTTATTCAGGCTGCCCCAGCCGCTCAGCGCTGGTAGGCAGTAGTTACCACTTTTGTTGCTCCACTGGAGGTAGCTCGTGTTTGGGTTCCCCCTCCTTCTTCCTTTAGAAAGAGGGGTGCCCAGACCAAGGTTCCTTCGCCTTCTTCTGTGTTGTTAGGCTCTCTCACTTAGAGACCGTCGAGCAGACCCCGACATTTCTTATAGCTCGTATTCCCCCAGTCCTTTAGTATGTGGGTTTAGACTTAACTTCATCCTCCACCTCCAGCCTTGGGAGAAGGGCCACTAGGAATATAAATTGAAGACTATATTTCACTTCATCTGAGGTAGCCAGACAGTAGATAGCAGATTCAGTAGCTCAATATGAGCCGGTTTATCCTAGGGTGGTCCCTTTGCAGCGGGAGTCATGCCCACCTTCAGTTACATAAATCCCTGAGGTAGTAGTTGCACCTGAGATAGAGGCAGCCCAGGGATGATGCTTTTCTCTGTTGGCACATAGTGGTGATGAGGAGGACGTCACTTGCATCGTGATGCCCCTTTCTGTTACTGCAACTCTTTCATACGCCAGGGTCCCCAGTGATGATGCTGCTCATACCCTCACTCAGAGGATTTGAAGCATTATATGCTTAGCACGGGGTAGAGGTTCCGTTAGTAGGGAGAGGTTACTCCGTTAGATTTCTTTAGCATATATTCAGTTGCAGAGACAGTCTTTGAGATAGAGGTATCTCAGCTTAGGTAGGTTGGGGTAGCCCCTCCTCCGCAATCAGTTACCCCTACTGGATCCCACCACAGTAGGTGGGTATGGAGACGATGATAGGTGGACTCACATGTCGAGGCAATGCAGCTAGTTTTGGCAATTAGATAATTAGACACTGTTGTTGAATATTCGATAGGGATGTTAAGCCCTTATGAACTAGCCCGAGGCTAACCAAGAGCGGGGGTGAATTGATAGTTTTAAAAACTTCTTTAACCTCAAGAAAGATCTTTTTATAATTTGCAGCAGAAATGAATAAAAATAATAATAAAAAGATCAATCACAGATTTCACCCAAGCAGATAACAACAGAAAAAAAATAAAGTGCAAAAAATAATCAGAAAGAACACACCAGATTTTATAGTAGTTCGGCCAACTTAACCTATGTTCACTCCCCGGAGCCTTGCTTCCAGGTATTGCACTACTCAATTCAATAACTCTCCTTTTGCTCACACAGCAAGGTGGAGAAGCCTTTACATAACTCCTTTTCACCAAACAAGTGAGGCTGAGAACCCAGACTTCTTTTGCTTCCTCCTGAAGCAGATAGAGAACCCAGACTCCTTTCACTTCCTCCTGAAGCAGGCAAAGAACCTTACCTCCTTTTGCTTCCTCTTGAAGCAGGTAGAGAACCTTGACTTTTTGCTAATGATCCTTCCCACGGAGACACCACAGGACAAGAGATGATGACTGGAGAAGATGACTCGAATCCTTACTACGAGTAACCTTTGTGAACATCTCACAACCTCCCCCTCACAAGATTCTCTCTCTCTCCCAAGCTCTCCCTCTCCCTCTCAAAGCTCTCTCAGGAAAAGACTTTGGCAAAAAGTTTTTCCAATAATAAATAAAAAAGTTTAAATAGAAAGGCACAAAAATTGCCCTAAAATTCAACTTGCCGTTAAAGTTCGTCCAGGATGATCGAAGGATCGTCTTGTACGATTAGTGTAAATCTTCACCAATTGGCTCGGATGATCTGGCTTCTCTAGATGATTAGAAGACATGTTTTGTTTAGATTGTCCAGGACGATCCTACGATCGTCCAGGATGATCCTACGATCGTCCAGGATGATTAGTTCAACTCAGGAAAATCATCCTGAGGATTGTTCGGGTCGTCCAGGAGAAAATGTTAGATGATCTAAAGAAAAAGACTTGATCGTCCGGGATGATACGCCTATCATCCCATACGATTAGTTTAAAAATGACCAAAATCATCCTGCACATTATTCAGATTGTCCTGCATAAACATGTTGTACGATTGAAAATGACTTGATCGTTTGGGATGATATTTTTATCGTCCTGGATGATTAGTCTAAATAGGCTTATATCGTCCAGCACATTGTACGTGTCAGCCAGGTGAAGTCATTTGGACGATGAGGATTTTTAACATATCATCCAGGACAATCTTACGATCGTCCAGGATTATGTGATCAATCAAATTAATCCTCAATTTCTTTCCTTAATGACCTGGTTAATTTACGCATGATTGTTGTTAATCATCCATGATGATACCCGTATTGTCTAGGATGATTAGATAGCAGAGCTAAGAAATCAAAAATATGTCTAACTTAGTCTGGCAGCTGAGAATTTCTGATTTGAGCCTATCGTCCTGTATGATGGAAGGATCATCCAGGATGATCGGCTTAATCAGACTGACTTAACTTGACAGCCCTGATTAGGGTTTAAATTTTTAATGGATCATCCAAGATGATATGGCGATCGTCTGGGATGATGTGATCAAAAATAGAATAGAACTCTAACTCACAAAAAAATCTTCCCCTGAGTGTGTGTGTGCAAGGTTACTTAGCTAGCGGATCAATTACAATACATTTGACTTAAGAAAGGAAAAATTACATTTAAACACACTCGGGCCCGATCTTGAGTTGGCTTGAATTTCATTTGATCTTTTGTACTTAAAATATTAGCCAATCAAAATAGAACACATAAATATTTATTATCATCTAAATTATAATCTTTAAATCCAGATTTGCAATAATCTCCCCCTTTTTGATGATGGTAAATATTTATTCAGTTGTTTCAAATAAAGTAGATAGGAAAAATAAACGCACATACACGAGAAGATTTATCATTGAAAATTTTACTAATCATTGACAAACAGTGACACTAAATACAACACAAAAATAACAAAAGAAATTACTAGTAATACAAAAAATAACTCTCCCTTTTTGACATCACAAAAAGGAGAAAGAAAAAGTAAAACAAAACAAACTAAGAACATCACAACACAAAAAATTAATAGAGAGGTAGATCTTGATCAGATGGAGGAGGAGGTGGTGGCTGAAAATAGCTATGGATGGTGGCAAATTATTCTCCAAATAAGGCCATGTCCTGGTTGTGCTGCTGCCGCTGCTGGGCAGCGTAGTCATTGAATCGTCTCACATCCTCAGTGTGCTGCTGCTCTTGGGCAACCACGTAGGAGTCAAAGCGGGCCTCCCACTGGTCAAACCACTACCCCTAAGTGATTTAAAGGCGATGCTATACGGAGAGGAGCAGGTACAGTAGGCTCAGGAGCAGCCTCCCCCTCTTTTCCCTCAATATCTACTGTGGGCTTCAGATGAAGTCTAGTACTATGGAGAGTATGAAAAGAGCTGTTGGAGAAGAAGATAGGTGGGATTCTGTCTAGATTTGGATATTGAAAATTATATTTTGTTTTAAGGGCATAGTGGATGAGATGTCCTAAAGCTAGATTGGGGCATCTCCTATGGCTCGAATCCGTAATGGTAGTCAGTTGTTCAATGTAGCAAAAAAGTAAATCAGTTGCATTAAAGTCATGATGGCCCATAATGTAGTAGGTAGTTCTGGAGAGTAAAGGAGTGATGTGGATGCGGTCCCCAACCTTAGGAATTATGGAGGAGCGAAGGACATGTTGGATTGTCCTTGCATCCTTGACTAGGGAGGGATAGGCCTTGTCGTGGTATTGGGTATTTGTATTTCTATGGAAGTGGTTGGCGACACTCCAATTAAAGTAAGGGTCACATGCTAAAATATGAGGCTTATTGCTAAAAGTGGACAATTGAAGAATATTATGAAAGTCATGGAGGGTTAATTCTACAAGTCGTTGATTAACAAAGTAGTGAAGGGCGGAGTAATCAGAGGTAATGAGAAGATTTACAAAGAAAACCCTAAGAAGTTCAGTGCTGAAAGGAAAAGCCAGAGTAAGAATGAGGGTGAGGGATGTGTGAGTGAACAGATCAAGTACTGGATAGGTGAGGGTCCATGGGTTCACAGTTTTGGAGATAGTGATCCCAGCATCAAGATATCTTTGAAATATAGCTTGATCGGCTGCATTAGTAAAGTGGGGATCAATATTTCTCCGGGAGGAACTAGCACCATATTGCCTGGATCTCTTACCACCAGCCATAAGAAAGAGATGAGTAGGAATAGAAAGAAGTTATGATAAAAAAAAAGATGGAAATCAGCTGTTTATAAAGAAAATGACCATATTATCCAAGATGATCACAGGAACATCCAGGACAATAGGAGCAATTATTACGTATAGGACTATTGGTCAAAAAGGCGGTCCGATCATCCAGGATGATCAGATATTGTCCAGGATGATTAGACACAGGCGATCATCCCGAGGAGTCCAGTGGGACGACCTTTGACAAAAAGTATCATCCTGGATGATTAGGTGGATCGTCTAGGATGGTATGCAATAAATGCATTGAATGGACCGAATTTGAATCGTCCAGCTGCAGACACATAGATCGTCTAGGATGATGAGGTGGTTCATCCAGGATGATCACCAATAGTTGGTGCATACCAACCGTTGGATCATGGTGGAGATGATTTGAATGGATCATCAAGGATGATGTATGGATCATCCAGGACGATGCGAAGAAAATTTTTGACCAAGATAATGAATGGAGAGGGATGATCAGGGAGTCACAAAAACACACAAAAATAAAAAAATCAAAATCAAAACAAATCAACAGAAAATAGAAATGAGAAAATAATAGAAAAAATAATGGATATTTTTTTTGAATTGATTAGCTCCAATAAATCAAAATTTTCTATAATTTTTAATTCAAAAGTTAATAAGAAGAAAATTGACCACACTAAATTCTAGAAAAAGTTAAAAAATCAGCTTTTATAACTTCTACCTCGGACACCTTACATGTTCAAATTCCTTTCAAACAAAAGTCTAATTCAGAAGAAAAGAAATTAGATTCGAAAAGAGTTCCTTTCAAGCCTCGTTCCAGAAAAATATCTGATAGAATAGTATTATGAAGTAAGGAATCAGAAATCATGATTTTTCTTCTCAAGCTTTGAAAATATTAAGTGGTGCATGAATTTTTCTAAGACATTTAAAGATCTAAAAGGGAAGAAAGCTTTGTCTTTGTGGGCTTATTTTGTGCCTCTTTTATAATTTATTTGGCACACTGTGTGCATCTTTTAATTTTTGATACACTTTGTGTATATTTTTTCATTTGGCGACATTGCACATCTTTTCAGCTTTGAGCTTATTTTGTGCCCTTTTTTTTCTTTTTTGCGTTCTTTGTGCATCTTTTACAAGCTTGCTTTCTTTCATAATCGTTAAAGAATCTCAGTTGTGAAATTACCTTCCAAACATAAGAGAGGATCAAAACTCACTCTCTACAATAAGGAGTAATTCACAGAATAAAAGCCATACATCATATGATAAGTGCAATCACTTGATTAAGAAAAACATAATAATGATCCAAAACTTTGAAGACACTATTTATATGAGGTAGATTTCTGTAAGAAGATAAAGTAGATCTCTAATTCAAAAATTATCTTTTTAATTTTGAAGAAGATTTTTATCCAAAAGAAACAATACACCATTAAAGGAGTAAGAGAAAGAGAAATAATCATTAATATTTCTTCCCTTTAGCAGATTCAGAGGAGTGAATCTCTGCTTACAAGCTTCCAAACAAAAATAAGGCAAAACTCTCAGTCAGAAATTTAGTTTATCAATAGTAGTGAGCAGTGATCTGATTTATACAAAAAGTAGTAAATAAAGAACAGGTAGGAAATCACATCAAAATAAATACTCAAATCAAGAAAAAAAAAAGAAAATTAGCAGAGAATAACAACAACCCGTGAAACAGATATTCAAATCAAACATAAACTAAATGAAAAATCAAAACACAAAAATTCAGAAATTGGCAATCATCAGATTCATGCATTTATGTCAATCACACCTAATCTGGTCCTTAAAATACTGAATGAGTCAAAGTCCAGTGGTTTAGTAAAGTTGTCGGCCAGTGGTTTAGTAAACATGTTTAGGAAATCGCATCAAAATAACATGGTCCCTAATGAAGTGATGCCTTATGTCAATATATTTGGTTCTTGAATGTTGGATAGGATTCTTAGAGAGCAGTTGACACTAGTGTTATCACATAGAATTGAAATTGTGCCAACAGATAATCTTAAATCCAAAACGTATTGCTTCAACTAAAGGACTTGGGCCACACAACTTCTTAAGGTAATGTACTCAGCTTCTATAGTAAAAAGTGCAACTAAATTCTATTTTTTATTGACCAGGAGACTAAAGACTATCCTATAAATTGGCAAGTTCCAGAAGTGCTCTTCCTATCCACCGTACATCCTGCAAAATCAGAATCAGAATATCTAATAATCTCAAAAGTTGTGTTGTGCCTAGGATATCAGATTCCTAGGTTTGGGGTCCCTAAGAGATATCTAAGAATTTTCTTAACTGTAGTCATGTGAGATTTCTTAGGATCAGCTTGAATCTAGCACAAAGATAAACACTAAACATAATATCAGGTCGGCTAGCAGTCAGGTAAAGTAGTGATCCTATAATTCCTATATACTTCTTCTGATCGAGAGATTTTCCATCTGAATCCTTATCTAACTGAACAGATGAACTCATGGGAGTGTTGATTGGCTTAGCTTTGTCCATTTCATATTTCTTCAAGATATCCTTAATGTATTTTAATTGATTCAGAAAGGTTCCATTATCCAGCTGCCTTATGCTAAACCCCAAAAAGTAGGAGAATTCTCCCATCATACTCATCTCAAACTCCTTACTCATTATTTTAGAAAAATCATCACATAAGTTTTTATCAGAAGATTCAAAAAGTATATCATCAACATAGATCTGGATAATGAGTAAATCATCTCCTACTTTCCTCAGAAAAAGGGTGGTGTCTACGCTCCCCTTAACAAACTCTCTTTATAATAGGAATGTGCTAAGCCTCTCATACCAAGCTCTGGGTGCCTGTTTCAATCTATATAGGGCCTTTTTTAATTTGTAAATATAATTAGGATATTGGTAACTCTCAAAGCCTGGGGGTTGCTCTACAAAGATATCCTTATTTATTACCCCTTTCAAAATGGCACTCTTGACATCTATTTAAAAAAAGCTTAAATCTCTTATAACAGACAAAGGCTAGTGGCACTCTAATGGCTTCCAATCTAGCTACAGGGGCAAAGGTCTCCTCAAAATTAATACTTTCTATTTGGTTGTACCCCTTAGCCATCAATCTTGCCTTATTCCTAACTACCACACCAGAATCATTCATCTTATTCTTAAAGACCCATTTGGCTCCCACTACACTTTGATTCTTAGGTCTTTCTACTAACTCCCAAACATCATTCCTTACAAATTGATTCAGTTCCTCTTACATAGCTAAGATCTAAAATTCATCAGAAAGGGCTTGATTGATATTTGTAAGTTCAGTGATTGAGATAAAGGCAGAATGGTTTACTTCCTTCCTAAGTCCATGCCTAGTTCTAACACCTTCAGAAGGGTCTCCAAAGATAAGTTCTTTAGGTTGACTCAAAGTATATCTCTAATATCTAAGAAAAGTGTTTTGAGGTTCTTCCCTTTCCTCCAAATTTGCATTTTTAACTCCTTGGGTAATCTCTCCTACATCTTCTTCTTTCTCAACTCTAGTCTCCTTGGGATCAGATTCATCAAACACCACATGAGTAGTCTCCTCCACCACCAAAGTCCTCTTATTAAACACTCTAAAGGATTCCCCTACACTGGAATAGCCTAAGAACGATCCTTCATCAGATTTGGGGTCAAATTTTCCCAAGGATGATTTTCTTTTATTTAGAATGAAAATCTTACAGCCGAAGACATGGAGGTGGGACAGGTTTGGAGTTCTATCATTAATGATCTCATAAGGTGTCTTATTCAGATTGGATCTAACATTAACCCTATTTAGCTCATAATAGGCATTATTCACAGCTTCAACCCAAAAGTATTTTGGAAGTGAATATTCAGTAAGCATGGCTCTAGTGGCTTCCACTAAGGTCTTGTTCTTCCTTTCATCTATCCCGTTCTACTGAGGGGTCCTAGGAGCTAAAAAGTAGTGGCTAATCCCTTACTCCTCACAGAAGGTTCCAAATATCACATTTTTAAACTCTCCACCATGATCACCATGGATGGTCAAGATCTCACAAGCTAACTTCTTCTAAATCCAAATGGAGAAGGATTTAAATTCATCAAATGACTTAGACTTATGTGATAGAAATCTAATCCAAGTGAACCTCGAGTAGTCATCAACAATCACAAATCCATAGACTTTTCCCCCTAAGCTTATAGTGCTAATGGGTCAGAAGAGATCCATGTGAAGGACTTCTAAAGGTCTCGAGGTGCTAATGTCCTTAATGGAGTGGAAAGAGGATTGGACTTGCTTCCCTAGTTGACAGGCATCACACAGGTGGTCCTTAGTGAACTTAAGCTTGGGGACACCTCTAACTAAGTCTTTATGGGTGACTCTTCTAAGGGTTTTCATACTGGCATGACATAACCTCCTATGCCCAGCCAAGACTCATCAGCAGTAGTTTTTAAGTAAATTGAAACATTAGATTTAAAGCAGCTTACATCCAGCATGTAGACATTGTTGATCATTTTTCCCTACAAAATAATTTTGTCATTTAAGCTTATAATGCAGCAAGTTGGTAGGAAATTTATGTTGTATCCTTTGTTACAGAGTTGACTGATATTGAGCAAGTTGTGTTTCAGTCCATCTATAAGCAGAACATTATCAATAATGAAAATTTTTAAATCACCAATTATACCCGCTCCTACCACCCTCCTAGTGGTGTTATCTCCAAGCGTAACGTTGCCTCCAGCCCTGGCCTCCAGCGAAATGAATTAATTTGTATCTCCAGTCATATGTCTTGAGCATCCACTGTCTAGGTTTCACATGCTCTCATGAGGTCTTATGTGAGAGCACACCCACAAAATCATCAAACGTCAGATTTAGGAATCCAAACAAGTTTGGGTTCTGTCTTATGAAAAGAAGAATACAATGCTTGTGTACTGTGCTGTGAAACATATAATTTGGGCCTCCACATCCAATATGTACTACGGTGAATAGCGTAGGTGTGAAAGATATGTCCTAGCATGCCACAAGAAAAAACATCTAACGCTAGGAAAAAGATTAACTAATCTACGTGGGTGATAGTGCCTCTTCCTAGGTTTGAATGAAACATGGTTTGATGATTTTGAATTAGATTCTTCAAATGATGGAGGTGCATAAAATTATGCAAAAGTAGAAGGTGTTTCATTTTTCTCAAAAGCACTAATTTTTATACTTAGAAATTCATTTTTTTTTGCGACTTGTAATTTCAAATTTCAAATAATGCTCATCACTATCTAAATCAGATGCATGTGATTCTAATTTCTTAAATGCAGCTTTTAATTTAACATGCGATGCTTTTAATGAATCATGCTCAATAATCAAATCAGAATACTTTTTATTCAACTCATCAAATTCATCAAGTAATGACATGTGATTGGTATCAAGTGTAGAATAATCTTTAATCTAAATTTTATGCTCTTTTTGTAAATTCAGAAATTCCAATTTCAGGCTAGCATGAGTTTTCCTAAGCTTCCTATATGATGAATGAATTTTTTCAGAAATATCAAGCAATTGATTGTAGGTTAGTTGACATACCTCTTCTTGGTCTGACTGACCAAGATGCTCACTAACCATCAAACATAAGTTTGTAACTTCCTCTTCAGCTTCAGTCTCAGACTAGTCAGATGTAGAATCCGCCCAAAAAGCCTTTTGAATCCTTTTCTTGTCCTTCCTGAACTTGGGTTTCTCCTCACCCTTCTCCTTACTTGGGTGAGCCTTAAGTGTAATACAATAAGCTTTTATATGCCCTGGCTTCCTACATTCCAAATGAACTGTATCAGAAGAACCTTTAAAATTTTTACTATTCTTACCTTTGTTCCACTTTTGATAGTTCTTGTGTTTCTTCCTCAGAAAGCTTTTGAATTACCTAGTGATTAAGGCAACATCATCATCATCATCATATCCTGAAGAGCTAGAATCAGATCATTAGCCTTCAGAGCTATAGTCTTCTCTTTCTTCTTCTCACCTGCATCAAGCTATCTTTAGTTCACCCCTTACTCATAATCAATGAGTGATCCAAGTAAGTTATCAATAGAATATGTATTCAAATCCTTAGATTCAGTGATCGCAGTTATCTTGGCATCATAAAAAGAAGGCAAACATCTTAAAATCTTGTTAACTTTCTCATAATTAGTAAGCTCTCTTCCTAAGGCATGCAGGGATGTGACAATTTGGGTGAACCTAATGTACATTTTAGATATGGACTCACTAGGTTTCATGCGAAAGAGTTCATAGTCATGAAGCATTTTATTTAATATAGACTGTTTAACTTCAGATGTACCTTCATTGGTAATGCATAATCTATCCTAAATTTCTTTACCAGTTGTGCAAGTGGAGACACACATGTAATCCTCAGATTTTAATGCACAAAAAAAATAGTTCAAGCATTTTGCATTCAGTTAGGCTAAGTCCCGATCATTAAAAGTCTATTCGATAAAAGGCAGTTCAGTTTTAACATTATTAACAAGTCTAAAAGGTGCTTCATAGCCATCTTTAATAAGCATCCACATGCGATCTATAGATTGAAGAAAAGTGGACATGCGAGTTTTCCAAAAATCAAAAGATATGTTATAAAAAATGGTGGTTATGTAATTGAATATCCTTCAGTAGTATTACGATGACCAAAGTTAGACATTGATCAAAATTCAAAAGTTTTAAACTCAATTTTTGAATCCTGCTTTAATACTACTTGAAATTTTGATAGCGATGTTAAGCCCTTATGAACTAGCCCGAGGCTAACCAAGAGGGGGGTGGGGGTGAATTGATAGTTTTAAAAACTTCTTTAACCTTAAGAAAGATCTTTTTATAATTTACAGTGGAAACACATAAAAATAAATATAAAAAGATCAATCACAGATTTCACCAAAGCAGATAATAATATAAAAAAAATAAAGTGCAAAAAATAATCAGAAAGAACACACCAGATTTTATAGTGGTTCGATCAACTTGACCTACGTCCACTCCCTGGAGCCTCGCCTCCAGGTATTGCACTACTCAAATCAGTGACTCTCTTTCTACTCCCACAGCATGGTGGAGAAGCCTTTACACAACTCCTTTTCACCAACCCGGTGAGCCAGAGAACCCAGACTTCTTTTGCTTCCTCCTGAAGCAGGCAGAGAACCCAGACTCCTTTTATTTTCTCCTGAAGTAGGGAGAGAACCTTACCTCCTTTTTCTTCCTCCTGAAGCAGGCAGAGAACCTTGACTTCTTGCTGACGATCCTTACCATAGAGACACCACGGGATGAGAGACGATGATCGGAGAAGATGACTCGAGTCATTGCTAGGAGTAATTTTTGTGAACACCTCACAACCTCCCCCTTACAAGATTCTCTCTCTCTCTCCCAAGCTCTCCCTCTCCTTCTCAAAACTCTCTCAGGAAAGGACTTTGGCAAAAAGTTTTTCCAATAATAAATAAAAAATTTAAATATAAAGGCACAAAAATAGCCCTAAAATTTAACTTTCCATCAAAGATCGTCCAGGACGATCGAAGGATCATCCTGTATGATCAGTGTAAATCTTCACCAATTGGCCTGAACGATCTGAATTCTCTAGACTATTAGAAGATGTATTTTGTTCAGATTATTCGGGACGATCCTGCGATCATCCATGATGATTAGTTTAACTCGAGAAAATCATCCTGAGGATTGTTCGGGTCATCCAGGAGAAAATGTTGGACGATCTGAAGAAAAAAACTTGATCGTATGGGATAATATACCTATCGTCCCGTACAATTAGTTCAAAAATGACCAAAATTATCCTACACATTATTTGGATCATCCTGCACAAACATGCTATACGATTGAAAATGACTTGATCATCCTGGACGATATTTCTATCATCCTAGATGATTAGTATAAATTGGCTTATATCGTCTAGCATATTATACGGGTCGTCCAGGTGAAGTTATTTGGACGATGAGGATTTTTAACATATTATTCGGGATGATCTTGTGATCGTCTAGGATGATGTGATCAATCAAATTAATCCTTGATTACTTTCCTTAATGACCTGGCTAATTTAGGCATAATTGCTATGAATCATCCAGGATGATTAGATAGAAGAACTAAGAAATCAAAAATATGCCTAACTTTGTTTGGCGGCTGAGAATTTCTGATTTGAGCCTATCATTATGTACGATGGGAGGATCATCTAGGATGATCGGATTAATCAGACTAACTTAACTTGATAGCCCTAATTAGGGTTTTCATTTTCAATGGATCATCCAGGATGATATGGCGATCGTCCAGGATGATGTGATCAAAAATAGAATAGAAATACTAACTCACAAAAAAATATACCCCTGAGTGTATGTGTGTGCAAGGTTACTTAGCTAGGGGATCAATTACATTACATTTGACTCAAGAAAGGGAAAAATTACATTTAAACACACGCAGATCCAATCTTGAGTTGGCTTGAATTGCATTTGATCTTTTATTCCTGAAATGTTAGCCAATCAAAGCAAAACACAGAAATATTTTTTATTATCAAAATTATAATCCTTAAATGAAAATTTGTAATAATTGTTCCTTCTAGAACAGAGGTAGTTTTGTTAGTCTATAATATAGTGGCAGATACTAATGATGTTGTCCCTCTAGGTAGTTCACCAGTCTGGGTAGATACGGTTCTAGTTCCTAGCCCTTATCGGATCTCTTCCCTTATGGGTTTATATATAGAAGCTTTTTTGTCAAACCCTCTCTAAGGATGGCTTACTTGAGAAGGAGTCAGATGGAAATATATCGGTGCACCGAGTGTGTGTGATTAGTATACGAGGTCTCTCGGATGAGAAGAGAGAACTGGATGATGATGATGAGCAGGGAGAGGCTGAAGTAGGTGGATTTCCCTGATTAGTTGAGACAGATGCCACAGTTCTACAATTACAGACTCAAATGGTAGAGATGGCAAGAGCCATGGTGGCGATGACCATTCAGTTTACAGCATTGGGTGTTATGCCTGAAATTAGGGGCGTAGTTACTCCTGCTACGTCCAGGGATGAGCAAGTAGTACTACATATAGTAGCACTAGACCCTGTAGAAGTGGATATGGTCCAGAAAGGTGTTCCAGTGGCACCTACAGTAGTCACTTTTAGTACCCCAGTCCAGAGTCAGTCAGTGCACTTGTTAGTCAGGCAAATTCAGGATTTAATTGCACACAAGGTTGAGCAGGCCATCTCCTCCAGGAATTCGGGAGAGGTAGTTAGAAGGGGGTGTCCTTACCTAGTAGAGTATGAGCAGAAGCCTTACCCCCTAATTTTATTCCTCTGCAGTCAGAATTTTCAATGGGTTTGGGAACCCAATGCAGCATGTGGCTCAGTACTGGGCCATATGTTACAACATAGGAGGGAATGATGCTTTGATGTTAAGACTGTTCATCAGCAGCTTAATTGGGGTGGCATTTACATGGTATGCTAACCTCCCTAATGAATTAGTATGTACTTTATAGAGCTCAAGCAGTTGTTTGTTTAGAGGTTTATTAGTGTCGAGCATAGAGTTATAGTGGGTGAGTTGGTTGAAGCTAGGCAATGTCCCCACAAGACCTTACCAGATTGTATATTCAGATCGAGAAACTGCAGTCTATAGTGTGAGCCTCAGTTATAGGAGCAGCATGTAGTAGAGATTTTATTGAAGAAAATAGATGACCTTATAGCTTCTTACTTGAAGGATTTCAGTATTAGAACCTTTTAGAAGTTATTGATAAAGGTGATCAGTTTGTAGGACAGCATACTCGCTGTAGTCCCTCCTAAGGTTAAGAGTCAACCCCTGTATAGACCTCAATGGTAGGAGTTTTCAGGGGCACCTCTACCTGGGAGAGGGGAGGTACACAGTACTTATGAGCCACAAGATAAGGGCAAGAAGCCCATGGTTAGTTCAGCACCACAGTAGCCGTCGTACACACCTGGGCAGTCAGTAGTACAGTCTAGACCCTCTTATAGGACTCCAGAGAGTCAGTAGTACCTAGAGGTGAAGCTTAGTAAGGAATACCCATTTAAAAAGGAAAGTGTAAAGAAGATATTCAAATTCCTTATTAAGAAGAATATCTTAATATTCCCAACGAACGGTAGGGTGGAGGAAGAGGGGCTGACGAATCACCCACTCTATTATCCCTTTTATAAACATATCGGCCATGTTATAGAAGACTGTTATGTGTTCAAGGATAGAGTTGAGAGACTCATGGCCAGTGGAAAGATCCACCTACAGGATAGGGACTTGGTGCAGTCCCTTGGCAAGACTACTCAGAGTGTTCAGAATATTTCAGGTTCCAGCCATAATGACAATTAGAGTGATAGTCAAAGTAATATCAGTAGATCACCACGTAGTTCTGAAGGAGAGTGGAAGCTAACACTCTCTTGTAATAAAAAGCATATGATCATGCAAGTAGTTCAAAGTTCAGAGGCAGTTGAGAGGAGGCCTTCCCAGGCCAAGTCGATAGTTATCAGCCGAGTTACTACGCTAGCTTCTTTTCCTTCTTCTGTTGTAGTGCCTACTAAGCACATTTATTTTTCTACTTTATGTAATAAAAAATGTATGAAAGAAAAAAGATTGTTGTAACTTCAGAGGGGAAGATGGGATTCCTTCCAGTGCTTATGCTGAAGGATTTTGTTCTCGCTTTGACTAATGTTGAAAAATGGAAGAAGATGATTCTGGCTACTTTTGGTCTTGTATTTCTTCTAGTTCTACTTCTTCTAGCACTTATTTTTTTCATGTATTACATATTTCTTGTAATGTTAATGATTATGTATGTGATGATGAGTTTGAGTATGAGGAAGAACTTATGTTTACTATTCCAGAGGGTGGTTGTTATATGGATTCAAAAGATGAGTCCAAGAACCCACTCCAATCACTCTCCTTAGAGCAAACCCAATCCACCATTACTAAGCCAAGTGAATCTACTATTAAGGATGACTTAATACAGGAAGTTCACTTGTATTCATGGAAATTCCTTCCACCTAGGATGGCTAAAAATACAAAAAAAAAGATAAAATATTGTTACCTAGCAGGATGATTATATCCCTTATTCCCAAGAGTAGTTTAAGGAGAAAGGGAAAGGCCCTCAGTTGGAGGTTAATTACAATGTGTTGGCTCACTTAAGGAAAATTCCTTCTCTTCTTAGTGTTTATGATGCTTTGATGATGTCTCCTGACTTGAGAGAGACCCTGGTGAAAGTACTACTTGAGCCAGAGTTTTATCAAGCCTTCTTTTCTTCTGAATCTATTAGGGATGCATGTTATTTAAGAAAGATACCATGCATTACCATCTCAAATCATGATTTTCTCTTAGGGACTTCAGAGCATAATCATCCCTTATATGTCACCGTTGAAGTAAATGGTTATGAGTTGAACAGGGTCCTTATTGACTAGGTGGCTTCAGTAAACATCCTAAGCTATGAAACTTTAAAGAGCCTCTCCCTTGGTCATTTGAAGCTTACCTCTGATAAGATTATGTTGAAAGGCTTTAATGACCAAGGCCAGCATGCTTTAGGGTCTGTCACCCTACCTTTAAAATTTAGAAGTTTTTTAACTAAGGCAAAGTTTCATTTGATGGAAGTTGATACCTCATATAAGGCTCTCTTAGGAAGGCATTGGATCCATGAATATGGAATGGTACCCTCTACTTTGCACCAATGTGTGAAGTATATGAGGAATGATGTGGAGTATTCCATTCTTGGGGATACTTAACCTTTCACCGTGCATTAGGTCTCTCTTTATGATAATACCGAGCATTACATGCCTAGAGAGACTCATAGACCTCCCCCTGCCCAATCACCAGTGATACCTGCTAGTATTATACAAGGTCCTATGCAATCACATGCACAGGGTTCTATATAACCACTAGTACAGGATCCATCACAGGTTGGTATTGAGGAAGGTGTTTCCACTATAAGTTCTGATAGATCTTCCTTTCAGTCTAGAGTTAGGCACGATGTTCCCCTTAGTAGAGGTAGGGGAGGGTGAGATAAAGGTAGAAGTAGAGAGTCAGCTCGCCCCGTAAAAAACTTTGACACTCGAATTCCTCCTCCTTTGCATCTTTACACTTTCTCCTTAACTGTGGAGTCTGATTCCTCTGATGATGAGATGAGTGATGTTCCTCATCATTTTATTTCTTCACCAGCCCTGAGTTTCACTGATTATAGTTCACTTCCTATCTTTCGTAGGTATATGATACCTGACGGTGGTTTAGTTGTTGATAGTAGCATATATGAAAAATTAGACTCCCGACGTTAACCTACTACCAAACAATCTCTTTCCCATCAGATGTGCGGAAAAAAAGTTGAAGAATCTCATCAAAGACCATTTGTTACTCCTTCCCCTAGTATTGGGGGCCCACCATAGACTAACAAGCATTCTATATCTCCATTATATGAATCCTTTGTGCTACCATGATCTAGTGAGTATGCCTCTTTATCCCATTGTATAGATGCCCCACTTGGTCCCGAGAGTTAGGGTCCTGTGGAGACCACTGTAGATAATGAGGTGACACATGTCCCTCATTACTTTTCCCCTTTTATAGAAGGCTGTGTTGAGTGAGGTGTCATTCCTTCAACTTGGTCCGATAAACGAGCTCTATAATAAGTCTGAGTTTGACAAACTGATATACCTTAAACCCAATAAGGCTTTGGTTATGTTGAGAAGGATTAGTTTGCTCATTCCAATATTCATACGATCTCTCATTCATATCTGGTTATTTCTCTTGCCGATGAAGAAGAACCGGGTGACATTGAGGATAGGATCCTTGATGCTCCACGTGAGTTTGAAGATGGCACCACTTCTGCCATGGATGAATTACGTGAGGTTAACTCGAGCACTGAATTAGATCATAGGCTCAGAGTTTAGAGAATGCTTTACTTGGAATTACACGGAGATGCCTAGTTTGAATCCATAGGTAGCAGTCCATAAGTTGGCCATTAAGCCTGATGCAGTCCCTATTAAATAGTAAACCTCATAGGATGAGGTTAGAAATTGAATAACAGGTGATTGCTGAAACTAAGAAGCTTATAGAAGATGGATTCATTCGTGAAGAGAAGTATCCTACTTGGCTCGCCAACATCATTCCAGTTCGGAAGAAGAGTAGATAGATTTGTATCTGTATTAATTTTCATGATTTAAATAAGGCATGCCCTAAAGATGATTTCTCTCTTCCTATCCCCGAGCTTATGGTGGGTTGCACTTAATCCTATAGCATATTCTCCTTTATGGATTGCTCATCTGGTTACAATAAAATAAAGATGAACCTCAAGGAGGAGAAGTTCACTGTGTTCTGTACACCTATAGGTATATTTTATTACAAGGTGATGCCCTTCTATCTCAAGAATATTGGGGCCACCTATCAACGTGCTATGAATGTTATCTTCGATGAGATGATACATGAGCAAGTTGAATGCTATATGGATGATCTAGTGGTCAAAAGTAAGGTCCGTGGAGATCACCTTTGAGATATATGAATCATTTTTGAATGCTTGCATAAGTATCACTTAAAGATGAATCCTTTGAAATGCATATTTGGTGTTAGTGTAGGAAAGTTTCTAGGGTTTATTGCTCGCTACCATGGCATTACGATTGACCCTTCCATGATCAAAGCCATAGTAGACTTAAAGCCTCCTGAGAGTCTTACTCATTTGAGATCTTTCCAAGGAAAACTCGATTTCCTGCGAAGAATTATCTCCAATATTTTTGGTAGATGTCATCTCTTCGCTGCCCTCATGAAGAAGGATGCTCATTTTCATTGGGATGAGCATTGTCAGGAGGCTTTTGAGAGTATAAAGTGCTACCTGATGAACCCCCCTATGTTAGTTGCACCCTGTTATAACTCGGGCTCATGAGTTCTTATTTTGATGATAATAAACATTATGGCTCACATCTCCTAATATTTGGAATGTATATTTATTTGTGTGTATACTAACATTTCAGGAAACAACATACACCATTCAACAAAGAATCAAGGCTCAAGAATGGGTAGAATAGGTTATGGTGTGAGATTCTTGTAATTCTCATTTGATATACTTTTTGATTTTTTGAGTCAAGTCCTGTAAGGGTGTATGCTTGTTTGTGATCATGTACAGACATTCTCAGGGGGAGTGAGATCTGTCAAAACCAGAAGTTCAACTTTTGAATAATCGTACTGAACGATCTGTTCATTGAACTAATCATTCTGGACGATATTTATATCATCCTGATGATCCAATATGATCTCAAAACCCTAACCGCCATAATAATTTAGGTAAGATTTTAAGTTCAATTTTTGGTCTAATCGTCCAGGACGATCTATGATAATGTTGCCTAAATTAATTCTATGATTAGTTAATTAAATATGCTTAATTTGATATTTTAATTATTGTGGATGATCTTATAATCATCCTGGACGATTAGTACAAATTTGAACATATCGTCTAGGTGATCGTCCTGGATTATAAGGTCAAATTCTGCACATCGTCCTGGACGATCATACGATCTTCTTGGATGATTTTTGGTGGCATAATTAAGTTTTTAGGGTTTTATGAAGCCGTCTTTTAGAGCACATCATCTTGGATGATCCTGCGATCGTCCTGGATGATCTTTGCCGCCAATATTGATTTGGAAGGGTTTTTGGAGCTATCTTTTTAAGCTTTCTCAAGGCACTTGATAGGTGTCTTTGGCAGCCATTGAGGCTTCATTTCTTTTGGAGAAAACTTGAAGAAAGAGCTTGAAAGGGAGAGAGAAAAGGGTGGAGTTTGAGAGGGAGAAGAGCCTGGGAATGGGGATTTTCGAAAGAGTGTGAGGGGTTTCACATGGTTGCTCCGGCAAGCTTGCACCTAAGTACCATCAGATTTGAGGGTCATCTCAAGGAAAGTTTTGGGAAGAAGAAGATCTCTTCGATGTCAAAGGACCCGGCTACTCCGCCGCATCGTGGAAGGTGGAAGTGATTTTGTAAGAGCTTCTCCGCCTAGTTGTGGGGGCTAAAGGTGAGTCACTTTGTGTTAGTGCAATGCTTGGAGGGTGCCTCCGAGGAGTGGACGTAGGTCAAGTTGGACCGAACCACTATAAATCTGATGTGTTCTTTCTGATTATTTTTCACACTTTATTTTACTATGATTATCTGCTTGGGCGAAATCTGTGATAAATCTTTTTATTGTTATTTTAATTCATTTTCACTACAAGATATAAAAAGATTTTTATTTTTTTTTAAAGAAGTTTTTAAATATCCACTTTACCCCCCCTCTTGGTTAGCCTCGGGACTAGTTCATAAGGCTTAACATCCCTATCAAACTTTCAAGTGGTATCAGAACGGGATTCATAAAATCAAGTTTTAGAAAACTTTTGAATTTTGATCCATGGCTAATTTTGGAAATTATAATATTGCGGAAGGATATTCAATCACCCGACCAACTTTATTTGAAAATATTACTTTTGATTTTTGGAAAATCGGTATGTCTACTTTCTTGAAGTCTATTAATTATCGCATGTGGCATATGATTCAAACTGGTTATTCTGTACCGTTACGTATTATAGATGGAATTAAAATTGATATTCCTTTTTTTGAATGGAGTAGAACATAATAGATCAATGCTCAATTGAATGCTAAATGTTTGAATTGTTTTTTCTGTGCTTTGAATTCTGATGGTTATATGTTAATATCCGTATGGACTACTAGCAAGAAAATTTGGGATAAATTATACACTACATATGAAGGTACTTGTGAAATCAAGCAATCTAGGCTAAATAATTTAATGCATGATTATGAACTTTTTAGCATGAAACCTTATGAGACGATCTTAGACATGTATACTAGGTTTACTCATATTGTGACATCATTACATGCTTTAGGTAAAGAATTTTTAAACTTTGAAAAGATCAATAAAATTCTACGTTGCCTGCTTGATAAGTTTGATGCCAAAGTTGTTGCTATTTGTGAATAAAAATAGTTGAACGAATATTCTATTGATAATTTGATTAGCTCACTCATTGCCTACGAGTAAGGTTTGGGTCAAAAGCTTTTGGATGCAGGTGAAACTATAGTACTGAAAGTTGAAGACATTGAGGAAAGCGACTCAAAGCACAATCATCAACATAAAACAAAGGTAAAAAAGGTAAAAATGTTAAGATTTCTTCTGATGTTATTTGCTTTGGATGTAGGAAACCTTGGACATATGAAAAATCAGTGCTCGAACTTAAAAATCCTTCCTGAAAAAGAAAAGGGTAAAGCTAAACAAATTGTAATAAGGGAAAATAATGCAAATCAAAAAATATCTTGGGCAGACCTAGCTTCTGAATCATCAGATCAGGAGGGAGATGATATTAATTAATATTTTTCTTGTGTTTGTTTTTGTGTTTTTACTTTTATTGTTTGTGATTTTTATTCGTTGCGTTTTTTATGTTTTATTATTATTTTATTTTTCTTTTAAATTTTTTAAAAATTAGTTTCTTTGTTGTTTTAGTTATTTCTCTGATCAGCACACACATATCACTTTTATTTTATTTATACTTTAAAAAATCAAAATTATATTTCAAAGATCATATTTTCTAAAAATAGAAAATTTACCTCCTATTTTTCTAAAAATTCACTGTAAGTTGTGGTTAATTTCTCTAAAATCAAGCAAAGGAAGGAAACTCATGATTTAGTCTCTCCATCTTATTTCTTTATGTTAGGTTATTTCACTTTTGATTCAAAATCTGATTCAAATTATAAATTAGTTTTTGAAATTAAAACTTTTTTCATCTCCCAATATTTTGTCTATCTCATAGGAATCCTTTGCAAATTATTGAACCAACTTCAAAATTTTCTTATTCAAGTTGTTCATCTTTATCAAAAGAATAAGATTTGCTGATTTTAAAGATTTAGAAAGGAAGGTAAATTACAAAAATCAAAAGATGTGCAATGTCCTCAAAAATGGATGGATACACAAAGTGTATTAAAAATCAAAAGATGCGCAATGTCACCAAAAATAAATGGATACACAAAGTGTATCAAAAATCAAAAGATGCGCAAAGGGCGCAAAAATAAAAAGTGTCACAAAATGAGCGCACAAAAAGTTAGCTTCCCTTCTTGTAAATCTCTAAAGTTTAGAAAACCTATGTCTTTTGATAAATTTGTTACTTGAGCTTGAAAATCAAGATTTTTGATTCATTATTTTGCATTAATCTTCTATTAGATATATTTCATAAAAGGAGTTTTGAAAGATTTTTATTTTCTTATCTAATTTGTTCCTTGATTTAGATATTGTCTTAAAAAGTTTTTTATCCTTTTTAAAACCTGAGCTTGGATTAATAATTTCTGAATCTCTAACCTTTCTGGGTTATGAGTAGTCAATTCATACCTTACTAAGCTTTTGGATAAAATTAAGAGGTGACTTTCTCATTACAAGAAAATTCTTGATTTTTCAAAATATTTTTTAACTAGATCAGGGACCGTGTTTGATCTTTTAGTCTATGTTTTCTATTTTATTTTCTATGCTCCTCTTCTTTTTGATAATGTCAAAGGGGGAGAACGTACTGTTGTATTTGTGATATTTATTTTGTATTGTACTGTTGTATTTATGATGTTTATTTTATTTTGGTTGTATCATGCTGTTGTATTTGTGATGTTTGTTTTATTTGTGTAGTATTTGTATAGTCTTTTTCTTTAAATTAAAAAAAAAAGTGTTTTTCCCTATTTTTAAAAGTCTTTTCTTAGTGAGGGGGAGATTAGGAGAAAATACTTTTTATTTGCAAATTCAACCTGTAATGTTTGCCATCATCAAAAAGGGAGAGATTATTACGACTCGGGCTCACGAGTTCTTGTTTTGATGATAACAAACATTATGGCTCACATCTCCTAATATTTGGAATGTATATTTATTTGTGTGTATACTAACATTTCAAGAAACAACATGCACCATCTAACAAAGAATCAAGGCTCAAGAACGGGTAGAATAGGTTATGATCTGAGATTCTTGTAATTCTCATTTGATGTATTTTTTGATTTTTTGAGTCAAGTCCTGTAAGGGTGTATGCTTGCTTGTGATCATGTTCACACATTCTCAGGGGGAGTCAAATCTATCAAAACCAGAAGTTTAACTTTTGAATAAATCGTTCTGGACGATTTTAGATTATCCAGGATGATCTGTTCAGTAAACTAATCATCCTGGATGATATTTATATCATCTTGGATGAAATTTATATCATCCTGGATGATCCAATATGATCTCAAAACCCTAGCCGCCATAATAATTTAGGCAAGATTTTAAGTTCAGTTTTTGGTCTAGTCGTCCAGGATGATCCATATCGTACTGGACAATCTATGATAATATTACCTAAATTAATCCTATGATTAGTCAATTAAATTTACTTAATTTGATATTTTAATCATTGTGGATGATCTTATAATCGTCTTGGATGATTAGTGCAAATTTGAACATATCATCCAGGTGATTGTCTAGGTGATCGTCTTGAACTATCAGGTCAAATTCTACACATTATCCTGTATGATCCTACAATCATCCTGGATGATTTTTGGCGGCAGAATTGAGTTTTTAGGGTTTTCTGAAGCCGTCTTTTGGAGCACATCGTCCTGGATGATCCTGCGATCATCCTGGACGATCTTTACCGCTACTATTTTTTTGGAAGGGTTTTTGGAGCTCTCTTTTTAAGCTTTCTCAAGGAACTTGATAGGTGTCTTTGGCAGCCATTGAGGCTTCGTTTCTTTTGGAGAAAACTTGAAGAGAGAGCTTGAAAGGGAGAGAGGAAAGGGTGGAGTTTGAGAGGGAGAAGAGCCTGGGAAGGGGGATTCTCGAGGGAGTGTGAGGGGGTTCACATGGTTGTTCCGGTAAGCTTGCACATAAGTACCATCGAATTCAAGGGTCATCTCAAGAAAAGTTTTGGGAAGAAGATCTCTTTGGTGTCAAAGAACCCGGCTACTCCGCCACATCGGGGAAGGTGGAAGTGATTTTGTAAGGGCTTCTCCACCTAGTTGTGGGGGCTAAAGGAGAGTTACTTTGTGTTAGTGTGATACTTGGAGGGTGCCTCCAAGGAGTGGATGTAGGTCAGGTTGGACCGAACCACTATAAATCTGGTGTGTTCTTTATGATTATTTTCCACACTTTATTTTACTGTGATTATCTGCTTGAGTGAAATCTGTGATAAATCTTTTTATTGTTATTTTAATTCATTTTTGCTGCAAGATATAAAAAGATTTTTCTTTTTTATTTAAAGAAGTTTTTAAATATCCAATTCACCCCCCTTCTTGATTAGCCTCGGGACTAGTTTATAAGGGCTTAACATCCCTATCAAACTTTCACACCCATCCCAGGAAGGCCATTAATTCTTTATACTACTGCCCTAGAAGAATCCCTGGATGCACTTTTAGCTAAAGAAAATTAGGAAGGCAAGGAAAATGCCTTGTACTACCTTAGGATACGGTTGATACCTATAGAACTAAAATACCCATCGATGAAAAGCAGTGTTTAGCTTTGATCTTTATGGTGTAGAAGCTTAGACATTTTATGCTTTCACACAATGTTAACTTAATTTCTCGAGTCAACCCCTTGTAGTATTTGATGACGTATCTGACCCTCTCAGGTCATTTAGTACACTAGTCTATGATCCTACTGCTATTTAATATTTCTTTTATCCCTTAGCGGGCCGTCAAAGGACAGACTTTAGCTGACTTTCTTGCTGCTCGCCCGATCCCTGGAAATTCCCCACTCAATAATGATTTACATAATAAACTAGTCATGAGTGTGGATGAAAAGGAGTCCCCTACTTGGGAGTTCTACTTTGATGGTGCATCATTCATTAAATCTTTATATACAAATAAAACTCCCAAAGTTAGGGTGGGTTTAGGTCTTATTTTTATATCCCTTGAAGGCCAGGCTCTTTGGAACTCCTATAATCTTTTAGAACCACATACTAATAATGAAGCTGAGTACAAAGCTTTGATTTTGGTATTAGAGTTGGCTATTCAGTTGAAAATTAGGCGGGTGAAGATCTTTGGAGACTACCAACTAATCATCAATCAAGTAGCTAGAGTCTTCAAAGTGCTTAAGCCTGAGCTCTTATCTTATCACAACAAAGTAATAGAGCTCTTATGTTTAATTCCCAAAGCGACCTTAGATAAAATCCCTTGATCTACAAATGGTAAAGCAGATGCATTGGCCAAGTTAGCTAAGGAACTGGCTGACCCAACTGGAAACCCACTATCTATCATTGTCCAGTATTGTCAAGCCATATGCCCCACAAACTTGTCTTCTCCCGATCAGACTCTCATAGTATTTATTATTGAGAAAGAGTCAGTTTAGAGATTTCCATTTATTGAGTAATTAAAGCATGGTAGGCTTTCAGATGATCGCTCTCTTGCCACTCAAATTAGAAAGAGAGCTTTATCATTCACATATATAAATGACACCTTGTATCGATGCTCTTTTGGCCAAATATGGTTGCATTGCCTCAACAATGAGGAGGCTCATAAAGTCATAGGCAAGATACACGAAGGGTTTTGTGGTGCTCATCAATCCAGACCAAAGATAAAAGGCGGAATTAAGCGCCTTGGTTACTACTAGCCGACTATGATCCATGATTACGTGGAGCACACCAGAAAGTGCCACCAGTGCCAGATTCATGGCACTGTGATTCACCAACCTCCTAATCCACTACACCCTATTGTATCATCTTAGCCATTTGAAGGTTGGGTTACAGATGTAGTGGGTCCTATCGATCCTCCTTCTTCTAAGGGTCATAGGTTTATTCTAGCTGCTATTGATTACTTCTCTAAGTGGATGGAAGCTATCCAACTTAAGGAAGTTAAATTAGAGGATATAATGTGCTTCTTTCGCGATCACATTGTTTACCACTTTGGTGTTCTGCACGGTATAATTTCTGATAATAGCCCATCATTTAGAAGCACCAAAATTGCTAGATTTGCCAGCTGCGATAACATTAATTAGGGATACTCTTCGATCCATTACCTTAGAGCCAATGGCTTGGTGGAGGTATTTAATAAAACTCTTGTACAACTGATAAGAAAAATTCTTGTGGCAAATAAGTGAGAGTAGCATGATAAGTTACCTGAGGCATTATGAGCTTATAGGATAACATACCATACTCCTACTCAGTCTACCCAATATGCTTTGGCCTTCCCAGTTAGCCACAATCTTTCCTATGAAGATAACACCGGACTACAGTTGAAATAGCTTGATGGTTTAGAAGAGCTTTATTAGTAAGCTCATCAGAATCTCAAACTATACCAGGTCCGTATGGCCGATCACATGATCGCCTTATTCGACCCCATACTTTCTAGGTTGGTGACTTAGTTCTTGTCTTGCATAGGCCTATTATTTTGCGTCATTGCCAAAATGGTAAGTTTGAGTGTATTTGGGAAGGCCCCTTTACTGTAGAGCAAGCCTATAAAGGTGGTGCTTACCTACTCATTGATGCAAATGGTGTTCACCCTATGCTTGTCATGAACTGGCAGTACTTGAAGAAGTACTATGCTTGAGTTCAACACGTTATAGGGGGAGCTCCCTACCACTTGTAAGTGTCCCTCTGAATAAGTGTCACATAAAGGGTTTCCACTTACTTTTTGATAGGTTGTGTGGCCATGATGATTTATCCTCTACCATACGATGTTCGTTATGAAGAGTATAAGTCTATCCTTAAAGGTGATATGTTAATACACTATAGGGATGTTTGTGCTTATGTCTATGTACACCAATCACATTAGTGCTATCGTATAAAACCTTCAATTTGTCTTCACCTTGTAAGTTTTAGCTCCCCAGTTTCACTTGGCACCCCCAAGTGTGGTCTGAGATATCAAAACCACTAATTCATGTCTCTTACATAATATGATACTGGGTCCATACCTAACCTATGTTAGTCATGTATGGGGATGTTAACCCACTATCCATATATGAATTTCTTTCTTCTATCAATCTTAGGGTGATGGTTGTGTACCCCAGTTCATTCATATGAGTTGAATGTGGTCTGGGATATCAAAACCGTTAACTTAAACCCCTTAAGGAATGTGATACTGGGTCCATACCAACCTAAGTTAATCAGGAATGGTCATGCTAATCCATTATCCTAATTCAGATTTCATTCATATGTCAATTTTGATGTGATTGTGCTCCCCAGTTTATTCGCATGAGTGGAATGTGGCCTGGGTTATCAAAGCCAACTTTTCACTTCTTTATAAGATCTTGTATAATTTCTCTCTCCCCAATTTTATTCATGTGGTGAATATGGCTTAGGTCATCAAAGCCAATCATACCTCCCTCTCTTTGTGTTCTAATCATTAGAGGATATTTTTCATAGTGTGAGCAACTCATGAATATGATAAATGTTCACTCTACCATGTGTTATCTTTGATAGTATGTGGTTTGCCCAATCTATGATTGTGAATAAATATAAAAAATACATATATATAAAAAATATATGATGAAAAAAAAAGAGGGAAGCTCTGAATTGAGTAGAACCGATTATCCTTATCACAGGTGGAACCCGACTTTACTCTCTAAGAGCTTAAATTCCCCAAGCTTTTCTTTTTCTCTCCTTCAAAGCATCTCAATGATTGCTTCAGGGATGAGCCTACGCTCATTTTATTATGATTCTTTGTGACTCTCATTGTTTTTGTTGGTGATGTGGTGCACCTTGTCCTCGGTGTTAACATCACTTTCTTATGGGCTTGGATTTTTCTGAGAAAAGATCAGCCCCATTTTTACTCTCTCAGCAACTCACTTTACCATTTATATCATACTCTCAGCTACTAGAGTGGTTCTATGAATGTGGTGATGTTGCTTTCACCTCTCAAAGGGTCCTGTCAGTTAGGGTGGGTGTTACCACTGTAATCTTTTGATGTTTATTGATCTTATTAATAATTATCATCCTTGGTGGCAAGTGTGTCCCCTCACTATCTCGACTTGTTTCCTCGATTGTGATGTAGTACATAAATTCTCATATGTTAACATCACGTCTTTAAGAGCTTTGACTTTCTAGTAGAAGATCAGCTCCTTAATTTCTTTTAGAGACCTATCCTCCCATTCATTCCCTACTCTTAGCTTCCATAGTAGTTCAATGGATTCGTTGAGGTCGTTTTCACTTCCTACAGGATCCCACCAATTGGTGTGGTTGTTACCACTGTGATCTTTTGATGATTATTGATCCTATTCGTAGTTACTATCTCCGATGACGATTGTGTCCCCTCGCTACCTCGAGTTGTTTCCCTAGTAGTGGTGTAGTACACCCAGTCTCATGTGTTAGCATCACCACCTTAATAAATTTGATTTTCTAACAGAAGATTTGCTCCCTCACTTCTCTTAGGGACCTACTTTCCCATTCATATCCTACTCTTAGCTTCCAGAGTAGTTCTATGGATGCCTTGGAGTTATTTTTCACTTCCCACAGGGTCACACCAGTTTATGTGTGTATTACTAATGTGACCCTTTCGATGATTATTGATATTATCGATAGTTATTATCCTTAGTGGTGAGTGTGTCTCCTCAATACCTTGACTTGTTTCCTTGGTTGTGGTGTAGTGCATTATCTTTCAGATGCTAGTACCACTTCTTTGAAAGCTTTGATTTTCTAACAGATGATCATCTCTCTAGTTTTTTTACTACATACTTGGCCATTGGGACCCAACTCTTGGCTATCAGAGCAGTCGCTCGGATTTGTTGATGTTGTTTCCACTTCTTATAGGGTCCCCATCAGTTAGTATGGGTCTACCACTGCTGTTCCTTGATGATTACTTCTCCTTGATATTATTTTGATCTTTGTAGCGGGTGTGTCCCCTCATTCCTTTAGTTATTACATTATTGGAATGAGATCGCCCCTCTCACACTCCGCTCATGGCGTATCTCTTTTTGTTGTCCCTTGAGGCACCAGTCTGATTCTTCCCCTTTCATATGATTTAGAGTTACTTAAGAAATTCTACCAACATTTCGATACTCGTGGCCACAATGATTTGTCATCTACCATGTGGTAACTAAAATGCTAGCTCGGGATTCCTTAGATAACTGTTCCCTTAAAATTCTCCCATTTTTGCCCTTTTCTCTTTTTCCTTACATCTCTACACAGATATGTGTCAGGTTGTTGTTGAGCTGACTTTTCTTTTTTGTCCTGCTGTTTTGATATAGTCAGGCGGGCATCAGATTTTGTGGCTTCTTTATTTGCTGTTTTGATATGGTCAGGCAGGTATTGAGTCACCCCCATCCACTATTTCGATATGGTCAAGTGGATGCAGGATCTCTTCACCTTCTATTCTGCTGTTTCGATATGGTTAGGCAGATAGTTGGTTTACCTTCTTTTACCTAGGCTCCCCATTCACTATTTCGATATGGTTAGGTGAATGCGGGACCCTTCCACCTTCTATGCTACTGTATCAATATGATCAGGTAGGTAGTTGATTTACTTCTCCCTTTTGCTCTTTATTTTATTATTTTGATATAGTCAGGTGAACATTGAGTTATCTATATTTACTGTTTCAATATGGTCAGGTGAGTGTCAGACTCTTTTCTGATTGTCTTGCTATATCGATATGGTCAAGTAGACATCAAATTTCATGGCTTCTTTATTTATTATTTTGATATGGTCATGCAAGTATTGAGTCACCCCCATCCACTATTTCGATACGGTCAGGTGGATACGGGGTCCTTTCACCTTATATCTTACTATTTTGATATTGTCAGGTAGGTAGTTGGTTTACTTACTTTGACTCCTTACTCACTGTTTTGATATGGTCAGGTGAGTGTTGAGCTGTTCACATTTATTATTTTGATATATTCAGGCAGATGTTGAACCTTACCTGGTTGGGTGCTTGATAGAGCCCCTGGGAGGCATACCACACCACCCTTGACTCCTTACTCACTGTTTTGATATGGTCAGGTGGATTCAAGATCCTTTCACCTTCTATCCTGCTGTTTCAATATGGTAAGGCAGATAGTTGGTTTACTTACTTACTTTGACTCCTTACTCACTATTTTAATAAGTTCAGGTGAGTTCTGAGCCATTTATATTTATTATTTCGATATGTTCAGGTAGATTTTGAACCTTACCTAGTTGGGTGCCCGATAGAGTCTCTAGGAGGCATACCCCACC
Organism: Dendrobium chrysotoxum; assembly: GCA_019925795.1. Classification (NCBI taxonomy): domain Eukaryota; kingdom Viridiplantae; phylum Streptophyta; class Magnoliopsida; order Asparagales; family Orchidaceae; genus Dendrobium; species Dendrobium chrysotoxum. The sequence goes on along the minus strand of CM034307.1, from coordinate 22,997,391 downwards.
ACCCTTGACTCCTTACTCATTGTTTCAATATGGTCAGGTGAGTATTGAACTGTTCACATTTGCTATTTCGATATGATTAGACAGATGTTAACCTTACCTGGTTGAGAGCCCGACAGAGTCGCTGGGAGGCATACCTCACCACCCCTTCACTCTTTATGTCACTGTTTTGATATGGTCAGGTGAGTATTGAGTTGTTTACATTCACTGTTTCAATATGGTCAGGTAAATGTCAGTCTCTTTTCCTGATTATCCTGCTATTTTGATATGGTCAGACAGACATCAGATTTTTTGACTTCTTTATTTACTGTTTCGATATAGTGAGGCAAGTATTAAGTCACCCCCATTCACTGTTTTGATATAGTCAGGTGAATACAGGATCCTTCCACCTTTATTCTACTGTTTTGATATGGTCAAGCATGTAGTTGGTTTACTTTCTCCTTTTGCTCTTTGTTTCATTAATTTGATATGTCAGGTGAACATCGAGTTATCTACATTCACTATTTCGATATGGTCAGGAGAATGTGAGACCCTTTACCTTTGCTTTCTTCTCTATTCTGCCCTTACTATAGGGTAAGGCAGATAGATGATCTACCCTCTTTCTTTGGTGATCCTCATTGTTTTCCTTTGATTGTTATCCTTTACTATTTTGATTTGATCAAGTGATTGTTGGATCTCCCTTCTGCTCACATCATCTTAGACATGTTCTAGATGATCGCTAAATTTTCTTTAGTTCTTTATGATTTTATTTTAATTTTGCTCATGTGAGCATGAGACCCCATTCTCTTTCTACCACTCTGCTACTTCGACGTGGTCAAGCAAGAAATCGATCTTCTTTCCTTGACTCTCTCTCATTATACCGAGTTAGTTTAGTGAGTGCCAAGTCTCCTTCACTTATTGTTTCGATCTTGTCAGGTGTATATTAGGTTTCCCCTCTTCTGTCCTACCATGCCTGCATGATTATATGATCATTGCATGCCCAAGTGATTGATTGAGTGCATGGTCATTATATGATTGTTTCATCTTGATGTGATCATTGCATTTTGGATTGCTCTTGTATGATTGAGTGATTATTGCATATTTGGGTTTGTTGCATGTTCGTGTGATCACATGAGCATAACATAGTTATATAACTGTTGTATGATTATTGCATAATCATTTACTTATTATTATGTGATTTGACATGACTAGAAGATTATCATATATTGATTGTGTGATTTAAGTGTAACTGGATTATTATTATTTTATTAGTTAATTATAGCATGGTTAGATGATATTCATTTGATCATGTTATATTATGATTCAGTGATATGATTGCCTGATTGCATGATTATGTGACTAATACATAGTTGCATGGGCACTGTGTGATTGTATGATCATAATATGGTGGGACACTTGTTACATGATTGGTGTGTGACTGTATGCTTCTTGAAAGTCCCATTAGTTGATTATAAGATTGCATCTTCCAAGCGAGTCTCGTTAGTTAATCATATGGGCATCTTCCTAGAGATATGGAGGTCAACGCCAATATGTACGGTTCACTTGTTGTTCACCGCACCTATTGGGGGTCCATTTGTTGACATCGATTTTTATTCAAGTGCCCTCGAGGGACTTTGATTGATTTAATCAAGCTCCGTCAAGTCCAATTCAAGCTTGAATCAGCCCAAATTAAGTCGAATTAGACTCAACCGTATTCGATTAAGCCCGATTAGTCCACCTTAGCTGCGTCGAGTTTGATATGATTCAAGTCTTTATTCTATTTAAATTTAATTATGTTAATTTGATCAAATCAAATTGAACCCAAATTGACCTGAATCAAATCTAATTTTAAACTTGATTTTAGGTCAATGCATTTAATTTAATTCCTTCTTTTTTTCCTCATGAGTTTTAATTTATTCCTAAATCCGGAAATCAAACCAATGACAGAGATTTCATCAAAATTTAAATACTGAGCTTTTATCTCAAATTAATCATGTGATCTTCCCTTTTTAGCACCGACGAGCATTTAATACTAACCTTTCTCTGTCTTTTTGGGTGGGATATCTCGCAAGCTTCCAGATTTAGGGAGGCCTGCTCGGATTTCTTCATCTCTCTGTTCCCTCGCTCTCGGATTGGCAAGTCCAGCATTCTACCCCCTCTCACTCTCGCAAGCAAGAAGCCAAGCCGAAGGCCCCAGATGAAGAGTCCAAGGTAATTTTGCACGCCCTAACCCCTCTTTCTCCCTCTTGTTTGCACGTCCCAGGTGGAGGAGGCGGAAAACCCTCTTCCTCCTCTAGTTTATGAGTCCTAGTAGGACCCAACACTCCCCCTCTGCTTCCCATTCGTGGGTCCCAGCAGGACCCGATGCCCCCCTCTAAACGACACCGTCGCTGGACTTGTCCACCTCCCTTGCTTCAACCGAAGCCTCTTCTTGCTCTTCTACAGCAGGTATACCTCTTCCCCTCTTCTTCTTTCTGCCTTTCTTCCTCTTCTTCTTTCTTCTCTTCTTCTTCTTCTTCTTCCTATTCTTCTTCTTCTTGTTGCTCCTTCCTTCTTCCTCTTCCTCCCTTCCTTCATTCCCTTCTTCATCTTTTTTTTCCCTTCTCCCCCTTTCTTCCCCATGATATGGGAAGTCATAGCAATAGTTTTTTTTAGTGAGTTGATATGCATCAATCCAATGTGTGGACTGGAATTGTGGGAATGAATAATTAATATGTGAAGCTTACACTTGATTCATGTCACATGACTTAGAATTCTGGGTGTAAACTATGGAAAAGAATAAGAGGCCATTTTGACCTTCTATCAAAACATACACGTATGATGTTTGTGATAATGCCCATTCAGAAAAGACATGTTTAAACAAAAAGATGATGATGTCTGTTTGGCATGTTATCTACGCTTTTGGAGAATCTAGAAGTTTCAATAAAGGAAAGAGTTTGATTATTTGCATACGTTCAAAATAGTGGCTTGTGAATTCATTACGAAGCTTATTTGCATGTTTATATTGTAGAATCATATGCGTGGTAGGATAATTCATTGTGCTCGTCAAACATACATATATATATGCATGTTATGCTTCAATGTCATATCCACAAATTTAATGGGAAAGATGATGGCTTTAGAGAGGAATCTTAATCTTCATGGGATAAACTTTATTGTTATGGGTAAAGGCATCATGAGTTGTTGTTGATGATCGCAAATGAAGGGTAATGCAAAACTCAAGTTAGAGCTTATAATTCCTTTCTAAATGTATCTATACCTCTATGCCTCTCAAAGATTTAAATGAAGCATGATTTATATTTCTACGCCTCTTAAGGATTTATGTAACTAATGTCAAAATCTCTCATTGACGTTAATCATAGAGCGTTATCATTGTTGATTATGAGTTTGGGCTAATTTGAGAAAGCATGCTTTTCATTTTGCCTCTCTTCTTCTCAACAACAAGAAATGGGTTTTAAACCTTTGGCAAGTAAAATATGAAAGGAATGGCTTAGGATTGTCATCTTTATGCACTATGTGTTACGGTACTAAGTTCTTGTTTGGTACAAAGGTTTATAGTTGTATTGCATAACTTCATATGCTTAATATTTCAACGGTGAGTATTGTATATGTGTCAATATTTTGATTAAAGCATATTTATTGAAAGAGTCCCAACCAATGGTGTGTGTTGGCATGAAAGTAAGTTTGCAATTTTGGACCAAAGGCTTCTTCTTTTTTGAGTTCTTTTTGCGCATATAGCGTGGATGATGGAATTCGTTGGAAAGCTGTATGAATTTCATTATGGTTAGAAAGTTTTACGAAATGTTTTATGTTGAAAGGCTTTATGATTCGTCAAAAATTTTATGGCTTGTTTTATGTTGAAGGGTTTTATGAGTTGTATTCGTTAGAAAAGCTTTGCAAATTATTTTGCGTTGAGAAGTTCTATGATATGCTTTTATGAAAGTTTATTGACGGAAGGCTTTATAAAACCTTCTTGTTGGAAAATTTCCTTTGATTTAGCCCACGCCAACGAAATTTATTATTTGTTTTGCGTCAGAAGAAGCTATGGTGGAATTCATACGAGAAATATTTTATGTGCTGCTTCGTTTGAGAGGTTCTACGAGTTATTTTTGGGGATTGGGAATTTTATGAATGGCTTCGCATTTGGAAGGCTTAGTGTTGGAAGGCTCTTTTATGTCTTCTTAGAATGAAATGAATTTTCATGGGTGAGTTTTCTTTCTTTTATTTGCATTTGATTCTGGAGATGAATTAAAAAAATATGGGATGAAAACATGTTTGGGGTTGGAGTAGAAGAACTTGTTCGGGTTTTGGTTTCAGGACTTGTTTCTTCTTCGCCACTCTGAGTTTTATATGGGAAATGGTGTGGGCAATTGTGTCAGATGCTTTGAGTGCTTTCTTGTAACATGGGAAGAATAAATAGCATCGAAATTTCCTTCTTCTTATTCATATTTGGCTTAAATGTTGAATTGGAATGAAGGGTGTGTCAAAGGCATGTTTAGGCTTTGAAAAGAAATGCCTAACAATGAGATGCTTATATACTTTTTCTCTAAATTTGTTTTCCTTTCTTTTGCACTTGTCGGAGCTTTATGTAAAAATAAATAAATAAATAAAAATCATTTTTGTAACTATGTGGGAGAGTTTCTAAGATTTGAAAAGTCCTGAAGAGCAAACAACCAAGCCGATGTCCAAACCCAAAGAAAGGTACGTTATTATTTTAATTGCACTTTATTCTAATCAGTTGAATATTAGAATAGTACCCTGCTCTCATTCCATAGCATGCTTTCTTTTCTGTGTTCTTTATGAAGAACTGTTGGAGAGTAAAGAAGAAAGAAGCAACTGGAGCACAGATCGAGCTTGGGCAATCAGATTCGAGCATAAGTCATCCCCATTCATTCTGGTAGGGGTACTACGACCGAAACCACCGGGTCGTAGCCACTGGTGTAGTGAGTTTTTCTTAAGGCATAGATGGTCTTTAGGGAACCCTTCTGTATGCCCATTCCCCCACCTTTTAGGAACTTATAGAAACTTCAATTATTAGATTTTTTTCTTGTCTTACTTTATTATAGACCCTTAAACCTAGTTATACATATGCGAATGTCCAAAGGGTTAGAAATAAATTCCTTTTCGTCCCATAACTTTAGTGACACATAAGGATAAAAACTAAGATTGAGTCTTAAAAAATCTAGACTTAGGATGCATGCTCCCTTAGGATAGAAACACTGAACATAGAAAATATAGTGACATTCTACCATAGGATTAGTGCATTAGTATCTAAGTTTAATTAATCATGAGTAATAACCAACCTATAATCAAAATCTTCAATGAAATCAATAATAATCCAAATCAAAGTGCATAAGACACTCCTAACCTTTAATCAAACCATAATCAACACACATAACCACTAAAAAAAAGCAAAATTTGAACATAAACCTGAACTAAATCAAATTAAACTATTGACCACCCTCCTAACAAACCCAAACTTTGAAAATTTATAACTCATTCTAAAAAATTCCAAATTGGGTAAACTAAAAGGCATTCAACTCTAATTAAAATCAAGTATTTATTAAAAATATTAATATTCCTTAAATTAGGTTGGATTAAAAAGTCAACTCCTGGTCAACTGTAGTCCAATAACTAGGGCCCAAAACTTCTAAAAATCATAACTTTGCATAGAAAACTTCAAATCCAGCAAACTCAAAGTCTAATTACTCCTTGTAATGTCTAATATTTTATAAAAATGTTAGAACCCCAAAATATAACCTATTTCTAAAAGTCACCTTTTGGCCCCCTTTAACTTAGAGGATAGGATGACCTTGGACCTTCTAAAATCTGCTAACCTAACTTAAACTTCCAGAGAACACTACCCTAAGCATTAAGACTGACCACCAACTAAATTAATTAAAATGGACCCAAATACATCAATATTTAAACCTTAATCAAAATTCCCTTCTCGGCCTCCAACAAACTGGATCACAAACTACTTGAACTAACTACCCGGTATAAGACATATCTGATGCCACACATCTACTACACACACATAGAATTATTTGCTAGTACACTACTTCTAGTTTAGGCTAGGCCTATATTTTTTTTAGCTTTCTATGATGTGACGCTCTTGCATATGGCACGTTTACTAGTTATTTCTATTGTGAATATTGCTGTGATGTTTCTTTTATTACTGTACTTTTTTTATGATGTGATGTGCGATAGATTACCCATAGGTTAGCGACAACCTTGATTCTAATGATGTTTTTTATAGGTGGCCATACTCATGCAGTGCTAAAATAAAGGGGGCTAAAATAAATAATAATCATGTATATAAATGCTTGCTATAGGTGCTTCAGATGCTTAGCCCCCAAAAATAAATAAGAGCATGACCAAGTGTGACTGGCATGAGTATTTTATTTCTATATATAACTGGGGATGTTTTGTATTAAGTGCTTAAGATAATGATGCAGGAGAGTCTAAATTTTCTTTCTTAAATGATGTAATTTATATTGGATGTATCGAGTTATGAAAGTCTTCAAAATAAGGCATTTCAAATACCAGGGAACCGAAGGAGAAAAGAAAAGCCCCCTCATAGGGATTTCTTTTTCATTTGGATACTCTCGTAAAGGATGAATCATAAGAAGACTTAAGGAAGATAATTCGAAGAACGACTCAAAGATGAAGATGAAGATGAAATGCCTTATTTTTATGACTTGCTCATTCACTAGGATTAGAATCCAGATATTGTCGGTGTGGCCAAGCGACCATTACTTTTCTGCAGACCCTAGGTTGTATTTATATGGCACTTGCCATGGACTTTTTGGACCTTCTTTTCTTACTATGGTTGATATATTTATATTGATGTGTTTACTCTACTTGCGCCATAGAAATTGTCTGCTTTTCATAGGTTTCTTTTTTGCATGTGCATGTGCTTGAATTTCATTAGGCTCTTTAGGAATAAATTTTTTTTACTCATAACTAAGATTTAAATTTTAAGACTTAAATAGCATAGAAAGATAATGATTTAGGGAATGAGCCGGAGGTAATCCGGGGTCGCATGCATATTAATGCATTTTCTCCTCCCTTATTTAAGACACTTCCCCGGTTGCGGGTAGAGTTCAGATAATCCGACCTATGAGGATGAGGTGCTGAACCTGGGAAAACATAGTCTTCTAAAAAACTATTTTTAGGCTTTTTTAAAAATTTCATGCATACCTGATTTGGAGATTTCAACTATCATACATTGCATTTGAAACCAAGTAAAATCAAAATTAAATTGTATTAGTCTTAAAAGCATAGTCCCATTCATAAGTCCAAGGCCACTTAGGAACCCCTCTAGATGTCAGCCTTAACTTCTACAAACTCAGCCACCCACCCATCTTTCTTAATGACTAGATAACATGGAGTTTATACGACTAGGTGGTTACCAGGCTTTCCTTTTTAGGCAGGAAATAAGTCCAGAATGCATTAGCTAGAATATGGGTGTTAGTATTATGTGTTGAATGCTAAACCCACTTTAGATTTAGGGTTTAAGGCTACTACTATCAGTGTCCCTTAGTGTGCCTCATCAGTGGGTAGGTCCTCTATCCTTCAGAGGCTATAAATCCTACCTATCTGTGTCACATAGATGATGCCACCTCCATCCTTCTCTCTTGTATGCTCTGAGTGTAGTATTTTCTTTTTCTCTAGTTTCTTCTCATTACCTTAGAACTTCCGGATGATGATGTGAGCCGTGTATATTGACTAAGCTAAGTAGAACCTTTATTTCCCTTTGAGTAGGAATTTCCTAGTCTCCTCCCTATATGCCATTCTCATTTGAGAGATAATGTATGATCCTTAATCGAGAGTCTTTTTAGGTCTCGACTTGAGATGTAATTAACCACAGGGGCTTGTACCCGTGGGAAACCAAATTCCACCATCAAATAAACCCCACTCGAGCTAATGTATTAGGTGGGGGAAACCCCATAACTCTGGCCAGGTCATGTATATTATTACCCATTGAGGTGTATAGCGAGAGCCATTATTATCAATAGTTAATCATATGTATGATCTAATATGCCTCTCATTAACCTGCTTGCAAAGAGTGCAATGGTTTATGACTGTTTCATCCCTTGGGATGGTGCGATCGTACCCTTTGTAACTCTGTTCCCCTATACAGTAGTGTTCCTTTTGGAGGTCCACAACCTATAAAATTATCAGATGTCAGATTTGGGAACCCAAATAGGTTTGTGTCCCATTTTATGGAAAGAAGAATGAGATGCAAACATGCTATGCTGTGAATTTTATAATTTTGGTCTCCACACCAAATGTGTTCTACGGTGATTGGTGCAAGTGTGGGAGATGTGTCCTAGCATGCCACAAGAAAAACATCCAACACCAGGAAAATAGTTTACTAATTTATTTGGGTTTTTGTACCTCTTCCTAGGTTTGAATGGTGCATGTTTTATTGATGGTTTATAAAACTCTTCATGGAAAGGTTGTGTTTTATTTTGTTCTAATGCAATGATTTTTCCCTTAGAAACTCATTAGCCTTTTCATAGCTTGACAATTCCAGTTTTAATTTATGCTCACTATTGTCTAAATTGCATGCAATAATTTCTAATTCTTTGAAAGCTTTTTCTAATTCAATATGATATTTTTCTAAGGAATCATGCTTAGTGGTTAAATTAACATGCTTTTTGTTCAATTCATCAAATTCATCAAGTAGGGCCATATGATTGCTATCCAAAATGGAATGGTCTTTCCTTAGAATTTCATGCTCTTTGAACATACTTAAAAACTCAAGTTTGAGGCTAGCATGTGCTCTCTTGAGCTTCTTACATGAAGAATAAATTCTTTCAGAAACTTTAAATAATTGATCATATGTAAGCTCACATATCTCTTCTTGATCAAAGTGATCAAGATGATCATCAGCCATTAAACACAGGCTTGTTACCTCCTCTTCTGCTTCAGTTTCAGAGGAGTCTGATGTTGAGTCTGCCTAGAAAGTCTTTTGAATCTTTTTCTTACCCTTCTTAAACTTAGGTTTTTCTTCACCCTCTCCTTGCTTGGGTGAGTTTTCAGAGTTGGGAAATCAGACTTTAGATACCCTAGCTTCCTGAATTCAAAATAAATAATATTAGATGAAGCTTTAAATTCTTATTATGTTTATCTTTATTCTATTTTTGATGAAGCTTTTATTTTTTCCTTAAGAAACTTTTGAATTGTCAAGTTATTAAAGTAATATCATCATCTTCAGAGCCAAAAACATCAGTGTCAGAATCATTAGCCTTCACGGCTATAGTTTTCTCCTTCTTCTTTTCACCTATATGAAGCTGCCTTTGATTCACTCCTTACTCATAAGCAATTAAGTATCCAAATAAGTTATCAATTGAATAACATTCAGATCCTTAGATCCAATAATGGTAGTAATTGTTGCATCAAAAGAAGAAGGTAAGCATCTCAAGATCTTGTTTACTTTTTCATAATTTATGAGTTCTCTTCGTAAGGCATGTAAGGATGTAACAATATGTGTGAACCTAGTGCACATTTCAAAAATTGATTTACTAGGTTTCATGCGAAAGAGTTCGTATTCATGAAACAAAATATTCAACCTAGATTATTTAACTTCAGTTGTTCCTTCATATGTTATGCATAATTTATCCCAAATTTCTTTTCTCATAGAACGAGTAGCGACGCATATGTAATCTTCAGATTTTAAGGCATAGAAAAAATAGTTCAAACACTTAGCACTCAGTTGTGCTAAATCTTTATCATTAGTTATCCATTTAGTAAAAGAGATTTTAAGTTTTATGCCATTAACAAGATGAAAAGGTGCAGAATATCCATCCTTAACTAACATCCACATGCGATAATCAATTGATTGTAAAAAGGTGGACATGTGAGTTTTCCAAAAATTAAAAGGAATATTATCAAATATAGGTGGTCGAGTAATTGAATAACCTTCCACAGTGTTGGGATTACCAAAGTTAGCCATTGATCGAAATTCAAAAGTTTTCTAAAACTTAACTTTATGAATCCCTCTCTGATACCACTTAAAAGTTTGTGAGGGTGGTTAAACCTTATAGAACTAGCTCGAGGCTAACCAAAGGGGCGAGGGGGGGGGGGGGGGGGGCGATTGAATTGGTGTTTTAAAAATTTTTAAATAAAAATGAAAAAACCTTTTATCTTTATAAGTATTTTAAAAACTAAATAATCTTAAGTGGAAGCAGATATCAAAATTAAAGATTTCAACCATAGAACAAATCACATAAAAGTATGGAAATAAAATGCAGAAAAAGTAATAAGAAAGTGCACACAAAATTTTATGGTGGTTTAGTCAAATCCGACCTACGTCCACTCCCCAAAACCACTCATTCTAGGTATTACACTAATCAGTTAGTGTCTCTCCTTTTGCTCCAACAGTACGGCGGAGAAGCCCATACAAAATATTTTAAACGACCCGGTGAGGTAGAGAACCTTGAATCTTTTTTCACCCTCCTGGTAAAGGTAAGGAACCTCGAATCCTTTTACTCCCACCTAGAGTTGGCAGAGAACCATAGGAATCCTTTTAGTCCCTCTTGGAGTAGGTAGAGAACCTGACAATCCTTTTACTCCCTCCTGGAGTAGCAGAGAATTGTGATATGATGCTGAAGATCATCTCCCCAGAGCCACCAAGGAACCAAGGATGAAGAAGAAAGAAGACAATTGAATCCTTACTTGGAGCAACCTTTATGAATCCTCTCATAAACTTCCCCTCACAAGATCCTCTCTCTCCCTCTCCCAAACTCTCCTTCTCCTTCTCTAAGCTCTCTCAGGTTGGAACAATAGAAAAAGACTTACATAGCAGCAATTAAGAGAACTTGAATAGGAGGCTTCAAAAATAGCCGTAATTTCAATTTGGTAGTAAAGATCATCTATAATGGTTCAAATATTATCATGTATGATTAGGATAAAATAGCCCTTTCAACTAGTATGATCAGTATTAGCCTGTACGATCAGTTCAAGTATTTGAACGAATCATCCCGTATGATATTTCTCCCATCATGGACGATTAGTTCACAAGTTATCTATTGATCATCTAATATGATGAATGGCGATTAATTATCGTCCCATGCAACACACGGTTCATCTAGTATGATGTAGAGGTATCGTCTTGGATGATTAGTTGAAAAGTTAAAGTTTTCATCCTGTACGCTAAGCGGCGATTAATTATCGTACCATGTAATGCTCCGATCATCCAAAATGATGGTCTTCGATCATCCTTTATGATTTGATTGATCAATTTAACTTTAATTAATCCCTTAATCAAAGGATTATTTTAGGCATGATTATCATGAATCATCCAGGATGATATATATCATCCTGTATGATTAAAACAAATTTTGAATTATGAAATCTTGCCTAAATTATAATTGGCGGCTATTTGTTTCAATATGTACTGATCATCCTGTATAATATAAATCATCTAGCATGATTAGGTAAGCAAACTTAATACTCAGGGATGCCCTAATTAGGGTTTCTATTTTTAACTAATCATCCATGATAATTTAGAATTGTCCTATATGATATGATCAAAAATCAGAAAACTCTCTAACTCACAAAATTTCTCCTCCTGAGTATGTGTGTGCATGATTACTTAGCTTTAGGATCCATCATGGTATATTTAACTCAAGAAAAGGTAAAAGATATATTTGAATAGAAATTATAGACTGACTCAATCTTTGTATACCTGATCTTGAACTAATTAATGTTCCAAGTGAACCTATAGACCTGACAGGTTAGTAAGCAAGGCAAACAAATATATATATCTAATAATAGCAGAAGTAAGGAAATAGTAATGTTTGTTATCTTCAAAATCACTATACTTGGGCCCATATTTGCAACAAAGAGAGCTGGAGAGGAGGAGAGAATTATAAAAGCTCTAGAAAATTATGAGTCTCAAACCAATATGGGATACACTAAAATCAATCAAAAGTATCAAACTGCACCTCATCACACCTTATTTATAGAGTTTTGAGAGCTACAAAAATGATTACACAAAAAGAGAAAAAAAATAACACTATACAGAACACCCATACAATGCTATATAGACTACCCTAGACCTTTGCCATCCTCTAATTGGTTGAAAGAGAGTGAGATTGAAAGAGCTCTCACAAGTAGTCTTTGGGTGAGCTCAGTAGTGTTTGGATAGGAAAATAGGTTAGGGCGAGTCTGTAGATGAGTGTTGAGATGAGGGGCCTTATGAACAACATGTTTGCTAATGTTAACGATGACTCGCATGAGAGATCTAAAATCACTTGAGAAGAGAGAGAGAGGCGAGTGAGATGTTATCGCAAGAAGGGAGAGGCCCGAGTTTAATGGTCATCATGATATGAGCTGAGGATCCTATGAATAAGCGATTTCTTATAGTTGAGCTTGGCAAGTGACTGAGATGGTGGTCCAAGTATGCGGTGAGAGCCGAGTTGGTAGTTAGATGGGAAATTTTTTATCATCCTTATAAAAGGGCAAGCTCCTTAGTGGGCCAAGGTTAGTAGCACATAGTAATCATGATGGGAAAGTTCTCATATGAGTTATAAATGAGCAACTCCCCTAGGATCATTAAGTGAGTCTCATTTTGGGCCCCAATTAAGGGACGAGTTCCTCTATCATGACCTGCCAGATGCCTGCTAAATACGTGTGAAGGCGTATGTGAGTATACATTTTATTTCCTAATTTACTCAATCATTTGATAGGCCAATGATGAAAAAGATGAGTGAATGATATTAAATGTGACTATAAAAAAAGTAGAAAAATAATTATAGAGTTATTGTAATTTTTTAATATAACCTCGATGACTACATTGACCTCACATCGATGATGGTGATGTAATGTCACCTTCCACTTGCCTCTTTATAAATAGGAGGCTTGTGTCAAGAGGATCTTACTCTTTTGCTTAGTGATCTGAAAACATGAATGTCTTAAGAAAATAAGCCCTACCAACTTTGCTCACTCCCGTATGAGAGAGCTTTGAAGAAGGTCACATTTTCACTAAGAGTGAGCTGAGAGAACTATGAAGAAGGGGCCTAAGGAAATTAAGGCCTCACAGAGTAGGGAAGTAGATAAATGTAGCACCCAAGAAATGTTAGAGACCCACAAACACATCTCCTTAGCTACAAAGAAGAATAAGGTTGAGCTAGAGTGGCGATCAAGGTTATTTTAGTTTCGATCGATAATGTTTAACTCACCACAGCTAGTGTTGTTGATCCTTCTATGAATATCATTCTAATTTATTATGAGAAGCATAAGCTACTTAATATAGGGCTAAGAAGGATCTTAGAGTGGGTGCGCCCAACAATAGAGTGTGAGAAGTAGGTGGCCTCTATTGCGACTTAAACTCACGAGTTTATGTTTTTGATGATAACAAATATTATGGCTCACATCTTTATGTCTCATAGTACTTTCATTCTATACTTATTTGTGTGTATACTAACATTTCAGGAACACCATACACCATCCAACGAAGAATCAAAGCTCAAGATTGGGTAGATCAGGTTATGCTGTAAAGAGTCTATAATTTTCATTGATGTAATTTTTGATTTCTTGAGTTGAGTCTTGTAAAGGTGTTTACTAGCTTGGTTATCATGCACACACACACTCAGGGAGTGAGATTAAGCCAAAACTAGAAGTTCAATTTCTGAACTAATCATCCTGGATGATTTATATTGTCTTGGATGATCCAATATGATCTCAGAACCCTAGCCACCATAATAATTTAGGCAAGATTTCAAGTTTTAATTTTTGGTCTAATCGTCCAGGACGATCCATATTATACTGGACGATCTATGATAATGTTGCCTAAATTAATCCTATGATTATTCAATCAAATATGCATAATTTGATATTCTGATTGTCATGGATGATCTGTAAATCATACTGGATGATTTGTTCAAAATTTGTACTGATCGTTTGGACTATCCTGAGATTATCCAGGACTACCAGGTCAAATTCTGCACATCATCCTGGACGATCCTGTGATCGTCCTGGATGATATTTGGCAGTAGAATTGAGTTTTTAGGGTTTTATAAAGCCCTCTTTTTAAGCACATCATCCTGGACGATCCTGCGATCGTCCTGGATGATCTTTGCCATCAAAATTGATTTGGAAGGATTTTTAAAGTCCTTTATTTAAGGCTTGTCAAAGATTTTGAAAGAGTCTTTGGCAGCCATTGAGGCTTTATTTCTTCTAAAGAAAACTTGAGAAGAGAGCTTGAAAGGGAGAGAGGAAAGGATGGAGTTTGAGAGGGAGAAGAGCCTTGGAAGGGGGATTTTATAGGGAGTGTGAGGGGGTTCACATGGTTTCTTCGACAAGCTTGCACCTAAGTACTATCAAATTCAAGGGTCATCTCAAGGGAAGTTTTCGGAAGAAGAAGATCTCTTTGGTGTCGAAGGACCCGGCTTCTCCGCCGCATCGGGGAAGGTGGAAATGATTTTATAAGGGTTTCTCCACCTAGCTGTGGGGGCTAAAAGAGAGTCACTAAAGGTTTAGTGCAATACTCGGAGGGTGCCTCCGGGGAGTGGACGTAGGTCAGGTTAGACCGAACCACTGTAAATCTAGTGTGTTCTTTCTGATTATTTTCTATATTTTATTTTACTGTGATTAACTGCTTGGGAGAAATCTGTGATTGATCTTTTTATTATTGATTTAATTCATTTCCACTACAAGATATAAAAAGATTTTTCTTTTTGTTTAAAGAAGTTTTTAAATATCCAATTCACCCCCCTCTTGGTTAGCCTTGGACTAATTCGTTAGGGTTTAACACCCCTCATGAACTTTCAAGTGGTATCAGAGCAGGATTCATAAAATTAAGTTTTCAAAAACTTTTGAATTTCAATCAATGGCTAATTTTTGTAATCATAATACTACAGAAGGATATTCAATCACCCAGCCACCATTATTTGAAAACATTACTTTTAATTTTTAGAAAATCCGTATGTTTACTTTCTTGAAATCAATAGATTTTCGCATATGGCACATGATTCAAACTAGTTATTCTGTACCATCATGTATTATAGATGGAATCAAAATTGATATTCCTTTTTTTGAATGGAGTAGAATAGATCAGATCAATGCTCAATTGAATGTTAAATATTTGAACTATTTTTTCTATGCTTTAAATTCTGATGATTGCATGATAATATCTACATGTACTACTGGCAAAGAAATTTGGATAAACTATGCATTACATATGAAGGAACTAGTGAAGTTAAGCAATCTAAGTTGAATATTCTAATGCATGATTATGAACCTTTTAGCATGAAACCTTATGAGATAATTTTAGACATGCATACTGGGTTTATGCAAATTGTAACATCATTACATGCTTTAGGTAAAGAATTTTCAAACTTTGAAAAGGTCAATAAAATTCTACGTTGCCTGCTTGATAAGTTTGATGCAAAAGTTATTGCTATTTATGAATCAAAAAAGTTAAGCGAATATTCTTTTGATAATCTGATTGGCTCACTCATTGCCTGCGAGCAAGATTTGGGTCAAAAGCTTTTTGATGCAGGTGAAACTATAGTACTGAAAGCTGAAGATATGGATGAAAGCGACTCAGAGGATGATGAAAGTAAGGAGTTAGCATTAATAACAAACAAATTGAAAAATCTACTAAAGCACAAGCATCAAAATCAACAAAAGTGGAACAAAGGTAAAAAAGGTAAGAGTGTTAAGATTTCTTCTGATGTTATTTGCTTTGGATGTAGGAAACCTGGACATATGAAAAATTAGTGCCCAAACTTAAAAACCCTTCCTGAAAAGGAAAAGGGTAAAGCCAATAAATTGTAATAAGAGCAAATAATGCAAAGCAAAAAATCTCCTGGGTAGACCTAGTTCTGAATCATCAGACCAGGAGCGAGATGATGTGGATTAAAGTTTTGCTTCTGTGTTTGTGTTGTTTTTTGTTTATTTGAATTTGATCCATAGCTAACTTTGGTAATAAAAACACCACGGAAGGGTATTCCATTACTCGACCACCCTTGTTTGACAATATACCTTTTAATTTCTAAAAAACTTGCATGTCCACCTTTTTACAATCAATTGATTATCGTATGTGGATGCTTGTTAAAGATGGTTATGATGCACCATTTAGACTTACTAATGATGTTAAAACTGAACTTTATTTTACCGAATGGACACTCGATGAGGGGGATTTAGCACAACTGAATGCAAAATATTTAAATTATTTCTTCTGTGCACTAAAATCTGAAGATTACATGCGTGTGTCAATCTGTACTACTGGTAAAGAAATCTGGGGTAAATTGTGTATCACTTATGAGGGCACAACTGAAGTTAAACAGTCTAGGTTAAATATCTTGCTTAACAACTACGAAATCTTTTGCATGAAACTTAGTGAGTCAATATCTGAAATATACACTAGGTTCACACAAATTATCACCTCTCTGCATTCCTTAAGAAGAGAACTCACCAACTATGAAAAAGTTAACAAAATTTTGAGATGTTTGCCTTCTTCCTATGATGGCAAGATTACTGTAATTACTAAATCTAAGGATTTGAATACTTATTCTTTTGATAACTTACTTGGATCACTCATTGCTTACGAGTAAGGAGCGAACCAAAGACAACTTGATGCAGGTGAGAAGAAGAAGGAAAAAACTATGGCGTTGAAGGTGAATGATATATATACTGATACTTCCAGGTCTAAAAGCATTGATGTTGCCTTAATCACTAGGACATTCAAAAGCTTTCTAAGGAAGAAATATAAGAACTATCAGAAATGGAACAAAGGTGAGTCTAACAAAAATTCTAAAGCTTCTTTTGATACAGTTTGCTTTGAATGTAGGAAGCCAAGATGTATAAAAGCTAATTGTCCTACAATTAAGGCTCACCCAAGCAAGGAGAAGGGTGAGGAGAAATATAAGTTTAGGAAGGACAAGAAATGGATCCAAAAGGCTTTCTTGGAGGATTTTGCATCTGACTCCTCTAAGACTGAAGCTGAAGAGTAGACTATAAACTTGTGTCTGATGGCAGATGAACATCGTGGTCAGTCTGACTAAGAAGAGGTATGTGAACTAACCTATGATCAATTACTTGATGTTTATGAGAAAATTCATTCATCATATAGGAAGCCTAAGAAAACACATACTATTCTTAAATTGGAATTCTTAAACTTACAAAAAGAATATGAAGTTTTGCTTAAGGATCATTCTACACTTGATAGCAATCACATATCATTACTTGATGAATTTGATGAGTTAAATAAAAAGCATTTTGAATTGATTATTGAGCATGATTCATTGAAAACATCGCATGCTGATTTAGAAAAAGCGTTTGAAGAACTAGACTCCATGGCATATGATTTAGATAATAGTGAGCCTGCATTAAAACTAAAAATTATAAGTTAAAAAAGAAAATGAATTTTTAGGTGTAAAAATTAGTGCATTTGAGAATAACAAAACACCCCCTACATTTGTACAATTTTATAAACCTTCATCACTTGAAGAATTTTTTTCAAAATCATCAAAGCATGCATCATCCAAACCTAGGAAGAGGCACTATCAGCCACGTAGATTAGTTAATCCTTTTCCTAGAGTTAGATATTCCTCTTGTGGCATGTTAGGACATATCTCCCCCACTTGTACTGTTCACCGTAGTACACATTAGGTGTGGAGCCCAAATTGCATGATTCATAGCTTAACACACATACATTACACTCTTCTTTCCATAAGAAGGAACCCAAATGTGTTTGGGTTTCTAAATATGACATTTGATGATTTTGTAGGGATGCTCTCACACAAGACCTCATGAGAGAATATGGTACCTGGATAGTTAAAGCTCAAGGAATATGATTAGAGATACAAATCAATTCATTTTGCTGGAGGCTAGGGATGGAGGCAAGGTCACTCTTGGAGACAACACCACTAGGAATGTGGTGGGCGCAGATATAATCAGAAACTCAAAGAACCTTTTAATTAAAAATATTTTGCTTGTAGATGGACTAAAACATAACTTGCTCAGCATCAGTCAACTCTGTGACAAAGGGTTTAGTATAAAGTTTTTAGCAAACACTTATATTATCAGCTTAAATAATAATATTATTTTGCACGGAAAGAGAATCAATAATGTTTATATGCTTGATTTAAATAACATTGAGTGTGATGCAATGCTTGAAATTATTGATGATGAGTGTTGGTTGTGGCACATGAGGTTATGTTATGCCAGCATGAAAACCCTTAGAAGAGCAACCCAAAGGACCTAGTTAGAGGTATCCCCAGGCTTAAGTTCACTAAGGACCACCTGTGTGATGCCTGTCAACTAGGGAAGAAAGTCCAATCCTCTTTCCACTCCATTAAGGTCATCAGCACCTCTAAACCTTTAGAAGTCCTTCACATGGATCTCTTTGGACCCATTAGCACTACCAGCTTAGGAGGAAAAGTCTATGGGTTTGTAATTTTCGATGACTACTCGAGATTCACTTGGATTAGATTTCTGTCACACAAAGCTGAGTCATTTGATGAATTTAAATCTTTCTCCACTTGGATTCAGAAGATGTTAGGTTGTGAGATCTTGACCATTTATAGTGATCATAGTAGAGAGTTTAAAAATGTGAAATTTAGAACTTTTTGTGAGGAGCAAGGGATTAGCCATAACTTTCAGCTCCTAGGGCCCCTCAGCAGAACATGGTAGCTGAACGGAAGAACAAGACCTTAGTGGAAGCTACTAGAGCCATGCTTATTGAGTATTCACTTCCAAAATACTTTTGGACAGAAGCTGTAAACACAGCCTGTTATGTGTTAAATAGGGTGAATGTTAGATCCAAACTGAATAAGACACCCTATGAGATCATTAAGGGTAGAACTCCAAACTTGTCCCACCTCCATGTCTTTGGCTGTAAGGTCTTCATTCTTAATAATGGGAAATCATCCTAAGGAAAATTTAACCCAAATTAGATGAAGAAGTGTTCTTAGGATATTTAAGTGTGGGGAAATTCTATAGAGTGTTTAACAAGAGGATATTGGTGGTGGAGGATACTACTCACATAGTGTTTGATGAATATGATCCTAAGAAATCTAGAGCTGCTGAAGAAGATGAATTAGGAGAGATTACCCAAGAAGTAGAATCTATAAATTTGGAGAAAAGGGTAGAGCCTCAAAACACTAATGTAGTAGGAGAGATTACCCAAGGAGTAGAAAATGCAAATCTTGAGGAAAGGGTAGAACCTCAAAACACTTTGCCTAGAGATTGGAGATATTCATTGTGTCATCCTAAGGAACAAATCTTAAGATATCCTTTTGAAGGTATTAGAACTAGGCATGGACTTAGGAAGGAAGTAAACCATTCTGCCTTTATCTCAATGGCTGAACCCACCAATATCAATCAAGCCCTTTCTGATGAATTTTAGATCTTTGCTATATAAGAAGAACTTAACCAATTTATAAGGAATGGTGTTTGGGAGTTAGTAGAAAGACCTAAGAATGAAAGTGTAGTGAGAACCAAATGAGTCTTTAAGAAGAAAATGAATGATTTTGGTGTGGAGGTTAGGAATAAGATAAGATTGGTGGTTAAGGGGTATATTTAAATAGAAGGGATTGATTTTGAGGAGACTTTTACCCCTGTAGCTTAATTGGAAGCTATTAGAGTGCTATTAGCCTTTGCCTGTGATAAGGGATTTAAGTTTTTTCAAATGGATGTCAAGAGTGCCTTTTTAAATGGGGTAATAAAAGAAGATGTCTTTATAGAGCAACCCCCAGGTTTTGAGAGTTCCCAATATCCAAATCATGTTTATAAATTAAAAAAGGCCTTATATGGATTAAAATAGCCACCCAGAGCTTAGTATGAGAGGCTTATCACATTCCTACTTGAAAGGAAGTTTGTTAAGGAGAGCGTATACACCACCCTTTATCTAAGAAAAGTAGGAGATGATTTACTCATTATTCAGATCTATATTGATGATGTACATTTTGGATCTTCTGATTAAAAGTTATGTGATGATTTTTCTAAAATAATGAGTAAGGAGTTTTAGATGAGTATGATGGGAGAATTGTCCTACTTTTTGGGATTTAACATAAGGCATATAGATGATGGAACCTTTCTTAATCAATTAAAATACACTAAGGACATCTTAAAGAAATATGAAATGGATAAAGCCAAGCTAATTAACACTCCCATGAGTTCCAGTGTTCAGTTAGATAAGGATTCAAATGAAAAATCTATTGATCAGAAGAAGTATAAAGGAATAATTGGATCACTTCTTTACTTGACTACTAGCAGACCTGATATCATGTTTAATGTTTATCTCTGTGCTAATTTCAAGCTGACCCTAAAGAATATCACCTGACTGCGGTTAAGAGAATCCTTAGATATCTCTTAGGGACCCCAAACTTAGGAATCTGGTATCCTAGGTACATCACTTCTTTTGAAATTATCAGATATTCTGAGTTTGATTTTGCAGGGTGTAGGGTGGATAGAAAGAGCACTTCTGGAACTTGCCAATTCATAGGACAGTCCTTAGTTTCCTGGTCGAGTAGAAAATAAAATTCTGTTACACTTTCCACTACTGAAGTTGAGTATATTACCTTAGGCAATTATGTGTCCAAGGTTCTTTGGTTGAAGTAATAAATCTTGGATTTAGGACTACCTGTTGGCACAATTTCAGTTCTATGTGATAACACTAGTGTCATCTGCATCTCTAAGAATCCTATCCAACAGTCAAGAACCAAACATATTGACATAAGGCATCATTTCATTAGAGACCATATTACCAAAGGGGACATTGAGCTACATCGTGTAGCAACTGAAAACTAACTGGCCGACATCTTTACTAAACCACTGGGCTTTAACACATTCAACATTTTAAGGACCAGATTGGGTGCGATTAACAAAAATGTATGAATTTGATGATTACTGATTTATGAAGTTTATATTTTTCAGTTTTCCTTTATTTTTATTTGTTTTGATTATTTATTTACTTTTTGGTTTTTAATCTCTTATGTTTTTCTTTTGTTGTTGTTGTTTACCCGATTTGGTTATTTCTTTTTATGCGCTTTCCTGTTGTTGTTGATTTATTGTTTATTTTCTTCAGAATCTGATCACTACTCACTACTGCTGACAAACTTATTTTCTAAATGAGAGTTCTTACCTTGTTTTTGTTTAGATTCTTGTAAGCAGTGATTGACCTTTCTAAAATAGTTAAAGGAAAGAAACATCGATGATTATTTATCTTCCTATAACTCCTTTAATGGTGTATTATTCCTTTTGTAAAAAAATCTTTTTCAAAATTTAAAAGTTGGACTTTGAAATAGCAATCTATTTTATCTTCCTATAATAATCTATCTCATATGAGTAGTGCTCCAAATCATTGAATCACTTTAATGTTTTCTTAATCTAGTGATTGTATTTATCATATGAGAAGGGTTCTATTTTGTGGTTTACTTTTCCTTATCTAATAGACTGAGTTTTTTTTCTTCTCTTATATCTAGAAGATAATCTCACAACAGAGAATCTTTTAGAAGTTTTGAAAGAAAGGAAGCTTGCAAAAGATGCGCGAAGTGCCCCAATCAACTGAAAATAAAAGTGGCACAAAATGAGCCCAACTGAAAAGATGTGCAATGTTTACCAATAAAATTGAAAAGATACACAAAGTATATCAAAATCAAAAGATGTGCAAAGTGTGTCAAATAATTGAAGAAAGGCACAAAATGAGCCCACAAAGAAATAATCTTTCTCCTCTTTCAAATCATTAAAAAATCTTGGAAGAATTCATGTATCCTTAATATATTCAAACACTTGAGATTGAAAATTATGATAACTGGTTCTTTAATTTGCAATACTATTTTATCAGATATTTTTTCGGAATGAAGTTTGAAAGGATCACTTTTCTTATCTAATTTCTTTTCTTCTGAATTAAATTTTTGTTTGAAAGGAATTTGAACCTGTAAGGTGTCCAGGTAGGAGTTAATAAAATTAATTTTCCAACTTTTCTTGATTTTAACATTGTCAATTTTCTTCTTATCGGCTTTTGAATTAAAAATTAAGAAAAAATTCTGATTTACTAGAGAAGATCAATTAAAAAAAAATGGTGTTGTTTTCTCATTTTTATTTTTTCTTTGGTTTGATTTTGATTTATTTTTTTATTGTTTTGTGATTTTTGGGTAGCCTGACCATTCCTCTTCATCCTGATCAGGGTCCCTCTTATTACTAGCTTGATTATTTTTCCTATTTTTTTAGTGCTATTTTTGTATGATTTTTTTATGTTTCTCTTTGCTATTTTCCCCTTTTTGCGATGTCAAAAGGGGGAGTAGTTTGTGTTCTGAGTTATTATACTATTTGAGTTATCATTGTTCAGTGTTCTTGTACAGTTTGCCTAACTAATAGAATTTGCATTGCTTAGTTCTCCTTACTTTGTGCTTTACTCACTGAATTAAAAATTATCTAACAAATATTTGCCATCATCAAAAAAGGGTGAGATTGTTGCAAATCTAGATTTAAAGATTATAATTTTGATGATAACAAATATTTTTATTTCTGTTTAAGTGCCTAACCTTTCAAGTTTACAAGATCAGTTACAATTCAAGCCAGTGCAAGATCGAGTCAGTCTTTCTTTGTGTCAAGTTCAATGTAATTTTTCACCTTTCTTGAGTCAAATGTAATGTAATAGATCCCAAGCAAAGTAACCTTACACACACACACTTAGGGGGAGATTTTTAGTGAGTTAGAATTTCTGTACTGATTTTATTCATATCATCCTGGACGATAATGGTATCATCCTAGATGATCCATTGAAAATAGAAACCCTAATTAGGGCAGCCATGTTAAGTCGGTCTGATTAAGTAGATCATCCTAGATGATACTCCCATCATACATGACGATGTGCTTAAATCAGAAAATGTCAGCTGCTAGACTAAGTTAGGCAAGTTTTTATTTTTAGTATTTTGGTCTAATCATCCCGGATGATTCATTACAATCATGCCTAAATTAGTTAGGTTATAAAGAAAAGTAATTAAGGATTGATTGATTAATCACATTATCCTAGATGATCGCAAGATCATCTTGGACGATCAATTAGAAATCCTCATTATCTAGTGTATCTTAGCTGGATGGCCCGAACTGTGTGTCGGATGATATTACCATTTTTTAACTAATTATACAGGATGATAGATTTATCATCCTGGATGATCAAGTCATTTTGAAATCATCGAGCATAGTTGTCCTTGACGACCCGAACTATGTGCCAGACAATATTGGGGGTTTTTAAACTAATTGTACATGATGATAGACATATAATCCTGGACGATCATGTCATTTTCTTTAGATTGTCCAAACTTTTCTCCTGGACGTCCCGAACTGTCTGCTGATGATATTCCTAATTTAAATTAATTATCCTGGATGATCGCAGAGTCGTCCCGGATGATCAGAACAAACTATGTCATCTAATCATCCAGAAGAACCAGATCATCCAGGGAAAAATGGCTTATTTACACTAATTGTACAGGAGAATCTCATGATTATCCTGGATGACCTTTGACGGTAAGTTAAAATTTAGGGTAATTTTTGAGCCCTTCTATTTAAGGTCTCTTGTTTGCTATTGTTGAGATCTTTTGCCATTATCCTCACCTAAGAGATTCTTGAGAGGGAGAGGGAGAGCTTGGGAGAGAGAGAGAGGATCTTGTGAGGGGGTGTTTGTGAGGTGTTCATAAAGGTTACTCCAAATAAGGATTCGAGTCTTCATCTCCAGTCATCATCCCTTATCCCTTGGTGTCTCTATGGGAAGGATCATCAGTAAGAAGATCAAGGTTCTCTGCCTGCTTTAGGAGGAAGCGAAAGGATGTAAGGTTCTCTACCTGCTTCAGGAGGAAGCGAAAGGAGGTAAGGTTATCTGCTTGGTTCAGGAGGAAGCAAAAGGAGTCTGGGTTCTCTGCCTCATCGGGTTGGTGAAAAGGAGTTTTATAAAGGCTTCTCCACCTTACTATGGGAGCAGAAGGAGAGTCACTGAGTTTTAGTGCAATACCTGGAAGGTAGGCTCCAGGGAGTGGATATAGGTCAAGTTGACCAAACCACTATAAAATCTGATGTGTTCATTCTTTTATTATTCTGTTTTTAATTTCTGCACTTTACTTTTCTGTGGATGATCATGTACTAAAGTTGTTATTCTATTTGATTAAACATCTCCACATCAACATGCTTTTGTAATTATTTTAAAACATCTGAAAAGGTTTTGAAAATCTATTTTGCTCAAGAATTTTTTAAAACAACTAATTCACAAGGGCTTAACATCCCTAACGAACTCTCAGCATTTACTAAAGTCAACATAAGTGATTAAGCGTCACTGCATGAGGCTGATCATAGAAAAAAAAGAATAATTTTAAGTGCTTACAAAGAGTGATATTAGGAAAAGAGATATCCTTTATGTGAAAGCATGTAATTTATGTTTCCTTGAGCAGGCTATTGTGGCATCTACTAAATAAAAAAGAGATGAATGTTTTGGAATAGTGGGTACTCTTTCAATATTCAAAGGAGGTTATCCTTCATGATTGACTCTTGACTATGCATCTGAGTTTTTTAGATATATCTTTTGGTGAGGTTTTAATATTTATTATAACTTGCAAAGAATTCAAAGATGTCGAGCTCTAAAAAATGGCCAAACTCGCTAGTGTCAATGAGTGTTGTAGTACGACAAGATGAGATTATTAACAAGTAGGAGGAGGAGGAGGAGCATATTTATGTGGCATATAAGCGGAAGCCCATACGCTTTCTATCATGTGATCACTCCATATATATCTTCTCTCCCTCAGGATAAGTCTCCCTATAAGTGGTCGCTAAACAGATAGAAATCTTGGAGAGAAAATGAACCTCCAAGGTGTGATGAGGCCAGATGATTGTGGGAGTAGCAACTTTGGAGGAGGTCGTAAGTCTGAAGAGAGAGGTGAGCAAATAAAAGAGAGAGTTCATCAAGCTGAGGACTATGATGATCCTAAAATGAGAGATAAAGATGGCCTACTGTTAGACTAAGATGGTTAGCTTTACAGTGGATGGCAAACTTATGCTAGACTACTTAGTTAGGATTGGGGATTTGACACCAGAAGTGTTGATGTACCCTATGCATAAGACTTTTTGTGGTGACAAGTAGCCTGCTCCGCCTTTCTTTTTTAATATATGTGTGTTGTATGTGTGTGTGCTTGCTAATCAACATTATGTAAAAAGCTATAAAATATTAATAAAATTTGGTGTTTGGCTGAGTTTACTATTTTTATTTCTTTTGAACCTTTATTTCTTTTTGATGTGGAAAGTGTTGTTTGCATGATGAGTGAGAATGCCTTGTGAGGACTTAAATACAGCCACCATGATGAGCAGCAGAGTGTATTCTCGTTTGAGCGACGAGTGAAAGACTACGATATATTTTTTGGGATTTTTTTTGTTTTTCCTCATTATGGAAAGTGAGAAGACGTGCTTATGATTAATGTGCTTTAGAACGATGACTGGCCCAAGTTGGCAAGAGGGTATAATTTTTGGTGAGTGAACACTTATTGGTGACTATTCAGTAAGACGAGTGAAGAAGAGCCACCAAATCTTTTGGGAATTATGAAGAGAGAGAATGTGAGATCCACACATTTAATGCTGATGTGAGAAGTGACTCAGTGTCCACATCTATTATTTTTTCTTACAAATACTTAGTGTAGGTTCCTCGCTAGTGTAAGCTACAATTATTCCTTCTTGTGCCCTCCTTCATTTATTTTTATGAGTTATATGTTGTCTCCATGATGACTTTGTAGGAATGCATTGTTGTGTTTGCCAATGTTATAGACCTTCCCAAGTTAAGGTCACTAAATGTATATACCATGCATATTGCTTCTTGCACTATGACTTGGATGTGTGACCGATAGATGACAATTATGACACCGTAAATTCTAAATTGGAAGAATTACCCATCTTTCTATCTTTTAATCATCAACCATAGCTCACAAAATTCAATTTAAGCAACAAAATATAATTACATTATTGTTCATTAAATATTTTATTTTAATAAGTTTCTAAAAATATATACAATAGCTAAAAATAGGCTACAAAATAATATATAAAGCCAATCACTGAGAAATAAAACCTAAACTATTGCTCACTGATTGGCCTTACTCTATAGGCTCCATACCAACCTAAAATCATGTTAAAATTACATAATGAGCACATAGCCAAACAAGTAGTCAAAACTTACCAGTACATTCAATGCAAGGCAAGAGAATCAATATATCTGCTACAGATTTAATAAATATCAAATAATAAGCTATTAGATAAATAATGAGCAATATATGAAATAAATATCAATCAATAGAAAAATCAATATGATTAGTAAAACCAAATTATTCAATAAGAAAAAGAATATATCAATCTATAAGAAAATTGATAAAAGGATTATCAATCAATAATAGGTGTTGTATAGTGAAATAAGTCTATCTATCTAAAAATGGCTCTATTATACACTTATATCAATCATTATGCCATGTATAGCTATCTACCAATATGCCATGTAAATTCAATAATATTATAGTCAAAATACTCATAAGAATCATAACTATCATATACAAAGAGTTAAATGGTGAAGTTCGATAAATCAGAAAAAATATATATTTTTATCAATTTGGGGGAGACAAAAAATCATAGAAATTAAATTGATCAAAAACTTGAGTAAGAGTTTAGTCACCTATATTAATTAGCACAAAATTTATAACAGAAGAGACACACAAAAACACCCTGAAGCACTTCCTCTCCCCTATCTCTCTCCTCTTATCTCTCCCTTCTTCTCTTCCTCATTTCTTTCCTTTTCAAGCCCAACACTAAAGCACTACCTATTGGATTGAATTTTCATGTTTTCCAAATAAATTCATTTTATACTTTTGGGTTATTACAATAATGAACTTGAGCACACTTTAAGAGAATGTGCTAGAGGTGTTGTGTGACCACTTCCCTTTGGGGCTGTGATTCCTATTATGCTATGAGTTTGAGGAAATACTCAATTTCTATGGGATCATCCCAACACAAGTGCTACCAAACTCGATGGTGTCCATCATCGCATTCACCTCCTACATGTACAAGTAGAAACTATCGTGATTGCTCAATATATATCAACTCGTCTTCATGATGATTGCCTTCAAGGATGGCGACATGATATTTTTGTCGAGTATTATGAAGGAGACTTCCTTGATGAATAAGGTTTGAGATGGTAAGGTAAATTTTGTCCTCACATGCAACTTAATCAAGTGGACTATACCAACCGTCCTTGTTGTCTTCCCAAAGAGCAAGGAATGCTTACTTACATTATATAAGGAGGAGAGGGTTTTTTCAGAGATCAACAAGTATCCACTGATTACCCTCCATCCCTCAACTAACAAAATTTTTTGGTGAGTGCTTTATATTTTAGTATTTTTATGAAAATTTTCTAAATTTTAAACTCACTCTAACTTTCTTGCCTATTTGTACTGAGGAGGTGGAAGGGTGCAAGTTTCCCCAAGATGTGGTGACTCTTATAGCTCTTGACAAGTCCTTGGAAATTGCTGCGAGAAGAGGACTTCAATACTCACTGAGGAGTTTGTCGAGCTCATCGGAGAACAGGAGGTACCGCCTCATAATAAAGTAAGAGAAAAAGTAAGGGGAGGCTACTCAGCCTAAGGTGTTGAATTTGAAGAAGTAGTTGGCACTGAAAGATCAGTGGCCACCCCTAGCTACGACAAAGGAAATGGCACCCTTGCCCACTAAGGAATCAAAGGTGCCTTCCCATGTAACCATAGGAATCATAATAGATAAGGATGTGTCCATGAGGAGGGTAGAGCAAGAGAATACTCCTTTGGCCTTTGACTTTGTGATACTCAATAGGGGGAAGGCACCTAACAAGGAGGTAGCAAATGTGACAAGCACTATAGTAAAATAAGCATGTCGGCTGGATACATCTCCACAGGACACGAGCGACTCAATGAAGATTGGAAGTCATTCCTTGGTGATGGTGTTTTGGTTAGGGTGTTACCATCTACTCATAAGACATCAAAGTCCATATGAAGGGCCACCTCATTAAAGAGGTCAGCTTCTCGATGATGAATGTGGTGGAAATCAACTTTCTTCCATGCTCACCACCATTACCAAGCCTTAAATAAGGTCAACAACTTTGATAGGGCTTATGAGGAGGTTTAGAAGTATATTGAGGATGAGTACTTTGAGAAGCTCACTATGAATATTAAGGTGAGTGAGATGGAGTGTGGTTTCACCAAGATGAAGGAGCTCTTTCAAGGAAAGCTTAAGAAAGAGAGGGCCCTCAATAAATTAGTGCTAGAGGAAAAGGACTAGGCTGAAGTAAATGTTACCAAGGATGCTGCTGCATCAAGATGACTAAGGACAAATGGGTCACCTTGTTTATTGGCGATGAGTATGATGAATTTAGGGGAGAGAAGTATAGAGCTAAGACCAAGTGTTATTTGAAGAAGCTCACCGCAAATTGAGAGGCCACTCAATGATTTCATAACTCGTCTATCTTCTTTGGGAGTTAATGAAAGTGAGTGGAGTAATGGTGTGATTGTGAATGGTGATTGAGTTACCTAGCCAATTTTATGTATTTTTTATTTTTTATAATTTTTATTTTGGCATAAAGGGAAATTATACATGTAATTATTATATATGGAAATGAAGTGAAATCTAAGTGCTAACTTATTAGCCTTTTCTTATTCTATGCATATGTATTATTATTGTCATAATTTATATATGTATTGGACTCACCTATACATTGTAATAGCATGCGAGGGCACTTGCTATAATAGTAAAAGTTTTCTAGGTTGCTAGCCAATATAAGAATAAAAAGCAATAGTAGTGATATGCAAGTGTACTCACCCATATAAGGATAGTAATGATATACAAGTGCACTCACCCATATAAGGAAATGAAAGATTTTCTAAAATATTTTCTAAGCTTTTAAAAAGTCACTTTATGGCTAAATATTGAACTTAGCTAGTAATGTAAAGATTTTTTTAGGAAAATCCATAAACTGGTCTCGATAATAATAATAACTTATAAAATTTAAGCTCTTTATTAAGAGGTTTCATGATCGAACTCATCTTTTGGTGCACACACCTAAGCTCAGGGAGGAATTCATTATACATGACCTTGGCATAATAATAAGAAACTAAAAAATTTCCAATTAAATAATAATTATACCTTAGCTCACCATGATGGTAAATATACCTAAAACTCAACGTCAATTCTCGTAATACTTGTACTCGGCAATGAAGCTAGCAAGTTGAATATGAGAATGAACATACCCGGTGAGTTTAATATTTATAAGAATATCATAAGGCTATGAGATTATCCAAATCTTGGACTTAGTTTAAAAGAATGAATGATTCCTTCTTGCTTCACAATGAATGAACGAGTTGGCTCTAATTATTTACAAAAGTATAAGCTCAATGCTAATACATTGTTATATGAAGTTGCCTCATATGGGACAGGCCTTATACTGTACTTTTGAGTCTTCAAAAGGATAATCACCTAGACTCGCTAGCTATAGGGGACTCACATGCTACTTATTACGAATCTTGTCATATAGAGGGGAGTGGGCATATAGGATTATCCTCTAGAATACTCATTATCACCATTATTGTGTGGCCACTAAGACTTGTTATCTATAGGAGACTCATACGTTCATTATTATGGTTCATTTTACCTAGTAGGATATTAGCTTATGGTGGTTATTGGTTTGTTGTAGGAACTTGTTGACTAGGTATTTGATTAGAAGTACCTATGATGAATGGGGTGATTTAGTTATCTTTAATTTTAATATATGATGATTTTTTTATTAAGTGGTAAAATTTTATGCCTTCTTACATTTGTTTTCCTTTTATACATCTCATATACTGAGTTAGCTTGTAAGAATAAAGTTTGGGAATTTAAGCATGTCATGCCCGGGAATATAAATTGGTAGAATTCTTTTAATATAACACCACTAGAGCTACCTATTTTCTATTATCAATAATAGTATTAGTATAAATAAATTTAATGATCAAAACATCAATATACATATGTATTTATTGCTCAAAAATTATATACCATATTTAAGAATCATATAAATATAACACATCATTCGATCTTGAGTACAAAAGAATAATTAGAATAAAAGAAGCAAAACCTGATGAATCCTAATCATTCTTACACTCCTGATCCTCTACCTCGACTTGAAATTAATTAAACCGCATATAATGAGCTAAAAAGCCCAGCAGGTAACTAAATCCTACAACTGATTCAAATCATGATAAAGAAGTAGCATGCATGTCGTCACTCAATTCATAGCACTGTGGGAAAACAAAATTTTGGACCTATGTGAAATCCCTTAAGTAAAAGAAGCTAAACTCTTAAAAATTGAGGTGCCTTTTGGTGTAATTGTTAGAATTTTATTAAGAAACTTTATAGTTAAGCGTGCTCATCCTAGAAAAATACTGGAGAGGGTAACCTCCTGGAAATTACATCAATAGGACAAATTTGTGTGGCCCTAAGACTAAAGTGGATAATATCTAGATAGTTAAGAGTTTAGGATGTTATAAATAGTACCAGAGCACTATAGCAGCAGGAAGATGGGAATAAAGTGCCATACTAGACAAAGTGCTATATCATGGGAGCACCCTTTTAAACCCTGTATGGAACAAAGTGCTATGTGATGGGAGTCACCACTAGAACTTATAGGGGCACTTCTAGAATTCTATCTACCTGATGGATGATTCTGGAAAAGAGATACTAACGAGGATGTTAGTTACTCAAGGGAGCGAGATTGTGAAGTCTCCTCAGTAAAAGAAGCTAAACTCTTAAACCTTGAGATGCCTTTTGGTGTAATGTTAGAATTTTATTAAGAAACTCCACAGTTAAGTATGCTCATCCTGGAGAAATCCTGGGATGGGTGATCTCCTAAAAAATTACACCAACATGACAAAACCGTGGGCCCTTAGGCCAAAATGGATAATATCTCAATATTTAAGAGATTCGGCTATTACATCCTATTTTTGTGATCGAATAAGACATTAATAATATCATATCATTTCAAAAGTCAAACATAATATTATATAATAGATTCAAAGATAAAAATAGAGTTTTGAAATATTTTTATTTTTGTAATCAAATATAACAAAAAGAATATTATACTTTCTCGAAAGATAAACATGGTATTCTATAATAGTATTTAAAGATAAAAATAAAGTTTTAAAAATTATCATTTATGTAATCAAATATGATAGCAAGATATTATATCACCTTGAAAGATGAACTCAATAGTATACAATGGTATTTGAATACAAAAATGAATTTTTAAAAATTATCATTTTTGTAATCAAATGCAACATAGAGAATATTATATCGCCCTGAAATATGAACATGATATTCTATAAAGATATTTTTAATACAAAAATAAGTTTAGAAAAATTATCATTTTTATAATCAAATACAACAAAGAGAATATCACATCACCCTGAAAGGTGAACGTGATATTCTACAAAGGTATTTAAATATAAAAATGGATTTAAAAACTTTTCTATATTCTCAGATATCTTTTCTCTATCTTATAAGAATAAGATAGAGTTTATTTTAATCTAGAGTTATATGTTCCCCATGAAGGCAAGTCTTCATGGTAATTACATCCTAATAGATGGGAATCTCTGAGAAGCACTCTCTATTAAAGTAGTGGAAAATATTTTTCAAGATTTCAAAGCTTAAGTCAAGGATAGGAGATTTTGGAGTTTTCAAAGGGGATTGGTTTGATGTTGAATAATTATTTATAGAGGTTAAATGATCAAAAGTTTGGATTACTAAGATTCTGAGACCACCCAAACGCGCTCTAGGTTATCCAAAGTTGGTCTTTAATATTTTAGGAATAAATTTTATGTTTGATTTTATATTTTATTAGATAGTCAGGATTATATTTTTGGAGGGTGAGGACTAATGAATTATTAAGCATTATTCATTTAAACTATGATATATGATTTTATTATTATCCTAATTTTATATAATTTTTAATTATCATTTTATTAATGTTAAATAAATAATCAAAATATGGAGATTTTAATGAAGATAATACAACAGTATAAGTATAAGAGGAATTTAATCAAATATAAATAAGAACATACATGAGCTTTAGTAAATACACATGTTTTATATGAATTATAGAAAGGTACAAAATATGTGATATAAAATAAGCAAATGTAACATATAAGATAACTAGTGTTATAAGCATAATCACATATTCAATGGCTCTCATGGCCACAACTGATCATCATGCTAATACAATAATAATACTCCATCATGTCACTGGGATCCCCCCAAGGTAAAGAAATGAAAAAAGAAATAAAAACAAAAATAGGCTATATAACAAAACTAGCATTCAATCTCTCTCTCTCTCTCTCTTCTCAAGAAAAATAAGAATAACACTTAACTAACATAATCTAGGTCTTCCTCCTTCTCCTCCTCCTCGTCATCATCATAGCCTCTCTCACCAGGCTGCCAAACAAAAGGATTCTAAGAAGTTCTAGATAGAAATTGAAGCTCATCAGGATTCTACATAAAAGGACTACTTTTAAACATTCCAATAAGAGCATCAGTGAAATCAGCAGTGTATCTATTATGCTTTTTATGATGGTCCATACTATGGGCCATCCTCATCTTCATCTTAAGCTACCAATCTTTAGATTCCTCATAGAAGTGAGTAACCATTTCCATCTTCCCTCATAATTCAACCACCTAATCTCCAAAAGTTTTAGGAGTTCTATCACTTCTATTTCTACTGTTGTTGCTATCCGGCCTCTCAGACACCCTAGGCTCACTAAGGTCTCTTTCATCCTCCTTCTCAAATTGCTTAAAGCCCAAAATTTTTCTTTTTATAAGGGTTGTAATGGGAAATAACTATTCTTCAGTTTGATCCCCCCTTACACCCATTGTAATACATAAAGCATAAACTGCATAAGGGTGCCCTAACACAACAAAAGTGGTACCCCTAATGATGTACGTAAGAGGAGAGAAAATAAGCTTCCCTACATCAATGGAATACCTTATTTAAATAACATAATTCAATAGGATAAGATCATGAGAAACTTTATTAATGTTCCTACTAGGCAATAAATGGGCTGAAATAAATAATACCAGGCTTTAGAGGTTTGAGTCAAGTAGGTGGCGCAAAATTGATAATTTTAGTTTCTCTTATTTTTCAACTTACTTTGCTATTTGATCCACACAGATTATTCAGGATATCTTAACGATTAATAGGTGTCCCAATAAAAGCAGTGTATTCATCAAATTCAAAATCCCTAAGTTTATAGATTTTATTAATTGCCATAGAATTGAAAGGGACCCGCTTACCCTTAACATAGCAATTATTATCCACAACCTCCTTTCCATTAACAAAAAATTTTCTAACCACATTTATAATGGTAGCATAAGGCTCTTCACAAAAATTTTCCTAACCCCTACTCGCAATGATCTGCATGATAGGGTGGCTTGGATTCTAAAAACCCCTCTCAGGAATAAATTTTTTTATAACAACTAAATCAATATACCTTTATTGTGCATCAACAATAATGAATCTGCTCTTATCAAATGAAGAGGAAGCCCTCTTCTTTCCAAATATTTTAGGGGCCATCTAACTTGAGAGGATCATTAAGAAGGGAAGATTGAAGGAAATGATATGCTATGAATGAAATAAAAAATATATCCCTATTTTATAACTTAACTGAGCACTGCGGTGCCTATTGTATGCAAAAGATGAGAACATGGTCAAACTTACAAGCGTTGCAACAGTCCAGGCAACTTGGCGCATCAGCTTTGGTTTTTTGAATTTGTAGCATCACTTTGGAATTGGTTACTGCTACGGT
This sequence comes from Dendrobium chrysotoxum, assembly GCA_019925795.1. Classification (NCBI taxonomy): domain Eukaryota; kingdom Viridiplantae; phylum Streptophyta; class Magnoliopsida; order Asparagales; family Orchidaceae; genus Dendrobium; species Dendrobium chrysotoxum. The sequence goes on along the minus strand of CM034307.1, from coordinate 22,963,579 downwards.
GTTTAACACGTGTATGCACAACAGTGCTTACTTCATTAACTTTTATGACACTATTAATAAATCAATAATGGAGATGTAATGTCACTGTAGTGTTAGCTATCAGCATTATGGCACTTACCAAAGTTTCATAATTAATGTTTTTCCCGTACAATATTATTTTGACTTGGCAGACCCACATTTTTTTGACTTGAATAATTAGGCACTGTGGCGCTCAAATAATGAGTGCCATGGTGCTAATTATTCAAGCAAAGAGCAGTTCAAAATGAGCAGTTTCTAAGGTTTAGTGCTGTAGTGCTTTCTTTCAAAATTATGACGCTTAGGAGAGTAGTGTTGTGATATTAAAGTACTCAGCACCGCGGCACTGAATTAAGTTTGGGCTCTAATAAGTGTAAATTACATATTATTTTAAGTGTTGTATTTCTAGAGAAAATATGTTGTTTTAGTTATTTCTATATAGGAAAAACTAAAAGATGGCAAAAAATTCTAAGTATTCAACAGCACTGCATCGTACGATGAAATAACACCACAACACTTACTTTAATAAAGTTGAGGTACTCAAATTTAGACATACTAGTGTCGAGTTCTTTATTTGTAAGCACTGCAACATTGCTAACACTATGGCGTTAGAAGGTTAGCTTGGCAGCACCGGATTATCTATTATTCAAATATCGCGATGCCACAATTCTCACACCTTGGTGCAATTTTTACACTTTGGGCACTACAATGCTCAATTGTACATAACGTTATGGCATTACAGTTATAACTTCAAAGGGGCATGTTTTATCAGTGAATAAACATGACTGTTCACTAAGTAACTAATTCACATCAACAAGTGCTGCGATGGTGCAAAAGCTTCAACATTGAGGCGTTAGTTCACTTCAAGGGCACTGTGGTGCCATTATTTCAAGTGCCATAATGCTAGTTTCCTTTTTTTAATAAATAGTGTGATGTTATATTTGCAAGGGAGTTCAATCACTTGTGCAAATACTATACTTTTGGGAGTACTTCTCTAGTTCCATCTTAGAGTAATATTTAAGGAGACTAGGGAAGTATAATATACAATCATTTGGAGAGTTTTGTCTGTATTTCTTGAAGCAAATTTGTAAGTTAAAGAGAGAAGGAGTGTAGAGGAGATACTTTGATCCTTTCTAGTGACATCACTCTCTTGTATTTTTCATTCTTTTATGAGTTTAATAAAAATAAGTTCGCTTGTTATTTATTCTATGTCCAACCTTATTTTGTATTAATAATATAAAGTGTATGTTAAGTACTAATGAAGACTCTTACTCTATAAAATGTTAAAAGATATTTTTAATATTATCCTGCTCTTTATTTAATGTACATAGCAGCCATATATATAGTTAAAACTTAGTGTGATATATAGCCTCGATGGAGGAATGCAAAAATAATAAAGAGTATTAAGATAGGATGTTTTGCATGCCTACACATAGGATGTAAAATATTCTAAGTTCATAAGAAGATATTATAACTGTATGTGGTATGCAAAAATCCTTTTCACTACTACAAACTTGATAGAGATCTAGGGATCCATATACTTTAAATCACATTACTTTTAAGAGTTTCTTTAAAAAAGATATGTAATACATATTCATCAATTCAAAATACTTTAATTTAATATTATATCAAATATATTTACTTTTATTTTTAATGATAGAATCTCCAAAATATCATTTTTATTTTAGTAGGATAATTATTATAATTAGAGAAGACAACAGTAGTTTATTGCAAGTAAACATACTTTCTCATGGGTTTGACACTCTAATCTATCACTTTATTACTTGATTGGCATGTATACTTATGTATATTTAGTGGGGTTTGCTATTATTTATATGAAATAAAAACTAAGCATTATTTCGGGGTGATAGAGCCCTAGATTTTTATATAATTCAAAAGTTCACTCCATAGCCCCCATCAAACTTTTTTGTGTCATTGCGAGGGAAGTATTTTGCTTTTTGCAAATTTTAGCTATATTATTGAATCAATTGCATAGTTAGATCTACTTATATTATTTATTTTATTTATTTATTTTTTGTTTGCTGATTATATCTTCATGGTTGTATACTTTATAAATATAGAAAAAAACCTTTGTTAATTGACTCTAAAATAGAAAGAACCCTCTCAAAAATTCAAAAAATAAAAACTTTAGTGAAGTTGGCTAAACTTGTGTTATATCAAGATCAATCTAGACCTCTTAGGGATTATGCTAACCCTTTATTAGACGAAATTCAACAGAGTATTAATAGACCTATGATCCAAGCTAATACTTTTAAATTAAAACCCTCGATAATTCAAATGGTTCAAAATTTCTAATTTTGGGGAACTCTTGTTGATGATCCAAATTTATATTTAGCTAGTTTCTTAGAAATTTATGTAATATTTAAGTATAATGGTGTCAATTATAATGGCATTAGACTTAGATTGTTCCCATTTTCTCTAAGAGATAAAGTTAAGATGTGATTGAATTCTTTACCCCCATGCTCTATAATCGCTTGGAATAAGTTTGCTCATAAAGTTTCTTGTGAAGTATTTCTCACCTTCAAAGATTGCCAAACTTCAAAATGATATAGCTTCTTTTACCCCATTTGAAGGAGAATCAATTTATAAGAGTTGAGAAAGATTTAAGAAAATGCTTAGAAAATGCCTTCACCATGCTTTACGTGATTAGTTGATTATTCAAACATTTTATAATGGATTGGTAGGATCTTTAAGAGTAATAATGATACAACAGTTGGAGGATATTTAATATCTAAGTCATTTAAGGAAGCATCTAAATTAATAGAGAAAATGGTTACTAATAATTTCTAGTGGCCTACTAATTGAGTAAATCATAAGATATTAGCGTGAGTTTATGAATTTGATGCTTTATCAATTTTGACTACACAAGTTGCAGCAATTTTTGAGAAGTTCAGCATAATAGGAGAAAATGTAGAATTTTAAAATAAATTATCTATACAATTAGAGGATTAGAGTTAATTAAAAATAATAATATGCAAGGGATATAAAATATTAATTTGATTGTAAGATAAAATAATTTCTATTATAATATATATAATCTAATTTGAAGAAACCATCTAAATTTTAATTGGTCAAATAATATTGATGGAAATAATCAATGGTATTCTAGTCAAAATAATCAAGGAGTAAATTAGAATAATCCTCAATAATATACTATTAATCCTAGACCAACATATAATCCATGATTCAATCAAAGCAATCAGTTTGGAAGTAAAAAATCATCATTGGATGATGAAGTGATGCAATTAGAAACTCAATTCTAAAGTCAAGCTGCTTCATTTTAAAATTTGGAAATCCAATTAAGTTATCTTGTAATTTTAGTCAATAGTAGAACTCTTGGATCTTTGCCAAGCAATACTGAAGTTAACCCAAAGAAAAAGAAAAAGATCCAAGTGATAATCATTTGAGGATTAGTAGTAATTTAGCCCAGCCAAATTAATAAATCTAGGCAAGTCTGGCTAATGACTATAAACTTGGTATTTATGGGAGGCAACCCACTTGTGTCTTGAGTGAGCTTATTATGATATTTTAGAGTGGTGTGAATGCACTAGTTATCATGTAAACAGTATTTTGTTTCAATTTTTTATCACATGTTTTATGCTTTTCTGTCATTCATATGAAAATATGTGTTTATTATTCATGCTTGTTTGTGTTGTTATTTACATTTTATTAAAATTTTTTATACTTATATTTTTATATTATCTTCCATTTATTTATCTACAGTATGATTATTTAATTAACTCTAATAAAAATGATAACTAAAAAATTATGTAAATTAGGATAATAATTACACCCTAGATCATAGTTTAAATAAATATTGCTTTATACTTCATATATTGGAAAAACTAATAACTACTCAACTTAGATCATTTAAATTATTAACTTAACTTGAATTTATAAATTATACATTTATACATTGACCTCTGAATTAAAGATGAACAATTAAGGTTAAAAAATAAATCTAAGTAGATTAAAATCAAAAATCATAAGCAACTTGAATTTTTTATTAGCAATCTTATTAAATCCTTATATTAAACTCATTAAGATTATAAGAAGGTTTTAAGCAAAATGGATATTCAAATTTATTAACTATGTACTCCACAAAACAAAAATGAAAAGAGTTTAAAAAGAATAGCAAATAAAAGAAAAGAAAAAGAAAAAGAGTACATTCAAAAATTGATATTAGTTAAAAATCTTATAATTTGATTGCAATCTCATACTTAAATTCACAAAAGACAAGATGGGAGAACTAATACAAATAATGGTGAACTTAGGAAATTTCAATTTTAACTACAAACATATATAATCTTTAAGCCACATTATTTAATTCAGCATTCAAAAGTCAATGATTAAATCTATAACACGAATATTCAAACTAAGCAATGATAAAAATGATTAGTTAGGTTAATAATTAGTATTTACCAAACTAAAATTATAACTTTATTCTTTTCACTACTTTTAGACTGTGATATATTATCCTATATTTTAGTAATTTGAAATTATCAATTTTTATTTTAGTTATTTGATTAATCAGAATTGTATATTTCTTTATATGCTTTAGGACAAGCAAGATTTTAAGCTGGGGAGAATTTGATAAGTGTAAATTATACATTTTTTATGTATTATATTTCTAATGAAAATGTGTTATTTTAATTATTTTTGTTTAAAAAAACTAAATAATGACAAAAAATTCTAAGTATTCAACAACTCCATAATGTTCGACGAAGTAACACTCAGCGCTTACTTCAATATTACCAAGGCACTCAAATTCAGACATGACAGTGTGAGGTTCTCTTTTTATAAGCATCGCAGTGGTAGCATATCCAGCACTGTAGCATTGTTAGCACTGCAGCATCAGAAGGATATCTTGGCAACACCAAATTCTCTATTTTCAAATACCATGATGCCCTAATTTCTCATGTATTGGTGCCATTTTTGAACTTTTGGTGCCATAGTAATCAATTATCCCTAGCAACGTGGTGTTGTAGTTGTAACTTTCAAGGGACACATTCTATCAGTGAAGAGATGTGACTATTCATTAAGTAACAAATCCTTATCAACAAGGGCTGCAGAGGTGCAAAAGCTTCAGCACTGAGGTGCTAGTTCACTTTAGGGGCACCTTGATGCCATTATTTCAAGTGCCATAGTACCAGTTTCCTTTTTATATTTTTTTTATAAATAGTGTGATGTTATGTTTTTAAGAGAGTTTAGTCATTTGTGTAAATTAGATTCTTTCTAGAGTACTTCTCTAGTTTCCTCTTAGAGAAAAATCTAAGGGAGACTGAGGAAATACAATATACAATCATTTGGACAATTTAACATGTGTTTCTTGAAGCAACTCTATAATTTAAAAGGGGAAGGAGTGTAGAGGAGATACTTTGATCCTTCCTATTAATATAACTCTCTTATATTTTTCATTCTTCCATGAGTTTAATAAAAATGAGTATGCTAGTTATTTATTCTATATTTGATTAATTATCTTATTTTGGATTAATGATATAAAGTGTATGTTAAGTACTACTGAGGTATTTTGTTCTATAAACTATGAAAAGATATTTTGAATATTATTCCAATCTTTATTTAATGCACATAGTGGTCACATGTGTAGTTAAAACTTAGTATGATGTATAGCCTCTACGGAGGAATGCAAGAACAATCATGAGTATTGAGATAGGATGTTTTGCATGCTTAGACATAGGATGTTAAATGTTATAGGTTCTTAAGGAGATATTATAACTGTAGGAGGTTAACATATATCCTTTGCACCCCTATAAGCTCAAGAGAGATCTAGGATTGCATATTCTTTGAATCACAGTACTTTGAAGAGTCTCATTAGGAAAGATATACAATTTTTACTAATCAATCCAAAATACTTTAATTTAATATTTTATTCAGTGATAGAATCTCCAAAAATATCATTTTTATTTTAGTAGGATAATTATTACAATTAGAATAAACAATAGTAGTTTATTATAAGTAAGTATACTTCCTCGTGAGTTTGATAATTTACTCTATTACTTTATTACTTGATTCAACACATATACTTATGTCTATTAAGTGGAGTTTATTATTATTTATATCAAATAAAGCTTAAGCATTATTTAGAGGTGATAGAGCCCTAGATTTTTATACAATTCAAAAGTTCACACTCCATATCCCCCATCAAGCTCATTTCTTATTTACTAAATTTAGATCATAACTTTAATTATCAGAATGAAATAAATGCAAAATATGTCAAGAAGAACAATATATGTAATATAACTCATATAAATTTAAGCAATTAACATGGCACACTAAGCCTAAATTTGGGTTGCTTCCCATTTAGTGCTAAGTTTATAATCTTCAGTTAGACTTGCTTGGATTTATCAATTTGGCTGGGGTACATTGCTACAATTCTTTAAATGATTTTCTTTAAGATATTTTTCCTTTTTCCTTTTGGTTAACTTCAGTATTGCTAGGCAATGATCTAAGAGGTTTACTACTGACACAAATTGCTTGCTGACTTAATTAGGTTTCTAATTTTTTTAATAAAAGCAGTTTGATTTTATAATTGAGTCCCTAACTACATCACTACATCATCTAATAATGATTTCTACTTCCAATTTAATTGCTTTAATTAAATCCTAGAATATATATAGCTATAAGATCAATAGTAGATTACTGAGAATTATTTCAATTTACTCCTTGATTATTTTGACTTGAGTTCCCTTAATTATTACCAGCAATATTATTTGACTAATTAAAATTAGGTTACTTTCTCCAACCTAGATTATATGTATTGCAGTAGGGATTATTTTATCTTCCAATCAAATTAATATTTTCAATCCCTTGCACATTATTATTTTCAATTAAATTTAGATCCCCTAATTGTATAGATGATTAAGTTCCTAATTCTTAATTTACTTATATTATGCTCAACTTCTTAGAAATTATTGTAACTTGTGCAGTCAACAATGACAAAGCATTAGATTCATAAATTCCCACTACTCTCTTTGGATTTACCCTATCAGTAGACCACATGTTATTATTAATAGCCATTTTCTCTATGATTGCTCTAAGAGATCCTAATAATCCATTATAAAATGATTGAATAACCAACTAATTAGGTAAAGTATGGTGAGGGCATTTCCTAAGTATTTTCTTAAATCTCTCCTAACTCTCATAAATTGATTCTCTTTCAAATTGGGTAAAAGAAGTGATATCATTTCTAAGTTTGGTAGTCTTCGATGGTGAGAAATACTTAGCATGAAACTTATGAGTCAACTCATTCCAACTGATTATAGAGCTTGGGGGTAAAGAATTCAGCCATATCTTAATTTTATCTCTTAGAGAAAATGGGAACAATCTAAGACTAATAACATTATCACTGACACTATTATATTTAAATATTATATAAATTTCTAAAAATTAGCTAAGTATAAATTGGGATCTTCAATAGGAGTTCGCCTAAGTTGAGAATTTTGATCCATTTGAATTATGACAGATTTTAATTCAAAATTATCAGCTTAGATTGTAGGTGTATTAATGCTCTGATGAATTTCACCTACTAAAGGGTTAGCATAATCCCTAAGAGGTCTAGAATGATTTTAATCTAGTACAGGTTCAACCATTTTTATAATCTTTTTTATTTTTTAAATTTTTGAAAAGTGTTCTTTCTAATTTAGAGTCAAATAATAAAGATTCCTTTCTATGTCTATAAAGTATGCAACCATAAATATGTAATAATCAAATAAAAAAAATAAAAGAAATAAATGATACAAGTATGTCTAATTATGTAATTAATTCAACAATATAGTTAAAATTATAAAAAGCAAAATACTTCCTTAATAATGGAGCCAATGAGGTCTGTGGAGTGAACTTTTGAATTATATAAAAGTCTAATGCTATATCATCCCTAAATAATGCTTAGATTTTTTGTGATATAAAATTTATAAAATCCTACTTAATATATACAAGTATACTTGCCAAATCAAATAATCAAGTTATAGAGTAGAGTGTAAAACCCATAAGAAAGTATACTTACTTGCAACAAACTACTACCATTTTCTTTAATTGTAATAATTATTATACTAAAATAAAAAAATATTTATGGAGATTTTATTACTAAATAAAATAGTAAAAATATATAATATTTAAATAAAGTGTTTTGGATTGATGAGTGTAAATTTCATATCTTTCATAATGAGACTCTCAATTATAGATGTGTTTCAGAGTATATACATCCCGAGATTTTTGTAAAGCTTGTTGGGGTTAAAAGGATATCTGCTGATCTCCTATAGTTATAGTATCTTCTTAAGAACCTAGAATTTTTTACTTATGTCTAGGCATGCAAACATCCTATCTCAATATTCCTGGTTATTCTTACATTCCTCCATCAAGCTATACATCACACTATATTTTAACTATGAAAATGAGAACTATATACATTAAATAAAGAGTGAGATAATATTAAAAACATCAGTTAATATTTATAGAATAAAAGTATTCATTAGTACTTAACATGCACTTTACATCATCAATCTAAAATAAGAGAATTAGTTAGACATAGAATAAATAACAAGCAAACTCATTTTCATTGAACTCATGAAAGAATGAAAATACAAGAGTGATATCACCAGAAAGGATTAAAGTATCTCCTTTACACTCCTTCTCCCTTAACTTATAGAGTTGCTTCAAGAAATATATGCTAAATAATCCAAATGATTATATTTTATACTTTCTTAGTCTCCCTTAGATTTTTCTCTAAGAGGGAACTAGCAAAGTACTCTAAGGAATAATAAATTTTACACATGTGACCAAACTCCCTTACAAATATAACATCACAACCATTTATAGGACAATATAAGAAGGCATTCGACATTGTGGCGGTTAAAAGAGTGGCATCGTTGTGCCCTTGAAGTGAACTGTCACCTCAGCATTGAAACTCTTGCACCACCACAGTGCTTGCTGTCATATATTAGTTACTTAGTGAGCAGTTACATCTTTTCACTGATAGAATATTGCCCTTAAAAGTTACAACTACAACATTATGGTGTTGTTGACATTTAAGTGTTGTGGTGCCAGAGTGTAAAAATGCTGCCAAGGAGTGAGAAATTATGGCGTTGTGCCATTTTAAAATAGAGAAGCTGGCACTACTAAACTGACATCTTGATGCTGCATCACTGATAATGCTATGGCACTGGCTTTATTGATGTCACATCGATGATAAATAGAGAATTTCATGATGTAATGTCAATTTTATGGTGCCTCAGCTGTACTGAAGGTGGCGCTATGGCGTTGTTTCATCGGATGCTGCGGTGCAATAAGCTTCTTAGAATTTTTTATCATTTTTTAATTTTTCTTGTAGAAAAATAACTAAAATAATAAATTTTCACTGAAAATAAATATGTAAAACACTACATAATTTACATTTATCTTCGTCCAAATGAAAGAATTTTTCAATGAAGGAAATTCTTTCCTTTTTTGCTCTCTAACCCTTTTTTTGAGAAAAATGCCTCATTATTTGACTCTCATTATTTTTATATCAAATTACATTTTTAAATGCAAAATGACTCTAAACGCCCCGTGTGCCCGAGTTTTCAGAGAATATATCCTTGCTATTATTTTTAATTTTGATTATTGTTCCTCTAATTTTAATGTTTTTTATGGATTGATTACTGAATTTTTGATAATTAGAATGGACTTTCTATATTATATAATTATCTTTATTCATTTGGTTTTACTTAAATCTGACTTTTGATTTAATTGAGCTATTTTGAATTATTTTGATTTTTAATAAACATTAGATTTAATTTTGAGTTCAATGTAATTCAGTTTATATTTTTAAAATTTTTACTTTTTTAGTTATGATTTTTACAAATTCAGCCATTTAGTTGAATTAATTAATGGATTAATTTGGGCATTTTTATTTTATGCACAAAATCAATTACAAACTTCTTAAAATCTTTACCAAAGGTTAATGATGATTTCTATAAATGATTACATGTGTTTAAAATTATTTAGAAATTTTCTTTATTTTTTCTGTATTATAATTATTCATTTATGGAATTTTCTTAATTTTTTTACTTTTTATTTTCAAGATTTTGATGGTGCTTTTATTTTTTGTTAAAGGGCATTTAATTTTGAGCAGTATGACACTTGTTGTGCATTTTTATTATTTAATTTAAATTGTTAATGAATTAAAGGAAATTCTTGATCAATTATGTGAGGTGATTTTGGGTTCCATAATTGAAAAACCAAATGATATCCAATTTTCTTTAAATTTAAACCACTTGTTTACCAAAATAGGAGATCTAATCCCAAGAAGTTTGATGACCATTAGAGCCCATCTAGTATTTTATTCAATTCCCTAAGTAAATTCATTTATATATTAGGGAATTTATTTTAGGTAATCTATACATGGGATGGGGCTAAAATTAGTGGCTAAGAAACCCTTGAAACGACAATCAGAAATGCACAAACATGTAGATCCTTATTCCCCATGGATTTGTATATAGATCAATTTTGAAATTATGCATCTTTTATTGACCTATAAACTTAAGTTGGATTATTGAAGCCCTTATTGGTCTTAAATTCATGTGAGGAATTTTTGACATCTGTAAAACACTCAAAAGATCATCCCTATGAATTTTAAGGTATGGTGAATTATATTTAATTTGTAATTTCAAAAATACCAAAAAATATATTTTTTAAATTACTTTTAATCCATTAGAAACTAATATTTTAAACCATAGGGTTTTTATAATGCTCTTTAAGACAAATCCATAGAGCTTAAGAAGATTAAAATTTGATAAGTGTGTGAGGAGTTATGACTTTTTAAAGATCAGGTTATTTTGTCTAATTTTATAACCCTATTATATAGTCAGCCGTGCTTTCCATACTGCACATTTCAATTGTCTAGAAAATGATTACCAATGATTTTAATGATTGACATTGTAACATGACATTTTTTCACGGCCATTTGATCAAGAACTAGATGGTGATGATATAAATAGATAAAACCATGCAATCATAAGGGGATCTAATTGGAGTCGTTAATCAAAATTGAAGACTTTGATTTTGGCTTCAACCTCCATCAAATATTTTCATCCGCATGGAGTTTTTGGAAAGATCTGAGAGATCCACCATGCCGATCAATTTGTTCAGAGAGCATCATCTAGTTAAGAACCTTCAATCTAATGGTTAGATCCTGTTAGTTTGAAGGTTCTCTTCACACTTGACCAGAAATTTCCACTAGGGAGCTCAGGTTTGGATTTCTACCTTAGAGAATTCTCCAATGCCATAAGATTTGCTTTAGTCATGTTTGATTGACACTAGGGAACACTTCTTCTTCAGGTAGTACGACCAGAGGGGGCCTAGGGATAAAATCAAACTTTAGCTGGGATGAGATCGCCTTAGCTTGCTTGAACTCGCTAGATATAACCACATGGCAGGCCAGGAAGCTAAAGGAATGAAAGCTCCCACACTCAGTGAGGTTTTAAATTCAAGAAGACTAGCCCCTCTTCAAGAAAAAAATGTGTATTTATAGAAAACTTAGGAATACATTTAGGCAAAATTTTGGCCACCTCCTACCATGTACAACCACAAGGCTATTGGGGATGGGCCAATGGGGTGCCAAGGAAGGTTTTGGAGAGTTTGGAGGCTTGATGACACATGGGGAGAGCATTTAGGCTAAACCCATGGGACATATACTAGAGGTATAGAATTGTGGTTAGCGCCGACCACCACATAGCCAGGGGTCAGATGGCAAGCTGTCTAGAAGATTCAAGAGCTCAATGCATGGATTAATTGGCTTTGAGGAGGTCTTGGCATGCAATGTTGCTCAATTTGGGTATTTTGGTGGCTTTAGGTGGTTAGGGTTTAATTAATTTTCTTGGTTAACCATGATTAACCATGGTCCACCAAGGGTTCAATGAAGTTAAAATCAATTTGACAATGATCATGCACTTGTTCAATAATTTTGGCAAGGTTTCCAAGATGATTTTTTATAAGACGTTAGGTCTAGTAGCATGAACTATAAATATTTGAAGGTTTTATATGCTTGGAACATGCTTTGGATTTTGAGGTTTGGAGGGCTATGAATGCCTCCAAAATAACATGGAAAACTCAAGTGGCATGCCTAATTAAATTGAAACTAACCAAATATGATTCTGAGATCATTTGATAGGGTTTTGTAATAATGGAAAATTCCCCTGAAATAAGGAATAATCCAAAGGGTTTTGGGCTAAATTTGAAAACTAAATTTAGAATATGGGTATGATATGGATTTGAATTTCGATTTGATTCAAGACTGAAGATTTTTATTTAAATTCTTGAACTCACGCAAAAATGAGGTCAACAAGTACTAGCAATTATATAATCATGAATATGTGCATAAATATTAAAACTCACATGTAATAGTATTAAAATATGTGAAATAGTAGAATACTATAGTACAAAAGCCAGTAAAATAGTACAATGTGAAAAATAATAAATCAGTATGGGTGTCAAATCAAAAAAGAAGTCATAGTAGTAGTACTATTTAATTAGTAACAAAATCTTATAAATTGGTAGAACTAAAGTCAAAACCATATCAATACAATAAAATCATATAATAGTATAAACATATTGTCCAACTATTCTATATAAGTATAAGATCAATATCATAATCACTTATTTAGTATATCATATAATTAGTAATAATGAATCAATAAATAGTAATAATATCAATGAATTAATATTAATATCATTGAATCAGTAACAATATCATTAGTTATAGTAACAGTAGAGTAGTACAATAATAGTAATAATAGATCCATACGATAATAGTAATTAGTGCAATAACAATAAGGTTGTATAATAACAATAAATCAATAAGCTTACATAGTATTTTTCTAGTATTTTGTAGCTAGTTAATCAGTAACCATTAGCTCAATAAATAGATTTATACTCCTTACCTGTCAATATAGTAATAACTCCATATAATTCTCAGCCAGTGTATTACATGAATCCGTTGAGGATAACACCAAATTATAGTATTTAAAGAAAGATCATCAACCCACCATCTTTTACAAGTCAGTCAATCTAGCCAACATTAGTAATTCACCAGCCTTTGCTTGTTATCTTGCATTATTATTGTCACAATATTTTAACAGTAAAAATAACCACATATTACTCAATTATATGCTTATATTTATTTATAATTCTTTCATTAGCGGTATACCTATATTAAAATACTAAAATTTATATTCTTGTAAATCATTCAAAATATAATAACATTTAGTTTACCCAGTGAAATCATGAAATCATCAAGTCAAAATATCTAGAATAATCAGTACTATAACATATAAAAAGTTCTACGATTGAAGTTCATCAAATCTTGGAAAAATATAATAAATTTAATTTAAAATAAATTAGGTAATTGAAATCAAAATATTTGGAAATAGAGATAGGATAATAATCACCTACTTTGATCTGAACAATTTTTATTAAAGTGGCAAAGCAGTCTGATAATAAAAAATTAGATTTTCCCTTTTCTCTCTCCTTTCCTCCCCCTTCTCTTTATTCCTTGCATAGTAAGCTAGTGTTTTGAGGGAAGAGGGAGGCGGTTGAGTGAGTGTGTGTGTGTGTATATATATATATATATATATATATATATATATATATATGTATGTATGTATGTATGTATGTATGTATTTTACAGAGTAGTACCACAATGCTGCATGCTGAATCCAAAATTATTATAAAATAACTGCTTAAATGCTGCGGTGGTGATTTATGGCGATGTTGTGATCAAGACCAAGCACTACTACATGCAGTTTAAATAAAAATTTTGATTTGCATTTTTAAATTCTTTTAAAAAATTTTGAGTTGTTACAAAACATGACTCACAAGAGCTACTCAGTAGGAGATAAGGAATGGATCTCGTATAAGTGGAGACTTTCCTTCTCCTTGGGACTTTATCTCTTTTACTGGTCTTTCTACCTAAGAGCCTTAGTCCCCTATAACAATTACTTTAACTCACTTTTAGCGTGAGCCAAGATGGAACTCGACTATTTCCCACCTTAGTTAGTCGCACTAAGTTACCACAAAGTCAAGTATCTATGGCTAACAAGTTTTTGTTCCAAGCTTATTAGGAGCTTGCTTAGGGTTCTCAGTGGGTTGCCCACCTGCCTTGAGTTATTGCTAACTATTTGATTCATTAGTGCCAGTTCCCTGAGCATTGGGTGGCTATCATATATGGGTGAGTCATTTTATTTTTAGTTTAAGAGAAAGTAAGTTCCTGGAGTATATTTTTCATTCAACAGGCGAGTTTCCCTAGCAAATTTTTTGGTGAAAAACTTCTAAATTATAAAATTGTTAAAATTAAGAACCACACATATAAAAATAATAAGAAGAGAGGAAATGGGAAAGAAGGGTATATTTTTATTACATTTTCAAAATATAAAATATAAAATATAATGGTAAGCATTTTTCTTAAGGATAAAAGATTTTCAAGTTATCAATACTTTATGTCCATGGTACTTCCTTCCCATAAGGAGTTTATAGCTAATAAGCTCCTGATCAATTATGTTTTGACAATATAAGGGCCTTCCCATGTAGATTCCAATTTACTGAGTACAAAGTCGCGAGTAGCTACAACTACTTTCTTTAGAATTTGGTCATCAACTTGGAAGGCTTTCTCCTTGACATGTGATTTATAGCACTTGGTAATTTTCCTTTCACTTCTTCTTATCTGAGGGTAGCTTATTCTTTGAGCTCCTTCGAAAGATCTACTATAGTTTTCAACCCTTCATAGTTTGTGCCTTCTTACTAAACAAGTTCACTTTTTTCATAATTAATAATGATGACAACTCACTAGCTGTCTAAGTCAAGCTCAACTAGTAGTAGCGCCTCAGCATCATGAGAGAGCGAATGGCATTTGCTCTGTTGCTGATGAAAGAGTAGTTATCACATCCACATTATTAAAAGAGTTTGATTTTTAGTGGCTTCAACTTTCCCTTTGGACTGAGGATGGTAGACTAAAGTGAATTTAAGGTGAATTCACTGTGAGTGGCAAAAGTCTTTCAAGCATTGTCAGCAACCTATGGCTCATTATATATGATGATGGTGAGAAAAACACCATATATACATATGATGTCTAACCATATGAAGTGTCACAACCCAACCCGATAAGGCCCACTAATGGGACAAGTACTATGGTGTTGAACTATGATAGATAAATCCCAAGATCTAGTTTTGAAAATATTTTAGAATTTTACTTTTAATTTAAACTCTAACATAAACTATAGACTATTGAGTTGGTATAAACATCCAGAGTACTGTAAATAAACACATCCATAAGAATTGTTTTAGCCAATTTTAGATTATTTAAAAGTAGTTCAATATAGTATAATAAACATTATGCTGAGCAAAATAATCAAATCATATCAATTATCCAGATTTAAATAATAGTACTGAGTAGATAAATAAAACTAAAATTCATATCACAGATTTCTCCAGTTTCATATAGAATCTCAAAAGATTTTGACCTCTTATGGCTCCCAACAGAATTTATCCTCTTTCAGATACAATTTCAAAGGATTATGGTTTCCCCTTATAACTCCCAACATGTAGATTTTTTTACAGTTTTTTAGATTCAAATGCCGAGTCATAAATAGAATCTCAAAGGATTCCGGCTCTTATATCTCCCAACATAGATTTTTCATATCAAAACTATTCAATATCACTTGATTTAATTATATAAACACATATTTCGTCACACTATAACAATTACAACATAATTAAGCACATTTTCAAAATTGCACAGGTTTTTATAACAGTAGTAAACATAAAATCCTACTAAGTAAAAAAGTATAATTTTAGTAAATAATCAAATTACTAGAGATCATTTAGAACACTATTTTAAAACTTTAATTGTACCACAACATAATTTTTTAGAGTCTGGATTCTTTTTTATTCGATATTTTAAAACCTTTGGTATAAATTTCTAGGAAATATTCAAACTATTTAAAATCTCAATGTCTATAATATATAAAAATATGTGGGGTGAAAGTTTTACTAGTTCGAAGTCATCCCCATTTTTTTGTAACAAAAATATAAATTTAATCAAAATTTTGATAAAACTTTGTATTTTTGAAAACTGAGAAAGGAATATTGTCTTTAACCTAAAATGCTTTTATATCTACAAATTTGAGAATCTAAAAGTTATGAGAAAATATTCATAAATTAGCTAAGCATGTCTAGAATACTCAGATGAGAATAGTTTGCAAAATGGACATCTAACAATAAAAAAAAATTTAATTGTACTCGTAAGTGCCAATTTCTTAAGGAATTACACCAAAACCCAAAAATTAAGAAACATTTAGTGAAACTAAAGCATAATAAAATCTATGTTATGGTAAAGATGATTTATAATTTAAACTTATAATGACTCCTAAAATAATTTTTTACTATTATAGGTCAACACAACTCTTTTAAAATTTAAGTTTATTACAATTTACTCAGCTCAAAAAAATATCATTCTAGACATTTCCAAACCAGAATAAGTTAGAGTAAACCAAGATATGGCGGTGCCATCTTAGACTTCTTCTCCCAAGTAGCTTATCTTTTAGTTTTATTCTTTCACTAGACTTTAACCATCAAAATTTGTTTACTTCTCAACTTTCTGACATCATAATCTAAGATCCTCTCTAGTTTTTCTCTATAACTCAAATTTGGATGTACCTCAATATCTTAGAGTTCTTCTCCCAAGTAGTATGCATATTACCAGTCAATTCATAATAGTAACAGTCATATGATCAAGAATCAATATATAAATAATAAAACACACATGTAGTAGTAGTAGTAGAATCTATAAGCAGTAAAATAGTATGGTATGAAAGTTAATAAAATAGTATAATGGGAAGACTAGTAAGCTATTATAGGTATCAAATTGATAAAATATTTATCGTATCAATACTATCAATTAGTTAAGTAAAGAAATCATATAAAGTAGTAAAATCAAAGCATTAATAAATAGTATTAGAATTATATCAATATAATAAAGCTTTATAATAATGTACACACGCTATCTAATTATTCTATGTCAGTATCAAATTAGTATATTACATGCTTAATATGTAACATACTTAGTATTCGTAAAGTGAATCAATAGTATCAAATATTATTGATGTTGTATCGGTAACAGTAAAATCAATGGCAGGAGTAGTAACATAATAAAATAATAGTAAATTTATGTAGTAATAATAAATTTATATAGTGATAACAAATTAAAGTAGTATCAATAAAGATGTATAGTGATAATGATCCATAATAATCAACAGAGTCAACTAATAGAATATGATCCATAATAATCATCAGAGACGAGCAAATCTCCCAGTAGAGTCAACTAACAGAAATTGCTCCATAGCCTTTAAATCGTAGGTTCTATTTTCTCTCTCCTATAACTTTTCTCTAATTTCTCTTTACATTTTTGTGTGAGTTAAAATTAGAATGGAGAAAAGGGATTTCAATGGTTTAGTGGCTTAAGGTATTTTATAATATAATAATAATAATAATAATATAGTTATTTAATTTAACCAATTTTTAATATAAAATTTGTATAAATCTTTTTAAGGATTTAAAAATTATATTAAAATACTAAAAAAATAACCTATTTTATTTAAGAAAATTTTGATGAAATTGGTTTGCAAAATGGATACCTTACGTTACCAAAAACCCCACTTGTATCGATATGTATCAATTTTTTAAGGATTTATACCAATATACAAATATTATGAAAAGATTAGTGTAATCAAATCACTATAATATCTATGTTATGACAAAAATGATTTACGATTTTGACTTATAATGACTCTTGAAAAAATTTATTTGACTGGGTTAAAATATGGGCTATTACACTTCAAACTCTAATGATCAGTGAAAATCTTACACTTAACACCATATAGATAGTGTCTCCAGATCTTAAGAGAAAATATCACAATAATAAGTTCTAAATCAGGTGTCAGGTAATTTCTCTCATTTGGCTTCAAATATCTAGAAGCATAGGCTATCACTCTATTGTGCTGCATTAGATTACTTCCCAAACCTTTCAGTGAGGCATTACTAAATACCTAAATCCTTATGTATCTGATGGAAGAGTCAAAGCTAGAGCAAAAGCAAAATAATCCTTCAATCTTTGAAAATTGGCCTCACACTCAAGCAACCAAATAAAAGCTATCGACTTATGAGCTAATCTTGTCAGAGGTGTAAAAATCTAAGAATGTTTCTTCACGAACCTCATGTAATATTCAAACATACCCAAGAACCTGTGTACCTAAAATTGTTAGTAAGGCTTGGATAATCAATAATTGCATAAACTTTCTGGGGATCTATAAAAATACCATCATCACTCACCAAAAGTACTAGAAAAGTAATACTCAGCCAAAATTTATTTTTAGAAAATTTGGCATATAGCTGATGCTACCTCGAAGTCTCCAAAAAATCCTCAGATATTTGGCATAATACTCTTTAGAAGTAGATTAAACCAGAATGTAGTAAATGAAAATAAATTGATCAAGATAATCCCTAAACACTTTGTTCAATAAATCCATTATGATAGCTTGTCATTAGTCACCCCAAAAGACATGACTAAAAACTCATTGTGTTTGTACTTTGTAATGAAAGCTATCTTCATCAGATCAGCCATTCTCATGTTCACCTAATAGTATCCAAATCATAGATAAATCTTGAAAAATGCAGAAGATCCAATAAACTAATTAAATATATCATGAATGTATAGCAGAGAATATTTATACTTGATAGTGACTTTATTCAATTACCTATAATCATCACACATACATGTTAAGTATAAATTTTCTACTATTTTATTATCTTAAAAATTTATAAATATGTGATGTTTTAGATGATGTTATACAAAAAAATTCAAGAAAAGTAGAAAATTTCACAAGTGTTGAACCAATGCCACAACGCCCCAACTACAACGCTGTAGGGTCTATGACGCCTCGATACCCGATTAGGAAATAGTAGCATCAAATTCTCAAAAAATGGCAAATAATTTAATGCCATAGTGGTAAGGTTAGTCCTACAATGCTTCATAGTGTAGCGGCACTAGAAATTAACACCGCAACACCTAAGTCTCGAGAAATTGAGAGCTAGAGCACAAAGCATTACAACACCGCAACACTGTAGTACACATTCAAGCGACGCAGCACTAAACTTTTACAGCACTACCGTGGAGAAGTTAATGAAAGACAAAGTTGTACCCAATTAGCCAAGTGATGCTGAGGTGCTAGTTCAATTTATAACACCAAGGTGCAACCATGTCGAGCGTTATGGTGTCTGAGCCTATTTTTGTGCTTAGTATAAATACTTTTTAGTTTGGTTTAGTAAAGAGTTCTACCATAAACAGTGTGGAGTTTTAGTTTTTTGTAGTGGCCCCTTAGAGGAAAGTCTAAGGGATGCTAGGAAAGAGCAAGATATTTTTTCTTAAAGATCTTATCCTATCATGTTGTGTGAAATCATATATTTGGATGAGAAAAGAGTGTGGAGAGTACATTTATACTACTCGGGTGACATTTTTCTTTACTATTTCTCCTATATATTCTCTTTTGTACAAGAAATGATGATGTTTTCGCTTTCTATCTTTATCATATCTAGGTAATTTTTAAGTTTTGGGCTAATATAGTGAACACATTGTAAGTACTAGTGTAGAATATTGTACCTTAAATTTAATTAGGGATATTTATTATATTTATCATTTTAATTTAATGCATGCAATGACCATATATGCAGTTAATATCTAGTATGATTTATCACCTTGATGGAGAAATATTAAAAATAATAGGAGTATCTTAATGAAATATTGGCATGCCTAGATATAGGATATTAAACCTTCTAGGTTCTATGGAGACATTAGAAAAGTATGAAGGCCAAAAATCTATTTTTCACCCTTACAAGCTCAATAAAGATCTAAGGATGCATATGCTCTAATCCACGTTAATAATTAAGAGTCTTATTGGGAAAAAATATTTATTTAATACACAGTAATGCAAAACATTTTTAATACTTGGTATCTCATTTATCTTCTTGCTTTTTCTCCATTACTTGAAGAATCCAAACCTTGTATTTTCATTTAGTAGGATAAACCTTACATCTATAGTAAACAATACTAATTTGATTGTAATCTAACAGAATACTTTCTCATGGGATCGATACTCCCAAAATCATTCTATTACTTGATTAACATGTATACTTACATTTCTAGTGGGAAATCTATATCAAAGAAAACCTAAACATTAATTGACCCCAAGGCATATTTTATTTCAGACACGCATTCAACTATTCATGCTTGAGCATCAATACGCATCGTACTATCCTTTTATTCAAAAAAAAAAAAAAGAATAGGTTCTTATTGACCTCATTTTTATATGAGATTAAGTAAACCAAAATCAACTCAAATTCAACCCAAATTCAAATCAAGTCAAATCCAAATCAAACCCAAATCCCTTTAATTGATAGTCATCTAGTGGCTACCACTTAATCCCTCCTACTCTATCATTATAAATCACGTAAATGATTTCCAATGATGTGAGTAAATCATATTTAATCAAGCAAGTTCAAAATCAAAGCAAAATCCCTTATCCCATAACCCTCTTTTGAGTGATTTTTTAATCACCTCAAAATGAAACCAAATGACCTTAGAATCATAATTTTTTTTATTGCATATTGATTAGGCATGTCCCTAGGCCCAACCCTTTAAATTTGGGAGCAATCCAAGCTCTCTAACATATAAAACTTCATTGAATTCCAAAGGTTATAAAACCTTCAAATATTTTTAACCCGTGCCACCAGACCATACATCCTATGGAAATTAACCTTGGGAACCTCCCCAAAATTTTTGAACATGTTCCTGATCATTGTTATGGCATGTTAAACATAAAACTAAACTTTTTGTGGAACTTGGTTGACCATGGGGCCACTTGACCCTGAAACCCTTAAAAAAATAAACCTTCTTATAAACATTAATATGACTCAACCCAAGTGGTCAAAAGTGGCTTCCCTTGAGCAAAATCTTAACCCAAACCAAATCAAAATACAAAAATTATTTCATTGCATGATCCAAGCATACCCAACACCTTCATTAGTCAAACCTCCATTAGTTTGACTTGGTCAACTCTTTAAGAGTCATCAAACCCATGTATTTGGCTAATCTTTCATCCAACCATCTAAACGATTGTGTCAAAAACCCTTTGACACTCACCCAATATCATCCATAACCTCCCAAAGACCCATCCCAATCAGCTTGACTTGTTGACAGGTCAAAATTGTCAACAAAGCCCACCATCTTAAAACCCACATAATTTAAACCTATATAACTTTAAATGACAAAACCCAAACCAAGCTTTGTATTTCCCTCTATATTAGCCAGCTTTATGCTATTTTGGGATCTTCAAAAGCTTCCCAAAATGTGGTCAAAACCCTCAGCTTAGCCAAATGAAGTATGTAAATGGTCCCCCTCTATTAAAAGTAACCAATAGCTCTCCAAGCTTTCCAACCACTCTTTTGCCCAAAATGTAGCTCCTTTCCACTTGGCAATCATCAAGACAATGAGCCAAAGCAATCCCAACCCTTGCTTGGGAGAAAGGGACTTATAATAGGGCAAATAAGGGAAAAACCAAAAAAATCATTCTCATTGCAAACCAAGTTCACGTCCAGCCTCCATATCTGAAGAGAAGTAGCTCCTAGAGTTCCAAGGAGAAGAAGTAGCCATCCCACACCCTCTAGCATAATTTCTACCAAGGTAAAAGTTGAATCCTAGCTCCTAAATCTAGGATGTAACATAGTTTGTGTGTGATGTATTTTTAAACATAAAAATAACTCCCCTTCTCTTCATTAATCATATTTTATCTTCTCCTAAAGTTTCAAGTCATTATATCCACCCTATTTCAAGCTTTAAAGCTTCTTCTACTTAGGTTTTATGGTCGTTATCATGGAGAAGATGAAATTACAGTCGTTCATCTCTTATATTTTGGTTAAACGATGGTGATTTTGTTTAAGATCACATAAAATAGTACTGTACAATCAAACAGTAAGATCCCCAATATGATTCCCTCTCAAAATACATGTCTGATATGTATAAATATATCGTACTGTATTATCTTGATCATCCAGTATGACTTGAGTTTTGTATAGTATGACATTAATTTAAAAAAATGGTTGAAACTTTGAAAAATTGCCAAAAATCCATTTCTCATCCAATTTGATGTTCTTGGGCTAATTGGAACTGTCTCAAGCTCAAGTTTTTTAAAATGTAATTAAATTTTATTTGGACCAATGGATTGTGAGAAATTTAATTTTTATTAGAAAAATAAATTTCTTCAATTACTCTCAATCGAGGGATCTAATTGAGCTCAAATTTGGATAGGATATACTTGGGGATGTTGGAGGTTTAAATGGAGTTATAATTGGAAGTGGAGTTGTAAGAAAACATTAGACAATGTGCATAGTACATTCATGTATTGCATATTTTGGTCATTTAAGTTAGTTCAAGTGTAAGAAATATTCTGATAGCAAGTACATTTTGATTTCTGAGAACTCTATGAAGTTTACCTATAAAAGTACAAGTGATGAATTTGATAATAAGCACATTCTGATAGTCCTATGAAAGTATTTATGTGAAAGGTACATAAGGTAAATATTATATGTAAAGTTAAGTAGTAATGGCTGAATTGATGTAAAACAAATGTGTTAAATTTATATAAGTTACTTCATATTAGTACTTAGTTTTTCCAGTACAAAGCAAGATTAGAGTTGATACCTAGGAACTATCCTTTATCCCAACATCTAATGGTTTACCTCCCTACTTAGAAGACAATGTTAAAAGTGAGTCAAAAAATGCATTCTTGGTGATGGTAATGTATATATTAATATTAACGTGTTATCTTTCCCATGAATGTATGTTCATTCTATTATTTCAAGTCTTCAGTGTTTATGTATATAACACCTTACCATATGTTAATTTGGTTGTTATATTTAGGGTGGCATATTAAGATTACCCTATCCATACACAAGCAATAATTATAAAATATGCTATGAAGTAAAAATATTTTATAACTTAACCAAGCTCCTCAAACAAATAACCTCATGGCTTTTGATCTGTATGGAGGAAGTTTATGAGAAAATTTATTTAAAATTCAACTTACCCTGGGATGTTTTCCTAGGGTGTTGCCTAAAATCTTAACTTATGATAGAGAGGCTAATAGAAGCCTATTGAGTATTTTTTAACTATCCTAAGTTATTTTCTGATGAATTTAACTTGTGGAGGAATAAGTTGGATTGAATCCTCTAGGATTGATCAAACCTTGATTGAGATATGCTTAAAGTAACATATTTTATGAATTAAAGGCAAAAATTGGTTGTTATTTGGACCATCATGCTTAAATAAAAAAATTAGTGAAAAATTAAATTTATTATTCTAATAATAATGTTACTATATTAATATTATGATGTAATATTTCTTAAAATTAAAATGAAAGATACAAAGTAGTTTACATGCTAAGAATAAAAAATAATACATGTAAATATTTTAGCCTTAAAAATTCATGAGAGCATATTTCCTTCAGAATATTTTAGTTGAAGGCTCTTGCTTGACCATAACTAAAATCATATAGGATCCCTCCTAGAGGGGTGAGAACTTGTTGTGTTGGGATCCCCTTCTAGTAGCTTCAATACTACATAACACCATATCCCTGATAGAGATAATTTAGGGCTTTATCCTTTTATTGAAGTAGCGTGCTATCCTTTAATTATAAGAAACAATTTTGACTTGGGACTAATCTCATATTTTTAATAAAAGATTCAAGTTAATTCATTGTTTATCAATATTACTGCTAGGATCAAAAGTTTTAACCTTAGGTATTTAGACCCAGATGTTGATCGGGATGATGGCCTTTACACTGAAGTAGAGGTAGTAGGGTGTTTTCCCAGTGGCATTTTGTGTGGTGGTGTGTTAGGCCCAAAGAATATTGGGGAGCTATTTAGCTTATTTCCCAAGTTTTTATAAGGCCCATTTTTGGTCCTTTAAAAATAGTTCAATTTGTAACTTTAATACAACCATTCATTTCAGTATGGGCTACATCTTATGAAGAAGTTGAATGTAGTGGTCTTTGTAGAATAATGTGAAGTCTTTCTTAATGAATTGGATCTCATTATCAGTGATGATTTTTATAGGAAGGTTAAAGTGACATATTATATTTTTCAAAATAATTTGTTTAGCATTAACTTCTATGATGTTAATAAGTGATTCAACTTCAACCCATTTGGACAAGTTGTCAATGGACAATATGATAAACTTTTATTATCTGATGGTGGTGGGAAAATACCTCATTATATCATCCCTCACTAGGTAAAAAATAAAGGTTTATGGATTGATGAGAGTTCTACTACTAGAGTATGGGTAAAGTTTGAATATAATTGATAATTGTTGCACTTTTATATAAAATCTAATGCATCTTATTTCATGACAGGCATGGGCGAGTAGAACCTTTACCTCATGAGCTTAGGGATGACCCTTCCTTCCCAGATGTTCTCTATATACTCCTGAATGAACCTTCTTTGGTGTGTAACGGGCTTTTGATGGCACGGGCTCATTTATGCATCTCAACTATGATGATGATAAAGTTTGTTTCTAATCCTTGAAGGTGGATGACATTAGTTAGGTCTTCAAATAATTTCCTATACTATAAGAAAGATATGGTAGGTTTATCTAAGAGGCTCTCTTGATTAATCAATGATTCAAATTATCAAAGGACCTTAGATTCTTGGAACATGTATCTCTTTGATGCACCTTTTTTTGAAAAGATTTCCAGTCCTAATTGTAGTGAGCTTGGAGAGGGCATCTACTTAGGTAGTCTTCTATTATAGAGTGGGGATAATCTGATGTATCTTGATGCAAGTGAGAAGTAATTTCACAAAATGCTAGTAATATGCTAATTACGGATTATGGGAATCAAAATCTTTGCCAACTTGGAAGGCTACAGCTGAGAGTTAGTATGAATCACCAAGTTAAGCCTTAGACACATAATGAGAGATTCATACTCAATGATGCTATTAGTTGTAAGGAGCTTTAAGCAGAGTCTATATTCTAAGATTATGATGAGGCAACAAGCATGATATTAGCCCCAACACGAAAACTTATTGATTCCCTATCAATGTATAATGTCTGGTAATGTAATAGGGAAGGAAGAGTAAGTGGCTTCATAGATATAGAAATATTTTATTCTACCATAAAATATATGACTACCTACAATTTCATGCTTGTTTAAGAAAGAAATAGATGTCAAACTTCCCTAAATCCATCGACTACTTACATAATGTTTTAGAAGACTCTAATTTTGGAGGATGCTTCTTTAGGGAAGATGGTGTAGACATTAATTTTGCAAGCATGAAAATATTGTGGTAAATTATATGCTAAAAATACTAAGGTTGAGGCTTTTTCTTTGCTAATGGGTAGCATCCTTCCATGTCAGAGAGGTTCTTATTAACATAGTAGATATGCTATTATTTCACTTTCTCCTCCTGTATTAGAACTGAACTTATTGAGCGAGTAGTGATATACATATACAACATCTCTCCTTGATTGATTTTCTTAGCATAGGGTTTAAAGCCAAGTATGTCTTGAGTTGTTTGAGGGATACCTAGCACTTATCTGTCCTTTAAAAACTAGCATTATAGGCTCCCCTTAATATCTTGAAGAATATAAAGCATACTTCAGAGTGGGCTAAGAAGTGAGATAAAATTACACTTTTTTTATATTCATTATGGGTTCCATATCTTGAGCACCTTGATTTTCTAAGATTGGCATTAATCCCATAATGGGTGACCATGAATATAAGAAAATTTCTTGATGTGACTCCAAAAGTACACTTGGCTTGGTTAAGTTGTGTATTATAACATTGAAGGAGATGCAAGAATTACTCCAAATTAGAAATATGTTATGATTTTTTCAAGAGGTTCACCAACATTTCATTGATATATACTTCCATGGTGTACCTTATAAGGTATTTATAGACTTGAAATTTAATAATGAAATTTTGATATGTAGCTTTGGCATTTTTTTTAATCCAAAATACATGACTTGATAACAATATATCCCTTTATCGATTGGAATAGTAATTGTTGACTCACTTGGAGGGTTCATCTTTATTGATTATAATTAGAGTAAGCATATAGAAACCTCAGCATTTGATGTGCATATATGACATCAATGAGTTGATATATGTGAGGGAGAGGAAAAATATCTCTTAAGCATGATTTATTGAGGTTAGTGTAATCAAAGCACATTCTCTAGGTCTCAATGGCCTTCTTAACCATGAAAGTATTTGCTAACCAAGTCGGATAGTGTACCTCTCATATGAATTCAGCCTCCAATAATTTTTGATTGCATGTTCAATTGCATATTAGCAATATGGTGCAAATTTTCACTTCTTCTAACAAGTCCATTTATTTGTTGGATCCATCTTAATAAAATGTATAATTATTTAAAGTCAACCCCAAGAATATATGCTTGAGTCTAAGTGAATAGGTTCTTCCATAAGAAATCTATTGGACTCCAGGCAAAAAATTTTCTTGTAACATAGTTGAGTACTGACTTACACCATATATAATATAGGGCTTCAAGTTAGGTCTTGCATAGGAGAAGCACTTTAGGTGATGTCTTCATCTCAAAGGTTAAAATTTATAACGCTAAGTGTTAATGATGGGTGTGGTTAAGCTTGTCTGAGCTAACATAATTATGTGACCAATTAATTTTCATGCAGTGTATTGATTCTAGCTAGAGATAAGAACTTTAACCTATGGCTTGGTATAGAAGTGACATTACCAAAGGTTGACTAGAGGGGCCTCTAAAAGATATCATTATATGATAAATTTGATTTGATTGCTATGAATTGGATTGATTGAGTCATTTGTAGTGAAAATTCTTTAAGAGAGATAGAGGGGGTGATTATCCTTTTCACTCATATCGATTAATTATCAAATTGATAAAGTAGTATGACAGTAAGCTAAAGCTTCTCTCCAACTATGTCCATATTGAGAGTGAGTAATTCTAAGAAAGACCATGTTGGTGAGCAATGACAATGGTAGACAAACTAGGTACCCTCTATGTCTATGAAGGCTTTATACTTTTCTAAAATCTAACATCTAGAAATGAAATAACACTTAAACTAGCTGAGACTAGGAGAGGCAAGAAATGAGAGAGAAATATAAGCAGTAAAACCATCAGTGAGAGTTGAAGGAATATTTATAGAGTGGGAGAGCTCAAATTTCAAGATAAATGTCATTTCAACTATAAATGATCAAATTTCATACGGTCTTTTCCATTATTACCATTCATATTGAACAAGCTAACCAAAAGGCAAGTTGCCACATGTATGCAATGTAAGCCATGGAATAACTAAATTCGTCACTAATATAACTTGGCATAAAACATGAACACAATAGATAACAAACATAAACATTTTATACTATTTGTTCAATATTTATGGAAAAGGGCAGTTCATCTCGCTGGCCCCCAATGAAAAGTTTGAGTATGGTGTCTAATAAAATATTATAAGGAAGAGCTATACTCATAACTAAATGTTTCAGTACAAATTTTCCTTAGGTATGAATTGACTCGACTTTGTTGACTCCACGGGCTTGTGATTCACCAACATCTCTACCATCAAATCTTGCATCTCTTGATAATCAAGGAGAGGTCCTCAATCATAGTAATATAAGAGCTCACCTTCTCCAAAAGATGGTAATCTTTTCTTATCTTCCTCATTCACAACCTTGATTTGAGTGATTTTCTCCTCCAAGATCCATAATCATTCCATCACGTCCATTAGTAGAAATGAAGGCATAGGTGTCATAGCACATGGTTACTCCAGTGGAGGTGAAGTAATGTCATGAGTAGTAAGAGGCAATGAAGGAGGGCACTTCCTATTTCTCGTACCAGGATCTTCTACACAAACCTAACAAGGTGTAACACCTCAACAACCACACCCACTTTAGCTGCAATGACCATCCCTTGGGAAGTCACTATATATTATCCAATAATGTAATTTGATAGCATATTTGGAGTCATGCCTATCATGTAGAATGAATAATTAAGAACCAAAAGTTATCTATCTAAGAACTAAGAGGAATCACAAAGACTTGTGCAACCTTATTTGATGATATACCAAAAAGATTAATGGCCTGCATGTAAGGGTTGTCCCATCTGATCTATTCAATTGATGCCTAGATACTTAGTCATGGTCAGATGGATTCAAGGCTCATTTGAAGGTAATGATGTCAAGACTCCTCCCACCTCCCCCCCTACCACCACCACCACCTCAGCTAACACATAAACATTTTAAACTCACTCTTGAAATAGGGTTACATGAGTCAAAGTAATAAAATGCCTTGCTATAGGAGGTTGAGTTAGAGTTACTAAATTAGTCATTTCTCCCAAATCAGCTAGCTCAACTTATCCCTCACCAACATAAGAGTTAGAGGTCAACTTCATCATGCTTAACTTGGCTATTAACCCTGCTAACTTCTTTTTACATTAGACATTTGGCTTGATTGCTGCCCCATTACCTCAGTCTCACATGCTTTCATCTTGTGAAATATTGCTCATTGCAATTTATAATTATCAACATTATTAAGTATGGGAAGGATGGTCTCCATAGTCCTTGAGTGAGAACAAGCCATGGTAATAACAGAAAAAAGAGAAATGAAAAAAAATCAATCAACTAGTGCCTTGTTGGGGTAAGTATGTAGCATAGCCTTTTATTCCTACTTATAGGTAGTAGAGGTAGGGCACTCAACTCAAATGTCAATATTGAAATTATACACCATTTTGAACATGAGAATAAATTAGGGTAGTAAATTTATCCACTTTCCTATTTTTATATGCACCCTGAAGGAGCTCACCACCCAGGGGAGACGATCCTCTCTAAATAGTTTGACTAGCACATGCCCCAAGAGCACTTGTCTCATAAGGAGAATCTTAGGACTTCAAGTGATCACAAACCCTAAAAAACCAAGAGAAGCTTATATATATCAACCCATCTATATCATTTTCACCAGCACAACTTATACCATTGCTAGTGGGGTACTATTCAAAAGTACATGTTTGAGGCATCAACCAAAGGCATTTATCAAAGATACTCATTAGAAGCACTCGCCAATGGTACTCACTAAGGGTATTTCAAAGCCACATCAAATCTAACAGGGCACATATATCTACTCTACCTAGTCCAATAATAGGTAACAATTAAATATTATATACTATTTTATTGCTTTTTTAAGGCTTAACATGTATTTTAGACTTTTTGACTATATAAATAAAGGATTGAGAGGTATTTTGAGATATTTTGAACCAGATCTTATAATACACTGAGTATAGATAAATTACCTAGCTCTACTTTATATTCATCAACCTCTTTCCTTCTTTATCCATTATCTTATATAATATTAATAATAAAGTCAAGATGTGTTTCATGATCAAATTTGAAACCAATAGATAATTTGTCTACAAATTCTACACATTATCAAATAATTGGTGAACTCCTAGGAGAACTATTCTTCATCACCATTACTTTTCAAATAAAAAAACATTTTTAATAAATTCTCAACAAAAGTTTTTTGTTAATAAAATATTTGAAAGTCTTTCGACTTATTCTTTATTAAATAAATTCCAATATATCTTAAAAGTCACCAATAATTCCATACTTTACACCGACATGGGGTGAGTTGAGTTTAGCTACAAAATTATAAGTGAACCTATGATAATGGTCAACAAATTTGATCACACTCTCATTGAATGAGAGCATGTACATCTTGCCATGCTAACATCTTCACTTATGAAGGCTAGTAATTAAATTATCTATTCATTTCTTCTTAAGCTTGTCATAATTTAAATATAATAATCTAGCATGCCAAAAATCAATAATGTCTTGTTTAAGAGTTCTATCAATATAACAACTTCCAATATACATTATATAAAGAACATTCTATTTCATCCCTTATATAATAAGCTTACTAGAAGTTTTTGCATTAGTAAAAATCTTCCAATATTCTTTATCTGTTATATGATAAATAAAAAAGAAATTCCTTTTTTTTATGCTAGAGATATAATAAACATTATTAACATATAAAATACAAAACATGGTGAAAGAAGATATATGTCTCTAATTCTTTTGGAAGAGTAAAATGAATCATCAATGGTAACAATTACAACATAATAAAAAAACACATGCAAAGTATCAAAAAACTATTTATTATTTATGAGTTGATTATAAGAATTAGACTCAATAATTTACTTTAACGAATTAAATCACAAACTCACACATGCCTAATATGCAAACCTCGTACCTAAGATCTATTGGTTGGAAGCCTAAGCTGCCAACCAACATATAAGGTGGGTTGCATCCTTCTAATTGGTGTAGTTGTTTGGTTTGATAATATTAAGTTGCAATGTGGTAAAAATCCCCTCACCATACAAGCAAATTAGTTGATATAACTAAGGCTTAATTTTGGGCTGCTTTTTAAATGTTCTCTAAAATAATTTTTTTGTACAAAAATTTCTAGTTCAAAAAATTTTTATACTAAAAAGCTACTTTAGAAAGAAGTAAAAAAATCGTCCCAAACGAAGCCTAAGGCTTGGTTTGGGACGGCTTTCTTACGGCTTCTTAAAGCAGCTTTTTAATGCAAAAATTAAAATTTTTATACTAGAAAGCTGCTTTAAGAAGCAATAAAAAGCCGTCCCAAACGAAGCCCAAGTCAAAGCTAAAAAGCTAAATTTGGAGAGGCAAGATCATGCTCTAATAATATAAGTCAAGCTGCCCAATATCAAATCATAACTGAAGCAGAAACTTTGTACAGTGATTCAATTAAAAAAAAAGTCTGCTGCAGGTTAGATGGAAGAAGAGGGAATAACCAAATGCTCTTAGCATAGAGAATCCACAGTGAATGAAGAAAATTTCTATCATGAAATCAAAATAATATCCCATTGAGATAAGGTTCTCTGTTTGGAGCAATCAAGCAATAAATATTCTATTGATTTTCTCATTATATATTTATTCTACATCTTCTTATAAACTATACATTTTTATTATCATAGCATAAATCTTAAAAATATAAATTTACTGAAACAAATAAATTATATAATCAATAAATGATGATATGGAGAATACTTATTTTAAAATATTTTGATGGATGATTTATTTTTGAAAGGAGAATACTCATATTAAGAAAAAATTTTGGTAAAAGGAAAGGGTTTTGATAGCTATCAATGGCCTATGAATGAATTATTATTGCAATTAAGGTTTTTATTTTAGTTTTTATTGAATTATTGACAAGAATTTGAGCTTTTGATCTTTACTTTGAAGAGTAGAATAAATACCATTGTTGCTTTTGAGCTGTCAGATTGATTCTCACCCTCTTTTACCTATCGCTTGACCTCAGACAATTTAAAAAATAAAAATAGAGGTGATGGTATGGGAGTTGATTCGAGGTGTAAGTTAGTCAAGCTAACTTATGAGCCAGATCGAGCTCGACTAGATAAATGGCTGGCGAGCCGAGCATGATGAGCTAACGAACCAAGCGTGAGCTTCTCGATTCGACATCAGCTCGCGAGCCTACTCGTTTTAAAAAAAATATTACTATAAAATATACATAAAATATATTAAAATTCAGGAGCTCGAGTATAAACCTATTAAGAATATTTAAAAAATTACATCTCACTTTCTCATACCAAGTGAATCTTTATTTTTTATTTTTAATTTCTCTTTTTTTATAATTTTATAATAATAATTACTACTTGAATTATAATAATTTTCTCTCTTTCGTTATAAACGAGCTGGCTAAAACTCGTAAAATTAAGCTTGAGCTCAAGCTCAATCAAGATAAGTTAATCAA
This sequence comes from Dendrobium chrysotoxum, assembly GCA_019925795.1. NCBI lineage: Eukaryota > Viridiplantae > Streptophyta > Magnoliopsida > Asparagales > Orchidaceae > Dendrobium > Dendrobium chrysotoxum. The sequence goes on along the minus strand of CM034307.1, from coordinate 22,931,617 downwards.
ACACAAGCTCAAGTTAGCAGTGACTTGAGCTCGGCTCAACTGATTTACACCCCTAGAGTTGATGGTAAAAGCAAATATACCAATATATCCATGCATATAATACTGTTTATATGAATTATATATTGACAAACTTAATTCAGAATTTATATATGATTTTGTTAAAAATATTAGTCTTCAGCTCAAAATCCTACTTAAAACCAAGCACTTTTTAGTAACTTGAAAATGACCGAAAACTAAATAAAAATCTTCAAATTTGAGTCTCTCCTTCGAACTGAACTCATAATTAAGGCCTCTACCTAACCATGCTGATGAATATAGTTAATTTTGAAATGAATAAATTACATACCCCACAAATTCCAATCAGCCAGGCTGGGCTAATGACCAAAAGCAACCTTATGAACACATGGGCAATAAAAGAAACCAACAAGCTGAACATTCATTCCATGAACACCATCTCATAATGAATGTCCTCTCTACCTTTGAATTGTTGGGAGGCTAAGCAAGGATGCGATAGATGAGGAATCCCTCTGACGTAGATGGGGACACTGATAGCACAAAAGCAACAGTGCTCTTAGCAAAATCCAAGGAAGATAGAAGCATGTAGTGGTAATAGTTGTTTGTTAATTAAAAAAATAGTCATACTTGTCTGTGTCTTTGGCTCACAGCCAAGCAGCTGAACAGTGTTTTTAGTGCTGTGAATTATGAGCTTGCCCACCTCTTCGAACACAGTGTCCCACTCTTTTGTCCTACATCTATTTATATTTGTTGTTGTTGTTGAGCTATGAGTGCGTATGTGTATAGTACAAAATTTTTGAACAATTAAAATAGGATATAAGGATATGGAATCTGGTTTTAGTATTGATAATCATGAGTTCAAATTGTTAGGAGATTGTATAAGTGATACTAAATCGTTATAGTTTTAAACATCTTAAATCTATTTTTATAGAAAAGGATGAAGAAATAGTTTTCTATAATTACTTGCTATGATATGGAGGTGGTGTTAGCTGGAATTTTGATTTTTAAGCTTCTTCAATATCTAAGGACTGGTGGGTTAGTTTGCTCTATTTTGATCCTAATAATTTTACAGGAATAGCTCAAGCCACTCACATTTGAAGAAGAAAGTTGCTTACTAAAGCTTCGTTTGTGACAGCTTTCTTATTGCTTTCTAAAGCAGCTTTTTAGTGCACAAATTATTTGAATTGGAGTTTTTTGTACTAGAAAGTTGTTTTAGAAAGCAGTAAAAAAGCTATCTCAAATGAAGCCTAAGATAATGAGAAAGCTTTTTTTATGGAATATTAGGGCTTAATTATAAAGGTTATTACATATTTTAGGAAGATCAACTTAAATTTTAATTCAAATAGCATTGTAGTAGATGACAATGAGATTTTAAAGATTTATTGTCCTATTAATTTTTCATAAGAAGATTCTAGTTATTCAAGAGACTAATTCATGTAATAATGATAATGATAAACCATGGGTAGTTCCATCTAATTTTATTAAGGAAAATTTAGAAGAATAAGAAAGGCCGAAGTATTAAACTATCTCAACATTCCTAAATTTTTCCTCCCACAGGGTTAGTAAATAGGATTTGCGACCATTGTGGGATTTCCTTATAAATTTGTAGTTGCTTTTAAAATTCAATCCTTATTTTTATCAATTTTTGTGCTTCATGTTTAATTTTTTTTATTAGGTGACGTTCATTGACTATATACATCTACTTTATTAAAGGTGTCAAGCAAGTAAATCAAAGATTACTTCTGGTTTCTAACATAGCCTCTCAATCATAGTAATGAAGGGAAAAGGAGTTGTGGGAACTAATATTTAGTTGTGAGCTCCTTGGGGTTTTCTTCTTCTTCTTCTTCTTCTTCTTCTTCTTCCTTTTTTTAATATGTTTGCAATCTTGGGAATAGAGAAATGATTGGTGAGTGCTCATATTTTGTACAACATGATCTTGATTTCTTTGTTAAAGTATCAAGTTTTTATCATCAATATGGACGCAGACTTCAGTGAAGCCACTCCATGCTTGTAAATCATGGTGTCCTTTATGCTATATTTTCTCAATATTCATTTCTTCAAGTACATTTTCATAATCCTAGTGATGCGTTCATAGATTATTATTATTTTGGTGCATCTAATTAGAAGAATCTAGTATTAGACTAAATTTATGAGATCAATAGTGATGTTTGAGATCAAGAAATTTGATGTGTTAAAAAATGTTGGCATATGGTGAGCCAACATACATGGCCTTCTTGTCTAATAAGGTATTGTGAAAGCACTCATTAGAAAATGAAAAGTGATTTTTAGTGAAGACACATAGAGGGAAGGTCAATAGACAAAGGTTTTACCACTAAAGACAAGTCCATCGACAAAAATAATACTTATTTTTATTAGAAAAGATAATGGAACATCGAGTGATATTACATAGAATTAAATAAATATAGCTCAAATTTAAAAATTTAGATGAAAAATTATCAAGAAGCTGCCTCTCCCACTCTTTCACCATGGCCTCATATGCTTATCACAGGTGTCTTAAATATGGTCTAAATTTCACAGTGATACTTCAATGACCTGTAAAAGTCCTCTGCTACCATGGAGAATGTTTAGGTTTTCTTCTCCACTAGCTACAATGTAAACTTTCTTCTTTAGGATTCTTATTTCCTTTCGTCGATCTTAGCCCATGTATTCATTAGAATAGTAGACCTATTATCATAGGAAGGTAATTCTCATCAAATACATGAAATAAACATATCAATAAGACATTAGAAGAATGTATCTTCCATCAATATAACATAGAGCATTTTAGTGATAATAAATTCAATGACATTGATTGTGCCAAATTACACTCCTTGCTCTAATTGCACTCCTGCAAGTTGTACAACCAATATGATTAAATCCATCATATTGGTTGGGTTAGGATAATTGTATTAATTTTAAACTTGGATTTGAAATAACTATGAAGGGTTAAGAAAATAATAACCCTAAAGTTCAATGTCGACATGAAGATCACCAAGACTTGTTTTGCATAATAATAGGCGCGTCAAAAAAGCTTGATTTTTTAACCCCATAGTAAAACCCTCTATTTTTGAGATTCAATGTATGAAATCTTAACTAGAATCCATTCTCAAAATCATAAAAGCTTTTTTTTTAAATCTTTACACGTATATAGGATCACCTCTTAAATACTTTGATAATTTTTTACATTTCTAGAAAAAAATAAAATTTTCAAATTCAGAAAATAATAGAAGATAAATATATATATATATATATATATATATGTGCGCGCGTGTGTGCATGTGTGTGTGTGTGAGATCATTCCATGTCTTGAAATTGAGGATAGATTATTTTCTAAATAAAAATAAATAAGGTTTTGCATAAAAATGTTTTAGGGAAAATGAAATATATATAAGAGATTATGGTCAAAAAGTCCAATTAGGGAAATGAAGGTCGAGAAAAATAACAAAACTTATAGCAAGACTCCCAAAACGTGCTGTAACTTAACACTTATAATACTATCTGGCTTCTTGATTAATGATTCTGGTTTCACCATTGCCTTCACCTTACCTTGTTGATAATATAGCAACTACCTTCATCTACAACACAACTCTGAGGGCATCTATTTGGGAAAGTGCACATATTATGGTCAGAAATCTCACTGCATTAATTTTTTTGTCTTAAAAGAAAATTGAAGCCTTGAAGTAGTGGATGATGAAGCTCCACGTACATTTGTAATTCAGATTTTGGATACAATTTTTAGGGCAAAAGGATGCATGAAATATTAAATTATGTATATTAAAACCCCCATGGAGTATTCATAGAGTTTAGAGCATAAAATAGAGATATTTTTATGAAGCTTTTATGATTTTTGCATTTTTTTAAAAATATTTTTCATTATTAATGTAAATATTATTATAAGCAAAATGATAATTAAAAAAATCAAACAAATAAATTAGCATACCTGTGCAGTTGAGTGAGTGGCGAGCTAGCTAGTGGTCGACTAACTAACCGACAAAGCCTACCCATATTTATTAGAGACAAATTTTAGGCTTAAAGATGCCTTTTGGATGTTTTAAGAAATTTTTTGTGATATTTTGGAATCAACTTTATGCTGTTAAGCCCCAAGTTTGAATTAAAATTTTTTGAAATTTCTTTATGGGCTAGTTTGATTACTATTTCAGCTAATCTATAATAAAAAAATTCTTTCAATGAGATAGATTAGAGGAGCTAATAATTACATATTTCTAAATATGTTTGATTCTTAAATGGGCTCAACTAAGCTAAGCAAAATTAATTTTACTTGGTCCAAGTGGGTCAAATATTCCCTACTCTGTAAGTACACTTCATGCAACCAATATTTAACTAATGGTATGAATATGAAGATGGATAACTTAGCTCATAATAAAATTCCTCTCATCGAGGGGAATCCATATCTATATTCATTTATTCATGATAGGTGCATACAATTTATTTAGAAAATAAATTAAAAATCAAAACTTTTGAAGCGATTCCCATCTTTATAGGGCACAAACTTATAATTTTGTATGCATCATTAGATTATTACATAGAAGTAGAACATTGCACCATATAAATTATCGAATTCCATTACCATTTTTATGTGACTTTAAAATTGCTTTGCTTGACATGTTGAAATCATTGTCACTCACATGTCTTATTTGTAGACCATCAATGACCCTAGTTTGCTCATCGAGATGAAGAACTCCATATCAAGATCATCATGAATTGTTGACATTTTCTTGTAATGACAAAATATGTCTTACACCCTCAGTGTTATTTTGGATAATCCAATAGTCAAAGTTTTAAGTTGTTAGCTCCATTACACTTATGTTATCCAATGCATTTAGATGTTGCTTTATGTTCACTAATCAAAGACTTTATCATTGATAGTCTTTGCCCAACCACTGTTGGGCCGCTTATCATCAATTTGCAGAAAACACCCATCATTATGGTGGCCTAGGTAATATCATCCTATTACTTTTTTATCAGGGGAAGGAGTGATCTAGTGCATTCATTATTATTGATAAGAATGAGGACTATTATAGGATAGTTTAGATAAGGATCATATTATTGCTTTAAAAATCTATAATAAACTTCATTTCTCATTTCTACATTAAAATTTTGGGCTGCTCCATAATTGTAGAGAATTGTCAAGCTTTAACTGCTTACAGAGTCACTAGAAGATCATTACGGATTTAGAAAAATCACCATAAACTCATCAACTAATATCCCATAACTTTGTTGTGACCAATGCCTAAATCTTGATGAACACTATCATCCATCATCAAAATCAAATGATTGTCAACCAACATTATCGAATGTAATTTAGAATCTACTAACATATGATGAAATTAAAATCTTTATGCTAGTTGTCATCCTTCAATCTGTCATCTTTTGTTGACATCACGGGACCTTAGCACCTTATGCTGGAAGAGAGATTAAATGACTCGTTGTTACAGGAAGGGCTTTAGATTGGATAGTAGTGGAAAGACGAGCTAAGGTGACGAGCTAATGTCCCCTTAACTAGTCGCTTTCCTGTAACTGAGCTTGGTGAGCATGAGTAAGGATACCCACTCTGGATGAGAGTGAGTGACCCTGGCAACCGACTCTTATGTGGAGAGTGGAAAGTTACTTGATTTGTGATGACCCTTGATCATCCTGAAGAAGTTCAGCTCCTGGTAGCAAAACCTGCAGCAAATACCAAAGCAGGAGATTAGAGGAAAATATAGGTAGAAACTACGAACAACCCTTTGTTAATCTCACTGTGTTCCTTTCATTACCCCTGTAGCATCGTATATATAAAGAAGCTAATACATAGAAAGATAATGACATGAGCGGCTATGATTAAGATGTTGGAAACCAATAGTGATGTATGGAAGAGCAGGTTCTATGCACTAGCAGCAGAGGAACGCACATGGCATAATTTTAAGTATAAGAGCAAGAGCTTATTCGATGGCTTGCTTATCACCTCCCTGCAAGCTAACAGGAGGTTCCGATATAGTTAGCTTATTTCTCGTAATAGTAAATTGAGGAATTGACAAGGGCTTGGTAAACACATCAGCAAGTTAATCTTGTGTATGAACACGGGAAATATATAAGACATGATTCTTGATGCAGTCATGGAAAAAATGAAAATCAATCTCTATATGATTAGTCCGTGCATGAAAAATAGGATTGTTTGCAATGGCCATGGTAGAGATGTTATCATAGAATAATACTATTGGCTTAGACACATCAATGTTGAACTTATGAAGAAGACGATGTAGCCATATAAGATCTGTGGCAGCAGTTACAAGTGCTCTATACTCCGCCTCAGTTGAAGAGTGTGCAACAGTTTTCCAATTTCTTCACTTGCCAATAAATAAGAGTTTCACCAAGAAATGTACAATAACTAGAAGTAGCCTTTCGATCGGAAGGATCTCCCTCCCAATCCGAGTCAGAGAATGCAGATAATTCAAGCAATCCAGGAAGAATCGGTAAACCAAATGATAAGGTTCTTTTGATATATCAAAGAAGTCGCTTGAGTAATTTAAAGTCAAACTCAAGAGGTTGATGCATATGTTGGCAAAGCTTGTTGACAGTGTATGTAATATCAGGTCGTGTAATTGTTAGATACTATAAAGATCCTACAATGTGTCAAAAATGATCAGATTGAGCAGGGGACAATGAAGAATCAGAGGTGCTTAAGACTTTCATAGGACTAGGTGAAGCAATAGATTTACACTCAGCCATTCCTGCTCGAGTGAGAATCTCAGTAGCATAGTGGGATTGTGATAAATGTAGGCTTGTATCTGTATGAGTAACGTGCATTCCCAAAAAATAGGATATGTTGCCAAGATTTTTCATGTTGAACCCAACAGATAAACTGGAGAAGAGATGCTAAATGGTAGCTTCATAATTACTAGTAAGAAGTATATCAACCACGTAAACTAGGATAAATAAACTGATGTTGTTCTTGTGATATAACAATAAGGAGGGGTCAGCGGTGCTATGAGTAAAACCATAGTTCAACAAATAAGATGGAAATGTTTCAAACCATTTCCATGGAGATTGTTTCAAACCATAAATGGATTTTTGTAGAAGTCAAACATAATCAGGATATAGTGGATTAATAAAATCAAAAGGCTGTGACATATATATTATTTCATTTAGCTTGCCGTGGAGAAAAGCATTGGATACATCTAGTTGCAAAATAGTCCATTTGAAGGTCACAACAACTTTAAGAAAGATTCAAATGGTAGGAAGATTAGTGACCAGACTAAAAGTATCTTCATAATCTAAACCATACTGTTGATTACAACCTTGAGCAAACAAGTCGAGCTTTATAATGAGCAATAGTACCATCCAAATTTAACTTAGTTTTATAGATTCATTTACAGCCTAAGATATGCTGAGATGACGGAGGAGGTACTAATTAACATGTGACTTTCTTTTGGAGTGCAGCAAATTCATGAGACATTGCTTTTTCTCCAATGAAGATGTTGAACTGCCTAAGAATAACATGTAGGATCGAAAGGCCCCAACAGAGTACTCATACTAATTATGTGACGAGGCTTTAAATTACTAGTTTTAGATCTAGTAAGCATTAGGTGTGAAACTGGTGGGGTTGAAACTGAAGTTGGAGAAGGAGAATTGTTAAGTGGTAATGTGGGAGAAGTATTGATAGAGGAGGATGTGAGGGACTGAGACTGTATGGCATTTGCTGATTTGAAAGTGGACTATTGTTAGATAAAGGTATAGGTTGAAAAATAGTTGGAACTAGGGATAGTGGAGGAGCATACATTAAGGTAGTGGAAGTAGGCAGCTCAATTTTTTGAGGAGAAAAGGGAAAAATGGTCTCAATGAATTTAACGTGCCATGAGATAAATGTTGGTTGGACTCAATATGAAAACATATATAACCTTTAGTATTTTGTGGATACCCCAGAAAAATGCAAGGCAGAGATTTAGGGTGAAGTTTGGAGATGAACTTGGAGGGAAGGTAAGGATAATAGAGACAACCAAAAATCCTGAGGTGAGTATAATCAGGTGGTATCTTGAAGAGCATTTGATAAGGTAAAGATAGTTTATTTGAAATGGATGGAAGAAGATTAATTAGATGAATAGGTGTTTGAACAGCGTGTAGCCAAAATTTTTGTGGAAGATGTGCTTCAAAAAGTAATGCACGAGCAGCTTCAATGATATATCGATGCTTACATTCAGCCAAGCCATTTTGCTCAGGCATATATGGACATGTTATTTGGTGAATGATACCACATTTTTCTAGAAATAAGTTGAATTGCGTAGAGCAGTATTCTCCACTGTCGTCTGATCTAAAATATTTAATCTTAGCATCAAATTGGCATTCAACTAGTTGCTTGAATTTATAAAAAATAGTAGGGACATCAGACTTTGCTTGTATAGGATAAAGCTAGCAACAACAACAACAACAACAACAACATCAAGCCTTTATCCCACTACGTGGGGTCGGCTACATGAATCCTTTTTCTCCATTGTGTCCTATTAAAAGTCAAATTCTCGTTTAAATCTAATAAAGAAAGATCATTTCTAATATTTTCTAACCAAGTCTTTTTAGGTTTACCTCTACCTTTCTTAACATAAGTCAAATCTAAGACCTCTACTTTCCTAACCGGGTCATCGGGAGGCCGCCGTTTTACGTGACCAAACCATCTAAGGCGACTCTCTCTAATCTTATCTTCCACTGGAGCTACTCCAACCTTTTCACGAATATGCTCATTTCGTATCCTATCTCTAAGGGTAAATCCACTCATCCACCTGAGCATCCTCATCTCTGCAACACTTAACTTAGAATTATGCTTCTCTTTTAATGGCCAACATTCAGCACCATAAAGCATTGCAGGTCTCACCACCATCTTATAGAATTTTCCCTTAAGTTTGAGGGGTACTTTTCTATCACACAATAAGCCCGATGCATTCCTCCACTTCAACCATCCAACTTGGATTCTGCTGATAATATCCCCATCTATATCACCATCACTCTGAACAATAGATCCAAATATCTAAAACGTGTACTCTTATTAATGACTTGATCGGCCAAAGTCACAATGCCCTCACTAGGTCTATTATTACTAAAATTACACTCCATATATTCCGTTTTAGATCTACTCAAGCGAAAACCTTTAGACTCTAAGGTTGACCTCCACAATTCTAGTTTACCTTCAACTCCCTCTCTAGTCTTATCAACAAGAAGAATATCATCAGCAAAAAACATACACCAAGGTACATCCTCTTGCAAATGTCTAGTGAGAACATCGATGACTAAAGCAAAAAGATATGGGCTTAAGGCTGATCCTTGGTGTAATCCAAACGAAATAGGAAAATACTTGGTCAAACCACCTTGTGTTTGAACACAAGTAATAGCTCCTGCATACATATCTTTAATGATTTGAATATAAGCGTTATTAACTTCTTTCTTTTCAAGAACTCTCCATAACACTTCTCTTGGAACTTTATCATATGCTTTTTCTAAATCAATAAATATCATATGTAAATCCTCCTTATTCTCTCTATATTTCTCCATCAAACCTCTTAATAAATGTATGGCTTCCATAGTAGACCTACCCGGCATAAATCCAAATTGATTTTGAGAAACATTAGTATCACGCCGCAACCTATGCTCTATAACTTGTTCCCATAGTTTTAAAGTATGACACATTAACTTAATTCCTCTATAATTCGCACAATCTTGTGCATCACCTTTATTCTTAAAAATAGGATAAAGCTAGCAAAAACAAGAAAATTTATCTATGAAAATAACATAGTATTTAAAACCTTATAAAGATAAGGTGGGAGAAGGTCCCCATACATCACTATGTATTAACTGAAGAACAGTAGTAGAACGAGAAAGAGAGAGAGAGAAGGGAAGCTTGTGGCTTTTAGCAAGAGTACAAGCATTACAATTGAGGGAAGACATAGTAAGTGAAGATAAACTGGGAAGAGACTTGTTTAATTTGTGTAAAACTGGAGGAGAGGGATGTCCCAAGCGTTAGTGCCAGAGCTGGGCGGTGGAAGATAGCGAAACTAGAGCGGTGTTGGGAATGACAGCAATAGTCTTAGCAGAGATTAGGTAGAGACCTCGACGACATGAGCCGTGAAGAAGTGTTTGATTGGTCTTTAGGTCCTTCATCATGTAACCCGAGTGATCAAAGAGAACAGAGCAAGAATTATCATTAATTAATTTATGAATGCAAAGAAGATTATGATGAAGATGAGGTACAAAATGAAGGGAGGTCAAGCGAAACTTGCGAGTAGGTGTAGGTAATAAGCCTTTACTAGTATGAGTGATCGGCAACAAATCTCCATTCCCAATCATTACTTGCTGATTTTCGTTATATGGCTAAGAGTTGTATATTTGTGAAGCATCTGAAGTTAAATGAGAAGTAGCTCTGGTATCTAAAAGCCATTTAGAGTTGACTGAAGAGAGGTCTGTTGTATGCACTTGAACTGGCAGGGGTAGGGAAAAATCAGCATGGTACCAGCATTTGTAAGCCGAATGACCTGGCTTACTGCAAATATGACATTCAACAGTTGGAGAAAAAGAACTGGATGGAGGACGGACTTATGAACCATGACCACAAACTAATCGTGAAGAAAATCATCCACGAGCATGTCCTCAACCACATTGCGTATACATAGCTGGAATAAAATCTGTATTTGTTGAAAAAGAAAGTTCACGCATCGATTTGGTAGCAAGATTGAGCTCTTCACTACAAAGTAGTGAATAAAAATCATCCAAGCTGATAGGGTTTCGATTTGTCCGAATAGCTATTTTAAATAAGAACTAGGCAAGCCATTCAAAGTTTACAAAATAATATCTTTTGTTGGGAGAGGAGAACCGGACGATCCTATAACATCAACTTTACTTTTGATTTCAGACAGGTACTGTATCATCGACTTATCTTTCATGGTGAGATGGTGTAACTCATTTTTGAGTTGAAGGATATGGGATCGATTAGTAGACTGTAATCTGCGTTCAACTGTTTGTCAAATCTCCAAACAGGAATTGAGATTCAAGACATATGGAAGGAATGTGTGAGAAATTGTAGAATACAGCACAGCCGCCAAATTCTGATCAACTAACAACCAGGTACAATATTTTGGGTTTGATTGAAGATCACCTGAAGTAGATGATATTAATTTCGATGGTTTAGGTGTTGATCCATCCAAATATCCACCAAACCCATTAGTTGTAAAAAGCTTAAAAATTCTTGGATTTCCATAGAGGATAATTTTCAGCTGTAAGTTGAATGTTAAGCACCGATTTCACATTTGTCATTAAAAATTTTAGTTGAGAGGGAATGGGAGTATCAACCATCTTGATCATAGGTGCTGTTTGAGTTGAAGTAGAAGAAGCCGGAGACAATGCCATGAAAGCGGATCAGAGAAATTTTCAAGCACAAAAAATAGAAGGAATGTCACTGCGATTTTCAGCCGTGGGCATAAGTAGTGCTATGATACCATGAAGAAGTTCAGCTCATGGTAGCAAAACCTGCAGCAAATACCAAAGCAGAAGAATAGAGGAAAATACAGGTAGAAACTATGAACAACCCTTTGGTAATCTCACTGCGTTCCTTTCATTACCCCTGTAGCATCGTATACATAAAGAAGCTAATACAGAGAAAGACAATGACATGAGCGGCTATGATTAAGCCGTTGGAAACCAACGGTGATCTATGAAAGAGCAAGTTCTGTGCACTCGCACCAGAGGAACACACATGGCACGATTTCAACTATAAGAGCAAGCGCTTATTAGACGACTTGCTTATGACGCCCCCTATGAGGGATGACCTCCTTTTATAAGCCCATGCAAGTAGCACTTGTTGATTATTGCGCGAGTTCTCTTATGAGTCCTAGGCAAGCTCTCTCTGCTGATCATTAGGCGAGTTCACCTGTGGGTCACACTAGACGCCAGTTTCTTTTTTCGCAACCTGCTAGCTACCTGCCAGATATCTGTGAAGGTATATGCGAGTATATAATTATCATCTTTGTTTATGGGGAGATGTGAACCTGAAAAATTTCAAATTAAAACTAATATATTTTTCTTCAATTGGACAAAGAGCAGTGATTTATCATCGTTCAAGATTTTTTTTTTCTAAGAAAAGTTTTTTGTGCCCTCTAATTTTGTAGAAATTTTTTTGCTGCTTATTTACATGTGTGGAATATTCATGTAAATTTATATGACAATAATTATAATTTTTTTTCACGTATAAGATGCGATAATATCATAAGGTCAATTCCACCAACCCTTTGGTTGATTAGTATTTTCTTAAATCACCATCAAGAATTAAAAACATGAATTTTTTTAATAAGCCTCAATCCTATAACTGCGACATTAGGAATTATGCAATGTAGAAGACTTACTTCACACTGATGACTATTACGAATAAATTAATGGTCAATGACCTGAAAAGTATACGCAAAAGCCAAATAAAATAAATAGTAACCAAACACAATTCTTTGCTAGAAGAATTCATTCAATCCCTTCTCTATCACCGCGGAACAATGAATTATTTGGAGCATATAGAAAATTCATATTCTATTCGATCGGGTTAAATGTATTTTTTTAAATCATAAAATTTGGCCAATCAAATATGAAATTTGGCCTAAATTATGCATTTCAAAGCACTAAAAAGAGTTAAATAGATTGTAAATTTTAGTTTTTTTTAATGGATTCCAAATATGATTATAATGAACCCAAGATCTTTTGAATGGACCATATTTGAGGATTGAACTGATTGAACTAGTCTGAACTAGTTCATTGGGCTAACTTTTCTCGTTCCCTCGCTTCTTCATGTGAGAAGGATCTTGATAAGATATAGGGAGCGGTGGAGACACCGACGGTTCGTGTCGGTGGCCCTAAATTTGATCCATGACTTTACTTGGAATTGTTTCAGTCAATTCAATAATCGAAATTTAAATCCCTTAACTACGATTGGATTCATGGCATTGAGATTTAAAATATGATACATTTTATTTGTTAGTGTCGACACTGACGGAGCTACAATGGGGGCCTGAGGGCCCAAGCCCCACTTGCCCATCAATAAAAACCGATAGTAGTCTATGTTAAATATTAAAAATAGAATGATATTGCATAGGGCACTTCATTGGGAGCCCTTATCCATTGGGCCAAAGTGTCAATCCATGCTACAATGTTAATTATTTTTTACTTAAATCATCATCAAATCCTAAAGAATAACCCATAATCAACATTAATCCCATATTTTTTTTCTAATCATGTACATATTTTCGAAGAATAATTAAAAATGAGGAACTTAAGTGTAAACTTTTTTCATATTACATAAATTTGCAATTAATAACTTTATTCAGAAATGCGATGTTAGAAAAACGTGAAGTTTGCATCACTAATAATTATAAATATGCATAAAGAAAAATTATGTGTATGAAATAAATATCCTTTTTAATAAAACTAATATAAAATTTAATGTTAAATAAGATAATTATAGATTTATATGTAATACAACAGATTAAAAAATATAATATAAAATGTAATAATTTATTGAAAATAAATATTAGTATTCTTGAAAGATCAAAATATTATTTCGCTATGAACTATTAAATAAAAAGTAAAAAAAATTACTCGAAAAAAATTAAGAACATTTTAAAAAATCATTAATTTGTTCCACAAATAAAAATTTCTAGGTCCACTTCCCTCAAAATAGACAATTTGTCCTTCATTATCTTATCCAATTGTCTTGTACAATCAAGTCTTTTCTACCCAAGAAAAAACAGGCATATCTCGATTCCCTCTAATTGAGCCTTGACTCGAGATTATTCAGTCCACCCCATCTTTTCATAGACTTGTTTGTAACCTCTTCTTGCCATTTTTCACATGAACACTTTTGAAATTCTGACTCCACAATAACAAATGGTTATAACAAGAGAAGATTTTCTAACTAGGCAAACCCAATAAAACTTTCTACTCATTTATTTAGGCTTCGTTTGGAATGACTTTTTTGTTGCTTCTTAAAGTATCCTTTTAACATAAAAATTAAATTTTTTATACTAAAAAACTACTTTAAGAAGCAACAAAAAAGCCATTCCAAATGAAGTCTTAATTTTATGATTATGCATATTAATCATCCATAACTATAGTAATTAAATTATATATATGCTAGCTCTTTTAAAATATTTTTTGAAAAAGATTAATCATTAAATAATATGGATGTTTCAGCTTTCATATAGGGGTGAGACATTAGAGAAGTGAGAGAGATTGAGGAGATATGCTCAAATAATTAGAGTTTTACATCATTATTTAATTATGTTATTCTACTCTATAAGAGATGCGCCAATTCAATGTCTCGATAATAAATTTGATGAGATAAATACAATGTAGAATCTGTATGTTCATAAATACAATGTATACGCATGTTGAGCACCTTAGTAGAACCTTATCTGACCACTCTCCAGTTCTTATTTCTCTATAGTTGAATTCTCCTTCCCCTACTGTTAACTTCCATTTTCAAAACATATGGCTTCTTGATTCCTCTTTTATTGATGTTGTTAAAGACAATTGGCAAGTCCCTCTTTACCCAAATAACTCTATTTTAGGCATGAATCGTCTTTGGCTTAAGTTGAAAAAGGTTAAAATATAAAATCAATTGGTGGAATAGGATTGTTTTTAAAAATGTTTTCTCTAATATCATTGATGCTGAGGAGAAGGTTAATTCCTTGGATCTCCTATGTCAACATTCCCCTTCAAATGTTAATTTTTCTTTGTTACAACAAGCCAAGAATTCTCTTTTTAATCTCCAAGCTCAAGAAGAAACCTTTTGGAAATAGAAAGCTGCCTCGAAGCATTTACTGATGGTGACAATAACACTAAGTATTTTCATGCTCTTGTTAAGTGGAATAGGGATAGAAATTGGATCCATAAAATTAACTTTGATGATGGTTCTTCAACTAATGATGTTGAAGAAATTGCTTTATCGGGTGTGGAATTCTTTAAGGGTTTGTTCAATAAAACTTTTAATCCTGCTCCTATTGACACACCCAACATTATTCCTCACCTTATTAACCAGGATGACAATTTGGCTCTTACTGCCTTTCCTACTTTGAAGAAAGTTATGAAGACATTTTTTGACTTGAATACTGACTCCGTGGCTGGTCTGGATGGCTTCACCACTAAATTCTTTCAAAAAATTTAGGATATTATTCACATTGATCTTTTTAATACTATCTCTGATTTCGTTTCGGGTAATGCTATTCTGAAATTTTTCTCTTCCACCTCTATTGTGCTTATTCCTAAAATTAATGGTGCTTGTAATTGGAATGATTTAGACCTACTAGTCTTTGTACATTTTAGTAAGTTGATCTCCAAGTTACTTTTGAACAAACTTTCGCCTTTACTTCCTAAAATTATTACTTCTAATCAATTGGCTTCATTCAAGGTAGATCCATTTCGGATAACATTTTACTGGCTCGGGAGATTATGCATGACTTGGATGTTAGGGTGCCTGGGGGTAACATTGTTTTCAAGTTAGACATTGCCAAAGCTTATGATATCATTAGCTGGGATTTCCTTTATCATGTTTTAGGTTTATTTGGCTTTGACAATGGTTTTGTTAACCTTATTAAATTGTCTATTGAAAATTATTTTGTCTCTATTATTATTAATGGCAAAAGTAATGGCTTCTTTAAGTCTTCTCATGGGTTGAGATAAGGTGATCCTATATCTCCTGCTCTTTTTTTTTATTGCTATGGAATTTTTTTCTAGAGATATTTTTAATGTTTTTGAGAATTATCCGAGCAACTATTATAGAACTTTGGGGGCTTTTCCTATTTCTCATTTATGTTTTGCTGATGATGTTATCATTTTTTTGAATGCCTCTATTAACAGGGTTAAAAGAATTATGAGCTTTTTAAATAAATTTGAAACTTTTAGTGGTCTTTCTATTAATAAAAATAAGAGCTATTTTATTGTCTCTAAAACAGTTTCTCAAGATAGGATGACTGCTATTAGGAATTGCACTGGTTTTACCAAAGGCTCTTTGCCCTTAAGTACCTGGGGGCCCCCCTTTACAAGGGTAGGAAAATGACTTTTCTTTTTGATGATCTTATTTCTTATGTGCATAATAAGCTCTATTCGTGGAATTCTAATTTCCTTAGCTTTGGTGGCAGACTTACTCTTATTAAAAGTGTTTTATGCTCCTTACCTGTGTATATTTTCAAACTCTGCATCCTACCCGCGATGTTTGTAATAGGATTGAGAAACTTATTAATAAGTTCTTCTGGCGTAGTTCCAATGTGCATTGCAAAGTGATTTGGTCCTCTTGGTACAATTGTTGTGGTGTGTTGGAAGAAGGGGCTTTGGGTTCTAAGACCATGTGGGATTTAGCTCATGCTTTCTCGTATAAATTGTGGTTTAATTTTCGCTCTAAACTTTCTTTATCGACTAAATTTAGGAATGTTAAATATTGTAATGGTAAGCATCCAACTATGTGCTCTTTTAAGAAGGGTGATTCTAAGGTTTGGAATAGGCTATGCAAGATAAAGTGGAGTGCTGAACCCCATATCAAATGGGGTTTGAGCAAAGCAAAACTTTTTTTCTGGTAAGATCAGTGGCTTCATGGCCAATCCATTAATTCTTTTATCTACTCTTCTTCTATGTCGGCCTCTAAAGTTCATGCTTTTATTTCTGATAACATGTGGCACTACAATAAATTGGCTGATATTATTCCGGACACTGTTCATTTTAGAATTTTGAATATTCCTATTAATACTAATACTGATGATTTAATTCTTTGTGATCTTTCTTATAATGGGATGTTCTCCTTAAAAGAAGCTTGGCATGATTTCAGGGAGAAGCATGGTGTTAATAAAATTTACTCCATGCTTTGGCATAAGAGTATTCCTAAGACTATTTCTATTTTTGTTTGGAGAATCATGCATAACTACATTCCTTCTAATGACAATTTGAGAAAGAGAGGCTTTACTATTACTTCCAAGTGCCAATGCTACTTTCATGAAGAAAATATGCACCATATCTTTATCTCCTGCCCGATTGCTATTAATATTTGGCCTTATTTTGATGACATTTCAAGTTAATCAAGTTTACTATTTATATCTCTATTTATACTTTACTTGATTATTGGTTCATTAACTCTAAAGGGCATATTAGAAATATTATGCCTTCTCTTATATTGTGGTTTTTGTGGCTTGCTAGAAATAATTCAATTTTTAATAGCTATAAGATGGACTCCCACCACATTATTAGGAGTATTAAAGATAAGGTGTGTAAGCTTTTTGATGTCAACCTTTTGTCATCTAGAAATTATTATTTTGTGGCTCATGGTTTTGGTATATCTTTGCCTTACAAAAGTACTTTAGAGGATCCTATGTTGGTGCAATGGATCAACCCCCCTCCCCCCCACGTAATATATATATATATATATATATATATATATATATATATATATATATATATATATATAGATGGGGCGGTGAAGAAGAACACTTATGGGTGTGGGGGGATTATTAGAGATGGTCATGGAAACATGGTTTTGGCCTTTGCTTCTCCTTTGAAGAAGTGTTCGGTGGTTTTGGCTGAACTCACTGCTATTCTTAATGGTCTTAAAGCTTGTATTTCTCTTGGTATTTCTAATATTTGGATTGAGGTGGATGTTGTGTCTAATATCCATTGCCTGATGAAGCATAACAAGAGTATTTGCAATCCGAACCATTTCTACATTATCCGTGATATTAATCTACTTTTAATTTTAGTAAACTTCACTATCACTCATATTTTTAGGGAAGGAAATTTGTGTGCTGATTTTCTTGCCAATTTGGGGTGTAATTTGGATGCTATTACGGATTTATCTGTTATCAATTTGCCTAATCTGCTTAATGGTTTGATTAAATTGGATAAAATTGGTTTAGCTTATGTCAGACTTTAGTTTTGTTGATTTGTTTGACGTGATTTTGGTTGGTTTTGTGGCCTCCGGCTTTGTCCTATTTCTGTTGCTGTGCTTTTTGGGTTGCGATTTGAGCAATGATTGGAACTTCCTTTTCCCTGATTTTTGCCCCTATTGTTACTGTTCTTTCCCCAGGATTATTATGTCGGGTTGGCTTTGCTGGTTGATGTTGAGGGTGTGCTGGACTATTTGGCCCAATTGGTTGTATTTTTGGGGTTCTCAAGTTTCCTTAGCTTGATGATTAGGGGGTGCTGGATGGGTTGTCCTAGCTGGTTTGGTTTTGGTGGATTTTGAGGTGCCCCCTTAGTGTGGTTCTCTTTCTGGTTGGTTTCAGTTGCTTCCCTATTTCTTCCTTTATCTGTTGGATGTTTTCTGGGTTCTGCAAGTTATTTTCTGTTGCCTACTTACTGGTGATGGCTTATTGGTTGCTTATGATTTCTTTTACTCAATTCTACTGCATCTTCTTATGATTTTACATTTATGGGATTAGAATTGAGCTGCATTAGGGTTTTAATCAGGAGGGCTACGGTAGGAGTATCTTCTTGAGCTCTGTTAATCCTGATTTCATTGCTGTCCTCATCTCCCTTTATCTAGCTCAGTTTTGTTTGGTTTTTGGTGCTGGAAGCTGGAGTTCTTCCTGTGTTGGATCTTCCTTTGACTATGTGCTCTATCGTTGGTGTTGTTGCTTTGTCGTTTCCAACTTAGTTGGCTGGGTGGCTCTAAACTTGGATTATTTGGGGTTAACGGATGCTTTATGTATTATTATCTTTTGGCATTATGGCACCGTGACCACTTATACTGATGGGAGCATCTCTATATCCTTTTTGTTAATTTTTCTTGGGTAATTTATCTTATTTATTTTTAATCCGTTATGCTACATTCATTACTTGCTTTGGTTGGTTCTCTTTTGTTCTTGCTTGGTCTTGCAGGTTCAAGGGAAGGTTAAGCTGGTGGATACTTTGCTTAAAATTTTGGAGAAAGATTGTTCTTACAGTTTATTTCTTTGTCTTTTTTTTGGTGCTATCCTCTTGCAGCCCTAGAATGTTACTAGGAGTTTCTGTTATTTTTAGCATAGGAGATCATCGGCTCTTAGGACTTTTTGGGAATTTTTCATAGCTCTTTTGAGTGGAAGTGTGCTGAAGGTGTTGCAAATCTGGATTTAAGGATTATAATTTTGATGATAATAAAGATTTCTGTGTTCTATTTTCATTGGCTAACATTTCAAGTATAAAAGATCAAATATAATTCAAGTCAACTCAAGATCGGGTCTGTGTGTGTTTTAATGTAATTTTTTATTTTCTCGAGTCAAATGTAATGTAATTGATCCACGAGCTAAATAACCTTGCACACACACACTTAGGGGGAGAGTTTTAGTGAGTTAGAGTTTCTATTTCAAATTTTATTCAAATCATCCTGGACGATATTCATATCATCCTGGACAATCCAGTTAAAACAGAAACCCTAATTAGGGATACCATATTAAGTCGGTTTAATTAAGCAGATCATCATGGATGATAGATCCATCGTACATGACGATATGCTCAAATAAAAAATTCTCAACTGCCAAACTGAGTTAGGTAAGTTTTTATTTTTAGAATTTTAGTCTGATCATCCTGGACGATACATGTATCATCTTGGACGATCCTTTACAATCATGCCTAAATTAGTCTGGTGATTAAGGAAAGTAATTAATATTTGATTGATACGATCATATCGTACTAGATGATGGCCATATTGTCCTGGATGATACATGTAAAATTCTCATCGTCCAAATGACTTCACCTGGATGACCCGTACAATATGCTGGATGATATAAGCCTATCTGTACTAATCATCCAGGATAATATAAATATCATCCCGAATGATCAAGTCATTTTCAATCATATAGCATGTTTGTGCAGGATGATCTGAATAATGTGTAGGATGATTTTGGTCATTTTTGAACTAATCGTATGGGACGATAGGCATATCGTCCCGGATGATCAAGTCTTTTTCTTTTGATCGTCCAGTATTTTTTCCAGGACGACCTGAACAATACTCAGGATGATTTTCCCGAGTTGAACTAATCATATCGGACGATCGTAGGATCATCCCGAACACTCTGAATAGAATATGTCTTCTAATCGTCCAGAAAAACTAGATTATCTAGGATAATTGGTGAAGATTTACACCGATCGTACAGGATGATCCTTCGATCGTCCTAAACGATCCTTGACGGCAAGTTGAATTTTTGGGAAATTTTTGTGCCTTTCTATTTCAACCTTTTTATTTGTTATTGGAAAAACTTTTTGCCAAAGTCCTTTCCTGAGAGAGTTTTGAGAGGGAGAGGGAGAGCTTGGGAGAGAGAAAGGGAATATTGTGAGGGGGAGTTTATGAGGTATTCATAAAGGTTACTCCAAGTAAGGATTCAAGTCGTCTTCTTTGGTCATCATCTCTTGTCCCGTGGTGTCTCTGTGTGAGGGATCGTTAACAAGAAGTTAAGGTTCTCTGCCTGCTTCAGGAGAAAGCAAAAGGAGGTAAGGTTTTCTGCGTGCTTCAGGAGGAAGCGAAAGGAGTCTGGGTTCTCTTCCTACTTTAGGAGGAAGCAAAAGGAGTATGGGTTCTCTATCTCACTGGGTTGGTGAAAAGGAGTTGTGTGAAGGCGTCTCCGTCTTGTTGTGGGAGCAAAAGGATAGTCACTAATTTGAGTAGTGCAATACTACTAGGGTGCCTCCGGGGAGTGGACGTAGGTCAAGTTAACTGAACTACTATAAAATCTAGTGTGTAATTTCTGATTATTTTTCACACTTTATTTTTCTGTTGTTATCTGCTTGGGTGAAATCTATGATTGATCTTTTTATTATTATTCTTATTCATTTTTGCTACAAATTATAAATGATCTTTCTTGTGGTTAAAGAAGTTTTTAAAACTACCAATTCACCTCCCTCTTAGTTAGCCTCGGGACTAGTTCACAAGGGCTTAACATCCCTATCGAACTTTCAAGTGGTATGAGAGTGGGATTCAAAATATAAGTTTAAAAACTTTTAAATTTTGATCCATGACTAACTTTGGTAATCATAATACTGCTGAAGGTTATTCAATTACACGACCACCATTGTTTGATAACATACCTTTTGACTTTTAAAAAACTCACATATCCACTTTTCTTCAATCTATAGATTATCGCATGTGGATACTTGTTAAAGATGGCTATGAAGTACCTTTTAAACTTGTTAACAATGTTAAAAATGAACGCTCTTTTACTGATTGGACATTTGATGATCGTGATTTAGCACAATTGAATGCGAAATGCTTGAACTATTTTTTCTGTGCTTTAAAATCTGAAGATTACATGCGTGTCTCTACTTGCACTACTAGTAAAGAAATCTGGGATAGATTATACATTACTTATGAAGGTACATCTGAAGTTAAGCAATCTAGGAACATCTTTCTTCATGACTACGAACTCTTTTGCATGAAACCTATTGAATCAGTTTCTAAAATGTATACTAGGTTTACTCAAATTGTCACCTCTCTACATGCTTTAGGAAGAGAACTCACCAACTATGAAAAAGTAAACAAAATTCTAAGATGTTTACCTTTTTCTTATGATGCCAAGATAACTGCTATTACTGAATCCAAAGATTTGAATACTTATTGTATTGATAACTTACTTGGGTCACTTATTGCTTATGAGCAAGGAGTGAACCAACGACAAATTGATGCAGATGAAAAGAAGAAAAAAAAGATTGTAGCCCTAAAGGCTAATGATTCTGATTCTAGCTCTTCAGGATCTGATAATGATGATATTGCCTTAATCACTAGGCAATTCAAAAGCTTTCTGAGGAAGAAACATAAGAACTATCAGAAGTGGAACAAAGGTAAGAATATTAAAAATTTTAAAGGTCCTTCTGATACAGTTTATTTTGAATGCAAAAAGCTAGGGCATTTAAAATCTGATTGTCCTACACTTAAGGCTCACCCAAACAAGGAGAAGGGTAAGGAGAAACCTAAGTTCAGGAAGGATAAGAAAAGGATTCAAAAGGCTTTCTAGGCAGATTTTGCATTCGACTCCTCTGAGACTGAAGCTGAAGAGGAAGTTTCAAACTTATGCTTGATGGCTGGTGAGCATCTTGGTTAGTCCGACAAAGAAGAGGTATGTGAACTAACCTACGATCAATTACTTGATGTTTCTGAAAAAATCCATTCATCATATAGGAGGCTTAAAAAAACTCATGCTAGCCTAAAATTAGAATTTTTGAATTTATAAAAAGAGCATAAAATTTTGATTAAAGATCATTCTACGCTTGATAGCAATCACTTGTCATTACTTAATAAATTTGATGAGTTGAATAAAAAGCATTCTGATTTGATTACTAAGCATGATTCATTAAAAGCATCACATGTTAAATTAAGCTGAATTTAAGAAATTAGAATTATATGCATCTGATTTAGATAGAGATGAGCATTATTTGAAATTTGAAATTACAAGTCTCAAGAAAAAAAATAAATTTTTAAGTGTGAAAATTAGTGCATATGAGAATAATGAAACACCTCCTACTTTTGCATAATTTTATACACCTCTACCTTTTGAAGAATCTCATTTAAAATTATTAAAGCATGTTTCATTCAAACCTAGGAAGAGGCACTATCACCCACGTAGATTAGTTAACCCTTTTCCTGGCGTTAGATATTTTTCTTGTGGCATGTTAGGACATATCTCTCACACCTGCACTGTTCACCATAGTACACATTGGATGTGGAGGCCCAAATTACATGCTTTACAGCATAGCACACATGCATTATAATTCTTCTATTCATAAGAAGGAACCCAAACTTATTTGGGTTCCTAAATTTGATGTTTAATGATTTTGTAGGTGTGATCTCACACAAGATCTCGTGAGAGCATGTGGTACTTGGACAGCAGATGCTCAAGACATATGACTGGAGATGCAAATCAATTCATTTCACTGGAGGCCAGGGCTGGAGGCAAGGTTACACTTGGAGACAACACCACCAGAAGGGTGGTAGGAGCAAGTATAATTAGTGATTCAAAAAATTTCATTATTGATAACGTTTTGCTTGTATATGGATTAAAACACAACTTACTCAGCATCAGTCAACTCTGTGACAAAGGATATAATATAAAGTTCCTGCCAACTTGTTACATTTTAAGCTTAAATGACAAAATTATTTTGCAGGGAAAAAGGATCAACAATATCTACATGCTGGATATAAGTTGCTTTGAAGCTGATGTTTCAATTTGCTTAAAAACTACTACTGATGAGTTTTGACTTGGAATAGGATGTTATGTCATGCCAGTATGAAAACCCTTAGAAGAGTCACCCAAAAAGACTTAGTTAGAGGTGTCCCTAAGCTTAAGTTTATTAAGGACCACCTATGTGATGCCTATCAACTAGGAGAGCAAGTCCAATCCTCTTTCCACTCCATTAAGGATATCAGCACCTCTAGACCTTTAGAAGTCCTTCACACGGATCTCTTTGGACCCATTAGAACTGCTAGCTTAGGGGGAAAAGTCTATGGATTTGTGATTGTTGATGACTACTCGAGGTTCACTTGGATTAGATTTTTGTTACATAAGTCTAAGTCATTTGATGAATTTATATCCTTCTCCACTTGGATTCAGAAGAAGTTAGGTTGTGAGATCTTTACCATCTATAGTGATCATGGTGGGGAGTTTGAAAATGAGAAATTTGGAACCTTTTGTGAGGAGCAAGGGATTAGCCACAACCTTCTAGCTCCTAGGACTCCTCAGCAGAATGGGGTAGCTGAAAGGAAGAATAGGACCTTAGTGGAAGCCACCAGAGCCATGCTTGCTCAGTATTCACTTCCAAAATACTTTTGGGCTAAAGCGGTGAACACTGCCTGTTATGTGCTGAGTAGGGTGAATGTTAGATCCAATCAGAATAAGATACCTTATGAGATTATTAAGGGTAGAACTCCAAACCTGTCCCACCTCCATGTCTTTGCCTGTAAGGTTTTCATTCATAATAATGGGAAGCACTCTTAGAAAAATTTGACCAAAAATTTGATGAAGGTGTGTTCTTAGGATATTTAAGTGTAGGGAAATCCTTTAGGTTGTTTAATAAGAGGACATTGGTGGTGGAGGAGACTACTCATGTAGTGTTTGATGAATATGATCCAAATAAGTCTAGATTTGAGGTAGAAGATGAAGAGATTATAGAAGTCACCCAAGGAGTAGAATCTATAAATCTTGAGGAAAGGGTAAAAGTTGATATTTCTTTGCCTAAAGAATGGAGATATTCTTCAAGTCATCCTAAAGAACTGATCTTAGGAGACCCTTCTGAAGGTGTTAGAATTAGGCATGGCCTTAGGAAAGAAGTAAACCACTCTGCATTCATTTCAATGACTGAACCCACCAACCTGAATCAAGCCTTATCTGATGAGTTTTGGATCTTAGCCATGTAGGAAGAGTTAAATCAATTTGTAAGGAATGATGTTCGGGAGTTAGTTGAAAGACCTAAGAATTAAAGTGTAGTGGGAACCAAATGAGTCTTTAAGAATAAGAAGAATGATTCTGGTGTGGTGGTTAGGAATAAGGCAAGATTGGTGGCTAAAGGGTACAACCAAATTGAAGGGATTAATTTTGAGGAGACCTTTGCCCCTGTAGCAAGATTGGAAGAATTAGAGTGCTACTAGCCTTTGCCTGTTATAAGAGATTTAAGTTTTTTCAAATGGATGTCAAGAGTACCTTTTTGAATGGGTAATAAAGGAGGATATCTTTGTAGAGCAACCCCTAGGCTTCGAGAGTTTCCAATATCTTAATCATGTTTACAAATTAAAAACGGACTTATATGGATTGAAACAAGTACCCAAAGCTTGGTATGAGAGGCTTAGAATATTCCTATTAGAAAGAGAGTTTGTTAAGGGGAGTGTAGACATCACCTTTTTTCTAAGGAAAGTAGAAGTTGATTTACTCATTGTCTAGATCTATGTTGATGATATACTTTTTGGATCTTCTGATAAAAACTTATGTGATAATTTTTTTAAAATAATGAGTTAGGAGTTTGAGATGCGTATGATGGGAGAATTATCCTACTTTTTAGGATTTAGCATAAGGTAGATGGATGATGGAACCTTTCTAAATTAATTAAAATACACTAAGGACACTTTGAAGAAATATAAAATGGATAAAGCCAAGCTAATCAATACTCCCATGAGTTCATCTGTTCAGTTAGATAAGGATTCAAATGGAAAATCTATTAATCAGAAGAAGTATAGAAGAATTATAGGATCACTACTTTATTTGACTGCTAGCCGACCTGATGTCATGTTTAGTGTTTGTCTTTATGCTAGGTTTTAAGCTGATCTTAAAGAGTCCCACCTAACTGCTGTTAAGAGAATTCTTAGATATCTCTAAGGGATCCCAAACTTAGGAATCTGGTATCCTAGGCACAACACTTCTTTTGAGATTATTAGATATTCTGATTCTGATTTTATAGGATATATGGTGGATAGAAAGAGCACTTCTAGAACTTGCCAATTCATAGGATAGTCTTTAGTCTCCTAGTCCAGTAGAAAATAAAACTTTATTACACTTTTCACTGCAGAAATTGAGTACATTGCCTTAGGTAGCTGTGTGGCCCAAGTCCTTTGGTTGAAGCAACAAATTTTGGATTTAGGATTACCTGTTGGCACAATTTCAGTTCAATGTGATAACACCAATGCCATATGTATTTTTAAGAATCTTATCCAACATTCAAGAACCAAACACTTTGATATAAAGCATCACTTCATTAGGGACCATGTTACAAAAGGGGACATTGAGCTACACCATGTAGCAACTGAA
Organism: Dendrobium chrysotoxum; assembly: GCA_019925795.1. Lineage (NCBI taxonomy): Eukaryota > Viridiplantae > Streptophyta > Magnoliopsida > Asparagales > Orchidaceae > Dendrobium > Dendrobium chrysotoxum. Next base: position 22,905,845 of record CM034307.1, on the reverse strand, counting down.
AATCATCTGGTTGACATCTTTACTAAACCACTAGCCTTTGATACATTCAGTATTTTAAGGACTAGATTGGGTGTGATTGACATAAATGCATGAATTTGATGATTGCTGATTTTTAAATTTTCTGGTTTTGATTTTTCATTTAGTTTTTATCTGATTTGATTTTCTATTTCCTGTTATTTTTTATTCTCTGCTGATTTTCCTTTTATTGCTGTTGCTTTCCTGATTTGATTATTTATTTTGATGTAATTTTCTACTTGCTCTTGATTTACTACTTTTCTTTTAAATCATATCACTGCTCACTACTACTGATAAACTAGATTTTCGACTGAGAGTTTTGCCTTATTTTTTGTTTGGAAGCTTGTAAGCAGTGTTTGCCTCCTTTGAATCTGTTAAAGAGAAGAAACGTTGATGATTATTTCTCTTCCTCTAACTCTTTTAATGGTGTATTATTTCTTTTGGATAAAAATCTTCTTCAAAATTAAAAAGTTAGTTTTTAAAATAGAGATCAATTTTATATTCCTACAGTAATCTACCTCATATGAATAGTATTTTGAAAGTTTTGGATCATTGTTATATTTTTTTTAATCAAGTGATTGCACTTATCATATGATGTATGGTTTTTGTTATATGAATTACTCCTTATTGTAGAGAGTGATTTTTGTCCTCTCTTATGTCTGGAAAGTAATTTCATAATTGAGATTCTTTAACGATTATGAAAGAAAGTAAGCTTGTAAAAGATGCACAAAGAGCGCCAAAATGAAAAAAAGGGGGGTGGCACAAAATAAGCCCAAAGCTGAAAAGATGCGCAATGTCGCCAAATTGGAAAGATACACAAAGTGTATCAAAAATTAAAAGATGCGCAAAGTGCGTTAAACAAATTAAAAAAGAGGCACAAAATGAGCCCATAAAGAAACAAGCTTTCTTCTCTTTCAGATCTTTAAATTTCTTAGAAAAATTCAAGCGCCACTTAATATTTTCAAAAGCTTGAGACAAAAAATCATGATTTCTAATTCCTTACTTTGTAATACTATTCTATCAGATATTTTTATGGAATGAGGCTTAAAAGGATCTCTTTTCAAAGCTAATTTCTTTTCTTCTAATTAGACTTTTATTTGAAAGGAATTTGAACCTATAAGGTGTCCGAGATAGGAGTTACGAGAGTTGATTTTCTAACTTTTTTTGGATTTCAGTGTGGTTGATTTTCTTCTGATTGGCTTTTGAATTAAAAATCAAGGAAAATTCTGTTTCACTCGAGCTAATCGATTAAAAAAAAATATTTTTCTCACTGTTGTTTTCTTATTTTTATTTTTTATTTGATTTGATTTTGATTTTTTCTTTTTTTTGTGTTTTTTGGGATCAGTGATCTTTCCTCTCCATCCTTCATCTTTTTTATTTTTTTTACATCGTCCTGGATGATCCCGACATCATCCTGGATGATCCATTCAAATCATCCCCACCATGATCCATCGGCTGATATGCACCAATTATTGGTGATCATTCTGGACGATCCACCTCATTGTCTTAGGCGATCCACGTGGCAACAGTTGGATGATTTAAATTCAGCCTGTCCGATTCATTTATTGTCAATCATCCTGGACAATCCGCCTAATTGTCCTGGATGATACCTTTAGTTAAAAGTCATCCAACCTATCTCCTCGGGATGATCATCTGTGTCTAATCATCCTGAAAGATATCTAATCATCCTGGATGATCAGACCGCCTTTTTGACCAATCGTCTTGGACGTCATAATTACTCCTATCATCCTACACAATCCTGCAATCATCCTGGATGATCTGGACATTTCTATTTAAACAACCATTTTCTTCACCATTTTTTCACCATTCTTCCCTCGATCCTTCATCACCTCATCTTCTTATGGCTGGTGGTAAGAGATCTAGGCAACAGGGTGCTAGTTTCTCCTAGGGAAATATCGATCCCCACTTTCCTGATGCAGCCGATCAAGCTGTATTTCAAAGATATCTTGATATTAGGATCACTATCTCCAAAACTATGAACCCACGGACCCTCACCTATTTGGTACTTGATCTGTTCACTCACACATCCCTCACCTTCATTCTTGCACTGGCTTTTCCTTTCAGCACTAAACTTCTTAGAGTTTTCTTTGCGAATCTTCATATTACCGTTGATTACTCCACCCTTCAGTCCTTTGTTAATCAATGACATGTAGAATTAACCCTCCAGAACTTTCATAACATTCTTCAACTGTCCACTTCTGGTGATAAGCTTCATATTTTAGCATCTGATCCTGACTTTAATTGGAGTGTCCCCAACCACTTCGTTAGAAACACAAATGCCCAATACCACGACTAGACCTGTTCCTCCCTAGTCAAGGATGCTAGGACAATACAACATGTCATTCGCTCCTACATCATTCCTTAGGCTGGGGATCACTTCCACATCACTCCTTTGCTTTCCATAACTACCTACTACATCATTGCTCGTCGTGACTTTAATGCAACTGATTTACTTTTTTGCTACATAGAACAATTAACTACCATTAGGGATTTGGGCCATAGGAGACGCCCCAATCTAGCTTTAGGACATCTCATCCACTATGCCCTTGAAACTAAATACAATTTTTAATATCCAAATCCAGCCAGAATCCCACATATCTTTTTCTCCAACAATTTTTTTCACACTCTTCACAGTACTTGCCTACATCAGGAGAAGAGGGGGAGGCTATTCCTGAGCCAGCTGCACCTGCTACACCTGCTCCTCTCTGTATAGTATCACCCTTAGATCACTTGGTGCAACAGTTTGATCAGGGGGAGGCTCGCTTTGACTCCTAGGTGGCAGCATGCGACTGATATTTCTCGCTTCAATTCATTTGTAACTCACCAACAACAGCAGGATGAGTAGGACATGGCCTGGTTTGGTGAGCAGTTTGCCACCAGTCATAGCTACTTTCATTCACCACCACCTCCTCCATCTGATCAAGATTCGCCTCTCTATTTATTTTCTATATTGTAATATTTTTAGTTTACTTTATTTTGCTTTTCCTTCCTCCTTTTTGTGATGTCAAAAGGGGGAGTGATTTTTTGTGTTACTAGTAGTTCCTTTTATTATTTTATGTTGTAGTTATTTCTTTTGTTGTATTTAGTGTCACTATTTATCAATGATTAGTAAAATTTATAATGACAAATCTTCTCTCGTATGCGCGTTGATTATTCCTATCTACTTTATTTGAAACTACTAAATAAATGTTTTCCATCATAAAAAAGGGGGAGATTCTTGCAAACCTAGATTTAAGGATTATAATTTTGATGATAACAAATATTTCTGTGTTCTATTTTGATTGGCTAACATTTCAGGTACAAAAGATCAAATGCAATTCAAGCCAACTCAAGATCGTGTCCGTTTATGTTTAAATGTAAATTTTTCTTTTCTTGAGTCAAATATAATATTATTGATCCACGAGCTAAGTAACCTTGCATACATATACTTAGGGGGGAGAGTTTTAGTGAGTTAGAGTTTTTATTTTAAATTTTATTCAAATCATCCTAGATGATATTCATATCATCCTGGACGATCTAGTTAAAATAGAAACCTAATTAGGGCGACCATTTAAGTCAGTTTAATTAAGCAGATCGTCCTTGACGATAGATCCATCGTATAGGACGATATGCTCAAATAAAAAATTCTTAGCTGCTAAACTGAGTTAGGCAAGTTTTTATTTTTAAAATTTTGGTATGATCGTCCTGGATGATACATGTATCATCCTGGACGATCCTTTATAATCATGCCTAAATTAGTCTAGTAATTAAGGAAAGTAATTAATATTTGATTGATACGATCATATCATCCTAGACGATGGCCAAATAGTCCTGGATGATACATGTAAAATCCTCATCGTCCAAATGACTTCACCTAGACGACCCGTATAATGTACTAGATGATATAAGCCTATTTGTACTAATCATCCAGGACGATAGAAATATCATCTCGGACGATCAAGTTATTTTCAATTGTACAGCATGTTTGTGCAGGACGATTCGAATAATGTGCAGGATAATTTTGGTCATTTTTGAACTAATTGTACGGGACGATAGGCATATCGTCCCGGACGATCAAGTCTTTTTCTTCAGATCGTCCAGCATTTTCTCCTAGATGACCCGAATAATACTCAGGACGATTTTCCCGAGTTGAACTAATCATCCCGGATGATCACAGGATAGTCATAGACGATCTGAATAAAACATGTCTTCTAATCGTCCATAGAAGCTAGATCGTCCAGGCTAATTGGTGAAGATTTACATAGATCATACAGGACGATCCTTCGATCGTCCCAAACGATCCTTGACGACAAGTTAGATTTTAGGGCATTTTTGTGCCTTTCTATTTAAACCTTTTTATTTGTTATTGGAAACACTTTTTGCCAAAGTCCTTTCCTGAGAGAGCTTTGAGAGGGAGAGGGAGAGCTTGGGATATAGAGAGAGAGAGAGAATCGTGTGAGGGGGAGTTTGTGAGGTGTTCACAAAGGTTACTCCAAGCAAGGATTTGAGTCGTCTTCTCTGGTTGTCACCTCTTGTCCCGTGGTGTCTCTGTGGGAAGGATCATTAGCAAGAAGTTAAGGTTCTCTGCCTACTTCAGGAGGAAGCAAGAGGAGGTAAGGTTCTCTGCTTTCTTCAGGAGGAAGTGAAAGGAGTCTGGGTTCTATGCCTTTAGGAGGAAGCAAAAGGAGTCTGGGTTCTCTTCTTCACCAGGTTGGTGAAAAGGAGTTGTGTAATGGCTTCTCTACCTTACTGTGGGAGAAAAAGGAGAGTCACTGATTTGAGTAGTGGAATACTCGGAGGGTGCCTCCGGGGAGTGGACGTAGGTCAAGTTGACCGAACCACTATAAAATCTGGTGTGTTCTTACTGATTATTTTTCACGATTTATTTTTCTGTTGTTATCTGCTTGGGTGAAATCTGTGATTGATCTTTTCATTATTGTTCTTATTCGTTTCCACTGTAAATTATAAAAAGATCTTTCCTGTGGTTAAAGAACTTTTTAAAACTACCAATTCCCCCCCTCTCTTTGTTTCACAAGGGCTTAACTTTCCTATCGAACTTTCAGAAGGTCCCCCTCTAATGATCTTGTAACCTTTTATTTTAATTAACACGTAGGCTCCTCTGTGAGTTTTCTCCAAAAAAAAAAAAAAATAAATTCATGTGATTCATTCTCAATTTTGATAAACAAATATTAATATATTTGGCAAAATTTTGTCATTTGGATTTCACAATTAATGATGCCATTGTTGTATCAGACAATTAATTTGAAATTTTTACTATTGACAAGAAAACTAGTAATGTATTAGAAAGCAATTAGAGAGCTTACACAAAATTAGTGAAGACTAAGGCTTCGTTTGGGACGACTTTCTAAATCTGCTTTAAGAAGCTGTAAGAAAACTGTCCCAACAACTTTCTTACTGCTTCTTAAAGCAGCTTTTTACTAGAAAGCTGCTTTAGGAAGCAGTAAGAAAGCCGTCCCAAATGAACCCTAAAGAAGACTATTTTTATTTTTTAGTGTACTCATAACGATTGATTTGATATTAACTATCAGTGCAATAATGTCGAGTAAGTATTCTCTATTATGAAGTTAGCAAAAATTGTTTATTAAATTATCTGATAGACTCTTAGATGAATGTCTATCTAAAGATAAAATAGCATTGAAATTGAAATGACTGCATAAGAAAATTTAAAGATTCATAGAGAGAAAATATAGGTGAAATGTATTTGAGAGAAAAATGAGCAAAAGCTAAACACTTTCAAGATTTGAAAAGCTAATACTCACAGTTGTAAGTTTTTTGTAATACATATTTTATCTTTTTATAATAAAAACTCTAATAAATTTTTTTTGTGAAACTTGTCAATGCTAGTCTCAAGTCTAGATGAAAAAAGTTGAGAATATTTTTAAAATTATCAACTTCTAATATATTTTGATGCAAATCAATTATCCTTCTAGTCTTGTCATATTATTTTATTCCAGAGAAAAAAATTTTGTTAGGATGTCCTAAGATGTTTTGCAACAATATACACTTCAAAACTATTGAATTTACGATGATATTAGTGTTACATATAATATTTAAAAACTGCACTAATCTCAATGTAAATATAATGACTTTAAAGCCCATCTTGACGCAAAAAATGTCAATATAGCCTTAAGCAATTTTTTTTTGTTTTATACATCATCTTTTGCTCTCATTAAATATGCACAAACCGGCAAAGCTTCTATTTTATTTTAATTAAGTTTATAAACATTCAATAGGCATTATTTCACCATCTCTTCAATATAATTATTTATTCTTTTATCATCCCTTTTAATCTGTTGATCGTCTATATAATTCATTCATGATTACAAATTCTTAATCACTCAGCACTATTTCTAATATTAGTTATTACCTTCCCATAATTTTTAAGCTAAAAATTTGAAAGGTCTCTAGAAAATATGATAGACATGCTCCAGTAGGAAGCATTTTCTTTGAAAAGCTCAATATTCAAAGGCTGATGAGTTTGGTAACAATACTAGAAGCTGCCATTATGGACTTTTGATGCTATTAGTCCACCTCAAGTTTTTGTTTTTATTGTTATTTTTTACTTATTTTGTTTAGAGGAAGATACTTTTTTTTCTTCTAAAAGAATCAAAGAGGAATGATTTTTATTTTGAAGCATATGATCTTAGCAAAAGCTATGATTTAAGAATGATTTTTTTTTTTTTTCACTAAAATTTGGTTTGAGTCGAAGTTAACAAAGTGACTAATAAGCTAAGTACGATTTGAATCTAACTTGAATTGAGTTAATCTAAAACAAATTGAGGTTCCGTTTGAGACAGTTTTTTTTTTTTTAACGTAAGTTTTTAGTATAAAAATTTTCTTAAAAGCATAAAAAAAGTGAAAAAAAAATTTGTTTCAAACAAAACCTGAGTTAGCTCGAGATCATGTTGATAAATTTTATGTCTTTATAAGATATTTTATGTCTATAGTGGGGAAAAAAATAGAAACACATTTTTGGGTGGAAGAGCATTAAGCAAACCCAATTAAGTGTTTTATCAAAATAAAATTGCATTATGAGCTCTTGATGTATTTTTATATTAGGAATATATTATGTACAGATTTGCAAAATCAATAGGACTTTATAATCATGTTCATAGTTAGATGAATAAGCTAGTTACTAAATAAGAGATCTCAATTAATTTGAAGGCAAATGAGAGACTTAGAAATTGTCATATTTAGAATGTCTAGATAGTTAATTAGTTATCAGGCATACTGAGAAAGTGGCATCTGCATTTTTAGGGGTTTGAACGATTCACTTTTGGGCCATTCCAGTGTCGATTCAAAATCGGATTAACTTACATAAGCCGGCTCAAAATTGTCTCATGGCTGGAATTTGATTCGAGCAAGCTTGATATCATTTCTTCTTAGATTGATTCTCAGATTTTTTTGAAATAGCTAGACTAAAACTGAAGTGTATAATTTAAATCATCTCATCACCTATAATTGATTGAAGCAATATGGTTCCTTAATAGACAACTAAATAGATTAGATGGACAAGTAAATATCATTTTGTTTGATAGCCATTGGGTTCTATTATAATGCTTTGAAGATAATTTTCATATATATATATATATATATATATTATGAATGTACACATTTTATTTGGGGTATTTTGAAATTTTTTTTGATTGAGAAAAATGAGAGATTTTACACTTGATGCACATTAGAATGAGCTTAGACTCATTAGCACACAATTTACTTTTTAAGATTTTTAAGACTTTTTTTAAGGATTACAATTGCCAAAATGCAATTTCAAGAAGCATATGTCTAAGTATAATTTTAGAGCTATTTTGTAGTTTTGAAAGGTTGATTTGTAATTTTGAGAAATAATGGATTTTATGTAAAAAATATCAACATTTGACTATTTTCACCCCTTGTCATTTTATATATTGTTTAGGGATCACATCAACCAGTTAAGAGGTTGTTCATCACATTTTTTTAATTATTCTTAAAACATGTAAAATCTAGAGAAAATGTTTTACATTCCCATTATAAATTAAGAAGAAAAGGGCACAATATATTGCTGTGTAGAATTTTTATTTTTATTTTTATCATTTTAGAATTATATACAAATCTAATAGATATAGTTAAGATAAGTTGAGAGCACATCATTAAAGACACATGATTTTTTACATGAAAACTGAAAAAAGAAACAAAAAAAATATAAGACCTAACCTAATTGAAATAATTATACTAATATATATCATAGTTTACAAATAATATCCTTTCTCGTAATAAGAGAAAGTAGTGACACAATATATAACTTATGAACTATGGAGGATGAATTTCAAGATAGAAGTTGGAGAAGCTTTGAGATATTTGAGTAGCCTTCAAAAGATCATTTGTAGTATGTTTGATCATTTGCTTTTGAGGAGAGAAAATCAGTGATCTAGAAGTCCAGTAGAAATCTTGGTGTAGACATTGAGAATCATAGTTAATATCAATGGTTTGCATAGTCCATATTTGCGATGACATAGCTCTAGGTTATTGATGACGACAAACGATGAAGTCGGTTTGAATTGGTATTGGTGTCCAGGGCTTGCATCGGCCTTAAAGGCAATGACATAATTCACTATTTGCGACGGCAGGTGTCTGCTATGTTTGTATTGATAGTGTGCACTAGTTTTAAAGATGTTAACATGTAAAAGTGATGGAGATAGTCTGCAATGAAATCAGTAGGCATCGGTATGTGAACCATGTCTTGAATCAGCCTAGCTATAAGTTGGATACATAGTCGAAAAAGTCAAGAAAATGTGAGATAAAGATAATGCCAAGAAGTTTTGAAATGCTATGACGTAGATATTCAATACTATTCTAGAAAAGCGATTGTAAGGCCTGATGCTCCTAATAGAAAATTATTTATGTGTCCATTAACTTCTCAAGAAAATATTATTAAAGACATGAATAACTTAAAAGCTTGAAATTATAGGAAGATGCAACCATCTAGTCATTCAATCAATATTGATATTACCTAAAAGAATAAGAAAAAGCGTAAGCCCCTGCATTACGAAAAATTATTAAATAAGAAATATTGAAAGATTTTATGATTAATAGTAATGAAATATTAAAATCTAATGTTAAATAATGTATCCCTAATAATAAGAAAATTTAGAAAGAAATGCCATATGAAGCTCACATAATAGGATACAATATCTACCATAGCACAACAAAGATATATTAAGACTTGAAGTAAAAAAAATTGAAAAAAGTTTCACATATCTAAAAATTAAAGCCGATTATTAGAGACCTGAAAGATAGCTTTAACCATTAAAAATATCGAAATGAAATCCAAAATGCTTAGAAACCCCAAAGCTATTTCAGTAATAATTTATAAATTAATTAAAATTAGACAATATCTCTTTGTCAAAATCAAATGTCAAAAATTTATAATAGCCATGTTTTTTTTGTAAAATAATGTTTGCTCACTATAACTCGGAGAATATTCTCTCCTCATATGAGAATTCGTGTGGCTCAATTCATGCGAGAGAACACGCAGTTTCTATTATAATTGTACGACCAATTTTGTTTGTACTCTCTATGTCTAACAAATGACGTCTTGAGATGGTTTACTGGGAGGATAAGAGGGAGGTATCGGCCAATTGGAAAAAAGCATGCTGAGACATTCCCACTGTGAAGAAAAAATTAAAAATAATAAAATGGTGGATTCTTGAGTGCACCATGCCTAATGTTGGGCCAACAACCATGTGCCTATTGGCAGATGAATATTTGATTATAATTGATTTTAAATTTTATTGAATTATTTTAATAAATAAATATATTTATTTTAAAACAAATTTAAATAATTTATTCTGATTAATTTTTAATGAAGATATGATGATGCAAAAAATTTCCCTTAATTTTGTACCTATTTAATAATCATTTATTTGTCTCAATACAATCATATATAGCCAAAGTTTGAGAGCAACTCACAAATATGAATATATTTTCGGCTAATCATTTAAGACTATTTTCATCTTTGTATCATCTTGATTCAACTTTGCATAAATTTAGGATTTATATTTTTTATGATTTATAAAGATTATTTATAATACTATTTCAAGTTTTCGAACAACCCTTCTGTTTTTTGCATATGTAGTGTATGATTTCTCGTGAGTGTTAAATGCATCTATTGATTCATCCATGCAATGCCTAAACTTTTGTGGGTATTTTTTATACTTGAAACAAGCTGTTTGAGCTGCAATAAATAACATTTCATGCCATTAGAAAAGTATCTTGATATGCAACAAATATAAGCATGACAAATAGATAGATGTACTCGTGATGATTTAATCGAAGAACCACTGACTCGTAATGATTACATCACTAATATTGTTATGTTTGGAACTATCTAATAATTCTAGTTCTAATCTTATATTATGTTATTATTTTTCAACTTTAGTGTTCCTTCGTGAAAAAAACATTGAAGGACTAAGAAAATCACTTGCAACGGAGTTGCATTTTTTAATATAAGTGAAACTGTTGATGTATGGATATGCATGTATAGTGTGGCCTTTAGATTCTTTCTACTAATCGTTAAAATTTATTCTAAGTTAATATACCTGGTTGCAATTTGAACTTAATACCTCTAATGTTGATTAGTAGATATGTTATTAACAAGTTAATATATGATCGTCGGTGAATTTGGAAAAATTATCTCCTCTAGCTACAATATTAGTTATATTACCAAAGTTTTTAGGGTTGGTTGGGTGGGGCATGACATAGCCGTTATAAATCTTAATCCTAATTATGATAGCCACAATATAGGATTTTGAAGAAATGTTAAGATATCCTACAAGACTAACTGGATGACGATATATTGAAAGCTCATTTTTGGTTGTTAAACCGATTTGAACTACAAATGCACAACGGGGGAGGGGAGAGAAATGATGTTCTTAAAGTTTTCCTTTTGCAAAACCTTTTCTTTAAAAAAAAATGTTAATCTAATACACAAGCGGAAGCAAATATTAAAGAACTAAATAAAATTTATATTTTTGATTGAACAGAAAACTATTTTTATTCTTTTTTATTTTAAGATTCTTTTTTTATTTTTTTTGTTGCTCACAGAAAATAATCCAAAGCAATCACAATATCTTCATCTAAGATTTTATGAAAATAATATGCAGGAAATAAAAATGCGAGAAAAAAATTGTGGAATAAAAGGAATGAGCAAACTAGAAATTTTATAGTTGTTTGGTCAAAACCTTGACCTACATCCACTCCCTAAAGCCCTCATCTCTAGGTATTGCACTAAACCTTTTAGTGACCCCCTTTAGCCACCACAACAAAGCGGAGAAGCCTTCATAAAAAATTATTTCCACCCTTCTACAGTGCGGCGGAGAACCAGAATCATTTTTACCCTCCTGCTGAGGCAGAGAACCTGGAATCTTTTTCACCCTCCTAGTGAGGTAGAGAACCTAAATTCTTTTCACCCTCTTGGTGTGGTGAAGAACTTGGAATCCTTTTCACCCTCTTGGTAAGGCAAAGAACCTAGAATCATTTTCACCCTCCTGATGAGATAGAGAACCAATGCACTTTCATCTTCCTAGGTGCAGTGGAGTAGCCGGTCCCTTTGACACCAAATGAGTCTTCTTTTTTAACCTTCCCTCAAGAAAAACCTTGAAGCATGGAGGAACTCAGGTGCAAGCTCACTGGAGAAACTGTGTGAAACTCCCTCTCACACTCCTTTGAACTCACAAGGATATTCTCCCTCTCTTATAAATTTCATCCTTTCTCTCCCAAGCTACAGGCTCTCTCTTCTAGCTTTATCTCATAAGACATAACCTAATGAATGCCAAAAAGACTCTCTTAAGTACATTAAGAGATGTTTAAGTACAAAGGGTTCAAAAGATCCTAATTTTTATTATTACCTGGCTCTATATGTATTATATGATCGTGGATCATACAATATGATTAGTTTAAAATCTATGTGTGTTTAATACTAATAACAAAGTCCCAGTATAATTTATTTAAATCTTGTATACCGTTCATACAGTTTGATACTTGGATTGTACAAGATCGTATCAGGACAATCAAATATTGTCTCTACCAATCATCAAGTACGATTGGAATCATACCATACGATTAATTTAATAAATCAAGGTTCATTCAGGACGATCCGTAGGATGATCAAATTTTATTTATGCCAATCATCCTATATAATCTACATTATATAGCATGATATACCATATTAATTAAACCTTGATTTAATTGACAAATTAAGGGGATTAGTTTAGGTAATATTTTAAATTTGTATATAATGAATGAGTTTATACAGGAAGATTAGTTCAAGAATTAAAAAAAAATACTTATCTAAATCTGATTGGCGGCTAGGGTTATTATTTTAAACTGATCGTCCTATATGATCTGGTTTATATAGTATGATTAGTTAAAAATATTAATTACTTAATTAGCCATTTTAATTAATTTTTTAAATAACTGATTGAAAAGTAAGATGTGGATCGTACAGTACAAACTTCAAAAAATTTAAAAAATTTTTTCTCACTACCATGTGTGTGTGCATGGTAGTCAAGTTATCATACACCCTTAAATGAATTTAACTCAATAAATATAAAAATAAAGAAATAAAAATTATATACTCTTATAAAACATCATCCTATTCTATCCAGCCTTGAGCCCTGAATCTTTATTGCACGGTGTATGATATACCTGAAAAGTTAGTACATATAAAGGAAGATATGCAATATAGGTACTAGCAGAAGTAAAGAGATAATCAATAATATTTATTATCATCAAAATCATAAATTTAAGATCACAGATTACAACATATTTTTTTTTATTTTAGAGCGGGTCTCAAAATTTAGTTTTATAAAAAGCCTTGAGAAAAAGATCCATGGCACACTTCAGGAATAAGCATATTGTGAATGATTATTCAATATGCCATCCACCTTTATTTGTTTGTATTCCTTTGATTTTTAGAAAATTTGTATTTCTTCATTTTTACAATCGATTAACTTTCACATTTGGCATATGATACAAGAAGGTTATTCTGCACCATTTAGATTTGTAAATGGCATCAAAGTTGAAACACCTTTTAGTGAATGGAGTAATGAGGATAGAGATCTTACACAACTTAATGCTAAATGCTTAAACTATTCATTCTATGCACTTAAATTGGAAAACTATATAAGAGTATCTACTTATATTACTGGTAAGGAAATCTAGGATAGGTTATGTATTACTTATGATGAGGGTACTAACGAAGTTAAATAGTCTCAATTAAATATTTTGTTGTATGATTACAAATTATTTTGCATGAAACCTAATGAGACTATCTCTGAAATATATACTTGATTTATTTCATTAGTGACATCCCTGCATGCTTTAGATAGAGAATTATGAAACTCTAAAAAAGTGAATAAAATACTTTGTTGCCTGCCTGATAGTTTTGATGCAGAAGTTACTTCATATATGAATCAAAAGATCTAAATGTATATTCAATTGGTAACCTTCTTGGCTCACTAATCACATATGAATAAAATATAAGCCAAAGAATGCATGATGCAGGAGAAGATTGTGGCATTGAAGGCCAGTGACTCAGACATCAATAACTCAGTTTCAGATGGTAATAATGATATAATCCTTATAATGAGGTAGTTCAAAAGATTCTTGAAGCAAAAATAGTAGCGACATTTTGAAAAAAGGCAAAGGTAAAGGACATATATTTATTAAAAGCTCATCTAAAGTAATATGTTTTAAATACAAGAAGCCAAGATACTTAAGATTTGATTGCCCTTATCTAAAAACTCATCCTACCAAGGAGTAGGGTGAAGAAAAGAAAATTTTAAAAAAGGGGATCTAAAAAAAATAGAAGGCTTTCTAGGAAGACTCAACTTCAGACTCTTTAGAACATGAACCTGAGAAGGATGTAATAAGTATTTACTTAATGACTGATAACTGTAATGTTAACTCTAACCAGGAAGAGATATGTTCTTACCTATAACGAGTTGCTTGCTATTTCTGAAAAAATGCTTGAGTCATATAGAAAATTAAAAAAAATATATGCTAGTTTAAATTTGAAATTTTTTAATTATAAAAGGAGCTTGATAATCTTAGAAATGAGAACATTTCATTAGAAAAAGAGCATCCTTTCTTACTTGATGAATATGATGAACTAAATAAAAAACATCTTGAATTAAGTAAAACTCATGAATACTTGAAAATTGAGGATATTGAGCTAGAGTATGCATTAAAACATGAAGTTGATAGCTATAAGTAGGCAAATGCATTTTTGAAAGAGAAAATTCATGCACTTCAAAATAATAACCCACCACCTACATTAGCATAATAATATAATCCCATAATATAGTATGCATCTCATATCCCTAGAAAGAGGCATTATGTCAAACTCTAGGATCTATATTCGAAGAATTACATATATCTTTCATTTTAACCATTTAACTAGAGCTTGCCAATGAACAATGAAAAAAATATGATTATATTTTTATCTTGTCCGGAGCCTCATATCATAGGATCCTTATCATTTCTTAAAAATATGTAAAACCATGCAATAAGTACATAGCTCAGCAAGTAACTAAAATCTTATAACTAAAATAAATGCTAGATAATAGAGAAAAATATACTATAAATCATATAAGGAAATATATGCATTAAAGTCTATACTAATTATATGTATCAATTTATCCTTCTATAGTGCATCACATCTTAATCCATTATATTATTAGTCATAATATTTGTAACAGTCAACAATATTAATGCCAGTAAAAATATTAGTATCATGATCAATAATGTTAAATAGTATTAATGACAGTAAATAGTATTAGTGACAGTCACAATATCAGTACAGTGTTCGTAGCAGTGTCGGTATTAGCATTCAAATATTCAATAAGTGTATCCTAAGGGTATCTTGCTCTTGCACTTATGACTCTTAATCAATCACTCTTTATAACTTTCAATTAATATACTCCTTATAACTCCACTAGAATCACGTGAATAAGTCGCCCTGATTCCTTAAAACATCCAATCAATCTCAAGGTCCTTATGACTTCTAATTAGTGAATCACATGGATTAATATGATATCATGTGGGGTTATTATATCATGTATCTGATATCATTCACTACTTTATTTAAAATATAATAAAATTATATCAAATCATTCAGAATGATCAAATCTATAATATATCCAAACTTGTATGCTAAAAGCTTGTGAAATTAAGAGATAATATTTTTTTCACAGATTTATTAAAGATAAAATTCATAGAGATCAAATTAATTGGAAATAAAAGTAAGAGAATAGTCACTTATAATGAATAGAATAAAATCTATAAGAGAAATGATTAACAAATATGATCATAAGACTTTTCTCTCTCCTCTCTCTTCTTCCCCTCTTTCAATTTTTTCTTGGTCAAGTAATCAAGTGAGGGAGTCTATGTGGTGAGGTAAGGATATTTAAATACTATTTATGGCCTAGCACTGTAACCCTCACTAGATCAGTACCAAAGTGCTCTACTTCAAAATTTTTATATTTTTTAAATAAATTTATTTCACATATTTGAGTTATTACAATCTCCTCACCTTCAAAAAATATCATCCTCGATATTTCTATATCAATTTGAGAGAGAGAGAGAAAATGCTCAAAATAAATTTTCAAACTCAAATCAACTAATTATAAATTGAAAATCATATTTTTAATTCATTCATAAACTCTGGTTATATTTTAATTCTTACAATAACCATTGCTTTGATACCATTTTATCATGCCCTAGGACCTATATTGGAAGAATTATATCTGTCTTCCATTTTAACCATTTAATTAGAGCTTACTAATGAATAGTGGAAAAAAATGTTTATATTTTTGTCTTGTATAGAGCCTCATATCAGATGATCATTACCCTTTTCTAAAAACATATAAAACCACATAATGAGAATATAACTCAAGTAACTAAAATCAATGCAAGATAAAAGAGAATAATATGATATAAATCATATAAGGAAATATGTGCATTAATGTCTATATTAATTTGAAAGTCTGTGAAGGTTTCTAAACTATAAGGAACTAGCCCGAGGCTCACCAAGAGGGGGGCTGAATTAATAATTTAAAAATTTGCTTAACTTAAAAATAACAATGAAATTTTTTTTGAAATAATTTCAAAAATTGAAAATACTAAATTTTAATTACTTCCGGAAGTGAACAATTTTATCAACAATATAGATTTAACTGTGATGATATCTTGATTTATGAAATAAAGCAATAATCACCAATTTTCCCAAGCAGTTATAACAAAAAAATATATTGGAAATATAAAAGTGCGAAAAGGAAAAAACACACCAGAGATACTTATAGTGGTTTGGTCAACCATGACCTACGTCCACTCGCCCGAGTCCCGCACTCTATGAATTGCACTAAAATAAAGTGAATCTTCCTTTGCTCCCACAGTAAGGTGGAAAAGCCCTTATAGACTCACTTTCACCAAACCTGATGAGGCAGAGTGCTGGACGCTATGTCAACCTCCTGGTGATGGCAGCGGACCTTAACTCATTTTTCTCCCTCTTGGAGAAGGTAGAGAACCTTAGCTCCTTTTTCTCTCTCCTAGAGAAGGTAGAGAACCTCAGCTCCTTTTTCTCCCTCTTGGAGAAGGCATAATATCTTGAGGACTTGAGATAGAAGCCTCTCTCCCTAGAGAGCTTCCAAAGACTCACCAAGGCCACAGGAGGAATAAGGGTGTTGCTAGCCCATAGTAACCATGTGATTCCCTCACACTCCTTCTCCCTCATGCTCAACCTTACCTTCTCCTTCCTCTCAAACCCTGGATTTCTCAAAAGCTTCTCTCTCAGAGTACCTTCAGCAGTCACACAATTCTCTGAATATTTTAAAGAGAATCTTTAAAACTTGCTTAAGTATTGGGCTTCAAGAAACCCTAAAAAATTAATTAACCCATCACTATTCATATAGTACGATTAGAGTTTGTATAGTATGATCAGTTCAAAACTAGTCCTGTCTAGTATGATGTAAATAGTCGTTCAAATAAACTGTTCAAATTTTATGAACACATCATACAATATGATCCAGAGATTATCCAGTACGATCTGTTTGATTTCCTCTATTCAAATAAGATGATTCCTGGGATGACTAAAAATTGTCTCTGCTAATTATCCCGTACTGCTCTCATCATAAAATATGATTAGTTGATTTCAAGTAGGTCATCCAGTATGATATGAATATTGTACTGTACGATTAGTTCAATAAATCATGGTTTTATTTGGTATGATCTTTGGGAAGACCAAATTTCATCTATGTTAATTATTTTATATGATCAATATCATACAGTATAATCTACTATCATTAATTAAATCATGATATAATTGACTAATTATGGGGGTTAGTTTAGCAAGATTTCAAATATTTATATAGTACGATTAGAATCGTATAATATGATTAATTGAAAAATCAAATTTTAAATCTTACTTAAATTAATCTGGTAGCTAGGATTTTTTAGATCGTAATGAATCGTACAGTACGATCAAGATCATACTGTATGATTAGTTCACAGAAACTAATTTTCAATTAGCCATCAAGCCCATTCTTTTATACTGATCATATAGTATGATTATAAGTCATACAACATGATTAGTACAAAAATTTTAACTATTAAAATTTATATCACTCCCCCTACATGTGTGTGCAAGGTCACCAAATTGTATATACTTATGTGGCCAAACTCAAGAAATAAAAATAAAGAAAAATAAAATTACAGACTTTATTTACTTAAGCTTCTTATTCTACCCATTCTTGAGCTTTCAGTAGCCTTGAGCAGTGTATGTCTTACCTGTAATGTTAGAGCTCATAGGCAGAAAAATTATCTAAAATATTTAGTGAGAAAAGTAACAATTCAATCAATAATATTTTTCATCATCAAAATCACAGACTAGGGATCCTGGAATGCAATAATCTCCCTTTTTTTGATGATGTCAAATAATGTTGGTTGGTAGGCAAGATAAAAATGCTTTTCTCCTAAGCTCCCCCTCATTAGGTCATTATTTTATAAATTTGGGGCTGTAATTTTTTTATTTATTATTATTATTATTTTTAAATAAAAGATAATAATAAATAAAAATTGAAAATAAAGTAACACAAATAAAAGATTCCATTTAGCTGAAGTATAACAAAAATATATTTTCTTCCCCTTTTGATATCACAAAAAAAAGGAGGAATAAAGTAAACACATACATTATGATGTGAATAGACTTTGAAATATTTTGGAAATCAGTGAGGTGTGTGTGTGATGATCAAGAAACATCTTAAACCAAATTTTTTTTTTATTTAAAATATAAACTACAAACAACATATAAACATGCACAAGAACAAACACATATAATTTAACACATGTGAATGAATGATTTAATTTTTATTTATTTATCTTGAATTAAGTATGAATGTCTATAACACCCAATTTTCTCCTCAAGGTACTAAAGGTGTTATAGGCTAGGGGTTTCATGAAGTTGTCTGCCAATTGATCTCCTGTGGCTATATAATGCAATTCTATATCTCCCTTAGCTACATGATCTCATATAAAGTGATGCCTAATGTCTATATGCCTTGTGCAGGAGTGTTGAATTAGATTTTTGGATATATAAATAGCAGTAATATTGTCACACATAATTGGAATGGTTCCTACAAGTAGTCCAAGATCTAATAGTTATTATTTTAGCCATAAGACATGAGTAACACAGCTCCCTACTGCTATATATTCTACCTCAATTATGAAAAGGGCTACTGGGTTTTATTTTCTACTGGACTAGAAAACTAAAGATTGTCCTATGAATTGGTAGGTTCCAGAAGTGCTTTTTTTATCTACCCTATATCCTATAAAATTAGAATCTGAATATTTTACCATTTTAAAAAAAGTGTTGTGTCTAGGATACCAGATTCTTAGGTTTGGAGTGGCTAACAGATATTTAAGAATTCTCTTAACAATAGTCATATGGGATTCTTTTGGGTCAGCTTGAAATCTAGCACAAAGGCAAACACTAAACATAATATCTGGTCTGCTAGCATTTGAGTAAAGAAGTGACCTAATTACTCCCCTATACTTTTTTTGATCTACTAGTTTTTTATTTGGGTCCTTATATAATTGATCAGTAGAGCTTATTGGAGTGTTCATGGCCTAAACATTATCCATTTCATACTTTTTAAGGATATCCTTGATGTATTTATATTGGCTAAGGAAGTTTCCATCATCCATCTGCTTTACACTAAATCCAAGAAAGTAGCTTAGCTCTCCCATCATACTCATCTCAAATTCTCTTCTCATTATTTTTGAAAATTTATCACATAGGTATTTATTTGAGGATCCAAACAAGTTGTCATCAACATAAATTTGAATAATAAGTAAGTCTTCTCCTTCTTTTTTAGGAAGAGGAAGGTTTTTACATTACCTTTAACAAATCCTCTATCTAAATGGAATGTGCTCAGCCTTTCATACCAGGCTCTAGGTGCTTACATTAACCCATATAAGGCCTTCTTTTATTTGAATACATGATTTGGGAATTATGAGTTTTCAAAACCTGGGGGTTGCTCAACATAAATATCATCTTGAATCACCCTATTTAGGAAAGCACTCTTAGCATCCATTTGATATAGTTTAAAACCCTTAAAGCAAGCAAATGCTAGAAGCACCCTAATGGCTTCTAGTCTAACATCAGGGGTAAAGGCTTCCTCAAAATCTATTCCTTCAATTTGGTTATTCCCCTTAGCTAATAATCATGCTTTATTTCTCATTACTATTTTAGAGTCATTCATCTTATTTTTGAAAACTCGTTTTGTTCCAACCACACTCTGGTCCTTAGGTCTCTTGATTAGTTCCCATACATCATTTCTAACAAATTAGTTTAGCTCTTCTTCCATTATTTGGATCCAAAATTCATCAGCTAGGGCTTGATCTTTATTGGTTGGTTCTATCATAGAGATAAAAGCTGAACAACTAACTTTCTTCCTAAGTCTATGCCTAGTCCTAACACCTTTAGATGGGTATCTTAAAATAAGTTCTTTAGGATGACTAGAAGAATATCTTCAATCTCTAGGCAATTTATATTAAGGTTCTACTCTATCTGCTATAATAATGATTTTTACCCCTTGAATGACCTCCACTTCTTCTTCTTCAGGTTTAAATTTAGAGGTCCTATCTGATTCATCAAATACCATATGGGTACACTCTTCTACTACTAGGGTCTTCTTATTGAAGATTTCATAGGCCTTACCTACATATGAGTAACTAAGAAGACACCTTCATCAGACTTGGGATCAAATTTTCCTAAGGGTGATTTTCCATTGATTAGGATGATGCATTTACAACCAAAGACATATAAGTGAGAAAGGTTAGGTGTCCTACCCTTAAGGAGTTCATAGGGTGTCTTATTAAGCTTGGATCTAACATTCACCCTCTTTAAAATATAACAAGTAGTATTCACTGCTTCTGCCCAAAAATACCTAGGAAGTGAATACTCAGCTAGCATTGCCCTAGTAGCTTCCACCAAGGTTCTATTTTTCCTTTTAGCTATTCCATTCTATTGGGGGGGTCCTAGGGGCAGAGAAATTATGTTATATTCTTATCTCTTGATAAAAAGATTCAAACGTATCATTTTTAAACTCTCCACCATGATCACTATGAATTATTGAGATTTCACATTCTAATTTCCTTTGAATTCAAGTGGAGAATGTTCTAAATTTCTCAAATGACTCTAATGTGCTAGAAATCTAACCTAAGTAAATCTAGAGTAATCATCCACTATTACAAATCCATATGTCTTCCCTCTTAGATTGGCTATACTAAAAGATTCAAATAGGTCCATATGAAGGATTTCTAGTGGCCTAGAGGTGTTAATGTCTTTTATTGAATGAATTGAAGACCTAACTTGTTTTCCTAGTTGGCTGGCATCACATAGGTTGTCCTTAGTGAAGTCTAGCTTAGGTATGCCTCTAACTAGTTTTTTCTGTGTGATGTTCCTAAGAGTCTTCATGCTAGCATGACATAGTCTCCTACCCCATAGCTAAGATTCATTAATTATAATTTTAAGCACAAGGAATTTGAAAATTTAATTCAATTCAAGTCTAATATGTAATCATTGTTCATCCATTTTCCTTCTAACACAAGTTTTTCATTTAAGCTAATCATGCATTTGTTAGAAAGAAATTTTATATCAAAGCCTTTATCACATAGTTAACTAATACTTAATAAATTATGCTTTAAAATATCAACTAATAAAACATTCTCAATCATAAAGTTCTTAGAGTTGCCAATTATACCCGAACCCACCACTTTTCTAGTGGTGTTATCCCCTAATATGACCTTGCCTCCTAACCTGGCTTCTAGTGTGATTTACTGCTTTATATCACCAGTTATGTATCTCGAGCATCCATTATTGAGGTACCACATGCTCTCACTAGGCCTTTTGTGAGAGCAGCCTTACATAGTCATTCAAAGGCTAGATTTGGGAACCCAAGTGAGTTTAGGTTTAACCTTATACTTAATTTAATGAGATGAATGTGTGCTATGTTGTGATGAATGTAATTTATGCCTTCACACTAGATGTGTCCTACAGTCAATTATGCAAGTGTATGTTATGTGTCCTAACATGCCACAAGAGTAACACCTAACATCAAAAAATAGATTTACTAACCTATGTGGGTCATGGTGCCTTTTCTTAGGTTTAGGTGATACATGTTTTGTTGAGGGGTTGTACCATTGAGCTAATGTGGGTGATGGTTTATTTTTCTCAAGTGCATTAACTTTTACTCTAAAAAATTTATTAGCATTTTCATAGCTTGCCACTTCTAGTTTTAATGCATGCTCACTACTATCTAGTTGAGATGCAAGTTTTTCTAATTCAATATGTGATGTTTTTAATGATTGATGTGCATTAGTTAAGTCGATATGCTTCTTATTTAAGGAGTCATACTCATCAAGCAAGGTTATGCGATCACTATCTAGACTAGATTGCTGTTTTTGTAAAATAGATAATTCAATATTAAGACTAGCATGCATCTTTTTCAGCTTCCTATTCGAATCATGAATATTTTTAGAAATAATGAGTAATTCATCATAGGAAATTTGACATACCTCATCTTAATATAATTAATTAAGATTATCAATAGTCATAAGACATAAGTTTATTTTCTCCTCCTCTGCTTTTGCTTATGATGATTTTGAGGTAGAGTCGGCCCCAAAGGCTTTCTATATCTTTTGCTTGCCCCTCTTAAACTTTAGCTTCTCTTCACCCTTCTCCTTGATCAGGTGAGTCTTCAAGTTGGGGCTGTCAGCTTAGAGGTGACTTGTGAAAGTTCGATAGGGATGTTAAGCCCTAGTGAACTAGTCCCGAGGCTAACCAAGAGGGGGGGTGAATTGGTTATTTAAAAATTCCACAATAACTATGAAAATCTTTTTATAACGTGCAGCGGAAACGAATTAAAACAATGATAAAAAGATCAACCAAAGATATTCACCTAAGCAGTTAATATCAAAAAAAATTAAAGTGCAGAATTGAATCAGAAAAGCAAACCAGATTTTATAGTGGTTCGGTCAACTTGACCTACGTCCACTCCCCGGAGCCTCCCCTCCGGGTATTGCACTAAACAAAAGTGTCTCTCCTTTTGCTCCCACAGCAAGGCGGAGAAGCCTGTACACAAATCTCCTTTTCACCACACGGTGAGGCAGAGAATCCGACCTCCTTTCGCTTCCTCCTGAAGCAGGCAAAGAACCTTCGAACTCCTTTCGCTTCCTCCTGAAGCAGGCAGAGAACCTACGAACTCCTTTTGCTTCCAGCTGAAGCGGGCAGAGAACCCCGTATCTTCTTGCGAACGATCCTCCCACGACGAACACCGGCTAAACGAAAGACGACGAGCGGAGAAGACGACTCTGATCCGTGCTCGGAGCAACCTTAGTGAATCCCTCACTAACTCCCCCTCACAAGATCTTCTCTCTCTCTCCTAACTCTCTCTCTCTCTAGGTTTCTCAGGGAAGGAAGGCAGCAAAAGATTTTTCCAAAAATTAGAAAAAGTTCTTTTAAAGGAGGGCTTAAAATTTGCCCTAAATCTCAACTGGTCGGCCAAGATCGTCCAGGACGATCGGTAGATCGTCCTGTACGATCAATTCAAATTCAGCTGTTTCAGCCTAGATGATTAGGCTCTTCTGGACGATCAGTAGAAAAAATTCTTCATATCGTCCCGTACGATCCTGCGATCGTCCGGGACGATTAGTGCAAATTGAGGGAAATCGTCCAGAAGACAGTTCGGGTCGTCCAGAGAAATCTGTGCTGGATGACCAAAAAATGACTTGATCGTCCGGGACGATGGGGTTATCGTCCTGTACGATTAGTTCAAAAAGGCCCCAAATCGTCCTGTACATAGTTCTAGACGTACAGCTTAAATGCACTAGACGATCAAGATCGTCTGGGACGATCCTGCGATCGTCCAGGACGATATGATCGTATCAATCAAAAATAAATTACTTTCCTTAATTACCAGATTAAATTAGGCATGATTGTACTGGATCGTCTGGGATGATACACATATCGTCCGGGACGATCAGACCAAGTATCTAAAAATAAGAACTTGCCTAACTTGATCTGGCGGCTGAGAATTTTTGATTTGGGCATATCGTCCCGTACGATCCAGAGATCGTCCAGGACGATCAGTTTAATCTGACCCTCTTAACTTAGTCGCCCTAATTAGGGTTTCTATTTTAACTGGATCATCCAGGATGATGTGGAGATCTTCCAGGACGATATGAACAAATTTTTAACAGAAACTCTAATTCACTCAATCTCTCTCCCTGAGTGTGTGTGTGCAAGGTTACTTAGCTAGGGAATCAGTTACATTACACTTGACTCAATAAAAAGAAAAATCATATATTTGACACACTTGGACCCGATCTTGAGTTGGCTTGAGTGGCTCGCGGTCTTTTGTGCCTGAAACAGATTAGCCAAGCAAAACACACTGGAAACATGTTTGTCATCATCAAAACCAGATTTGCAACAATCTCCCCCTTTTTGATGATGGCAAATATTTGTAAAGTAGTCTGAAAATAAAAGTAAACTAGGAGATCAAACAAACAAATATTTTTTAAATTTTCATTTAACAGCTAAAACAATACATGAAACATGACTCAGAAAATAGAAACAGACACGACTACAACTGACTCCCCCTTTTGACATCACAAAAAGGAGGAGGAAAAATAGAACACGAAAATAAAACATAAATAGAATAATTATAAAACAGGAAAATCAGAATTTTTCCTTTATTTTAGATTCAAAAAAACCAATGACAGGACGATTGACAGCGCTGAAATCCAGAAAAGGTTGGAAATAGTCAACTTTCGTAACTCCAACCCCGGGCACCTTATCGATGCAAACCTCTTTCAACACAAAAAACTGATTCAAAAGAAAAGACATTAGATTTGAAAAGAGATCATTTCAAGCCTCGTTCCAGAAAAATATCGATATAATAGTGTTACAAAGTAAAAAATCAGAAATCGGGATTTTCAAAACTCAAGCTTTTGAAAATATTAAGTGGCGCACAGATTTCTCTAAGACATTTAACAATCTGAAAGGTAAGAAAGCTTGTTTTGGGCTCATTTTGTGCCTCTTTTTCAAATTGGTTGGCGCTTTGCACATCTTTTGATTTTTGATACACTTTGTGTATTCAATTTGGCAATTTCGCATCTTTTCAATTTTGGGCTCATTTTATGCCTATTTTCCAAATTATCTGGCGCACTGCGCATCTTTTATAAGCTTTCTCCTTTTCATAATCATTAAAGAGTCTCAGCTGTGAGATTATCTTCCAGACATAGGAGATGACTCTCCGCAGTAAGGAAGAATGATTCACAAAATAAAAGCCATACAACATATGATAAATGCAATCACTTGGTTTAGAAAATCAAACTAATAACTCAAGACTTTGAAAAACACTATTGATATGAGGCAGATTACTGTAGGAAGATAAAATAATCTCTATTTCAAAAACTAATATTTTAATTTTGAAGAGGATTTTTATTCAAAAGAAACTACACACCAGTAAAGGAGTTAGAGGAAGAGAAACAATTATCAATGTTTCTTCCCTTTAACAGATTCAGCGAAGTCAATCACTGCTTATCAGCTTCCAAACCAAAACAAGGTAAAAACTCCCAGTCAAAAATTCAGAACACCAGAAGTAGTGAGCGGTGATCAGATTTTGAAAAGCATAAAATAGTAAGTGCAAGATATGAACCAGTAAATAAATAAACATGTAGAAAATCACAGCAAAGTAAATACTCAAATCAAACTAACATTAAGGATAACACAGAAATCAGCAGAAGAAATAAAATCAACTGAAAGCAAATAATCAAATCAAAACTAACTAACAAAAATTAGAAATCAGAATACCAAAACTAACTAACAGAAATCAGAATACCAAAACTAACTAACAGAAATCAGAATACTAATCAGATCAATCAGCAGTCATCAGAATCAAGCATTTATATCAATCACTCCTAATCTGGTTCTCAAAATGCTGAATGAGTCAAAGGCCAGTGGTTTAGTGAATATGTCAGCCAGCTGATTTTCAGTTGCTACGTGGTGTAGCTCAATATCCCCTTTTGTAACATGGTCCCTAATAAAGTGATGCCTAATGTCAATGTGTTTGGTCCTAGAATGTTAGATTGGATTCTTAGAGATACAGATGGCACTAGTATTATCACACAGAACAGAGATTGTGCCAACAGGTACTCCTAAATCCAAGACTTGCTGCTTCAACCAAAGAACTTGGGCCACACAACTCCCTAAGGCAATGTACTCAGCTTCAGCAGTGGAAAGTGCAACTGAGTTCTATTTTCTACTGGACTAGGAGACTAACGACTGTCCTATGAACTGACAAGTCCCAGAAGTACTCTTCCTATCCACCCTACATCTCGCAAAATCAGAATCAGAATATCTAATGATCTCAAAAGAGGTGCTGTGCCTAGGGTACCAAATTCCTAGGTTTGGGGTTCCTAAAAGATATCTAAGAATTCTCTTAACAGCAGTTAGGTGGGACTCTTTAGGATCAGCCTGAAACCTAGCACAAAGACAGACAATAAACATGATATCAGGTCGGCTAGCAGTCAGGTAAAGCAGTGAACCTATTATCCCTCTATACTTCTTCTGATCAACAGATTTTCCATTTGAATCCTTATCTAATTGAACTGAGGAGGGCATGGGAGTATTGATTGGCTTGGCTTTGTCCATTTCATATTTCTTCAAAATGTCCTTAGTGTATTTTGATTGATTGGGAAAGGTTCCATCATCCATTTGCCTTATGCTAAACCCCAAAAAGTAGGACAATTCTCCCATCATACTTATCTCAAACTCTTTACTCATTGTTTTAAAAAACTCTTCACATAAGTATTTATTAGAAGATCCAAAAATTATATCTGAACAATGAGTAAGTCATCTCCTAATCTCCTCAGAAAAAGGGTGGTGTCTACGCTCCCCTTAACAAACTCTCTTTCTAACAGGAATGTGCTAAGCCTCTCATACCAAGCTCTGGGTGCCTGTTTCAATCCATATAAGGCCTTTTTTAATTTATAGACATGACTTGGATATTGGGAACTCTCAAAACCTGGGGGTTGTTCTACAAAATCATCTTCTTTAATTACTCCATTTAAAAAGGCACTCTTAACATCCATTTGAAACAGCTTAAATTCCTTATAACATACAAAGGCTAGTAGCACTCTAATGGCTTCCAATCTAGCTACAGGGGCAAAAGTCTCCTCAAAATCAATCCCTTCTATCTGATTATACCCCTTAGCCACCAATCTTGCCTTATTTCTTACCACCACACCAGAATCATTCATCTTATTCTTAAAGACCCACTTGGTTCCCACAATACTTTGATTTTTAGGTCTTTCTACTAACTCCCAAACATCATTCCTCACAAATTGATTCAATTCTTCCTGCATAGCTAAAATCCAAAATTCATCCGACAGGGCTTGATTGATGTTGGTGGGTTCAGTCATTGAGATAAAGGCAGAATGGTTTACTTCCTTCCTAAGTCCATGCCTAGTCCTAAAACCTTCAGAAGGGTCTCCTAAGATCAGTTCTTTAGGATGACTCGAAGAATATCTCCAATCTCTAGGTAACTCTGTTTGAGGTTCTACCCTATCCTCTAAATTTGTATTTCCAACTCCTTGGGTAACCTCAATAATCTCTTCATCTTCTACTTCAGATCTAGACTCCTTAGGATCAGATTCATCAAACACTACATGGGTTGTTTCTTCCACCACCAAAGTCCTCCTATTGAACACCCTAAAGGATTTCCCCACACTTGAATATCCTAAGAACAGTCCTTCATCAGATTTGGGGTCAAATTTTCCTAAGGGTGACTTCCCGTTGTTCAGAATGAAAACCTTACAGCCAAAGACATGGAGGTGGGACAGATTTGGAGTTCTACCCTTAATGATCTCATAAGGTGTCTTGCTCAGTTTGACTCTCACATTCACCCTATTCAGCACATAACAGGCAGTGTTAACCGCTTCAGCCCAAAAGTATTTTGGAAGTGAATACTCGGCAAGCATGGCTCTAGCGGCTTCCACTAAGGTCCTGTTCTTCCTTTCAGCTACCCCGTTCTGTTGAGGGGTCCTAGGAGCTGAAAAATTGTGACTAATCCCATGATCCTCACAAAAACTTCCAAATATTTCATTTTCAAACTCCCCTCCGTGATCACTATGGATGGTAATAATCTCACATCCTAACTTCTTCTGAATCCAAGTAGAGAAGGATCTAAACTCATCAAATGACTCAGATTTATGTGACAAAAACTTAACCCAAGTGAACCTCGAATAATCATCTACAATCACAAAACCATAGACTCTCCCCCCTAAGCTGGCAGTGCTAATGGGTCCAAAGAGGTCCATGTGAAGAACTTCTAAAGGTCTAGAGGTGCTAATGTCCTTAACAGAGTGAAAAGAGGACTGGACTTGCTTCCCCAACTGACAGGCATCACACAGGTGATCCTTAGTGAACTTAAGCTTGGGCACACCTCTAACTAAGTCCTTTTGGGTGACTCTCCTAAGGGTTTTAATACTGGCATGACACAATCTCCTATGCCATAACCAAGACTCATCAGCAGCAGTTTTTAAGCAAATTGAATTATCAGATTTAATGCTACTTACATCCAGCTTGTAGACGTTGTTGATCCTTTGCCCCTACAAAACAACTTCATCATTTAAGCTTAAAATGCAGCCAGTGGGCAAGAATTTGATGTTGTATCCCTTGTCACAGAGTTGACTGATGCTCAGCAGGTTGTGTTTCAGTCCATCTACAAGCAAAACATTATCAATCATAAAGTTCTTTGAATCACCAATTATACCTGTGCCTACCACCTTCCTGGTGGTGTTATCTCCAAGTGTAACCTTGCCTCCAGCTCTAGCCTCCAGCGAAATGAACTAATTTGCATCTCCAGTCATATGTCTAGAACATCCACTGTCCAGGTACCACATGCTCTCATGAGGTCTTGTGTGAGAGCACTCCTACAAAAGTATCAAACGTCAGTCTTAGGAACCCAAACAGGTTTGGGTTCCTTCTTATGAAAAGAAGAATGCAATGCATGCGTGCTGTGCTGTGAAACAGGCAGTTTGGGTTTCCACACCCAATTTGTACTACGGTGAACAGTGCAGGTGTGAGAAATATGTCCTAACATGCCACATGAAAAACATCTAACACCAGGAAAAGGATTAACTAATCTACGTGGATGATAATGCCTCTTCCTAGATGTATATGAAACATGCTTTGAAGAACTTGCAACAGATTTTTCAAAAGGTGGCGGTGCATAAAACTGTTCAAAAGTATGCGGTGTTTTATTCTTTTCAAAAACACTGATCTTTACTTTCAAAAACTCATTTTCTTTCTTTAAGCTTGCAATTTCAAATTTCAAGGTTCCCTTGCTACTTTCTACTTCACATGCCATTGTATCTAATTCTTTAAAAGCTCTTTCTAAGTCCACATGCGTAGTTTTCAATGAATCATGCTTAGAAACTAAATTAGAATATTTTTTATTCAACTCATCGAATTCATCTAGCAAAGACATGTGATTTGAATCAAGTGTGGAATGATCTTTAACTACAGAATCATGCTCTTTTTGTAATGTTAAGTAATCTAATTTCAAACTAGCATGAGTTTTCTTAAGCTTCCTATACGATGTATGAATTCTTTCAAAAACTTCAAATAATTGATCGTAGGTAAGCTCACATACCTCTTCCTGATCCGACTGACCAGGGTGATTATCAGCCATAAGACACAAGTTTATTTTCTCCTCTTCAGCTTCAGTCTCAGAAGAGTCGAATGCAGAGTCTGCCCAGAACGTCTTCTGAATCCGCTTCTTGTCCTTTCTGAACTTTGGTTTCTCCTCACCCTTCTCCTTGCTTGGGTGAGCTTTAAGTGTAGGACATTCAGCCTTTATGTGTCCAGGCTTCCTGCATTCAAAACAAACAGATTAAGATGAACTCTTAAAATTTTTATTGGACTTACCCTTGTTCCACTTCTGATAGTTCTTATGTTTCTTCCTTAGAAAGCTTTTGAATTGCCTTGTGATTAAGGCAACATCATCGCTATCAGACCCGGAAGAGCTAGCATCTGAATCCTTGGCCTTTAGTGCCACTGTCTTCTCTTTCTTTCGTTCACCTGCATCAAGTTGCCTTTGGTTCACCCCTTGCTCGTAAGCAATGAGTGATCCAAGTAAGCTGTCAATAGAGTAAGTGTTTAAATCTTTAGATTCAGTAATAGCAGTAATCTTAGCATCATAAGAAGCAGGCAAACATCTTAGAATTTTGTTTACTCTTTCGTAGTTAGTAAGTTCTCTACCTAGAACATGCAAAGAGGTAACAATCTGAGTGAACCTTGTGTACATTTCTGAAATAGTCTCACTAGGTTTCATGCGAAAAAGTTCGTAATCATGTAACAAGATGTTTAACCTAGACTGTTTGACTTCAGTTGTACCTTCATATGTTATGCATAATCTATCCCAGATTTCCTTTCCCGTTGTACAAGTAGAAACACGCATATAGTCTTCGGATTTTAAAGCACAAAAGAAACAGTTCAAGCATTTTGCATTTAACTGTGCTAAATCACGATCATCAAACGTCCAATCAGTAAAAGGCAGTTCAGTTTTCACATTGTTAATCAGTCTAAAAGGTGGTTCATATCCGTCCTTAACTAACATCCACATGCGATAATCAATAGACTGTAGAAAAGTAGACATGCGTGTTTTCCAAAAATCAAAAGGAATATTATCAAACAACGGTGGTCTTGTAATAGAATATCCTTCAGCGGTATTACGATTATTACAGTTAGCCATGGATCAAATTCAAAAGTTTTTAAACCTAAATTTTGAATCCCGCTCTGATACCACTTGAAAGTTTGATAGGGATGTTAAGCCCTAGTGAACTAGTCCCGAGGCTAACCAATAGGGGGGGGGGTGAATTGGTTATTTAAAAATTTCACGATAACTATGAAAATCTTTTTATAATGTGCAGCGGAAACGAATTAAAACAACGATAAAAAGATCAACCAAAGATATTCACCCAAGCAGTTAATATCAGAAAAAATTAAAGTGCAGAATTGAATCAGAAAAGCAAACCAGATTTTATAGTGGTTCGGTCAACTTGACCTACGTCCACTCCCCGGAGCCTCCCCTCCGGGTATTGCACTAAACAGAAGTGTCTCTCCTTTTGCTCCCACAGCAAGGCGGAGAAGCCTGTACAAAAATCTCCTTTTCACCACACGGTGAGGTAGAGAACCCGACCTCCTTTCGCTTCCTCCTGAAGCAGGCAGAGAACCTTCGAACTCCTTTCGCTTCCTCCTGAAGCAGGCAGAGAACCTATGAACTCCTTTTGCTTCCACCTGAAGCGGGCAGAGAACCCCGAATCTTCTTGCGAACGATCCTCCCACGACGAACACCGGCTAGACGAAAGACGACTCTGATCCGTGCTCGGAGCAACCTTAGTGAATCCCTCACTAACTCCCCCTCACAAGATCTTCTCTCTCTCTCCCAACTCTCTCTCTCTCTAGGGTTTCTCAGGGAAGGAAGGCAGCAAAAGATTTTTCCAAAAATTGGAAAAAGTTCTTTTAAAGGAGGGCTTAAAATTTGCCTTAAATCTCAACTGGTCGGCCAAGATCGTCCAGATCGTCCTGTACGATCAGTTCAAATTCAGCTGTTTCAGCCTGGACGATTAGGCTCTTCTGGACGATCAGTAGAAAAAATTGTTCATATCGTCCCGTACGATCCTGAGATCGTCCGAGACGATTAGTGCAAATTGAGGGAAATCGTCCAGAAGACAGTTCGAGTCGTCCAGAGAAATCTGTGCTGGATGACCAAAAAATGACTTGATCGTCCGGGACGATGGGGTCATCGTCCTGTACGATTAGTTCAAAAAGGCCCCAAATCGTCCTGTACATAGTTCTGGACGTACAGCTTAAATACACTAGACGATCAAGATCGTCCGGGACGATCCTGCGATCGTCCAGGACGATATGATCGTATCAACCAAAAATAAATTGCTTTCCTTAATTACCAGATTAAATTAGGCATGATTGTACTGGATCGTCCGGGACGATACACGTATCGTACGGGACGATCAGACCAAATATCTAAAAATAAGAACTTGCCGAACTTGATCTGGCGGCTGAGAATTTCTGATTTGGGCATATCATCCCGTACGATCTAGAGATCATCCAGGATGATCAGCTTAATCTGACCCTCTTAACTTAGTCGCCCTAATTAGGGTTTCTGTTTTAACTGGATCGTCTAGGACGATGTGGAGATCGTCTAGGACGATATGAACAAATTTTTAACAGAAACTCTAATTCACTCAATCTCTCTCCCTGAGTGTGTGTGTGCAAGGTTACTTAGCTAGGGAATTAGTTACATTACACTTGACTCAATAAAAAGAAAAATCATACATTTGACACACTTGGACCCGATCTTGAGTTAGCTTGAGTGGCTCGCGATCTTTTGTACCTGAAACAGATTAGCCAAGCAAAACACACTGGAAACATGTTTGTCATCATCAAAACCAGATTTGCAACAACTTGGTTTCTTGCACTCAAACCAAATGGTATCAGATGAAGCTTTAATATTTTTTTTTGTTTTTACCTTTGCTCCAATTATGCTGATGATGCCTCTATTTTCTTTTTAGAAAACTATTGAATTATCATGTCATTAAGGTGATGTCGTCATCCTCCTTCGCTGGAGAACTATTATGATCCAAATTATTTGCTTTTAGTGCTACAGTTCTCTCCTTTTTCATCTTTCCTACATCACTTTGCCATTGACTCACTCCTTGCTCATAGGCAATGAGTGACCCAAGTAAGTTGTCAATGGAATAAACATTCAAGTACTTAGATTCAGTAATTATAATTATCTTGGCATCATAAGAATTAGGTAAACAACATAGAATCTTATTAAATTTTTTAGAGTTTGATAGTTCTCTACGTAGTGCATGTAAGGATGTCACTATCTGGGTGAACCTAGTTTACATTTCAGATACAGTCTTGCTAGGTTTCATGCAAAAGAGTTCATAGTCATATCGTAAAATATTTAGCCTAGATTGTTTTACTTCACCAGTTACCTCATAAGTCATACATAATCTATTCCAAATCTCCTTTCCCATAGTGCATGTAGAAACTCACATAGAGTCTTCAGATTTTAAAGCACAAAAAAAATTTATAAATATTTAGCATTTAACTGTGCGAGTTCCCTATCCTCATAACTCCATTCAAAAAAAGGAATATCAGTTTTGACACCATTAACTATATGCAATGGAAGTGAATAGCTAGTTTGAATCATATGCCAAATTCTATAGTCAATAGATTATAAAAAGTAGAGATGCATATTTTTCAGAAATCAAAAGGGATATTTTTAAATAGTGACGGACAAGTTATTGAATAACCGTCTATAGTGTTATGATTATCAAAATGAGCCATTGATCATTTTTTAAATTTTTTTTAAAATCTTATTTTTGAATCTTGTCTCTGATGTCACTTGAAAGTTTGTGATGGTTATTAAACCTTAAGGAACTAGCCTGAGGCTCATCAAGAAGGGGGGTCGGGGGGGGGGGGGGTAAATTGGTAATTTAAAATTTTCTTAACTTAAAAATAACAATGATAATATTTTTGAAACATTTTTAGAAATTAAAAATACCAAATTTTAATTACTTGTAGAAGCAAATAAGTTTATCAAAAATATTAATTTAATTATGATGATATCTTAATTTATGAAACAAAGCATTAAACATTAATTTTTCCAAGCAGTTATAATAAAAATAAATGTAAGAAATATAAAAGTGTGAAAAGGAAAAAACACTAGAGATTTTTATAGCAGTTTGGTCAACCTTGACCTACGTCCACTCCCCAGAGTCCTTTGCTCTAAGAATTGCACTAAAATAAAGTGACTCTCCTTTTGCTCCAACATCAAGGCAGAGAATCCATTATAGACTCACTTTCACCAAACCTGATGTGGCGGAGTGCCGAATGCTATGTCACCCTCCCAGTGACGGTAGCAGACCTTGACTCATTTTTATCCCTCCTATAGAAGGCAGAGATCCTTAGCTCTATTTTTCCCTCCTAAAGAAGGCAGAGTTCCTCAGCTCCTTTTTCTCCCTCCTGGAGAAGGCAGAGTACCTTGAGGACTTGACCTAGAAGCCTCTCTTGCTAGGGAGCTTCCAAAGACTCACCAAGGCCATATGAGGAGCAAGGGTGTAGCTAGCCTGGAGAAACCATGTGATCCCCTCACACTCCTCCCTCATGCTCATCCTCACCTTCTCCTTCCTCTTAAACCCTAAATTTCTTAAAAGCTTCTCTCTTAGAGTACCTTCAGCAATCACACAATCCTCTAATTATTTGAAAGAGAATCTTTAAAATTTCCTTAAGTATTGGGCTTCAAGAAATAAAAAATCAAGCAACTTGTCACTTTTCATACAATATGATTAGAGTTCATACAATATGATCCGATGAAAACTAGTCTCATCCAGTATGATGTAAACAGTCGTTTAAACGAACTGTTTAAATTTTATGAACACATTATAAAGTACGATCCAAAGATCATCCATTATGATCTATTTGATTTCCTCTATTCATACATGATGATTCCTGGATGACTAAAAATCATCTTTGTTAATTATCCCGTACTGCTCTTATTGTATAATATGGTTAGTTGATTTCAAGTAGGTCATCTAGTGCGATTAGTTCAATAAATCATGGTTTCATTTGGTATGATCTTCGGGACACCAAATTTCATCTATGTTAATCATTTGATACAATTAATATCATACAATACGATCGAATATCATTAATTAAATAATGATTTAATTAACTAATTATGAGGGTTAATTTTAGCAAAATTTTCAATGTTCATACAATACAATTAGAATTATATTGTATGATTAGTTCACAAATCAAATTTCAAAATCTTACTTAAATTAATCTGGTGGCTAGGATTTTTTAGATCGTAATGAATCTTACAGTACTATCATGATTAGTTCACAGAAACTAATTTTTAATTAGCTGTAATGCCCATTCTTTCTATACTGATCATACAGTACGATTATATGTCATACAATATGATTAGTAAAAAATTTTAACTTTTAAAATTTATATCACTCCCCCTATGAGTGTTTGCATAGTCACATAATTATATACACTCTTATGTGGCCAGACTCAAGAAATAAAATATGAAGAAAAATAAAATTACAGACTTTATTTACTTGAGCTTTCAGTAGCCTTGAGCAGAGTATGTCTTACCTATGATGTTAATGCTCACAGATAGAAAATATATCTAAAATATTTATTGAAAAAAGTAACAATTCAATCAATAATATTTGTCATCATCAAAATCACAGACTAGGGATCATGGATTGCAACATGATTATATGTATCAATTTATCATTCTATAGTTCATTATATTTTAATCCATTATATTATAAGTCATAATATCAATAAAAGTTAATAATATTAGTGCCAGTGATAATATTTGTTTCTTGATTAATAATGTTAAATAGTGTTAATAATAGTAAATAATATTTGTGACAGTCACAATATCATTATAGTGTTCATAGTAGTGTCTATATCAACACTCTGATATTTAATGAGTATATCCTAATGGTATTTTGCTTCTTCACTTATGACTCCCAATTAATCACCCCTTATAACTCCCAATTAATGTACTCCTTATAACTCCCCTTAGATCTCATGAATCAGTCGCCCTGATTCCTTATAACTCCTATTTAATCTCCAGCTCCTTATGACACCTAATCAGTGAATCATATGGATCAATACAGTATCACGTAGGGTTATTATATTATGTATCTATTTTTTAAACTTTTCTTTGGATAGGATGCAAATTAATTAAAAGTTTAATTTTATTGGGAAAATTTAAAATTTGAATTTGAATTTTGAAATTGAATATACCATTGGAAATGACATGCCACCTCGAAAGGCAGAGTTAAAATTTTCTAATGGGTTCAGATTTAGAATTATAAATTTAATCTTGAATATTATAGCCAAATTCAAGGGAACTACATATGACCCCGAATGGTCGAAATGATGTTTGATCGAATATTTAGCTACGATAATCTAGATGTATTTTCATTAATTTTATATCCAAGGTCACAACAACAAATGATATATCTTCCCAAGGGAAGAAAGTATCATTTCTTATTAATTACCTAAATATGATGATACTGATCATCATTGATTTTCTTGATTTTTCTAAAGAGAATTAACCATCTTTTTAATTGATTTGGAGTCTTTAAATCTCCTACTAAGGCGATCCCTCATAGTTAATTATATCATATAAGCTTTGAGTTTCCTATGAATACTCTCAATTAAAATAATGGTAAAAATTTTAGTTTTGAGTTTTCAAGGAGTGAAATTAAAGGAGTGAGGTTAAAATTTTAACTAGGATTGGATCAAATTTGAACAATTATTATGGAGGCCAATGGATGAAAGGTAAGAGGAGTTTTGGGATTCTAAAATATTTTAGAAATAGGCTGTTCTATCCTATGTGTTGGGATTTATAATTTGGTTTAGAGAGATTTAAATTTGAGTTATCATTTTATTAGAATGTTGGCATTATATTTCTAAAATTGGGGACTTGTGATTTTGGTCCTCCTTAAATCCTGAGTCTATTTTGGGCACTAAACCATGGTGGCCCGAACCTAGCTAATGAAATATAAATTTGGACTTATCCCGACCGAGATTGGGTAGCCAACTAACTGTCTAGGCGCTTTAAAACCATGAGTCTAATCTTTTTTGAAAGATGAGTAGGGATGTTATTTAAGTTTGAGAAATTAGGGCTATCATTTAGAGAAAGTCCTAATTATCCCCTTTACTTATGTAGGGTTATTATGTTTAAATGCAACTAATATTATAATTCTTTAATTTATTTCTAGTGTAATATATGCTGATTGACCTAGTATGCATAAATGATATAAAGTAGTTTAAAATTTTAGATTAGAAAATATATTTTTCCCTAGAGATTGCACAACATCCCTTAGATAGAGCTGCACCCTGAAGGCTAGGTGGTTTTCCACAACCCATAGGCTGGGAGGTGCCTAATAAGGAAGAGAAAATTTAATATGATTGCGTGAGACCCTTGACTAGCCCTAGCTTACTTTTTAAAATTATTTATCTTTCTATGCTGCCTAAATATATTTTTTTAATTATGAGTAGAAATAGTTTGTCCTTAAAAAGTCTAAATGCATCCATGCTAAAAAAAATGGCATACAAGAGTAAGAAACTTAGAAAGATTATGAAATGTCTACTATGAAGAATTAAACACATCAATGAAATCACATGATTAGAATAAATCAAAGAAGTGTAAAAGTCTATGTGGTAAATGCCACTATAACCTAGAGTCTGTAGAAATTAAAAGTGGTCGGGTACCACTAATAATAAACCAAATTCTAGTCTTAGGAATGATGCAAGTAATATTAAGAATGGGATATTATTGATATCTTCATTTCTTCATCTTTTTCTCTTCTGTGAGCTCCTTGGATTTGCCGGGTCCAAGTATCCAAATGGAAAACTTCTCACTGAATAGGTGTTTCTTTCCTCTTTGGATGTTTAAATTATCATAATTTGAATCCCAAAATAAAAAGAACTCTCCCCTAAGGGATGTTTCCTTTCTCTTTGGACTTCAAATTGGATGGGTAATATTCCATTTTGAAATTGACTTTCAGAACACTTGCAATTCAAAATACATAATTAAAATTAAAAAAAGACTCTAGACAACCTGCATGGTTATCCTAAGCATTTATTATTAAAAGTATTAAAATCATCCCAAGAAGTTATATCATCAAATTGATCAAATTAGAGCACAATCATCCTTGGCCATGCTCTTTTATTTTTAAGTGGGCTTAGTATATTTAGAACATGTAGAAAATTTGTCAGTTAAATTTTAATTTAACCCCATTATTTTAGCCCTGCACGAGTATGGCCACCTATAGAAAATTCTATGAGCATCCAGATCATTCCTAATCTATGAGTAATTTAACACCCATAACATCACTTCATTGATAGCATGATAAAATTAACACATCATAAGACATAATATCAATCAATTCATTATAAACAACATGCAATGAAATCCACAAAAAACCTCAGCATATAAGCAATAAAAAAAGAAAGAGCACTGACCTAGCTTAAAACTAGAAGTGTTTATCCTAACAAACCATCTAAAGTGTGTGCGTTAGGTCGTGTGGCCTGGATGTGTTCTATGTTGGGTAGGTATTAAAGTTGTGTAATATTTTAATATTTATTGAAGGTCAAACGAAATTTTTAATTTGAATCTAAGTGTTAATATTTTAATGTTAGTTTTAATATAAATTTTTAAGTGTTGAGTGATTACTACCTTAGTTTACACCAGGGGCGTGAAGTTTATTTCACCTTTCTTGAGGCTAGGTTAATAGCCTTGTAGGTCCAAGTTTCCTAGTAGTAACTATTATTATTTAATTATTTTAATTGGTTGAAATTAAGGGTTAAGGATTTTTAAGTAAATTGGTTGGGTACTTATTTAACTCATTAAATTAATTATTATTTTTCCATCCATTAGTTTGTGGCATTTTTATAGTGGGCTCGAGGAACCAGGTCTCCTTATGGTACGTAGCACCGTATCTAAAGGTAGTCCATTCAAAAAATCAGGTTGATGTAAATGAATTAATGATTTAAATTTTGCTTTAGTAATTAATGATCAATTAATTTTATATTTTTGCACTCCATTGAATCCATTTGTGGTGTTGTCACAGTGGGCTCAAGGTAGTCCATCCTAAAAACTTTATTAATGGAGTGTTTGTTATGTATTTTGGAGTTGGTTGTCTGAATTTACTATATAGATTAATGATTTCTAGAGTTTTGATCATTTGTTGATTGTTTGGAATTTTATGAATTATTTAATTCATTAAAAATGCGGTCCAAATTTGGCTTTTTAATTTAAGTTGAATTCTAGAGTTTTAAATACTAAACCTTGAGATGAGTAAAATGACACTAAGTTTGTTTGATTTTGATTTTTCTAGATTAAGGTATAATTTTTCAAAGTATTGATGAGTTTTTGGAACTAGAGTTAACCAAAGAGTTGACTTTTTTTTATTTTGAGTAAATTTTGAAAGTTTGAGATTTTTAATAAATATTAAACCCTTAAAAGAGTCTAATTCCTTTGAGTTTGCTCAATTTGAAATTTTCTAGAATTAATTATGAATTTTTAAAATTTTTGCATTTAACTGAATTATTTATTTGCTTAATTTAGAAGGTTTTGATGATTTTGCACCAAACTCACTCCAAACTGCTTGAAATCACTCCCAAAGGTATGAAATGACATGTAGGAGTGTTTTTAATGGTTTGAAATTTATTTGGAATTTTTAATTATCTATTTTAATTAATTGCTAATTTTCCTTAAATATTAAATTAGGTTCAAATTTGAAGTCCAATGATGGCGCTTTCAATTTTTCTAGGAAGACTATTGATTTGTGAGCAATTTAACATATTGTTTATACTTTTTGGATTTAATTTTAATTTATTACATTTTTTAAAGTTTTTGGCTCCTTAAAAGGCTAATTTTTAACTTGATGAATTTTCTGACCTAATGGGCTCCAAATGTAATGAAATTTGAACCTATGGTGTATAATATCACTAAGTTCGAAGTTCTAAAGTTTTTCTCCTACTAGGTGTGTTTGGAATTTCCTTAAAATTTTCTAAGTCATATAGACCTTGACCTTAATTATTTTTTCTAGGTGTCATTTGTATTCCAATGGGTTTGAAATTTTGTTCAATTAGCCCTAACATATATGCAAGTACATCACAAAAAATTGTAGCCTAGTCTTATAATTTTGGAGACTTATAAATTTTCAAAGTTTTAGGTCCAAGATGGACTCATGACTTCGTAAATTCATACCATAGTAATCCAGAGAGCATTTAGACCTAAGAAAAATGCAGGAGATGCCTAAGATGCTAAAAATTTTTTCACCAAAAATTATCAAAAAAAATTTTCACCAATTTGACCACCAAATTGTGAACCATACACTAGAGTTATTAGCTAAAAAGAACTTAAATTTTAAATTCCCATAACTCTCGAAATACTCAACCAAATTCTACAAAATTTATAACATATACTCATGGTGTCCTAATCTTCTAATGCTTGGAGTTTGGAGGCTGCATGCATTTTAAATTTTGAGTGGTTTCAAATTTAATATTTAACTAAAAGTGGAGATATCTCACAAACCAGATGTTGGATTTTAATTATTTTGGACTCCTTTGCTCCTGATGATATCCTCTCTAACTTTGCAGAAGGCTCCCAAAGTAGATGATGGTTGGATTGGATGTTTGGTTGTAAACTTGAGTTTCTCTCACTAGAACCCTCTCTCTTCACCAAAATGGTGTTTGGAGGCTTTGATTTGGTGCAGAAATGCTTGGAATGGGTTGGGAAGATGCTGGAGGAGTTGGGGGAGAAGTTTTCAGGAGAGGAGGCTGATGAGAGATTAAATTTGAGTGAATATGGCCTTATGTTAAGGTTTTCTCCCCACTTAACCCTCATATTTTGGATTGAATGGTTGAGATTTGTTTGGGAGGAGCTTGGATGCATGCTAAGTGCCCAAGGCTGTTAGAAGCCAGGGGAAAGGCTAGGGTTTGAGAGAGACTTCTCTTGGTCCATGAGATGGGGGGAACATATCCTTTTCCCTCATTTGGCTAAACCAAAGCATGGTTTGGTTTAAGAGCTAGATTAGGCTGTCTTTAGGAGGGGAATGAGTTGATTTATAGCCAAGTAGAGATGATTTGGTGTAGGGTTAAGATTGTTACGGGGGCTTGGCCTCCTAAACTCATAGGGGAGCTTATTTGACCATTTGACTGGTCAAACCAATCAAGGGGGTTGAGGTGGCATTCAAGAGAGTGCATATAACTATTTGGGTGAGTAGCCAAGTGCTTGGAGCCATGGAATTGGAGTTGGGTCAAGTACATAGAAATGAAGTGGTTTTTGACCCCTCCAAACAGGTTGACCAGGTCAAGTCAAGGGGATTTGACTTAGGGAAAATTTTGAAATGTTTGGAATGTCCAATTGAAGGATTTGGGATGGCCAAATTGGCTTGAAATTGGTTGGAGCATTGATTTTGACATTGGTTGGGTGTATGGTTGATGTGTTCAACCATGGACCAAGTCAATCCATGGGTTGGGTTTGGGTTCAATAAGTTTGGTTTGATGATTAGAGACCAATCGAAGTGGTCTCAAGTCATGGCAAAGTCATTTTAATTGAAATGTCCAATTAAGCCCTTAAAGGGCAATTTGGTTAACATGAGTTGACTTGGTCAACCATGCATGACCAAGGCTTGAATTTGAGTCCAAAGGGTTCCTAAGACCATTTAGGTTGTATTGGACATGGCTTGATGTGGATTTGCCATATTGAAGTTTGGAGAATTCCAATTTTTCCCTTAAGGTGCTTTTTGGTCATATAGGCCCATGGTCAACTCTGGGTCAACCAGGGTCTGCCAAAGTGTAGTTTTATGTTCAATATATCATAAAAAGGGTTATGGATATGGTCAAAGGTTTTGGGGAAGGTCCTAAGTTTTAATTTCACAAGGTGGAAGATCTAGTGGCATAGGCTATAAATATTTAAATGTTTTATAGCCTTTGAACTTCAATCAAGTTTCTCGGATTAGAGATCTAAAATTGACCTCAATATTGGAGGGTTGGCCTTAGAGACATGACTAATAAATTTTTAATTTATAGATCATGAATTGGGGGTCATTTGATTAGGTTTTCAGGTGATAGAAAAATCACCCAAAAGGGTTATAGACATGGGCCTTTAACCATGAATTTTGGTATGAAAGTTTGGATTTGAATGCAGTTTTGAATTTGATTGATTGAATTTGATTCATCCACATCAATGATAATAAATTATGTGATTTTCAATGATTGGATAAAGGAAATCAAGTGGTGGTCAGTAGGTGACCACTACTTGAAAGGAATGAAATTTGATTTGAAATTGTGCTTTGTCAACCTAATGACAAGAATGAGGTCAACAACTTTTTACAGACTCTTGTACTTGTACATTACATTTCCTTGGTACATTCTAATGACTCTTGTAAGAAATATATAGAGCTTAAAGAAAAGCATTATCATAAAAATATAAATATGCAATAATTGTGTAATATCCTAATGCTTTTAATACAGTTCTTAAAGAGCCTACCTGCACTAATAGAAAGTAATGTATGACATTCAGAGTTTTAGAAATATTAATAAATAGACCAAGGGTGCTCTCTAATCAAAGAACCCGATAATAAAATCACACCACCGGCCTAACCTTAGCTAGAGTTAGTTGTCCTAGCAAACCATCTAAGTGTGTGAAGTGGGTTGTGTGACTTCAATATGTTCTAGAAGGGTTTAGTGTTTAAGTTGCATGTATTATTAATATTTATTTATTAAAGGCTAGAAGGGAATATTAATTGAAGTTTACATTATATATGTTTAGATTTTAATATATAAATTTTAAGGGCTAGAGTTGATTATTTAATTATAAGGAACATATAGATTACTAACCACAAAGTGCAGGAATTAGTAATTTATACGTCCTAGGAGGCTTTACAAATAAAATGCGATTATCCCCCATGTAGGATAGATAACCCCATAAAGCCTTAAGAAATTTATTTATTAATAGTTTAAGGGATAAAAAGAGGGACCCTCCAATCCGATACACATGACCTCCAAATGGGGTCAAGCATGATGTTGATGGGGGCAATGGAGTAACCTAAAGAATTATGAAAATGATTTAGGGCTCTATCAATCTATAAATAATGCTTAGGTTTTTATTGATATAAAAATTATAAAATCCTCACTTAATATATGCAAGTATACATATCAAATCAAGTAATATAGTGATAGAGTTGACTATCGATCCCACGAGGAAAAATGTTTACTTGTAAATACTAGTATTGTTTGCTTCAACTATAATAATTATTCTACTCAATAAAAATAAGTTTTGGTGGAGATTCAATAACTTAATTTAAAATAAAAAATAATTAAATGAAATACTATTTGGATAAATTATTTTAGATAGATGGAATGTAAATACAATATGTTTCCTAATGATTCTCTTTTATAATGATGCTATTTAAAGCATATGCATCACCGACTACTTAGTTAAGTGTGAAGAGATAAATGACAGATTAAACCCTTCCAAACTCAATACGACTCTAAACTCGAATAGTCAATTACCCTATAAAAATCTTAGAAGAGTAAGTAAAACATGTACTATTAAAATTCCCTCATGATAATTCATCTCTATAAATTTGATACATGACAAGCACTATGTTTATGCTTGCATCGTATCAATCTGACATATCTAGTTATGCCTGCTTTCCTATTCCAGGCTCCACATGTCATCTGATATTAACTATACATATGACCATTATGTACATTAAATGAAGACCTAGAATATTAAAAATATTACGAAATTATTGATGAAGAGAATTTATTAGTACTCAATATTTCTTTTACATAATCAATCAAAAACTAGAGAATTTAGCTAGACATGAAGAATAAGTGAAGAAAATTTATTTTTAATAGCTACAAAAAAAGTACAAAATAAAAGATATCACCTAATGAGTTAATGATCTCCTCTACACTCCTCCTTGAACTTATAGAATTACTTTTACAAATACAAGCCAAAAACTCTAATGAAATGTATTTAGTACTTCTCTGAATTCCCTTAGTTGTCACTCCTAAGAAAAAAATAGAGAAGCACTATAAAGATTGAAATTAAAAGGTGGCTGAACTCCTCTACTAACATTACAAATGGATTATTTTTAAAAAAAATCTAGAAACTAGATTTTGGCACCATGTCATTTGAGACACT
Source organism: Dendrobium chrysotoxum (assembly GCA_019925795.1). Taxonomy (NCBI): domain Eukaryota; kingdom Viridiplantae; phylum Streptophyta; class Magnoliopsida; order Asparagales; family Orchidaceae; genus Dendrobium; species Dendrobium chrysotoxum. The sequence goes on along the minus strand of CM034307.1, from coordinate 22,862,415 downwards.
TGCACCCATAAAATAAACTAATGCTACACCACTGAAGGGTTTCCTCCACTATGGTGCTTGCTAATATGGACCTGTTGTTTAATGAATCAACATGTCTCTTTGCTGGTAGATCATGGCATAAATGATTACAACTGTAGTGCTACAGTGCTAGTGATGGTTGAGTGCTGCAACGTCTACGTGTCACTCCCTTGACTTAGCGTCATTAGAATTTGGTGCCACAGTACTGTGTAGATAGAGACTGGGCTTTGCGGTGCTGACTCCTCTGATGCTGAAGCGTTGTGATAGTTGGCTAGGCTTTGCGGCACTAACTCCTCCCACACTGCGATACTGTCATCATCAATTAAGCACTGCCATGTCCATATTTGGGCACTTCTGTGGTGTTAATGTTGGCATCACGGCAGAATATGCCTAATGTCTCGGCGATATACCATACTTAAAAGTTTTGCCAATTTCCTATATTTTTTGTACAAATATAACTAGAATAACACATTTTTATTACTAAATTATCAGATAAAACATAACATTATTTACATTTATCAAATCCTCCCCAGCTTAAACTCTTGCTTGTCCTCAAGCAAATAAAAGTTTGTAATTGTGATTAAGTGATTAACCAAAATAAAAAATGATAATATAAAATTATTAAAATATAGAATAATAAATCACTATCTAGAATTAATAAAAATGAATGAAAGCTATACTTATAGTTTGGTTAATTACCAATAGTTAAAATTAATCAATTATTCTTTTTTTACTTAATTTGAAATTACAGGTTATAGATTTAGTCATTAACTTTTGAATGTTGAAGTGAATAATGTAGTTTTAATAATTGGATATGGTTGTAGTTAAAATTATACTTTCATTAGTTCACCATTTCTTTTATTAACTCTCTTAACGTATCCTTTATAGTTTTTACATAAGATTGTATTTCAAATCTTAAGCTTTTACTAATACCAATTTTTGAAGGCACTCATCTTTTTCTTTTAATATATATATATATTTCATTTCTTTTCTTTTTAAGAACTATTTGTAGTTCTTTTCTTTTTGTTTTGTGGAGTGCATAATTAATGATTTTGAATATCAACTTCTACTTTAGGATTCTCATACAATCTTAATAATTTTTGATGTATGGACTTGATGAGATTACTAATTTCATCTCCAAGTTAGTTATGATTTCAAATTTTAATATACTCATATCTAATTTTTAATACTAATTATTCATCTAATAATTTTTAAAAGTTAAATTCATAAAGTTATAGCTTCTTAATTCAAATTAGGATAATAGCTCAAATGGTTAAATGAGTTAAGTATTAGTTTTTCTAACTTATGAAGTATAAATAAAGTTCATTCAAACTAAGATCTAGAGTTTTATTGTTATCCTAATTTTTCATAATTTTTAACTATTATTTTTATAAGGCTTAATTAAATAATCAGAAAATAAAAGTATTGGAGGACAATAATAATTTAAGCATGAAAGGAATTTGCTAATATGTAAATTAACACATAAACAAACATTACAAACACATGGTTTCATATGAGTGATAATGAGCGCATAAAACATGTGTTGAACACAAACATACCATAACATTCATAACATAATATAATTACATGATAACCTGTACACATAGCACCCAACATTCAACAATGACTCTCAACACTAAAATTTTTAATTAAGTATAATTACACAAGCCAATATCTCTCACCAATTCCTTCTCCTCTACAAAATAATAAACTAAAATAATAAAAAAATGCATACATAACTTTAAGAATTCTTCATTCCTCTAATCACAAGGATTCAATCTATACCTAATGACTTTGATGGTTTGCAAAATTTTCTTATTCTATATCTTGATGGCCCCATTAAGGAAATTTCTAATCAGAGTGAAATGACCAATCCACCGAAATTTGATTTTTCCATGGTAATACTTTTCCTTATAATCATATAGTAACACATCTTTCCCAGGAAAGAAATCATACAAGAAAACTCTTCCACCATGCATCTTTCTTATTTTCACCACGTGCTTCTTCTTATCTCAATGAAACTCCACTTTGAATTCTTTTAATTTAGTAAAAATGGTAGAACTTTGCATGTGGAGAAGTGAAAAAGAAATCCTCATTCTTTGTATGATTTTTTATTTTGGTTCTTTGAAAAAGATGATGTATACTTGAGTCTACCTATCACTTAGACTTTTGATTTCTAAAGAAGAAACTATGATACTTACTCAAGAGTAGGTAAGATCTAAAAAGTAAACTTCCTCCTAAATTATTTCATAGAGTTCAGCAGGAGGAATGTTTGAAAATTTAATCTTTATGGCTCATCGAGGCATTGCAGCATTCACAGGTATGATGCCACGATGCTCTCTTCTTCTCTCTCAAAGCTTTTTTGAGGAAAATTAATCAAAATCTAACTTAAAAGATTAGGTTTCCTCCCTTAAAGTGTTAAGCTTATAATCTTGAGCCAAATTGAGTAACTGACTAGACCTAAGGTTGGGTTGCCTCCTAAGCAATGCTAAGTTGATAGGCTTCATCCAGATTTATCCAGATTTTCCATTTAGCTAAGGGGGATGATTGCTACTCTTCAATTAGGTCCCATTAGTATCTCTTTCCTTCCTTTTAGGATTAACTTCAGTGTTACTAGGAAGAGATCCAATGGGTCTAATACTCATAGAAATTGTAAGCTAACTTAGTTGAGTTTCTAAATTGTTAATTAAATTTGCTTGGTTTTGTAATAGAGTTTTTGATTGTATGACCACATCTTCTAGTGGTGTCTTTCTAGCTCGATACTGATTGCTTTGATTAAATCCAGTAGGATATACTAGTCTGGGATTGTTATTAGCTTGATTTTGATTATTCCAATTTATACTTTGGTTATTTTGACCAGAATTTGATTGATTTTCCCCATTATTATTTGACCAACTAAAATTTATGTGATTCCTCAAAACTAGATTATATGTACTGAATAGGGACTATTTTGTCTTCCAGTCAAATTTATATTTTTAATCCCTTATATATCATTTTCTTTCATTGAGCTTTTCTTTTAAATATAAAGATGAATCAGACTTTATGCCTAAAGTGCTCAATTTCTTTAATTTTGCTGCAACTTGTGCAGTCAAAATAGATAAAGAATCATTTTGATAAACTCTTTCCACTCTTTAGGATTCACCCTGTCAGCAGGCCACTAAAAATTATTTGTTGCCATTTCCTTAATTAATTCATAAGCATCTTGAAAAGGCTTTGACATCAAAGAACCTCTAGCTGTAACTTTAATTAGGGCTCTAAGGGATCCTACCAATCTATTGTAAAAGTTTCAATTATCAACCAATTAAGTAAGGCACGGTGAGAACATTTTCTAGGCATCTCCTTCAATCTCTCCAAACTCTCATAAATATATTCTTCTTCAAACTTAGTAAAAGAAGTAATGTTATTTCTAAGCTTGGCAGTCTTAGAAGGTGGGAAATACTTTCCTAAAAAATTTATGGGCCAACTTATTCTATATGATAATAGAGTCTGGGGGTAAAGAAATTAACTACATTTTGCCTTATATGTTAGATATAATGGGAGTAATATAAGTCTAATGGAATCATTACTAAAACCACTGTACTTAAATGTTCCCTAAGTTTTTAGGAAACTTGCTAAATATAAGTTAGGATCTTCAATGGGACTTCCCCCAAACTAAGAATTTTATACTATCTAAATGATTGCAGGTTTTAATTCATAATTATTTGCTTGGATGGTAGGTCTATTTATGCTTTAGTGAATTCCATCAACAAAAGAGTTTGCAAAATCCTTAAGAGGTCTAAAATGATCTACATTTTGAACAAGGTCGGCCATTTTAAAAATGTTTTTGGTGGTTCTAATTTTAGAAAGGATTCTCTCAATTTTAGAATCAAAATTTAAACATGACTCTCCTCTATGTCTTGATGCATGCAACTACATATATGTAATATATAAATTAAAATAAAAGAATAAAAGAATATAGTAGGACTAATTATGCAATAAATTCAAGAATATTTTAAATTTAAAAATAAAACAAATTCTTTCGCGATAACGGTGCCCAAAATTTGATGGGGGTGGTGGAGTAACCTAAAGAATTGTGAAAATAATTTAGGGCTCTATCAATCCCTAAATAATGCTTAGGTTTTTTTTGATATAAAAGCTATAAAAAACCTACTTAATATATACAAGTATATGTGTCGAATCAACTAATATAGTAATAGAGTAGAGTATTGATCCCACAAGGAAGAATGTTTATTTATAAATATTACTACTATCTACTTCAACTATAATAATTATCCTACTCAATAAAAATAAGTTGTGGTGGAGATTTAATCACTTAATTTAAAATAAAAAATAATTATAGGAAACACAATTTGGATAAATTATTTTGGATTAATGGAATGTAAATACAATATGTTTCTTAATTATTCTCTTATATATTGATGCTATTCATAGTATATGCATCAATGATTGATCAATCAAGCATAAAGAGATAAATAATAGATTAAATCCATAGAACCTCAATACCATTATAAATTCACATAGTTTGTCACCCTATAAAAATCTAAGAAGAGTAAGTAAAGTATGTACTATTAAAATCTCCTCATGACAATTCATCTCTATAAATTTGACACATGACAAGCACTATGCCTATGCTTGCATCATACTAATTCAACATACCTAGTTGTACCTACTTTCTTATTCCTAGGCTCCACATTACACCTGATATTAACTACACATATGACCACTATATGCATTATATGAAGACCTGATATATTGAAAACATTATAAAATTATTAATTAAGATAATTCATTCGTACTCTATATTTTATTTACACCATCAATCCAAAACTAGAGAATTCAGCTAGACATGAAGAATAAGTGAAGCAAATTCATTTTCATTAATTGCACAAAAGAAAGAAAATATTAAAGAAAAGATATCATCAGATGGGTTCAATGATCTCCTCTACACTCCATTTTGAACTTACATAATTGGTTCCATAAACACAAGCCAACACTCTAATGGAATATATCTAGTATTTCTCTGAATTCCCTTAGTTGTAACTCCTATGAAAAAAATTAGAGAAACACTATAAAGACTAAAATTAAATGAGTGATTGAACTCCTATATTAACATTACAAATTAACTATTTATTGAATAGAAAATTAATTTTGGCATCATATCACTCGAGAAACGTGCACCACGACGTGAAAGTTCGAAAGGGATGTTAAGCCCTACTGAACTAGTCCCGAGGCTAACCAAGAGGGGGGGGTGAATTGGTTATTTAAAAATTTCACGATAACAACAAAAATCTTTTCGATACTTAGCAGCGGAAACAAGTAAACAATAACGAAAAGATCAACCAACGATAATCACCCAAGCAGTTTATATTGAAAAGTAAAATGCAAAACTGAATCAGAAAAGCAAACCAGATTTTATAGTGGTTCGGTCAACTTGACCTACGTCCACTCCCCGGAGCCTCCCCTCCGGGTATTGCACTAAACGAAAGTGACTCTCCTTTTGCTCCCACAGCAAGGCGGAGAAGCCTGTACAAAACACCTCCTTTTCACCACACGGTGAGGTAGAGAACCCGACCTCCTTTCGCTTCCTCCTGAAGCGGGCAGAGAACCCACGAACTCCTTTCGCTTCCTCCTGAAGCGGGCAGAGAACCCACGAACTCCTTTCGCTTCCTCCTGAAGCGGGCAGAGAACCCGGATCTTCTTGCGAACGATCCTCCCACGAAGAACACAGACTAGACGACAGACGACGAGCGGAGAAGACGACTCTGATCCGTGCTTGGAGCAACCTTAGTGAATCCCTCACTAACTCCCCCTCACAAGATCTCTTCTCTCTCTCCCAACTCTCTCTCTCTCTAGGATTTCTCAGGGAAGGAAGGCAGCAAAAGATTTTTCCAAATCTAGGAAAAAGTTCTTTTAAAGGAGGGCTTAAAATTTGCCCTAAATCTCAACTTGTCGGCCAAGATCGTCCAGGACGATCTATCGATCGTCCTGTACGATCAGTTCAAATTCAGCTGTTTCAGCCTGGACGATCTGGCTCTTCTGGACGATCAGTAGAAAAAGTTGTTCATATCGTCCCGTACGATCCTGCGATCGTCCGGGACGATTAGTTCAAATTGAAGGAAATCGTCCAGAAGACAGTTCGGGTCGTCCAGAGAAAACTGCGCTGGACGACCAAAAAATGACTTGATCGTCCCGGCCGATAGGGTAATCGTCCGGTACGATTAGTTCAAAAAGGCCCCAAATCGTCCTGTACATAGTTCTGGACGTACAGCTGAAATGCACAAGACGATCAAGATCGTCCGGGACGATCCTGCGATCGTCCAGGACGATGTGATCGTATCAATTAAACATTAATTGCTTTCCTTAATTACCAGACTAATTTAGGCATGATTGTAGTGCATCGTCCAGGACGATACACGTATCGTCCGGGACGATCAGACCAAAATACTTAAAATAAAACTTGCCTAACTTAATCTGGCGGCTGGAAATTTCTGATTTGAGCATATCGTCCCGTACGATCCATAGATCGTCCAGGACGATCTGCTTAATCAGACCCTCTTAACTTAGTCGCCCTAATTAGGGTTTCTGTTTTAACTGGATCGTCCAGGACGATGTAGATATCGTCCAGGACGATCTGAACAAAATTTCAACAGAAACTCTAATTCACTCAATCTCTCTCCCTGAGTGTGTGTGTGCAAGGTTACTTAGCTAGGGAATCAGTTACATTACAATTGACTCAATAAAAGGAAAAATCATACATTTGACACACTTGGACCCGATCTTGAGTTGGCTTGAGTAGCTTGCGGTCTTTTGTGCCTGAAACTGATTAGCCAAGAAAAAACACACTGGAAACATGTTTGTCATCATCAAAACCAGATTTGCAACAATCTCCCCCTTTTTGATGATGGCAAACATTTGTACATTAGTCTGAAAACAAAACTAGCAGATCAAACAAAACAAACATTTTTTTTTTTTTTTTAATTTTCATTTAACAGCTCAAACAATACAGAAAACATGAAATAGAAAACAGAAACAGACACGACACGACTACAACTGACTCCCCCTTTTGACATCACAAAAAGGAGGAGGGAGAAACATAAACACGGAAATAAAACATAAAATAAAACAAATACAGAACAACAACACGACAGAAAACTAAAACTGAGGCGGATCCTGATCGGAAGGAGGTGGCGGTGGAGGGTAGAAGTAATGGTGAATGGCCTGAAAGTGAGCTCCTAACCAGGCCATGTCCTGGTCGTGCTGCTGCTGCTGCTGTGCAGCATAGTCCGCGAAGCGTTGGAGGTCCTCGTTGTGCTGCTGCTCCTGGGCAACCACGTAGGAGTCAAAACGGGCCTCCCACTGGTCGAAGCGCTGCACCAGGTGGTCAAGGGGAGAGGCAATGCGAAGGGGTGCAGGTGCCTCTGGTGCAGCAGGAACTGGAGCAGCCTCTTCCTCTTCTTCCTCAACATCCGGGGCAGGTTCCGGATGTAGGCGGGTGCTGTGTAGGACGTGGAATGAGTTGTTTGTGAAGAAGGAAGGAGGGACATCAGGAGGGACAGGATACTGAAGGTCATATTTTGTCTCTAAGGCATAGTGAATGAGATGACCTAAAGCTAGATTTGGGCGACGCCTGTGGCCCGGATCTCTAATGGTGGTGAGATGTTCTATGTATCGGATGATCAGATCAGAGGCATTAAATTCTCGACGGGCCATGATGTAGTAGGTGGTCAAGGACAGGAGCGGGGTAATGTGAATCCGATCCCCCGCCTTTGGAATGACGGAGGAACGAAGGACGTGCTGAATGGTCCGGGCGTCCTTGACAAGGGAAGTGCAAGCATTGTCGTGATAGGGTGCGTTGGTATTGCGAAGGAAGTGATTGGCGACACTCCAATCATAGTCAGGATCGGTGATGATCGTGTGGATCTTGTCGCCAGTGATAGACAAGTTGAGGATATTGTGAAAATCGTGGGTGGTGAGTTCCACGGGGCGTTGATTTACGTAGGAGCGAAGAGTGGAATAGTCCGCGGAAATGCGTAAGTTGGCAAAGAAGATGCGAAGGAGTTCCAGATTGAAGGGGAAGGCTAAGGTCAAAATGAAGGTGAGGGAGGTGTGTGCGAACAAGTCTAAAACGGGATACGTGAGGGTGCGTGGATTGACAATCTTGGAGTGCGTGATACCTACATTACGATAGCATTCGAAAGCCGCCTGATCGGCGGCATTCGGGAAGCGAGGATCTACATGTCCCCGGGACGAACTGGCCCCCTTTTGACGAGATCTTTTGCCACCAGCCATTAGGAAACCAGAGAGGAGGAAAGGAGAAGGAAAGTGGAGAAAAAACGGTGTGAAAAACATGAAGAAAACCGCTGTTTAAATAGAAAACGGACGGATCGTCCCGTACGATCGCGGGATCGTCCGGGACGATGTGGTCATTTATGACGTTCTGGACGATTGGTCAAAAAGGCGGTCCGATCGTCCAGGACGATCAGAGATCGTCCAGGACGATTAGACACAGGCGATCGTCCCGAGGAGTCAGGCTGGACGACCGTTGACGAAAAGTATCATCCCGGACGATTAGGTGGATCGTCCCGGACGATATGCAATAAATACGTCGGACGGGCCGAATTCCAATCGTCCAGTGGCTGACATGTGGATCGTCCAGGACGATAAGGTGGATCGTCCAGGACGATGGGCAATAATTGGTGCAATGTCAGCCGTTTGATCGTATCAGGAAGATATGGCTCATATCGTCCAGGACGATGTAAATATCGTCCCGAACGATCACCAATAATTGGTGTAGTTTCAGCAGCAGGAGCAGTGGGAATGATTTTGAATGAATCGTCCAGGACGATTTTTTGGATCGTCCAGGACGAAGAGGATCGTCCAGGACGATAGGTGTATCGTCCAGGACGATGTGAAGAAAAGCAGAAAAGAGTGGAGGATGAAGATGATCGATCAGGGTCCAAAAAACACAACCATGAAATCAAAATCACAAAAAGACGAATAAAACTTACGTAAAAAAACACATAGAAGCATTTTTTTTTTTTTGATTAAACTGCTCTTAGAAAATCAGAATTTTTCCTTGACTTTAGATTCGAAAACCAATGACAGGACGATTGACAGCGCTGAAATCCAGAAAAGGTTGGAAATAATCAACATTCGTAGCGCCGACCCCGGGCACCTTATCGATGCAAACCCCTTTCAAAACAAAAATCCGATTCAGAATAAAAGACATTAGATTTGAAAAGAAATCCTTTCAAGCCTCGTTCCAGAAAAATATCTGATATAATAGTGTTACAAAGTAAAAAATCAGAAATCAGGATTTTCAAGACTCAAGCTTTTGAAAATATTAAGTGGCGCACAGATTTTTCTAAGACATTTAATAATCTGAAAGGAAAGAGAGCTTGTGTTGGGCTCATTTTGTGCCTCTTTTGCAAATTGGTTGGCGCTTTGCGCATCTTTTGATTTTTGATACACTTTGTGTATCTAATTTGGCAATTTCGCATCTTTTCAGTTTTGGGCTCATTTTATGCCTCTTTTTCAAATTAACTGGCGCACTGCGCATCTTTTATAAGCTTTCTCCTTTTCATAATCATTAAAGAGTCTCAGCTGTGAGATTATCTTCCAGACATAGGAGATGACTCTCCGCAGTAAGGAAGAACGATTCACAAAACAAAACCCATACAACATATGATAAATGCAATCACTTGGTTTAGAAAATCAAACTAATGACTCAAGACTTTGAAAAACACTATTGATATGAGGCAGATTACTGTAGGAAGATAAAATAATCTCTATTTCAAAAACTAACATTTTAATTTTGAAAAGGATTTTTATTCAAAAGAAACTATACACCAGTAAAGGAGTTAGAGGAAGAGAAACAATTATCAATGTTTCTTCCCTTTGACAGATTCAGCGAAGTCAATCACTGCTTATCAGCTTCCAAACCAAAACAAGGTAAAAACTCTCAATCAAAATTCAGATCACCAGAAGTAGTGAGCGGTGATCAGATCTTGAAAAGCAAAAAAAAATAGGTAGAAAATCATAGCAAAGTAAATACTCAAATCAAACTAACAAAAAGGTAACACAGAAATCCGCAGAAGAAATAAAATCAATTGAAAGCAAATAATCAAACCAAACCTAACTAACAGAAATCAGAAATCACAATACAAAGACTAACTAACAGAAATCAGAATACCAATTATAACAATCATAAATCAGCAGTCATCAGAATCAAGCATTTATATCAATCACTCCTAATCTGGTTCTCAAAATGCTGAATGAGTCAAAGGCCAGTGGTTTAGTGAATATGTCAGCCAGCTGATTTTCAGTTGCTACGTGGTGTAGCTCTATGTCCCCTTTTGTAACATGGTCCCTAATGAAGTGATGCCTAATGTCAATGTGTTTGGTCCTAGAATGTTGGATTGGATTCTTAGAGATACAGATGGCACTAGTATTATCACACAGAACAGAAATTGTGCCAACAGGTACTCCTAAATCCAAGACTTGCTGCTTCAACCAAAGAACTTGGGCCACACAACTTCCTAAGGCAATGTACTCAGCTTCAGCAGTGGAAAGTGCAACTGAGTTCTGTTTTCTACTGGACCAGGAGACTAACGACTGTCCTATAAATTGACAAGTCCCAGAAGTACTCTTCCTATCCACCCTACACCCCGCAAAGTCAGAATCAGAATATCCAATGATCTCAAAAGAGGTGCTGTGCCTAGGGTACCAAATTCCTAGGTTTGGGGTTCCTAAAAGATATCTAAGAATTCTCTTAACAGCAGTCAGGTGGGACTCTTTAGGATCAGCCTGAAACCTAGCACAAAGACAGACACTAAACATGATATCGGGTCGGCTAGCAGTCAGGTAAAGCAGTGAACCTATTATCCCTCTATACTTCTTCTGATCAACAGATTTTCCATTTGAATCCTTATCTAACTGAACTGAGGAGGGCATGGGAGTATTGATTGGCTTGGCTTTGTCCATTTCATATTTCTTCAAAATGTCCTTAGTGTATTTTGATTGATTGAGAAAGGTTCCATTATCCGTTTGCCTTATGCTAAACCCCAAAAAGTAGGACAATTCTCCCATCATACTCATCTCAAACTCTTTACTCATTGTTTTAGAAAACTCTTCACATAAGTATTTATCAGAAGATCCAAAAATTATATCATCAACATAGATCTGGACAATGAGTAAGTCATCTCCTAATCTCCTCAGAAAAAGGGTGGTGTCTACGCTCCCCTTAACAAACTCTCTTTCTAACAGGAATGTGCTAAGCCTCTCATACCAAGCTCTGGGTGCCTGTTTCAATCCATATAAGGCCTTTTTTAATTTATAGACATGACTTGGATATTGGGAACTCTCAAAACCTGGGGGTTGTTCTACAAAAACATCTTCTTTAATTACCCCATTTAAAAAGGCACTCTTGACATCCATTTGAAACAGCTTAAATCCCTTATAACAGGCAAAGGCTAGTAGCACTCTAATGGCTTCCAATCGAGCTACAGGGGCAAAAGTTTCCTCAAAATCTATCCCTTCTATCTGATTATACCCCTTAGCCACCAATCTTGCCTTATTTCTCACCACCACACCAGAATCATTCATCTTATTCTTAAAGACCCACTTGGTTCCCACAATACTTTGATTTTTAGGTCTTTCTACTAACTCCCAAACATCATTCCTTACAAATTGATTCAATTCTTCCTGCATAGCTAAAATCCAAAATTCATCCGACAGGGCTTGATTGATGTTGGTGGGTTCAGTCATTGAGATAAAGGCAGAATGGTTTACTTCCTTCCTAAGTCCATGCCTAGTCCTAACACCTTCAGAAGGGTCTCCTAAGATCAGTTCTTTAGGATGACTCGAAGAATATCTCCAATCTCTAGGCAATGGGGTTTGAGGTTCTACCCTTTCCTCCAAATTTGTATTTCCAACTCCTTGGGTAACCTCAACAATCTCTTCATCTTCTACTTCAGATCTAGACTCCTTAGGATCAGATTCATCAAACACTACATGGGTTGTTTCTTCCACCACCAAAGTCCTCCTATTGAACACCCTAAAGGATTTCCCCACACTTGAATATCCTAAGAACACTCCTTCATCAGATTTGGGGTCAAATTTTCCTAAGGGTGACTTCCCGTTGTTCAGAATGAAAACCTTACAGCCAAAAACATGAAGGTGGGACAGATTTGGTGTTTTACCCTTAATGATCTCATAAGGTGTCTTGTTCAGTTTGACTCTCACATTCACCCTATTCAGCACATAACAGGCAGTGTTCACCGCTTCAGCCCAAAAGTATTTTGGAAGTGAATACTCGGCAAGCATGGCTCTAGCGGCTTCCACTAAGGTCCTGTTCTTCCTTTCAGCTACCCCGTTCTGCTGAGGGGTCCTAGGAGCTGAAAAATTGTGACTAATCCCATGATTCTCACAAAAACTTCCAAATCTTTCATTTTCAAACTCCCCTCCGTGATCACTATGGATGGTAATAATCTCACATCCTAACTTCTTCTGAATCCAAGTAGAGAAAGATCTAAACTCATCAAATGACTCAGATTTGTGTGACAAAAACTTAACCCAAGTGAACCTTGAATAATCATCAACAATCACAAAACCATAGACTCTCCCCCCTAAGCTGGCAGTGCTAATGGGTCCAAAGAGGTCCATGTGAAGAACTTCTAAAGGTCTAGAGGTGCTAATGTCCTTAACAGAGTGAAAAGAGGACTGGACTTGCTTCCCCAACTGACAGGCATCACACAGGTGATCCTTAGTGAACTTAAGCTTGGGCACACCTCTAACTAAGTCCTTTTGGGTGACTCTCCTAAGGGTTTTCATACTGGCATGACACAATCTCCTATGCCATAACCAAGACTCATCAGCAGCAGTTTTTAAGCAAATTGAATTATCAGATTTAATGCTACTTACATCCAGCTTGTAGACGTTGTTGATCCTTTGCCCCTGCAAAACAACTTCATCATTTAAGCTTAAAATGCAGCCAGTGGGCAGGAATTTGATGCTGTATCCCTTGTCGCAGAGTTGACTGATGCTCAGCAGGTTATGTTTCAGTCCATCTACAAGCAAAACATTATCAATCATAAAGTTCTTTGAATCACCAATTATACCTGTGCCTACCACCTTCCTGGTGGTGTTATCTCCAAGTGTAACCTTGCCTCCAGCTCTGGCCTCCAGCGAAATGAACTGATTTGCATCTCCAGTCATATGTCTAGAACATCCGCTGTCCAGGTACCACATGCTCTCACGAGGTCTTGTGTGAGAGCACACCTACAAAATCATCAAATGTCAGTCTTAGGAACCCAAACAGGTTTGGGTTCCTTCTTATGAAAAGAAGAATGCGATGCATGTGTGCTGTGCTGTGCAACAGGCAGTTTGGGTCTCCACACCCAATGTGTACTACGGTGAACAGTACAAGTGTGTGATATGTGTCCTGACATGCCACATGAAAAACATCTAACACCAGGAAAAGGATTAACTAAACGTCGTGAGTGATAGTGCCTCTTCCTAGTAGTGTATGAAACATGCTTTGAAGAACTTGCAACAGAATTTTTAAAAGGTGGCGGTGCATAAAATTGTTCAAAAGTAGGCGGTGTTTTGTTATTTTCAAAAGAACTGATTTTCACTTTCAAAAACTCAATGTGTTTGTTTAAACTTCCAATTTCAAACGTTTTTGCACTATCAGTACTTTCTAACTCAGATGCCAAATCATTCACTTTCTTAAAAGCAAGTTCTAATTCAACATGCGCTGTTTTTAACAAGTTATGCTCAACAATTAAATCAGAATATTTTTTATTCAGTTCATCAAACTCATCTAGTAAAGACATGTGATTGCTATCAATGGTGGAATGATCCTTAATCAACACTTCATGCTCTTTTTGCAAAGTCAGATAATCTAGTTTCAAACTAGCATGAGTTTTCTTAAGCTTCCTATACGATGTATGAATCTTTTCAGAAACTTCAAATAACTGATCGTAAGTAAGCTCACATACCTCTTCCTGGTCGGACTGACCAGGGTGATCATCAGCCATCAAACACAAGTTTGTTTCCTCCTCTTCAGCTTCAGTCTCAGAAGAGTCGGATGCAGAGTCTGCCCAGAATGCCTTCTGAATCCGCTTCTTGTCCTTTCTGAACTTTGGTTTCTCCTCACCCTTCTCCTTGCTTGAGTGAGCTTTAAGTGTTGGACAATCAGCCTTAATGTGTCCGGGCTTCCTGCATTCAAAACAAACAGATTCAGATGAGCTCTTAAAATTTTTACTGGTCTTACCTTTGTTCCACTTGTGAAAATTCTTATTCTTCTTCCTTAGAAAGCTCTTAAACTGCCTTGTGATCAAGGCAACATCATCGCTATCAGACCCGGAAGTGCTAGCATCTGAATCTTTGGCCTTTAGTGCCACAGTCTTCTCTTTCTTGCGTTCACCTGCATCAAGTTGCCTTTGGTTCACCCCTTGCTCGTAAGCAATGAGTGATCCAAGTAAGCTGTCAATAGAGTAAGTATTTAAATCTTTGGATTCAGTAATAGCAGTAATCTTAGCATCATAAGAAGCAGGCAAACATCTAAGAATCTTGTTCACTCTTTCATAGTTGGTAAGTTCTCTACCTAAGGCATGCAAAGAGGTAACAATCTGAGTGAACCTTGTGTACATTTCTGAAATAGTCTCACTAGGTTTCATGCGAAAAAGTTCGTAATCATGTAACAAAATGTTTAACCTAGACTGTTTGACTTCAGTTGTACCTTCATATGTTATACATAATCTATCCCAAATCTCTTTTCCCGTTGTACAAGTAGAAACACGCATATAGTCCTCAGATTTTAAAGCACAAAAGAAACAGTTCAAACATTTGGCATTTAACTGTGCTAAATCACGATCATCAAATGTCCAATCAGCAAACGGCAATTCAGTTTTCACATTGTTAACCATTCGAAAAGGTGGTTCGTATCCGTCCTTAACTAACATCCACATGCGATAATCAATAGACTGAAGAAAAGTAGACATGCGTGTTTTCCAAAAATCAAATGGAATGTTATCAAACAACGGTGGTCTAGTTATAGAATAACCTTCAGCAGTATTACGATTGTTACAGTTAGCCATTGGATCAAATTCAAAAGTTTTTAAACAGAAATTTTGAATCCCTCTCTGATACCACTTGAAAGTTCGAAAGGGATGTTAAGCCCTACTGAACTAGTCCCGAGGCTAACCAAGAGGGGGGGGTGAATTGGTTATTTAAAAATTTCACGATAACAACAAAAATCTTTTCGATACTTAGCAGCGGAAACAAGTAAACAATAACGAAAAGATCAACCAACGATAATCACCCAAGCAGTTTATATTGAAAAGTAAAATGCAAAACTGAATCAGAAAAGCAAACCAGATTTTATAGTGGTTCGGTCAACTTGACCTACGTCCACTCCCCGGAGCCTCCCCTCCGGGTATTGCACTAAACGAAAGTGACTCTCCTTTTGCTCCCACAGCAAGGCGGAGAAGCCTGTACAAAACACCTCCTTTTCACCACACGGTGAGGCAGAGAACCCGACCTCCTTTCGCTTCCTCCTGAAGCGGGCAGAGAACCCACGAACTCCTTTCGCTTCCTCCTGAAGCGGGCAGAGAACCCACGAACTCCTTTCGCTTCCTCCTGAAGCGGGCAGAGAACCCGGATCTTCTTGCGAACGATCCTCCCACGAAGAACACAGACTAGACGACAGACGACGAGCGGAGAAGACGACTCTGATCCGTGCTTGGAGCAACCTTAGTGAATCCCTCACTAACTCCCCCTCACAAGATCTCTTCTCTCTCTCCCAACTCTCTCTCTCTCTAGGATTTCTCAGGGAAGGAAGGCAGCAAAAGATTTTTCCAAATCTAGGAAAAAGTTCTTTTAAAGGAGGGCTTAAAATTTGCCCTAAATCTCAACTTGTCGGCCAAGATCGTCCAGGACGATCTATCGATCGTCCTGTACGATCAGTTCAAATTCAGCTGTTTCAGCCTGGACGATCTGGCTCTTCTGGACGATCAGTAGAAAAAGTTGTTCATATCGTCCCGTACGATCCTGCGATCGTCCGGGACGATTAGTTCAAATTGAAGGAAATCGTCCAGAAGACAGTTCGGGTCGTCCAGAGAAAACTGCGCTGGACGACCAAAAAATGACTTGATCGTCCCGGCCGATAGGGTAATCGTCCGGTACGATTAGTTCAAAAAGGCCCCAAATCGTCCTGTACATAGTTCTGGACGTACAGCTGAAATGCACAAGACGATCAAGATCGTCCGGGACGATCCTGCGATCGTCCAGGACGATGTGATCGTATCAATTAAACATTAATTGCTTTCCTTAATTACCAGACTAATTTAGGCATGATTGTAGTGCATCGTCCAGGACGATACACGTATCGTCCGGGACGATCAGACCAAAATACTTAAAATAAAACTTGCCTAACTTAATCTGGCGGCTGGAAATTTCTGATTTGAGCATATCGTCCCGTACGATCCATAGATCGTCCAGGACGATCTGCTTAATCAGACCCTCTTAACTTAGTCGCCCTAATTAGGGTTTCTGTTTTAACTGGATCGTCCAGGACGATGTAGATATCGTCCAGGACGATCTGAACAAAATTTCAACAGAAACTCTAATTCACTCAATCTCTCTCCCTGAGTGTGTGTGTGCAAGGTTACTTAGCTAGGGAATCAGTTACATTACAATTGACTCAATAAAAGGAAAAATCATACATTTGACACACTTGGACCCGATCTTGAGTTGGCTTGAGTAGCTTGCGGTCTTTTGTGCCTGAAACTGATTAGCCAAGAAAAAACACACTGGAAACATGTTTGTCATCATCAAAACCAGATTTGCAACACGACGCCCATAAAATAAACTAACACTGCAATGCTAAAGGGTTTCCTTAGTTACTGCACTTGCTAACATGGACCCACTTTTTAATAAATCGACATGTTTCTTCGCTGGCAGATCATGGCCTGAAAGGTTACAACTATAGTGTTGCGGCACTGTGGCGCTTCTAACAGTTAAGTTTTGCAATATCCATATGGAACTCCCTTAGCACAGTGACACTGGAATTTGGCACTATGGCACTGTGCAGATAGAGGCTGGGATTTGCGGCTCTAACTCTTTCAATGCTGCGGTGTAGTGATAATTGATTGTGCTTTAGAGTGGTGATTTCTCTGACACTATCAAACTGAGACTAGGCAGTGCCATGTCCATATTTGGGAGCTCTGACGGTGTTAATGTTGGCATCATGGTAGTATTGTTTCTGACACACTGGTTCTGTCTCATACTTAAAAATTTTACTCATTTCTTATATTTTTCTGCACAAAGACAATTAAAATAATATATTTTTACTAACAAATTAACACATAAAATATAACATTATTTATACTTTTCAGATGTACCGGGTCAATAATTTATTAATGCTTGATTATGGGTTATAAAAACTTTTACACCCGTGCCTTCCAAGAGTGGAGGCTAGCATGGTGTATATACCCTTAACTTGTTATTTAAAATTTATTAAATTCCTTAATCACATATGTAAGTGCCCTCGAAATTTAATTAAGGCACTACATAAAGAGATAGGGTGATTTAAGTGTGTTAAGGCTTTGAAATATAATGCTAAAACACCCTCCAAATAGAATTAATTGAAAAGCATAAAATCTCTATTTTTAATTAAGGTTAATTATCAAATTTATCTGATTAAAATATTTTAATCAAATAAATTGACAAATTAATTTTATTTTTTATGTTTAATATTTTTGTTGAATTTTTCTAATTTTTTATAAAATTATTTGGAATTTTTAATGAGTTATTAAGTTTTTAATTAATATAATTAATTATAATTTAATTAATAATGATTTATAAATTTAATTTTTACAAAAAACTTATTTAAACTCAAATTATTAATATCTAAAATTTATTTGAATTTTTTATCAAATTTTTAGTTGTATTTATTATATTTAATTAATTATATTAAGAAATTAATTATTTAACGAATTAAAATCAAATTTAATTTAAAAAAATTATTTAAATTGAAATTGTAAAAATCTGATTTTATTTTTATTTTTATTTGAATTTATTTAATATTTTTGAATTTTGTTTTTACTTTTAAAGAATTTTTTTAATTGGTATTTATTTAAGGATAATTAATTATTATTTAAGATTTAATTAAAATTAAAATTAAAATTTTTATAAATTATATGATTGATTTAAAGTTGACTATAGTTAATATGGTAATTTTGTGAATTTTCTTTCATTATTATTATTATTTAAAATCAAGTCTTAATGAAGGGTTAATTACAATTAGTTTTGTTTGAAGATAAATTAATGTCAAAATGCTATGTATTAATACATATGCATGTAATGGATTTTAAAGCTATTTAAAATGAATTTTGAAAATTAAAGGTCAAATCATGACCTATGGTTTTATAAATTTAATGTTATTAAAATAAAGCTGAAATAACCTTAAAAAAATTACTGGGGTTCATAAACCTGCTTAAAAATGTTTCCCCAAAAATTTAGATTATTTGGATTTATATTTAGTAAAATATTAATTTAAAACTAAAATAGAATAATTAAAATTTTTTATTATTTATGTAATATTTTTATTTGATTTTAATCTTAAATTAAAATAGATTTTATTCTAAATCTATAGTATTTTAAATCATCAAAGATGATTTAGAAATGAAATTGCTATGAATTTTCAAAGTTTGATGCATTTTTAAATCATTTAAATAATTTTTTAATAAATAAATCGCTGGTAGCCATTCAGGAGGCATAAATGCACGGCGGTGCAATCATTGGAATGATTGAATTGTGGTGGCCTAATCATTCCATGAGTTTTTCACTTAACCGTGTCATCACGCGTCGCCAGCCAATTGATCTCGCGCTATTCGAGATGGATGACCGTGATGCTGTTAAATGGAAAACTAAGGGGTAAGATCTCACACACGATTCAAATGTGGAATGAAATGGTATAATCTGGGCTACTAATCATGGAATCAATGGACCAAATCTTATACAATTGACATATATGTGATTTTTAAACCCTAGGATGAAGAACCCCTATAACTCAAAAAAAAGAGAATGAAATCTCACAAAATTTTACACAAAGCATATTTAGGAATAACTAAACAATGGGGAATAAATTTCTTGATCTGAAAATCACTCTACAAGAAGTTATTTAAATATATAATTCCTAAACTAGGGTTTATGATTTACTTGGATAGGATGAGTCTTAAGAGCTATTTTAGGTCTCATTTTCTTTGTTAGGAAGAACACCACAACTTTGTAGAAGACTAGAAAGATGGAGGAGCAACAGATGAAGAGTTTGACGTAGTTGAAAGGAAATAGCCTTTTATTATCGTCGATTCCAATACCAATGATGTGCAACTAACTGATTTAAACTTGGGAAATGTAATAGAGGTCTATGTAAGAAAAAATGAAAAGACGTTAGGTGCTTGGAGGTAGTGAGAGAGTATGAAATTGCAATGAATGTTTTGGTCCCTTGAGTTCAATTCAAATACCCTAGTTGGTTTAGATGGCTAAGATCATTTGGAATGAACATTTAGATGTTTGACAGCTATTTAGGGTAGATATGAGGCGAACAAATCTATAGGGCAAGGACAAATACGTGTAAGGAAAACTTGTCTATATATGAGCTCATGAGACTATTTTTGGTTGAATTAGTGGTTAGGATTGATTGATGTAGGGTTTAGAGAAATATTATGACTCCTTTAAATAGGTTTAATCCACTGATTTAAATGAAATTAGCTTGGGATGAGAGTTTGACCAATTTAGAACTTATTTGGCTAGTCAAATAGTCAACAATAGATAATGTGGACTTGAGGCATTATATAGATGGTAGTTTAGATAAAATGATATGTTTTTAAAATAATTAAATTGATGTTTGACTAAAGGTTGACTATCCATATGAATTTGACTATCTTTGATAGCTTGACCAAGTCAAACCAACCATGGTTTGACCCATGGTGAGTTTGATTGCACATAAACCTTGTATTGGAATAGTCTTGAATGGTTGAAGAGATTGATTGGGTTAAATGCAGTGATTGGGCCCAATTAGGCTTGATTTAACGTGATCCAATTTCTATTGACCAAGTCAACTACTGACTGGGCCAGAGTGACCAATCAAGTTGAATTCACTAGGATTGATGTTCTGGGGAAACTGGTGAAGTTTAAAGCTCATTTGGTATTGAATTGAAGTGATTGTTGTCAATGATCAACTACGCTAGCTTGAGCTAACTCAATTGATCATCTTGATTAATCACTGATTTAGATGGTTAATACTACTAAATTTGGTGTATGGGGCTCATCATAGTGAGATAAAAGAAGGAGAAAGGGCCAGGGAAGAATCTAATGTTTGACTGACCATATAAAAATTGTGGAATAAAAGAGGGAAAGAATATAACATTCGTCTGACCATTTTGAAACAATGAATGAGGATGACTTGATACTCACCTAACCATATCAAAATAGTGAGAAAGAGTCAGGGAAAAATCTAATGTTCGCTTGACCATATCAAAATAGTGGGATAAAAGAAGGGATAAATCTAATGTCAGCCAAACCATATCAAAATAGTGGGACAAAATAACAGAAGAATTGAACATTCTCCTGACCATATCAAATATTGAATGAGGATAACTCGATACTCATTTGAGCATATCAAAACACTGAGAAAGATCTAGGGGAAGAAAGATATTATGATGGCGCTATAAAGGGCTTAGTCCACCACTGGTAGATTTAAAATTGAATAGGCAATTAATTCCCAAAGAAGATAATATAAATTTGAATGGGACAATGTCTCCCAAACCAATAGATTTATACTTAATTAGGATAGTTTCCCCTAGATGGAAAATACTAAAATCTAAATGGGATAGCATCCCCCAAATAGATGAAATAGATACTTGACTAGGATCGCATCCCCTAGACAAGTGGATTTAGGATCAAAATGGGATAGTGTCCACCAAACAGATGAAATGGATATTTGGCTAGGATAGTGTCTTCTAGATAAATGGATTTAGAATCTAAATGGTATAGCATCCCCCAAATAGATGAAATGGATATTTGACTAGGATAACATCCCCTAGACAAATGGATTTGTAATCAA
The DNA here is from genome assembly GCA_019925795.1 of Dendrobium chrysotoxum. NCBI lineage: Eukaryota > Viridiplantae > Streptophyta > Magnoliopsida > Asparagales > Orchidaceae > Dendrobium > Dendrobium chrysotoxum. Next base: position 22,841,267 of record CM034307.1, on the reverse strand, counting down.
AATTAGATAGCATCCCACAAACAGATAAAGTGGGTACTTGACTAGAATAGTATCCCCAAGATAAGTGAATTTAAATCTAAATGGAATAGCGACTCCCAAATTGTTGGATTTTATACTTGACTAGGATAGCTTCTCCTAGATAAGAATAATTGAAATTTTAATGGGATAGTGGCTCCCAATTAGATGGATTTTATACAATAATAAAGTTTATAGGATATTATAAAAATTTTTATAGTTTAATGATGGCTGGAAAATTCAAAGCTAATAAATTTTAGTATGAACTTTAAATCCAGCCTTATCCTTTGGACCTAGTTTCTTTCACAAATTTTAATATATTCATGTATTATACAAAAGTAATGGCAAGAAGATTTTATTCATTATAAAAACTTTCCTTTAACACTATCCACCATAATAGCATTTAAGATGTCACCCATTTATAGGTAATATTGGATGATCTCCTTTATAATCAAGAACCTAATAAGATCCTTGTTGATATGCCTTCTCTATTACAAATAAACCTTTCCAAGTTGGTTCAAATTATCCACCTATCTTTTGATGGGCTAAAATAAGTCTTCATAGAACTAAAACTAAACCTCTAGCTTTGAAAGTTCTTTGATGAATCACCTTATTGTGTTCTTGAAACTCTAGGCTTTATATAACTCAAGATTCTTTTGAGCTTGTAGATGCTTTTTTTTTTTAAATCCTTGAAGTTCTTCTAATTTGAGTTTTTTATTTTGCTCTTCGGTGATCTTATAACTAACAATTATATGTAGTGAAGAAAATTGTACCTCCAAAGGGAGAAGAGCATCTCATCCAAATACTAGAGCAAATGTCATAGACTGATTAGGAGTTCTATATGTGGTTTTGTATGCCCACAAAGCTTCTCCTAACTTTTTATGCTATTGATGTTTATTATCATCCACTATTTTTTTTAGAATTTAGACTAATATATTATTGAAGGCCTCAGCTAATCCATTTGCCCTATAGTAATATATTTTTGAGTATCTCCAATCAAAGTTATGATCTTTTGTAAAATTACTTATCTTAGTGCTTCTGAATGACAGATCATTATTAGATATAATTTAAGACAAATAACAAATCTTTATATGACATGGTCTTTGAAAAAGTTTAAAATGTGATGAACTTTAACTTCTCCCAAGGGAATTGCCTCTACCAATTTTGAGAAGTTATATGTAGTTGTTAAGATGAACCTTTGATCTCTCGAAGATGGTAGATCAATTGGACCAATAATATTTATACCCCAACTTTAAAATGGTCATGAAGCAACTATTGGGTTTAATATGTTTGGTGGTTGGTGTATGACCACACCATGCACTTGGCATTGATAACAATAACATGCAACTTTTATGTAATCGTCAATCATTAATGGCCAATAATGGCCCATTATTTTAATTTACATCTTCATCTTTGGGCCCATTTGATGTGCTTCACACAATCCATCATGTACTTCTTCTAAAATATCTAATACTTCTAATTTAATCAACAACCTTAACCATATTTGATTGAATGATCTCCTATAGAAAATATTGTTGATTAATGTATAAGATAAGGATCATTTTTCTATTTGATCAGTAGTCGATTTATCACGAGAGAGCTTATTTTCTCATAAGTATTTGATGAAGGGCTTCCTCCAATCCAACACTTCATCTTCTATTGTTCAAGGTCTATAGACAATAAAAACTGGGGACCTTATATTTCTATTAAAATTGAGTTTCCTTTAGGACAATCCATAGCTTTAGCTAATTTTGCTAAGGAATTTGTTGTGGAATTATGTCCACTAGGAATCTTGTATAATTCATTCAAGAAGATGCATCATGTATTGATGATAAGGTACAAGATTTTCTTTTAGTACCTAATAAGTACAAGTTATCTGATTCATCACTAGCCGTGAATCTCCCAAAACTTTGATCTTCTAAATTTCATTCAAGATCATCAATTCTAACTCAATTATCAGTGCCTCATACTAAGCTTTGTTATTTGTATAAGGTTCTAAGAGTAATAAATTACACCCTTTTATGAGGTAACAAATACTACACCGATTCCATATTTTTTTAGGGAATTATGATAAGATGTATCTTTTGAATTGGAAGTAGCACATTCAAAATAGAATTCCCAGGTGGACTTCTCATTTGATTCTATATTAATATATCTTCATCCGGTAGTTCATCATTAATAGGGCAATCATCCTGTACTAGATGAGTTACTAAGAAGTCTGCCACAGTTTTCCCTTTCACTGCCTATAAAGGAATGAATGTAATTTCACACTGTAAATAAATCATTGACCACTTAGCTAATCTTCTTGATAGCATTAGATGAGTCATCAGATATAATGAAAGATTTACTCTATATATTAGATTCTTTGGATTTTAGATTCACTTTATGAGAGAGCATATTATACCATAACTTTGGAGTAATGAAGATTAAAGCAAAGCAAAATTTCTTTGTTGGAGGATAATTTACCGTAATTGGAAGTAAAGAACTACTCAAATAGTCAAGTACATTCTCTTTCCCTCCCTCATTAACCTAAGCTAACAAGGCACTGGGAGATTCACTTAAAGCTGTGGCATATAAAATCAATGGCTTCCCTGAAATGGGAGCATCTAAAATTGGAGGATTTATCAAATACTATTTTATACTATAAAATGCTTTCTAAAAATTTTTATCCAACATATAATGAGCATTTTTCTTGCATAAAGCTATAAATAGCTAACATTTTCCTGAAAGATTTGAGATAAATCTTCTAAGGTGTACAATCGACCTTAGAAAGATCTTAACCTGGAATGGAATTTCTATTATATCTTTGATTTTATTTGGATCTATCTCAATCCCTTGATGTTCGACAACAAAACCTAAAAACTTCCCTGAAGTGACACAAAAAGCACACTTCAATGAATTTATTTTTAAGTTTTGCTGATGTAATCTTTGGAAAATGATTCTTATATCATATAAATGATCATCCCTTTTAAAACTATTAATGACTAGATCATTAACATAACATTCCCCTTAATGGTGGATTATTTCATTAAAAATCTTCACCATTGCTCGCTGGTATGTTGCCCTAGTATTCTTTAATCTGAATGGCATAAATTTATAATAGTAGACTCTTATTGGTGTTTTGAAAGTTGAATACATTTCATCCTCATGAGCCATTTTATTTTGATTGTATCAAAATGAGCCATCCATAGGAAACACTTTGTTCATATCTCTAAAATCAATGCACATATGAATTTGATCATTCTTCTTCTTAATTAGAATCATGCAAGCTAACCAAGTTGTATATTTCTCCTCCCTAATAAAGCCTACATCGACTAACATTTTAATGTCATTATTACTTATTGTTTAACATCAAGTCACATTTATCGAGGTGCTTTAGTCAGAGCCATTTTTCACTAAATTTCTAGCTTATAGAATACTATATTTGAAGACAATCTACACATTTCTTCATACCTCCAAGTTAAATAGACTTTGAATTCTATTAATAATTCTATCATTTTCTTTTCTTTGACCTTATTCATTAAGGAGCTTATGAAAATTGGTCAAGGGTTTTCTTTAATTTCTAGATTTATTTCTTTTAAATCATTAATTATATATTTAATCTCCTCTTCAAATTTTGGAGTCGCATCTCTAACTTGAGAGTCATCGAGATCATCTAAAGTTTTAACATTCACTTAAAATAGACTATCAGACATTAGATTATTTGATATGACTAAGCAATATTCATCATCATCAAATGAAAATAGAGTAATGAAGTAATGCCTGGTCTTTACATATTTTTATATTTTTCATATTCCACATATATTAGAATTGCTGAGCTTCACTTCTAGTCTAACTTGATGTTGTTAAACCTTGCTTAGCAAATTTTCTTACACAATAGGAGTACCAGTCAAAAGGGAGTTCCATTATTTTATCCATAAATGGATAATTAAAGGATATACTAATTTTTGTGGGTTTATGTGTAGAAGGTATAAAGATGTTGGCTTTAGTGTCTGGTTAAAGGAAAAGTGTCTTTTACCTCTAACCTTTTTACGTTACTTTAGGAGAGTGGAGTAAGGGTAATATTTGTCAAATACTTGTTTAACCTTTCCATAGTAGATAGATTTGAATCAGCTTCCCTAGTGAGTTTTACCTTATCCTCATCGCTATCAACTTCTATAAAAATCTCAAACTTTGGTTGCTTTATATCATTACTATATTTTATAACCTATAGCTTTTTATATATCACACATCTTTTCATTTTCTTTTATCACTTGTTTTTTCCATCCTTGATCACTTACTCTAGATCATTGAGCCATTCTACCACCTCTTTATGTGGGAGGAGTAGGTGACCAAAAAACATTGTGTTCGAGATTAGAATGCTTTGATCTTTTCTTTTCTTTTTCTTTTTCTCTTTATATCCTTTCTTTTTCTTCTTCAGCCAGTGTGAGATTTTTAGAGAAGATGGTTTGCTTTTTAGGTAGAAAAAATGAAGCATCTTCATATATACTGACTTCATGAATTAAGAATGGTTATGAATCACACTTAATACAGTGTTATACTCCCTTATTAGAGTATTTCATACAATGACGAAGGGTGAAAAACACCTTTTCATATTCATGTAGCCAAAGTCAACCCACAGAGCATTAAAAGAAGTTTAAGAATCAGTTATATCAAATTTGGCTTTGGTTTTTTAGGTTTTCTACTTCCAAAAGTACAGTAATTGAATATAAAGCTCACTCACATTTTTCATTAATCCATAATAACAATATTTTATCAAACCAAGATTGTGAGTTTCCACCCTTAGGTGTGCAAGAGTTCAAAGAGTCCTAATATTGAATGATGCACCTAGATCAATAAGGATGCAAGATAATTTAAAATTATCTATCTTCACAGAATATATAATGAATGATTATGATCAAAAGTTCTCAACACTAAATCATCATTTGAGAATGTAACTTTTAGGACTTCTATGCAATTTAATATTTCATCAAACTATATTAATACTAATTGAGCTATACAGATATTTGGATCGAGTAAAGCTTTGACTAAGGCTTCCCTCATTTACTTGGTAAGAACTAAAGCACCATAGATATGCTATTTTACAATTTTCCAACATGTGCTAATACATTATAATCCACTTTAGGAATATTTAACATAGATACATCTAAATCTAGTTGAGCTGGTGTTCAGGATTCTAAATTATCAACCACTTACTTTCCTTTGCTAGATGCAAATATTGATGGTGGTAACACTTTATCACTGCACAGATTTACATGGACTATCTCTTTTAAAGAAGAGACAGTGGATTCTTTTCATTATGTATGCTCATTTATCTTTAATGCTTCATTTAATGATTTATCAGCATCAGACATGTCAATTTCTATACAAATGGGATCACTCTGAATATCAAGGATAGGTGAATCACTATTAGAGAAATATTGAAGAGACTCTTTTTACTCACTTAAGTTTATTTTAGGAGCTATAGAATTATTTTTAGTTGCATGATTTGTTTGAACATTACAAGATATAGACAAAATATACACTAAATCTTTGTTTAGTGCTTTCCTAACCCCCAGAGGGACAAAATAAAAATCATACCATGTAAGAGGTACAAAATCCTTTCTGTTCCATTGGAAGAAACTAAAGCTTTATTATTTACATGATTATTTTCACTCTTGAGTTCCTTTTTTTGAACTACTGAAGACTAACTAGTTGATCTCTTTTTAGGTTTCTCAAAAGGAGCTTTTTTATGGATGTCCTCTTTAGGAGATAATAAATCAAATCAAAGGAGACTCTGTAATCTTTGAGAAACCTGAGTTGATGGATGACCAGATTTTAAATTTGGGACTAATTTGAATGGATCACCAATTATGCATTTAACAGATCTTTGACTAGGATAAGCTAAATACTCCTTGGGTATCACAATCGATCCATCTTTGATTTTTCTTTCAAGCCGCTCCTTGAATGTTATGAAATATTCTTACCCATGACTTATCATTTGGTGATATGGGCAATATTTAGGCTATCATGGTTTACCCACATCTTCTGACCTTTTTGGTTTAAGAATTTTGAATTCTTATTTCTTTAGAAGATTCTTAAAAATTTTCTTAATGGCTTCTCTTTTGGATGAATAGGTCCTATTCTTCAAAGCTGTAAATCCTTCTCTTTTCTCATTATGAGTAAGATCATAATGAGTTTTAAATTATGGATTGGGAGTTCTATTATACTGCTGATACTGTGATGAATGGCCTATTTTTTCTGTATGAATTTACATTGGTAGTTTACCTTTATCAACTGCAGATACTAACCCAAACTTCTTTTCTAACACCTTCCAAGGTTTTACTTTTGTTATTTCTACTGGCGATTAATCTTTTAAGAAAGTCAATTAAAACATTTTTGTTGAAGTTTAAATGCTTTACTCATTAATTTCTCAAAAGTTTTAATTGTAAACCCCTTCGATAAGAAGGAAATTGGACCATGAATGATCTTTAAAAGAATTTTTATATCATATTGTTCTTGGATATGAGGTTCATATTACACACTGATGTTCCTCACCATAGAATATAGTCAACCAAACTTTCATTAAGTTTCTATTTTTACACTACCAGATCCCCTATCGTGACACGGCGATGTGCTCCAACAAATCTTTTAGTGAACATTTTTTCTAGTTCTTCAAATATGTTCATTACCCCATTGGGTAACTTAGTATACTATTTAAATGCAATGCCTGATAAATTGCTTATAATATGTCAAAATAGTAAAGCACCACTGCCTCCTGCATTACAACAATTAGCCCTAAAATGTGCTAGATGTTACTTTGGAATCCCTATTCCATCAAAACTTTTAAATGATGGTAGCACAAATCCTTTATGATAAGGAACCAAGTCATATTCTTTCAGATAAGGTCTACCCTTCAGAATAGACAAGGTACCCTTAGACTGCGCTAAAGCCTCTTTGACTTTTTGTTCTACCATTTATTTGATGTCAACTACTTGTACTATTTCATTTTTTTATTTTAGAGCCTCAATTTTATTTTCTTGTTTTACCTCTTTAGTTTTGTTACAATGCTGGGTGGGTTCAACTAGAATAGATTCTATTTGAGCCTTAGCTGAAGAAACCTCTTTGCATAGGAGGGCCGGCTTAGAACAATTTAACTCTGTTGTCTTCTTTTCCAATCAAGCTATTTGTTCATCTTTCTGACTTGGCTAACTAAAAAGACTGCTAGTCAAATTAGGAACATACTTTTCGTCCTCTTCTTCCTCTTCTTTATTCTTAGTCTCTCCTGATTTCATTTTCATTTTCCTCTTATATTTTTGTATAGATGAATGTGTATCCACCATGAATATGTTCTCAACCATTTCTTCATCTTGTAGATTTATTTCTATATTCTCTATAGCTTCTTGTTCATCTATTTGCAAAATACTCTCCTTTAGGTGATTCATAATCTCTTCCATGGATTTCCCTGTTATATTGTGAGGATCCACAATAGTGTCTTCTTTAATAATTGATGATTACTCAAAATATTTTTCTTTCATTTCATTTTCTTCTTCTAAATGATTCTTTTGAGTGACTAGTGCAGTTGATATGGTAACCATTTTTGGATGCCAAACCTTTTCTCCAAGAGATAATATAACTGGTTGACTTGTTTTTTTTTTAGCCTCCTTCTATAAAGATGAGGAGATAAATCACAACTTTACAGCTGCTGCCGATGGACTTTTAAGAAATGCTGACATGAAGAGCTACTAGAAGTTCTAATTGGATTATTTCTAGATTAAAATAAAGATGGAGGAGAAATGAGATTATATCCTTTTTGGGCTAATACTTCATATCCCAAAGATATTGCGGGAGTATAATAATCTTGATTATTTAAAGGGATTGTGTGGTGATTGATATATGAGAATCTTCTAGATTCTTATTGTGATTTGCATTAGTTGCTAGTCTACTAGGACCCAATTGTTAGATTTGTACTCTTTTCTTGATAGGGGGAGACTCTTCTCGCCCTCTCTTTGGGTGTGCTTACACTCCAGTAGATATAACAGGCTTTATGCTTTTAAGAAATTTAGTCTTTGACTGTCCATAACCAATGGCATAGTTATGGATCAACTAATTCAACAAATATTTGAAATTCCATTTCCTTTCGAATAAGGAAGGTAAAACTGGATTCTGGCGAAAAGGTGTAGGTGGGGAATTTGCTATCCTGATAGGATTTTCATCTCCAACAGTAGCAGACAGTGGATGCAAGTGATTAAGACTTTCCACAAAAGACTTATAGAAACATCAGATTCTTTAACTACCATTTCAACTAACTTTAGCTTATCTGCTTCAACTACATCATTCATTAGGTTGCTCTCTTCAAGCATATTAGCTTTTTCGGTCCTTCACCTTAGAAGATGATTCTTATTCCTACTCTAAGATTTAGCCATCTTAGGAACAGCAGAGGATGACCCCATTTGAAACTTGCTTGGATAATAAAATTAAGAAGTTATGGTAGATTTTCCCTTTTGGCTAGTAGACAGCCTTGGGAAAGTTAAATGAGAGAATACTAAGGGTTTAACAGTGATTGTAGTAACAGCAGACACACCCTAAAGTACATTCTTAACAGCTAAGGTATGTACAGATTCAACCTTGATCACATCATATTATGGCCTAGTGAAGGAAAATGGAACATTATTCATTTATCCAAATCGGATCACTGTTGCATTATTAGATGAACCATAATTGGAAGTCATATTAATGTTAATGGAGAAAGAGAAGATTAACTTTCTAAACATAGCTTCTATAATTGACCATGATTGTATGTCAATCTTCAAAATTTACTGACCCTTAAGTAGGAAATAAATCTAAAGAATCTATTGGGTAAAGTTTTTTGACTTCCCATGGCACGATTAGACTGAAGCTGATCAGAATTTTTTAGAGTTTTAATTGCTCGCTGACTTTTGATATGGACCTAGCATATTGAAAGATAGACTAGAGATAGATTTAGAATTGAGATTTTTATTTAGTTTAGAAGGATCAAGATGAATTCAATCTAATTGAGCTTGAGTTGGGGAAAAAATAATTGAAGTTTGATTTTAATTTAGATTTTAGAAGATCATTAAATAAGGACCCTTATCTAAAGACTTTCAAATGTTAATGATAAAAAGAGACAAGTGTTTGATTTAAATTTAGAATTAAATGATGACATAATTAAAATAACTTTATACAAGAGAGAGGGATAATGTTGGAATTTATAATTAAAAAGGACGATAGTTTACATACTCATGCCATATTATACATATGCAAAAATATAAGACTATAAAACATGCAAAATGCAAGACTACAAATGGGCAGCGCCCCTACAAGACCTAGGACCCAATCAGCATTTTGGTTGGACAAGTTCGCTTTATTTTTATGAGAAAACAAAGTAACCAAGGGATATGCATTGAAATTTTGATGTGCGCCAAGAGGTGGGGGGGGGGGTGAATTGGTACATTTTAAAAAATAAATCCTAACAAGAGTTCTAGTTTTTTGTGGATTTTTCTTTTTCCACTTTTTTTTTATTTTAAATAACACAATTAAACAAATTAAGTGCGGAAACAAAATACACGTTCACAATTATGATGATGGTGAGATAATTTCAAATATCACAGTACATAGTTAAACTTAAAGTTTTCACCAAGTAGTTAGCATAGTAGATAAAAGCATGAAAAAATTAAAGTGCAAAAAATACGAAAAAAGCACACTAGAAATTTTTATAGTGGTTCGATCACTTGACCTACATCCACTCCCCGGAGTCCTCCACTCTGAGTATTGCACTACTAAAAGTTGACTCTCCTTCTGCTCCCACAGCAAGGCGGAGAAGCCTTTACAACACTCACTTTCACCTTCCCCGGTGTGGCGGAATACCAGATGCTATGTCACCCTCCTAGCACCGGCAGCGAACCTACTCCTTTTTCTCCCTCCTAGAGACGGCAGAGTACCTTAAGGATGTTGAACTTGAAGCCTCTCTTCCTAGAGAACCTTCATGAGACTCACCAAGGCCATAGGAGGAGCAAGCGTGCAGCTAGCTCGGAGCAATCGTGTAATCCCCTCATACTCCTTCTCCCTCTTGCTCAAGCTCACCTTCTCCTTCCTCTCACAAACCCTGGATCTCTCCAAAATCTCCCTCTCAAGAGTTCCTTCCTATGTCAACCACGGCCTAAACATTTTTTAATTGAATAATAAAAAGTCCTTTTTAAACTAGGCTTCAGAAAACCCTTAAAATTCTAATTTGATGAATCTGTTCATACAGTTCGATCCCAAATTATACAGTATGATCAGTTCAAAAGTAGTTCCATCCAGTACGAATACAGAAGAACAGTTCACAAATTTTATGAATATCGTACAGTACGATCCATAAATCATACTAGACGATCCTCTTAAAAAAACTTACCAAAACTGTCCTAGTGGTTAGGGGTTTCAGGTTGAAACAAATAATACAGTACGATCATGATCGTACAGTATGATTAGTTTATAAAACTAATCATCCAGAATTAGCCATTAAGTCTGAGTTAAAATGCCATATCATACAGTACGATACCAAATCGTACAGTATGATGTGTTTTAAAAATTTTTAAATTTTAGTTAAAAATTTTAACTCTCCCCCTGTGTGTGTGTGCTTGGTCACCCCTTTTGCATACATGCTTTGTTGGCAGACATAATAAATAAAAAATAAAGAAAATAAAAATAAATTTTTTTGCACATCCTAGTCTACCCAGTCTTAATTCTTCAGCAGTCTTGTGCGGTGTATATCTTACCTAAAATGTTAGAGCTCACAGATAAAAATAAACATTTATATTTTCAGGAATGAACATATTAATTTAATCAATATTATTTGTCATCATTAAAAACAAGTGCTAGGGATCTCGGAATGCAATAATCTCCCCCTTTTTGATGATATCAAATAATGTTACCTGATGAGCAATATAGATATTTTTTGTCTTTAACTCCCCCTCACTTAAATAATGGATTTTATAAGACTAGATGATAAAAAAAGAATTTTTTTTAATTTAAACAAAAGCAAAACATAATAGGATTGATAACAGATATGATAAAAACACCAACAACAAAATATGAGCATAACATATAAACCATGTAACATTGAACTACTAAACAATCATAACATAAAACATCATAACATCACACCTTCTCCCCCTTTTGACAATAGCAGAAAGGGAAGAACACATGGCACACAAGTAAAAGTAAAAAAAATTAGAATAAAAGGAAGTACTACAGAACACAAACAAACTAAAACACTCAAAATTTAGGAACCTGATCCGGTGGTGGTGGTGGTGGAGGTGGCTGAATGTGCTGATGTAGGGACGTGAACTGGTGATCTATTAAGGCGAAGTGTTCCCCAAACTACCGCATGTCATCTTCATGCTGGCAGTGTTGTTGATCAATGTGATAATCCAGTCTAGTTTCCAGGCGATCAAGTCATTAAATAATGTCATCCTAAGGGTAGGCAGGTCCATGTAGTGGTACGGGTGGTGGTGGAGGTCCTTCGGCAGGAGCAGCAGCCTCTTCTTCATCAAAATCAGGATCAGCAAGCACATGCCGCCGATGGAAAAGAATGTGAAAGGAGGCATCTACGTAAAAAATAGGATGATTATCCAGAGGGATTGGATAGTGGAGTTGATATTTAGCATCCAGGATGTATCCAATGATATGTCCTAAGGTAAGATTTTATTTTCTTCAGGCACTGGGATAATAGATAGCAGCCAAGGTATGAATATTATCTAAGATCATTTGAGCTTCATCAAATTTGGTGGCTGACATGATTAAGTAAGTGATAAGATAGAAGTGGGGTAATGTGTATGCGGTCTCCAGCTTTGAGTATTATGGATGTGCGAAGAAAGTGCTGGATAACACAGGAATTTTGATTGAGACTTTGGATAAGCGATAGGTGTTGATTAGTGGGTACATTTATAAGTAGCATGTTAACTGAGGTCCAATTATAATCATTAGTGAGTAGAGATTGGGGATAAGGTCCTTTAGTGGAGAGTCCAATGTGTTTAGCTATGTCATCTTTAGTGATAATGACATTACATTTGCAGACAAAAAAAGTCTGTGTTATGCATTCTAAGTCGATCTTAAGGTTGGCTAGGAATTCATAGAGGAGTTCAGAGTAAAATGGAAAGGCCAAGGTAAGAAGAAATTGGACAGTCATGGAGACAAAAGAGATTCATGACCTCAAACTTAAGAGCAGCTTGATTGAGCATATGGGAAGGAGTGATCTTCACCTCTTTGAATTTGTTGTACGCTTTTTCATCCGCCGGGAGGAGGAGGTGCTCCCCTCGATCAGTCTGCCTCATTTACTTCCACCAGCCATAAAACTTAAAACTTGAAGAGATTTGGAATTTGGAAGAGATGTGAGTGAAATGATCCTTAGAATCCCTCCATTTTATAGATTTTCTAGTGATCGTACATTACGATATGGGATTGTACAGTACGATCATGGAATTTAATTCATCTGGACAACTTAAGCATGAATGTCTATGACACTGAGCTTTGTTCTCAAGATGCTAAATGTGTAATAAGCTAATAGTTTTGTGAAAATGTCAGTCAGTTGATCTCCAGTAGCAGTATGATGCAGTTCAATTTCACACTTGGCTACATGATCTCTTATGAAGTGATTTCTAATATCTATAAGTTTTGTTCATGAGTGCTGAATTGGATTCTTAGATATGTATATTGCACTCGTGTTATTGCACATTATTGGGATGGTTCCTATAGGTAGTCCAAGATCTAAAAGTGGTTGTTTTAACCACATGACTTGAGCAACATAGCTTCCTACTACTATATATTTCGCTTGAGCTGTTAAAAGAGTTTTATTTTTTGCTGGACCAAGAAACTAAGGATTATCCTATGAATTGACAGGTAACAGAGGTGCTTTTTCTATCTACCCTATACCCTGCAAAATCAAAATCTGAATAGCCTAAGATTTCAAATGTAGCACTGTGTCTGGGATACCAAAATCCTATATTTGGGGTCCCTATTAGATATCTAAGAATTCTTTTTACAACAGTCATGTGGGATTCTTTTGGGTCAGCTTGAAATCGAGCACAAAGGCATATACTAAACATTATATCTAATTTGTTGGTAGTTAAATAAAAAAGTGATCCAATTATTCCCCTATACTTCTTCTGGTCTACAGACTTTCCATTAGGATCTTTGTCTAATTGAATGTTAGAACTCATAGGAGTATTCATGGCCATAGTATTATCCATTTCATACTTTTTTAGAATATCCTTGATGCACTTAGGTTGGCTAAGGAATGTTCCATCTTCCATTTTCTTTACACTAAAACTAAGGTAGTAATTAAGTTCTCCCATCATACCCATTTCGAACTCTTCCAATCAAGATGTCATCAACATAAATTTGAACTATGAGTATCTAATCTCCTACCTTTCTTAAGAAAAGAGTTGCGTCCACACTACCCTTAACAAAGCCTCTATCTAGTAGAAATGTAGTAAGCCTTTCATACCAGGATCTAGGTGCTTGCTTTAACCCATATAGTGCCTTTTTCAATTTAAACACATAATTTGGAAATTGTGGATTTTCAAAACTGGGGGGTTGCTTAATATAAACATCTTCTTTGATTATCCTATTTAAGAAAGCACTTTTAACATTCATTTGATACAATTTGAAACCCCTGAAGCAAGTAAAGCCTAAGAGTACTCTTATGGCTTCTAGTCTGGCGATTGGGGCAAAGGTTTCCTCAAAATCTATTCCCTCAATTTGGTTATACAACTTTGCTACTAACCTGGCCTTATTTCTTACTATGATACCAGAGCCATTCATCTTATTTTTAAAGACCCATTTAGTTCCAACCACACTTTGCTCCTTAGGTCTCTTGACTAATTCCCACACATCATTTCTAACAAATTGGTTCAACTCTTCTTGCATTGCTAGGATCCAAAATTCATCTTCCAAGACTTGATCTATATTGGTGGGTTTCATCATCAAATTAAATGCAAAATGACTAACCTCCTTCCTAAATCCATTCCTAGTTTTCACACCTTCTGATAGGTCTCCTAGGATTAATTCTTTAAGATGACTAGAAGAATATTTTCAATCTCTAGGAAAACGCTCTTGAGGTTCTACTATATCTTCTATGGTAATGCTTTCAACCCCCTGAATAACCTTAACTTATTCTTCTTTAGGATTAGGTTCAGAAGTTTTATCTGACTCATCAAATATAATATGGGTTGACTCTTCTACTACAAGGGTCCTATTATTAAAGATTCTATAGGCTTTACCTACGGATGAATAGCCTAAGAAGCCGCCTTCATCAGATTTAGGATCAAACTTTTCTAAGGGTGACTTACCATTGATTAAGATAAAGCATTTGCAACCAAAAACATGTAAGCGAGAAGGATTAGGTGTCCTACCCTTAAGTAGTTTATAGGGTGTCTTATTCAAATTCGATCTAATATTTACCCTATTTAAAATGTAATAAGTGGTATTCACTGCTTCTGCCCAAAAGTATCTAGGAAGAGTGTATTCAGCTAACATTGCCCTAGCAGCTTCAACCAAAATTCTATTCTTTCTTTCGGCTATTCCATTTTGCTGAGGGGTCCTAGGGGTAGAGAAGTTATGTTCTATCCCTATCTCTTGACAACATAATTCAAACTTATCTCTCAAATTCTTAACCGTGATCTCTATGAATTGTTGAAATTTCACATCCTAATTTCCTTTGAATCTAAGTGGAGAATGTTCTAAACACTTCAAAGGACTCATTCTTATGTGCTAAGAATTTTACCCAAGTATACCTAGAGTAGTCATCTACTATTACAAATCCATAAGACTTCCCTCCTAGGCTGGCTATACTGACAGGTCCAAATAGGTCCATATGAAGAATTTCTAGTGGCCTAGTGGTATTAATGTCCTTGATTGAGTGAAATGATGATTTTACTTATTTTCTTAGTTGGCAGGCATTACATAGGTGGTCCTTAGTGAAGTCTAACTTAGGTATGCCTCTAACTAGGTCTTTCTGAGTAATGTTCCTAAGTGTTTTCATACTAGCATGGCATTGTCTCCTATGCCATAGCTAAGAGTCATCAGCTTCTATTTTCAGACATAAAGGATTTGAATTTCCAATGCAATTTAGATCCAATATATAAATATTGTTTATTCATTTTCCTTCTAACACAAGTTTATTGTCTAAGCTAATTATGCATTTGTTAGAAAGAAATTTTATATCAAAGCCCTTGTCACATAGTTAACTAATACTTAAAAGATTGTGCTTTAAACCATCAACTAACAAAATGTTTTCAAAAACAAAATTTTTAGAATTTCCAATGATACCTAAGCCCACTACTTTCCTGGTGGTGTTATCTCCTAAAGTCACATTGCCTCCTGACTTGGCCTCCAGTGTCATGAACTGCTTTACATCTCCAGTTATTTGTCTTGAGCAGCCACTATTCAAGTACCACATGCTCTCACTAGGTCTTTTGTGAGAGCATCCCTACAATGTTAATCAAAGTTTAGTTTTGGGAACCCAAGTGAGTTTGGGTTCCTCCTTATGCTTGAATGAATGTGATGAATGCATGTTATGCTGTGATGAATGCTGCTTAGGTCTCTATACTAGATGAATGCATCCCTACAAGTGCAGGCTATGTGACCTATCATGCCATAAGAATAACACCTAATATAGGGAAATGGGTTCACTAATCTACGGGGGTGATAGTGCCTCTTCCTCGGTTTGGATGGAACTTGCTTTGAGGATTTTGAATGAGATGGTTCAAATGGTGGAGGTTGATTAAATTCAGCAAATGTAGGAGGTAGTTTATTATTCTCAAATGCATGAATTTTTACATTTAGAAATTTATTTTATTTCTTAAGACTTGTAATTTTGAATTCCAATGTATGCTTACTAATTCAGATGCAAGTTCCTCTAATTCCTTAAATGCATTCTCTAGTTTGAAATTACAAGTCTTAAGAAATAAAATAAATTTTCTAGCAAATGGTGGAGGTTAAGACTAGCATGCATTTTCTTCAATTTTCTATATGAATTATGAATCTTTTCAGAAATAACTAACAGTTTTTCATAAGAAAGTTGATATACCTCGTCTTGATTTGTTTGATCAAGATTATCATTAGTCATAAGACACATATTCGTTACCTCCTCCTTTGTTTCTTCTTTAGACTATTCTGAAGCAGAGTCGGCCCAAAATGCTTTTTGTGTCTTTATTTTTCTTTTCCTGTGCTTTAACTTTTCCTCGCCATTCTCCTTAGTTTGATGAGCCTTTACGTTGGGGCAATCAGCTCAGAGATGACCTGGTTTCCTGCACTCAAAGTAAATTATATCTGATGTAATTTTTGTATTCTTTGAGCTCTTACCTTTGTTCTAGTTGTTTTGATGTTGCCAATGCTTTCTTTTCAGGAAATTTTTAAACTGACGAGTCATCAAGGCTTTGTCATCATCTTCCTCTGCTGTAGAACTGTCACTCTCAGAATTATTCATCTTTAGAGCCACGGTTCTCCCCTTCTTCTTTTCACCTGCATCACTTTATCATTGACTCACTCCTTACTCGTAGGCAATGAGCGACCGAAGTAAATTGTCAATTGAATAAACATTTAAATCTTTAGACTCAGTTATTACAGTTATTTTTACATCATATGTGCTAGGCAAACATCGTAGTATTTTATTAACTTTTTCAGAATTAGATAACACTCTTCCTAAAGCATGCAAGGATGTCACAATCTGGGTGAATCTAGTGTACATTTCAGATATAGTTTCACTAGGTTTCATGTGGAAGAGTTCGTAATCATGTAGTAGTATGTTTAGCCTAGATTGTTTGACCTCACTGGTTCCTTCGTATGTGATACACAATCTATCCCAAATCTTCTTACCAGTATTACAAGTAGACACTCGTATATAGTCTTCTGATTTTAAAGCACAAAAGAAATAGTTCAAACATTTGGCATTCAATTATGTGAGTTCCATATCCTCATTACTCCATTCATTAAATGATAAATTAGTTTTAATGCCATTCAAAATACGAAACGGTACAGAGTAACCATCTTGAACCAACATCCATATGTGATAATCTATAGATTACAAAAATATAGACATGCAAATTTTCCCAAAATCAAATGGTATATTGTACAATAAAGGTGGACAGATTATCGAATAACCCTCCGCAGTGTTACGGTTACCAACTATGCCATGGATCGTATGTTTCTAGGTTTTCTAAAACACTATTTTGAAACCCCTCTCTGATACCAATTGAAAGTTTGATGTGCGCCAAGAGGAGGGGGCGTGAATTGGCACTTTTTAAAAAATAAATCCTAAAAAGAGTTCTAGTCTTTTTATGGATTTTTCTTTTCCCCCTTTTTTTAAATATTAAATAACACAATTAAATAAATTAAGTGCGGAAGCAAAATACATGTTCACAATTATGATGATGGTGAGATAATTTAAAATATCACAGTACACGGTTAAACTTAAAGTTTTCACCAAGTAGTTAGCATAGTAGATAAAAGCATGAAAAAATTAAAGTGCAAAAAATACATAAAAAGCACACTAGAAATTTTTATAGTGGTTCGGTCACTTGACCTACGTCCACTCCCTAGAGTCCTCCACTCCGAGTATTGCACTACTAAAAGTTGACTCTCCTTCTGCTCCCACATCAAGACGGAGTAGCCTTTACAAGACTCACTTTCACCTTCCCCGGTGTGGTAGAATACTAGACGCTATGTCACCCTCCTAGGGACGGCAACGAACCTTCTCCTTTTTCTTTCTCCTAGAGACGGTAGAGTACTTTGAGGACATTGACCTTGAAGCCTCTCTTCCTAGAGAACCTTCTCGAGACTCACCAAGGCCACAATAGGAGCAAGCGTGCAGCTAGCTTGGAGCAACCGTGTGATCCCCTCACTCTCTTTCTCCCTCACGCTCAAGCTCACCTTCTCCTTCTTCTCACAAAAACTAGATCTCTCCAAAATCTCCCTCTCAATAGTTCCTTCCTTTGTCAACCACAGCCTAAACATTTTTTAATTGAATAATAAAAAGTCATTTTTAAACTAAGCTTCAGAAAATCCTAAAAATTCCAATTTGATGATTCTGTTCGTACAATACGATCCCAAATCATACAGTACGATTTGTTCAAAAATAGTTCCATCCAGTACGAATGTAGATGAATAGTTCACAAGTTTTAAGAATATCATACAATACGATCCATAAATCATACTGGATGATCCTCTTATTTTCAACTGTTTGTATGGGACGATCTATGGGACAAATAATATCATCTCTGTTCATCATACCGAACTGTACCCTTCATACTGTATGATTAGTTCATTTTTAGAACATCATTATGTATGAGATAAAAATCTTGGTTTCGTCTGGTACGATATATGGGACAAATAAAATCATCTCTATTCATTGTACAGTACGATTGGTATTGTATAGTTCGATCGAATGTAATTAAGAAACCATGATTTAATTGCCTGATTATGGGGCATAACTTTGGCAAGATTTCAAATATTCATACAGTACGATTGTAATCATACAATATAATTAGTTTAGAAATTAAATTTGAAAAAATTTACCCAAATTGTCATAACGGCTAGGGGTTTCAGGTTGAAATAAATCGTACAGTACGATGACGATCGTACTGTACGATTAGTTTATAAAACTTATCATCCAGAATTAGCCGTTAAGCCTGAGTTAAAATGCTATATCATACAGTACGATACAATATCATACAGTACAATGTATTTTAAAAAATTTTAAATTTTAGTTAAAAATTTTAACTCTCCCCATGTGTGTGTGTACTTGGTCACCTCTTTTGCATACATTATGTGGCAGACTCAATAAATAAAAAATAAAAATACAAATTTTTGCACAACCTAGTCTACCCAGTCTTGAGTCTTCAGCAGTTTTTAGCGATGTATATCTTACCTGAAATGTTAGTGCTCACAGATAAAAAATAAACATTTATATTTTCAGGGACGAACATATTAATTCAGTCAATATTATTTGTTATCATTAAAAATAAGTTCTAGGGATCCCGGATTGGAACAATGCTCACTTATGTAAACATAGTATCAATTGCTAAAATTTAAATAAACATACAAATGTAAATGCAAATGCGAGACTATAAATGGGCAGAACCCCTACCTAACCTAGGATCAATTTTGTATTACGATTGGCCTAGTCTGCTTGGTTTTTAGGATGAAACCAAGTAACCATGAGATATACTTACTCACCTAAGCATAGAATAGAATACTCAAAATTTAAATAACATATAAATTTTCATGCAAATGAAAGACTATAAATGGATAAACCCCTATGTAACTTAGGATCGATTCAATATTCTAGTTGGCCTAGTCTTCTTGGTTTTTAGAATTAAACCAAGTAACCCTTGGATATGCTAATAAGCATAGACTCTAATGATTAAAAGTTAAATAAATATATAAATGCAGAAATAAATGTAAGACTATAAATGGTCAGAACCCCTACTTAACATAGGACAGATTTAGTAATCTAGTTGGCTATTTCGCTTAGTTTTAGGATAAAACCAAGTAACCATGGGATATAATTACTCACATAAGTATAGACTCAATTGCTTGAAATTAAATAAACATACAAATACACATGCGAATGTAAGGTTATAAACAGACAGAACCCCTGCCTAACTTATGACTGATTAATTCAGTATTCTGGTTGGCCTAGTCTGCTTAATTTTTAGGATGAAACTAAGTAACCATGGGATATAACTACTCATGTAAGCATAGAATCCAATTCTAGAAATTTAAATAAATATGAAAATGCACATGTAAATGTAAGACTATAAATGGGCCCCTACCCGACCTATGATAGATTCAGTATTCTAGTTGGCTTAGCCTACTTAAATTTTAGGAAAAAACCAACTAACCATGGGATATGCTTACTCATGTAAGAGTAGAATCAATACTTGAAATTTAAGTGTGTAGAAGGCTATGTGTTGCTTGGATAGTTCCTAGGTTTTTTTAGTTTAATAATTTATATAATTGATTTAATTTGTTTAAAGAAGATTTAGTCATTTTAAATTTTATTTTTAAAGAAGATTTTAATTATTGTAATTATTAATTTTAAATTTTATAGAACATACCGCTCAACAAATTTTAAGTGCCAGAAGCTATAAATTAGTAAGTCCTAGGCTCATATTTGTAACGCTACTAGTCCTCCAAACCTAGGGTAAATGGATATCATAGATTCTTTCATTTTAATTAAGCAATGGTTCATGGATAGCTCATATTTTCAATGCTACCAGTCCTCCAATCCAATACACCTTTGCCCTTCTGAAATGAATCAAGCATAAGGGTATGAAAGCTACAATGTCAAAGTATTTTATTAATTATTTTTAATTAAATTGGTTTATTGATTACTAATTTATTAAGATTACAAATAAATATTTATATTCTATCAAATTTGTTTATGGTGTTATCACAATGGGCATGAGTTTACCAGGTTTGGATTTTTATATAATTATTTATTGATTTTACAAGTTTATGTTATTTATCTTAGTTCTTCTAACTAATTTTTTTATTCACAATAATTTCTAGTGTTTTATATTTTTTCATAAATATTAGACTCAGAGATGAGTAAAATTCCTTTGAGTTAAATGGATTTGGAGTTTTTTTGGTATTGAGTAAGAATTTTATAAGTTTGATTTATTTTATATAGTAAGTTTGACCCAAATTTTGACTTTTTTATTTACAACGAATTTTTAAGTCTTTATTTGTCTTAAATAATGGACCAAAGATGAGTCCAATGCATTTGTGTTTGCTCAATTTGGAGTTTTCTTGTATAAGTTATGGATTGTACAAGTTTAATGTGCTTTTATGTATTAAGCTTGACCTAAATATTAACTTTTTGATTTATAGTGAATTTTAAAGTTTTTATATTTTTCATAAATACTATACCCATATATGAGTAAAATGCCTTTGAGGTTGCTAAATTTGATGTTTTTAGGAGTTAGTTATGAATTTTTGAAGTTTAGTGATTTAATGGATTTATTTAATTATTTTAATTAGGGTACTTATCTTATTTTTGTATGAAATCAACTCCAATCCTTTTAAACTTTTTCCTAAATGTAAATAATAACTCCTAGTGATGACTTTCAGTGTTTGAAAATTTTTTGATAGATTTTTATATTTTATAATTTTTTATTTTAATTAAATTTTGATTTTCATGATTATTAAATTATTTTTTATTTTGGGTGAATTTTAATTGGTTTTATTTTTTCTTTGTCAAGCTTCTAATTCTAAGCATTTTTATATATTAAATCTAATTTTTAGATTTAAATTAAATTTATTGTGAATTTTCAAAAATCTGAAGTCATTTATGTATATGAATCTTAGGTTCACTAAATAACAGACTAAATGACCTTGAAATATAGTAAAATTTGAAACATAGATAAATGAATACATGTGCTTCAAACTCACTGAATCCGGGCTAATAAAAGGCCTCCCTAGGTTTCAAAATTAATCATTAAAGCTAAATACATGTATAGCTTTGATAATGTTTTAGGAGCTACACTGACTAGATTTAGGTAAAATTTGTGGATAGCTAACTATTATACAAATATAAACACACCATATATAATTTGTAAGAAAATTCAAAATACTTTAAGAGTTATGAATTTTTAAAAATTATGGGTCCAAAATAGAGACACATTACTTTGAAAATTCAAATCATAAAAATCCAGAGCTCACCAGGACTCAAGAAAATTATAGGAGGTGAATAACATGCTCAAGAATCAACCCCACAAAATTGAGCTCAATTGGACCATTTTATTTTGAGAAAATCTTGAAAATATAAAACCTTTTGAAAGTTTGATGTAGGATGTCAAGTCTAAGTGAATTGCCCCTAAGCACACCAAGAGGGGTGCGGAGGGGGGGGGGGGGTGAATTAGTAGTTTTAAAAACTTATTGCTAACTTTAAAATACAATAATTATATTTTTAGTTTTTTTATATTTAAAAATCGAATAACCTGATATGGAAGCTAAGAAATTGATCAAGGTTACAATAATGGCAATGATAGTATAATCAATACGATGATATATCAATCACAGATTTTCAACAAGTAATTATCATAGAAATAAAATACAAAAAGAGTAAAGTGCAAAAAATTAAAATCAAAATTAACACACCAGAATTCTATAGTGGTTCGGTCAAACAATGACCTACGTCCACTCCCAAGAGTCCTCCTCTCCAAGTATTACACTAAAGCTTTAGTGTCTCTCCTTTAAACCCCATAGCTTGGTGAAGAAGCCCTTACAATCTTTTCACCAACACGGTGTGACAAAGAATCTTATCCTCTTTTTCACCCTCTGGGTGAAGGTAGAGAACCTCAACTTATTTTTCTCCCTCTTAGTGAAGGAAGAGAACCTCGAATCAAGTTTCACCCTCTAGGTGAAGGCAGAGAACCTTTACGATCTTTAAATAGATGATCTTCTTCCTAGAGCCACCTAAGAAATCAACAAGACACTTGGAGGAAACAAGGCTGAATCTTGCTCGGAGCAACCATGTTAAACCCTTCACACTCCTTCTCTATACAGTACGATTAGTTCAAATAAGCCTATTATTACTATATGAAGAATAAGGCACTTTATGATTAGTTTAAGAAATTAAGCTGATTGTCTAGTATGACTTGAGCATCATCTAGTACGATTAGTTCAAACAACTTAGATTATCATCCCATACAATATGCGATGAATAAATATTGTTCCATGTAAAGATCATGTTGTATAGTATGATTGGTCCCGATCATCCTGTATGATCTAACTGGATCAATTAATATAAAATTATTCCCTAATTATAGGATTAATTTAGGCAAGATTTGATTATATCGTATAATATGATACCTATTATATGATACGATTAATAAAAAATTTAAATTTTAAAATATTACCTAAATTATGATTAGTAACTGAGATCTTGATTTCAACTGATTGTCATATACGATCAAGGTCATCTAATATGATTAATTCAAATAGCTTTAATTATATAATTAGCCATTTTAATAATTATATGAATAGCTGATTGTCCAGTATGATATTCATCGTATAATATGATTAGTTCATAAAATTACACTTCTAATCTTCTCTCTATCTCACTCCCTTGAGTGTGTGTGTGCATGGTCACCAGGTTCAACATCCACCAAATACATGACTTAACACAACAAATGTTGAAATAAATAAAAATAGGAATTTAGACTCTTCAAGATACTTAACCCTAATCTACCCTGTCTTGAGCTGATCAATTTGCATAGTGTACAGTGGACCTGAAATGTTAGTGCACAAGAAATAAATAAAATAATAATAATAACAAAAGATACCATAATAGAGAATCTAATTATGTTTATTATCAATAAAATCATAAGACCTGGGTCTAAATTTGTAACAATCTCCTCCTTTTTGATGATGACAAACATTATTGGTAATAATTTCAAATTTATTTTAGCTTTGTCCTAAGCTCCCCCTTACTAGTTGTGTTTTTAAAAATAGGGAGAATTTTTATTTTATATATTTCTTTTTAAAATAATGAAAAGAACATAAAAACATTATCATGAAATATAAATAAAATTCTGGACTAAATGTAACAAAGTAGATTATGACCTACGAATAATATTCTACTCCCTCTTTTGACATCTCCAAAAAGGGGGAACAACTAAATAGAACATTAAAAATAAACATACACTTCATAATGGAAAACAATAAAGATAAACACTAAAAATAAGACAAACTAAAAATAAGAAGGTCCTTGATCAGGTGCTAGTGGTGGTGGCGGTGGTTGAGAATATCGATTAATAGAGGTGAACTGCTATCCAAACCACGCCATATAAGACTCATATTGTTGGTGCTGCTCTGCAGCGTAAGTGTCAAAATGAGTCGCCCATTGATCAAATCTCTGAAGTAGTACCTCATACTAAGAAGGCTGGTGCTGTTGCTGGAGCTGGTGCTGGTGTTGGACCTCTCTCTACCTTCTCTAGCTCAGGGTCAACATAGTGAACATTCTGGCGATGAGCATTATGAAGAACTTGGAAGGAGCTATTTGAATAGAAAATTGGAAGATGATTTGGTGGTGGAGAAAATTGAAGATTATATTTTGATTTAAGGACAAAAGCAATGATGTGACCTAAGTCAAGATTTGACTTTCTTTTTTTTCTAGGATCTCAAATGCATGTTAGATTTTTTAGGTATCGGATAATTAGATTAGCTTCATTGAAATCAATTTCCTCCATTATAAAATAGGTAGTGAGGGATAGAAGGGGTGTGATATTGATCTGATCCCTAGCTTTTGAAATTATAGAATTACGAAGGGTATGTTGAATAATTCAGGCATCTTGAACTAAAGTTTTGACATGAGGAATGTAATAATTTATGAATGACTACCTAAGGGTGGTGTTGATGGGGGTCCAATTATAGTTAGGAAGAAATGCCATGGAATAGAAATTTTCACCTATGGTAGAAAGGTGTAGGATTTGGTTGAAGTCTTGATAGGTGATTTTTATAGGCATTCTATTGACTTAAGATTGAAGGGCAGTGCCTTCACTCTTGACTCGAAGGCTAGAAAAAAAATTGAAAAGGAGCTTAAAATTGAAAGGGAATGAAAGAGTGAGATTGAATTATAGGGTGGTGCGAGCAAATAGATTTAGCACCTAGAAGTTCAGGAATTCTTAATTTAAGATTTTTGAAACGATAATCTCGACAGCCTTATAACGATGTCAAGCCTCTTCATCAACTACTTCTAGAAAGCAGGGATCAACAGGGCATAAGGAAGAACTTCCTACGAGAGCTCTTGAGCACTTTCTACTGGCGATTGGAAGGATTAGGAACTTGTGGAGGAAGGAAGTAGAATTAAAAGGATTTTAGTGAAGAAAAGCCTTATGTTTCCTCCCTTTAAATATAAATTAACCCTGTCATCAGTATGATGTGGTATTGTACAGTATGATCCAATTAATTAAATTTTCTAGTCCTATCAGTAAAAAAAGTTAATCTTATCATACAGTACGATCAGAATCATACTAGATGATTAGCGTGAAGATGTTCATCCCAAGGCATTAGCCTGGACGATCGTTGATTGGACATATCATGTAATACGAATAGGTGTTCGCATAGTACTATATAATATTTAATATCATAGCCAAAAAAAATCAATTCATCCAATGATGAGTGCCACATGTATCGTATAGTACAAATTGGTTATTCATATAATATACTCACCAATAATTTATTGATCCGAATTATTATATATGTTGTGAGCAGTAATTTCATATCTTGTGAAGATTGTACAGTATGGTGTATGATCGTACAGTATGATGTGATCAATTTTTATTTTGTGTGTGATGATTAGGAAAACTTCTTAAAAAGAAAAGAAAAAAAATAAAAATTCATACACATAAAAGGACAAACATAAATAACAAATCACGAACAATCACAAAACAAATTACAGAAAAAAGCACAAAAAAACATTTAAGTGCTCAATTTCCAATTTATCTTGATTCAAGCAAGAATGTCCATAACACTTAATCTAGCCCTGAAATGCTAAAGGTTTCAAATGCAAGGGGTTTTGTATAGATATCCACCATTTGATTTTCAGTAGCTATATAAAGTAACTCTATATCTCCCTTGGTTAATGATCTCTAATGAAATGATGTCTAATGCTTATGTGTTTAGTCCTGGAGTATTAGATTAGATTTTTTGAAATACAGATGACACTAGTATTATCACACATGATTATAATAGTCTGATAAGAACTCCAAGGTCAAGGATTTGTTGTTTAAGCCATAGGAATTGAGCAACAGAGCTTCTTACAGCTATGTATTCTACTTTAGCAGATGATAGGGCTACAAAGTTTTATTTTCTACTAAACCAGGAGACTAAAGATTATCCTATGAATTGGCATGTTTTAATTGTACTTTTCCTATTAACTCTACATCCTATAAAGTCTAAATCATAATATACTAAGATTTTAAAAGATGAACTATGTTTAGGATACTAGATTCGTAGGTTTAGAGTCCCTAGAAGATATCTAAGAATTCTCTTAACAATACTCATATGGGATTCTTTGGGTTAGCCTAAAATCTAATATAGAGATAAACGCTAAACATGATATCAGATCTACTAGCATTCAAATAAAGAAGTGACCCAATTATCCCTCTGTATTTCTTCTAGTCAATTGATTTTCCATTTGGATCCTTATCTAGTTAAACGATTGAGCTCATGGGAGTATTGATTGTCTTAACATTATCCATCTAATATTTCTTAAGAATATCATTAATATAATTTGATTGGTTAAGGAATGTTTCTTCATCCCTTTGCTTGACACAAAATCCAAGGAAATAGGCAAGCTCTCCCATCTTCTCATCTCAAACTCGTCACTCATTATTTTTAAAAATTCATTATAATGATTCTTATTTGCTGATCCAAATAATATATAATCAACATAAATCTGAACAATGAGTTGATCTTCTCCTTCTTTCTTTAGGAATATGGTGGTATCCACACTTCTTTTAACAAAAGCTCTATTTAGTAGAAATGTGCTCAGCCTTTCATCCCAAGCTCTTAGTGCTTGCTTTAATCCATATAATGCCTTCTTTAATTTGAATACATGATTGGGAAATTTAGAGTTCTCAAAACCTAGGAGTTACTCAATATATACATCTTCTTTAATCACCCCATTTAGGAAGGCACTTTTAATGTCTATTTGATACATCTTGAATCCTCTAAAGCAAGCAAAGGCTAATAGCACTCTAATGGCTTTTAGTCTAGCTACTAGAGCAAAAGTCTCTTTGAAGTCAATTCCTTCAACCTGATTATACTTCTTAGCAACTAATCTAGCCTTATTTCTAACCACTATGCCAGAGTCATTCATTTTATTTTTGAAAGCCCATTTAGTTCCTACAACACTATTTTTTTGGTCTGCTAAACAACTCTTAAACATTATTCCTAACAAATTGATTTAATTCTTCTTACATGTCTAGGATCAATAATTCATCAAATAAAGCTTAATCTATTTTTGAGGGTTCTACCATAAAGATAAAAGTAGAGTGGATAACCTCCTTTTTAAGTCCATGCCTAATTCTTACTCTTACTAATAGATCTCCTAAGATGATCTCCTAAGGATGACTAGATGAATATCTCCAATCTCTAAGCAATAGGTCCTAAGGTTCTACTCTATATTATAGTTAATAAATTTTACTCCTTGGGTAACCTAAATCACTTCTTCAATTCAGATCTAGGCTGAACAAATTTATCAGATTCATCAAATATTATATGGGTGGTCTCCTCTACCACTAATGTCTTCTTCTTAAAAACTCGATATGATTTACCTATTGTTGAATATCCTAGGAAAACGCCATCATCAGATTTACGATCAAACTTTTCTAATGGAGATTTTCCATTCTTTAGAATAAATACTATATATCCAAAGACATGAATGTGAGAGAGATTGGGTGTCCTTTCTTTAAGTAACTCATAGGGAGTCTTATTAAGTTTTGATCTGACATTAATCCTACTAAGAATATAGCAAGCGGTATTCACAGCTTCTGCCAAGAAATACTTGGAAAGTGAATACTCAGCTAGCATGACTCTAGGAGTTTCTACCATAGTTTTATTCTTCCTTTCATCTACCCCATTTTGTTGAGGGGTTCTAGGAGCTAAAAAGTTATGTTCTTTTCCTAGCTCATTATAGAATGATTCAAACCTATCATTTTCAAATTCTCCACCATGATCACTATGAATAGTTAGGATTTCACAACCTAATTTTTTCTGAATCCATGTGAAGAATTTCCTAAATTCCTCGAATAATTCATTTTTATGTGATAGAAATCTAATCAAAGTTAATCTTAAGTAATCACCAACAATCACATACCCATATATTTTCACACCTAATGAGGCAGTGCTAACCGGTCCATACAGATCCATGTGAAGGATTTCTGAGGGTCTACATGTGGTGATGTCCTTAATTGAGTGAATAGAAATTTTTATTTACTTTCCTAGTTAACTGGCATCACATAGGTGATACTTAGAGAAATCTAGTTTAGGTATGCCTCTAACGACATCCTTTTGGGTTATCTTTCTAAAGATTGTCATGCTTGCATGGCATAGTCTCCAAATCCATAGCCAGGATTCATCAGTGATAGTTTTAAGTAAAGAGAGCTAGTAAATTCAATACCATTCAAATTAAGCATGTAAATATTATTAATCCTCTTTCCTTCTAAAATAATATTTTTATTTAAACTAATCACACAACTAGTAGATAAAAAATTAATATGAAAGCCTTTTTCACATAATTGACTTATGCTAAGAAAGTTATGTCTCAAGCCATCTACTAGTAAGATAATTTCAATAATAAAATTCTTGGAATTATAAATCATGCTTGTACCTACCACTTTCCTAGTGGAATTATCTCCAAGTATAACCTTGCCTCATGCCCAGGCCTGCTGCGTGATGAATTACTTCATGTCTTCAGTCATGTGTCTTGAGCATCTGCTATCTCGATACCACATGTTCTCACTAGGCCTTTTGTGAGAGCACACCTACAAGGTCAATTAACTATTAGATTTAGGAGCCCAAGTGAGTCTATGTTCAACCTTATGCTTTGATGAATGACTTACATGCATATTATGCTATGATACAAGTGATTTGGGTCTCCACACTAGGTGTATCTTACGATGTATTATACAAGTGTGGGCTATGGTTAACCATGGGTTGGGATTGGGTTCAATGGATTGCAAATGTGATTTTAAATTTATATAAGGTTATTTCAGCATTTGGTTTAACTGAGCCATGTTGAAGTATAAAGAAAAATTAGTTTCAATGGGGTTTGTGGGTTTTGGGGTTTAAGTGGCACCAAGGCCAACTAAGGTCCACCAAAGGTTCAGTATTGGTTCAACGCATCATAATAAAGTCAATTTTTATATTCAATAGGTTTGGGGAAGCTTCCAAGGTCTTTTTTCATAATATGCCATGCCTAATGGCATAGGCTAAAAATATTTGAAGATTTTATAGCCTATGGAAATGTTTTGAGTTTTAGGGGTTAGGGGTGTTGGAAGGCCCCCAAATTGGTATGGTTGATCTTAGGGATATTCCTAATCAATATGCAACTTACTAAACATTAATCCAAGCTCATTTTAGTAGGTTTCAAGGTGATTGAAACTTCAAAAATAGCTTATAAACTAAGGTGTTTTTAGATGGTTTTAACACTGGATTTTTTATGTTTTGATTTTTCAATGGGTTTTATGAATGTATTTTTATTTAGATTTGGTTTAGTTAGTGATTTGGAAGATTTTTGAGTTCAGAATGCTCTGATCATTGATAATCAATGATGACTATCAATACGTGAATAGGTGAAGAGGTAAATGTGAGTAGAGTCTGTCAACTTGAAGATTTATTTTTTTATTTTTACTTGAGTTTTGAATTAATAATTGAAGGATAATGATTGAATGGTTTTTGGTTTTACAATAATCATATCATTATCAAGTGACTAATTAGATGATCAAATAACAATCAAGTATGACTGTCAAGTGATTATTTTACAGGTCAATGATCAAGTCACCATATCAAAGTAGAGTGATGATTTTAATTTGAGGTTTGGAATATTATTTAATGAGTTTTGTGAATATATTGAGTGTTTGACATAAGGAATTGACCTCACTTAAAAATTAAGTCAAAAATTAGAGTCCAACAAGTGTGATATGCTTGATAAGTAAATCAAATGTATTAACATTGATCAATGCTATCAATGGAATCAAAAGAAGATTTAAATGATCAGGACCTAATAGAAAATGAATCATAAATAGGAAAATTTGAGTTTAAACTAGGATGGTGATATAGAGGCTTGCCACACCACTAGTGGATTGAGAATTTTTAAAAGACTTAAGTTTTCTTTCTATTCCAATAGAATGGTGACAACACGAGGGTAATAAAACCTACCTTAACAAACTATAGGGTGCCTTCTAAGAATGGAAAAATCTATGAGGTGATTTACATCTAAGCTTAGAAGGTTTGGATTTAAGATTTAGTTAGGATGGTACCATAAGGGGTGTACTTCATCACAAATAGATGTTCATAAGGAAATAAAGTCTATATTGAGGGCTTACACCTAACTATAGAGGACCATAATTTAAACTAGAGTGGTGACACGAGGGGCTTGCTCCAACACTAGGGGGTTTCAATGATATTAAGATAATGCCATGAGGGGCTTGCTCCACCACTAGTAGATCATTATAAGAAAAGGAGGTCTATATTAGGGACTTATAGCTAATCTTAGAGGACCAGATGAACATATGGAAAGGAAGCCTTTTTTGGGGACTAAGACCAAACCATAGAGGATCAATATATAAATTAGAATGGTGCTATGAGGGGCTTTCTCCGAGGTTTAGGATGGTTCCATGAGGGACTAGCTCCACCACTAGTAGATGATTATAAGAAAAGGAACCCTATAATTAGGACTTATACCTAATCTTAGAGGACCGAATGATCATATTGAAAGGAAGCATGTATTGGGAACTTACACCAAACCATAGAAGAATGATATACAAACTAAAATGGTGCAATAAGGAGCTTACTCCACCACAAGCAGGTTCAATGATACTAGGATGGTACCACAAGGGGTTTGCTCCATGACTAATATATGATCATAAGAAAAGAAATTCTATATTAGGCACTTACACGTAATCTTGGATGATCAGATGATTATATGGAAAGGAAGACTATACTTGGGACTTAAACCAAACCATATAAGATTGATATAAAAATTAGGATGGTTCCACGAGGCGCTTGCTCCACCATTAGCGGATTAAATAATACTAGGATGGTGCCCTGAGATGCTTGCTTCACCACTAGTAGATGATCATAAGAAAAGGTAACCTATATAGGGGACTTACAACTAACCATAAAAAACTAGATGATCCTATGAAAAAGGAAGCTTATTTTGGGGACTTACACCTAACTATAGAGGATTAGATTCAAATTTAAAATAAGATAGTGCCTAAGGGGTTTGCTACGCCACTAGTGGATGATCATAAGTAAGGGATGCCAGTATTGGAGACTTACACCTTATTTTAGTGGACCAAAATTTAGACTAGAGTGGTGCCACAATGGGCTTGCTCCACTACTAGTAGGTATAAAATAAAGATGGAATGCCATAAAAGCGGATATATATCTAAAGTCTATAGGATGCCATAAGAGCAGAATTAGACCTGAAGACTGATTGAATGGAAGTGTGATGTCGTAAGGGCAAACTTAAAACTTAATGTCTATAAGATGCCATAAAAGTGGACTTAACCCTAAAAGATTGATATAATGGAGTGAAGCATATAGGTTACAGCAAAAATGAGCTTATAAATGTTTTGATGGAGATGGATCCAAAAGGAAAGAATGACTCAATTTAAGGACTTACACCAATAGTAAAGGAAAGATTTAGATTTTCTTAAAGATTTCTATTAAAGAGTAGACGATTTAATCCTTTTATCAGAAAATTTTCCTCTTAATCACCTTGGCCCTATCAAAATGATAAATTAACATATTTTAAAGTGAAGGAAGATGTAGATTGACTCCAGCTAAGCTAGAAAGGTTTAAGGATTTAGATTTTATTGACCCAGATCAGCTCCATAGAAACTAAACTGGGATCTCCCTTATATATTTTTAATTGAAATCTATTTCAAAAATTTAAATTGAAGAAAGAAACTTAATCTTTTTAATTTTCTTGCATGAATTTTATATCTAATAAAATCTTAATGCATGATGATGAATTTAGGATCAACATTTTCAAAGTCATGCATAAAGAATAATATCTAAGGATATTAACTTTTCTGAGATTTAGCTTTTGAAAAGGAAGCCATTTAGCTATGTAATTTTCTTGCACACTTTGTGCATTTTTTATTTTGTTATGCAGTCTGTGCATTCTTTATTTTTTGGTTCACTTTGTGCATCTTTTATTTTAGCATGCTTTATACCTCTTTTCTTTTTTGGAGCAATTTGTGCATTTTTTTATTTTGACAAGCTTTGTGTATCTTTTACTTTATTTTACTACTCGTATCTTTTCATTTCTCGGTTGAGGGACTTCTTTTGAGATCTTTAAAATTATTGTTATAGGTTGTAAGATTGTCTTCAAAATATAAGAGAATAAAACTCTCTGTTGCATTAGCAAGAAAGACCATTAAAGCAAATCGAATCCTTTGAAAAAAATGATAACTAAGGCACTTTTTTTTTGATGAAATGCAAATTGCATTAATAGCTAGAAAAAAGAGAAACTAGATACAAACTATAGAGACAACCACTCCCTGCCACTCTCTTCTTTCACCAAATGGACAAAAGAAGGAGGAAGTTTTTTCTCACAAAACAAATCCCAAAAGAAATCAAAGGAAAAGACAAGCCTTGCACAATAGTCAGCAAGCTTATTACAAATTCTAGGGACATAATTAAAAATAACCTTATTACAATCTCTAAGGAACAAAGAATCATGATCTTCAAAGCCTTCGTCAAGCTCCTTCGGTTTGCTGTACAACTTGTTAAGAAGCTTGATGATGTTCTTATTGTCTCCCTCAATTATAATGCTAACAGCATCTGTTAAATACCCATTTAAAGCTGACATAATAGCTTTCACCACCAAGAACTCAACCTGAGCTGCATCCCAATGGATCCCATGCAATCCAAAAGCCAAGACGAACCTTCCTCTGAAGTCACGGACAACCCCTCCAATAGCAGCTCCATAGTTCATTTTAAGTGCCCCATCAACATTAACTTTATACCACTAAGGAGGAGGGGGATGCCATGAGTTAGCTGACAGTCCAGAGGACTGATTAACATCCCAGTGACCTGAGTGAATACCCTTGTAGACCAAGCTGACAAACCCAAGGACATTAGCTGCAATGGTGATTGCAGAATTCCCTACCTTACCATGCTTCACCTTATTCCTATCATTCCAGGAAAACCATAAGAGAGTGATATAAAGGCGTGCTTGTTCCGGATTCAGCATCGAAATAGTTCTCAACTTATCCATACATTCCTTGAATCCATCAAACTTAGGAAGACTGAAGCCCCATGTACTTAAAACATTAATGACATCCTTCAATTTAGAACAAGTAGAAGTGATATGATCATTATCTTCAATAACTTCACATCCTCTTGGGCACAAATTACAATTAGCCAAGTTCCTATGAGCCATAAATTCACCAGTTGGAACCGCCTTCAAACAAGTTCGCCAAAAGAACATCTCCACCCGAGCATCCAGCTTAAGTTTAAGTATCCATGAAACCTCATTATGCTGCATCTCCTCCTTGTAGCTCTCTTCAATCAGCAACGAAGAAATAGATCTGCCACTCCATTTCCTTGTTAGTTCCATAAAATCACCATTTGGGTTATCATAAATCTTAATACTTTTAATAAGATTAACCAGGTCTTCCCCAAAGAATAAAGATAATTTGGTATGATCCCACTTCCCATCTTGAATGAAAACATCAAGCTGCACCTTATCATCCTCAAAAATACCAACAAAAGTCGGCCACTGAAGTAAGCTTTTGTCAAGTATCCACACATCATGTAGCACGTTGATGTTTGAACCTTCCACCACATTCCATCTCATCAGCCTTTTGAGAGCCACCCAGCCAGTAGCTACAATCTTCCAAGTAGGCGAAGCTCCCCCCACTACCCCATGATTCCACCAGGACTCCCCATATTTGCCCAACAGATTTCTGTTTAGTAAGGTTGAAGGATTCTCCATCAGCTTCCAAGCAAATTTCGCCCTCAAAGCCCCTATCCTTGATCCAGCCGGCTGGACACCCCAACCTCCCAAGACTTTAGGCTTACACATAACATCCCATGCTACATAGTGTAGGCCGTGGCTTCCATCAAACTTGTTCCAAATAAATCTTCTACAAATCTTATCAAATTCCTTTAAAATACTTAAAGGGACCAATGAATGAGATAACAAAAACAATGGAATACTGTAAAAAATAGATTTAACCAACACCAGTTTTCCTGCCAAGGAAATATACCTGTTGCACCAAGAATTCAATTTAGCAAGAGCCTTGTCCAGTAAAACCTGGAAATCAGATTTCCCCATTCTTCTCAAAGCCAATTTAACACCCAAGTATTCCATTTCCTCCACCAATTTGATCCCCAACAGCTTGCCAATCTTTTTCATCCTTCTCCTCTTGACAGATTTTCCACACAGTAATGCTGATTTTTGAAGATTAATAGACTGTCCCGTCTAGTTGCAATAATCACCAAGAATGCCCTTCACTTGTTTGATACTTTTCACTTTAGCATCTGATAGAATCAAGACATCATCAGCATAAAGCAAATGAGAGATCTTCTGGCCTCGGGGAGAGATCTTAATGCCCAAATCCATACCTCTATTATGAAAAGCAAAGGAAAGTAATTGAGAACAAATAATAAAAAGAAATGGAGAAAGAGGACATCCTTGGCGGAATCCACTTTTACCAACAATCCATCTAGAAATACTCCCATTGATCAGTAAAGCAAACCTTGGTTCCCTAACACATTCCATCACCAAGTTAGCAAATTTATTTGGAAACCCTAGAACACCCAACACCTTTAGAAGAGTCATCCAGCACATACTGTCATACGCCTGCTCCATGTCTACTTTAACAGCCACCATTCCATCCTTAGCTTTAGAAATCTGCATTTTGTGAAAAACTTCCTGAGCTAGTAACAAATGGTCTGAAATGGATCTTCCTTTAATGAAAGCAACCTGCTCCTCAGATACAATTTTATGAATAACCAAGGACAACCTGTTCAATAAAACTTTAGCAGCAATTTTGTAAATCGAGTTACACAAACTTATAGGACGGAAACCACCAGGGATCGTTGGATTCTTGGCTTTAGGAATCAGAACAATAAAGGTGTCTTTCCACTCCTTACACATCTTTCCGGAGCTAAAAACCTCTTCACCGCCTTGCACACATCTTCACCAATAATGTTCCAATAGGATTTGAAGAAAGAATAGTTTATTCCATCACACCCCGGAGCCTTATTATTACCAAGCATCTTCACCACATTCACTATCACAGAGTTAGATAGTTCGGCATCCAACACCCTCCTATCCATGTCATTTAGCAACATACAAGTCGAAGGCCAATTTTCCATCCAACCCTTCCTCTCCTTCCATTTGTTTTGAAAAAAACTGAAGAAAACCTCCTCAATTTCACTAGGCACTTCAGTTAAAGTCCCATCACTCTTCTTAATTTGAGAAATCCAGTTGCTATTTCTCCTAGCCATGGCAAAAGCATGGAAAAACTTAGTATTAGAGTCACCTTCCTCAATCCACTTCACTTTGGCTCTTTGCTTCCACCAAGAATTCAAATGACAAAGAATTTCATTCAATTCCTTCACCTTAACCCGTAGCAACCAAAGCTTCTCATCATCTAACCCGCCACCTGAAGCCTCCTCTTCTTGAAGATCCAAAATTTCTGATTTCAATCTATCTTTTGCTGTATTAAAACTTCCAAACTTAGCTTTGCTCCAGAAAAATAAGGATTTCAATGCTCTGTTACACTTCTTATTCAAAATCTGCATTTCATCACCACAATAATTCTTCTTCCACACACTAGCCACAATGTGAGCAGAAGATCTAAAAGAAGTCCAAACATCCTCAAACTTCATCACCCCCTTAGATTTCCTTTCAGGGTAAAAAATCTGCAATACAATGGGGCAATGGTCTGAAGCCACCCAAGCTATATGCCTAACCACTGCCACTTGAATGAAATTTAAAGCCAAAGTGTTGAGCAAACACCTGTCCAGTCTCTCAAGAATCCGGCCCCCACCTTCCTTATTATTACACCAAGTATATTTCGGCCCAACAAACCCAACCTCATGAAGGTCACTCTCATTCATACAATTAACCATCTCTAAAGAACCTTGAGAGAACACAAACTTCCTCCCACCCTTCTTATCATCTTGGGACAAAATACAATTAAAGTCTCCCCCAAAAATGGAAGGCACCTTCCTATGGGAAACTTCTTGGATGCACTCCCACAACACCCTCCTCTTAAGGGCCTCCTTACTCCCATAAACCGTAGAAATCATCCACTTCCCTTTATTAAAAACATTAAGATCCCCCACAACACACTGGTCTATAGTCTTTACCACAGAGAAGGAAGCAATATCAGACTTCCATAAAATCATTATACCACCCGAGATCCCCATAGACGGCACAGCAAGAAGAAATCCCAATTAGGACCCATAATCCTTCCCAACTCACTCTTATCAAAGGAAGAAATTTTAGTCTCCACCAGACCCACAAATAAGATATTAAACTCTTTCACAAACTCCTTCAAATATAGAGAGGCCTCTTTTTTCTTGGCCCCCCTACAATTCCAAAAGACAATGGACGTCATCTAAACCCCCTAGGGGAAACACCTCCGCCCCTTCTCTTGAAACCCAAATCCACATTCCTATCACGAGGAGCAGCAATGATAGGTCCTAAAGATTTTAATCTTTTAGCAACCTTCCCAGAGGACAGCCCAGCAACACTCCCACCACCCTTAACCACACCTCCACCCTCAATGCAACCAAAACAGTCCCCCTGAACACCCTTATCCTCTTCTACACCCCCTCCACCAATCCTAACTACAACCCCCAAGTTACCAACAACACCATCTGTGCCCTCTACAGGAGCCCCACTCACATCAACTTCCCCAAGCTTCCCTAAAATACCAAATTTATTTCCATCATTTTGAACAACATAATCAGTTAAAGAATTTGCCATACCACTATCTTTAGGAGCAGCTTGATTCCCGCTTACTGTCTGAACCGCCTCCTTCTCCATATCAAAATGGTCCACCATGTCCGGATAATTGCTAGGATCACCCAAGATTTCACCATCTTCCAATTCCACAGGAGCACCCATAATCTTGCTCAAATCCACCTCCACCGTGCCAGTACAATCAGCTCTAACAGAAGTGTCCCTCACAGTAGTTTTTTCACCCTCATGAGAGCTTTGTTTATCAACATATTTCTTCAAGGTAACCTTCTCTACAAAACCTCTTTGACCCGGTCTCCGCCCCTTTTTTTTATTAACAAGAACCCAAGGACCATAAGAAGTTCCACCTACAACTTCTTGCCTCCTGTCACCAGCCGGAAGAGACACTCCATTGTTCACAATGTTGCCCGAGCTCTTGCCATCAAGGACTCTATTCTTGTAGTCAGGTTTGACATGTCCAATCATTCCACAATCAAAGCAAAAGGTAGAGATCTTCTCATATTCAACAGTTTGAAAAAACCTCCCTGAGCTTCCTTCCACCCAAACTCCTAATGGAAGGCTTTGGTCAAGTTTCACCCGCACACATACCCTTGCAAACTCCCTCCTCCCCCATTGAAAAAAATTCCCATCCAACATTAAAGGCTTACCAATCATTGAAGCAATCCTAGCTACATTCACCTCATCCCAACATTGCAATGGTAAGTGTGGTAATCTAATCCATATTGGAGAAGTTAGCCCTTTCATAGACAAGGTGGATAAATCTTGGGACCACTTATCCATACCAACAATATGCTCATTAAAAAACCAAGGTCCCCCCGAGAGAACCCCTTTCGCCCCTTCTTGTGAATCAAAGGAACAAAGAAACCATCCTCTCCCAAGGGATGTGAAGTGAAAATGACCAAATTGGCTCCATTGCCTCCTAATTTCCCAAGCCACCACATGAGCGGGCAGCTCCTTTCCAAACACTTTAACAACCAACGAATTCATCAATTTGTTAGAATTCAAGATTTCCTTTTCTTCACATAATCTCACCCCTAGGCCATCTTCAGATAAAACTCTATCTTCCTCTTTGAAGTCCAACTTGATATAAGGTTTTCTTCCCCAAGGATTAACCTCCATCTTACTACCAACCTTAAAAGGTAATTCAGCAGATACCTTATCTACGTTAACATCCAACCTTCCCACCGTATTAACTTCATCTTCCAGAAAATTTTTGTTAACCGAAGTAGGGAAATTCACATTTATCACACTGTGTCCAGTGATTGCATTTGAATTCGCAAATCTGTTAACAAAAATTTTCAAACCGGATGAAGAAGCCGAAGGATCTCTTGAAGCAGACAACATACATTTCATATTGATTTTTGGCGTAAGGACATCCAAACTATCCACAACACCTTTGCCCTTGCCTTCAACCAATTCTACCTTCTTAGGACTGAGACCAAACGGTTCTTTAATAACTAATGATCCTTTTAAGGACATGAAATCGTTCTTGAACTGATTTTGTTTCGATCCAATTTCCATTAGCTATCATCGCCGCCGACGATAATGGCCGGCGGCCATCTGCCGCCATCCTTCAATAAAATCTGGAAAGATGAAATTCGAATTCAAAATCCCTCCTAAAGTTACGGTCCTTCTCTCTCCTCTAACTGTCATTTGATAGCTGGATTCTGGTAAATAAAATTTTTTTAACTAAGGCACTTTGTGTGAGAGAATTTGGGTGGTAACTATGGCTTTTAGAAAAATCATTGAACTAAATTATAATCATGTCAAAAATACCTATAAGATGTAAAATTGTAGGAATTTTTGTTAGATATTTATTTCAAACACAATTTACTTTTGATATGGATTTAAATTTAAAGTAGAAGTCAAATCACATACAAGAGGTGGGAGGGAGGGAATATACTTTTCTTTATAGCTTTGATTAAGCATGGGCTTTTTACCTCTAAGTATTTAGTGTAGTCAATCACAACTTTCTTCTTTTAAGATTTAAGATAGAGGTCTAATTTTTAATGAGAAAAAAATAAATTAAATATCTTTTAACAAAAATCTAACCCAAGTTCTAAATTTTTTTTTCAAACCAAACTGTTTGATTTTAAATTATTTTATTTTATTTTATTTTATATAGATTTAGATCAGGACCCAATTTAAAAGTCTTCACACTAGGGTAAGTTTTCAATCAAGAAATTTTTTTTTATTTTCGGGGATTTAAATCAAAACCCAATCTGAAAGATTAGGGGATGTATTTGTTGGTGGATTTTCTTATTTTCATAGATTTAAATTACGACTCAGTCTTAATGATTAGGGGAATTACTAAATCAAGATTTGTTATTTTGAAAGGTTTAAATAAGGTTATGTCTAAAAGACTAAGGGAATTGTTGAAGTTGGAATTTGAGCTTGATTTTAATGATTTAATAATGACTCTAATCCAAATGACTTTAAATTATAGGGGAAGATTGAAGCTTGATTCGAGTTTAAATTTTGGATGATTATTGGACTAGGACCCTTATGCATACACCTTTAGATATAGAGGATAAAATGATGCATGCTTTAGATTTGAAATTAGATAATTACTTCAGAGAAAATGCTTTATATAGAAGGGTAGATAACTTTGGAATTTACAGTTTAAATCCTAAAATTTACATACACATGCAAGACTATATACTTGTAAAAATGAATGACTACAAAATATGCAAGAATGCAAGACTACAAATGGG
The DNA here is from genome assembly GCA_019925795.1 of Dendrobium chrysotoxum. Lineage (NCBI taxonomy): Eukaryota > Viridiplantae > Streptophyta > Magnoliopsida > Asparagales > Orchidaceae > Dendrobium > Dendrobium chrysotoxum. The sequence goes on along the minus strand of CM034307.1, from coordinate 22,801,814 downwards.
TATGTCCCTACCTAACTTAGGACCGATTCAGTATTCTAGTTAGCCTAGTCCGCTTAGTTTTTATGATGGAACCAATTAAACATGGGACATGTTTACTCAAGTAAGCATGAAAAAAAAAAAAAACTTAAGTATAAATAAAGTTGCAAATGTAGACATGAAAAAGAAAGACTATACAAAGACAGAACCCCTACGATACCTAGTATAAATTTTTTATTCTGATAGGTTTAATTCATTTGGTTTTTAGGACAAAAAAGTAACCATGGGATATACTTACTCACATAATCCTAAAAACAACTATAATTTTTAAAAATAAGCAAATATAGACACGAAAATGAAAGATTATACATGGGCAGAACTTCTACCTGACTGAGGACCGATTAAGTATTCCAAATCGCCTAATTTGCTTAGTTTTTAGGATGAAACCATGTAACTATGGGATATGCTTTCATAAGCATGGAAAAGAAAATTAAAATTTAAATAAACATGTAAATGTAGACATGCATGGGCAAAACTTCTTCCAGACCTAAGACAGATTTAGTATTCTGGTTAGCCTAGTCTGCTTGATTTTTAGGATGAAACCAAGTAATCATGAGACATGCTTACTCATATAAGCATGGACAAGAAAATTGAAATTAAATAAACATGGACAAGACATGCTTACTCATGTAATCATTTTGTCTTCTTTTCTTTTTTTTCACAAAAGATTTATTTTAAAATTATTTCTTTAATCAAATCTACATCGATTAATATTATATAATCCCGAAAGATAGACTAATGTTTCATAATTGATTTGAAAAGAAAAAACTTTAAATTTATTTTCATGATCAAACACAGTATAAGGATATTCAATTCACCCCTAAAGATAAATGGAATATTCATCTATCATTTTGACCATGAAATTAGATCAATGAATTTATTATAAAATATTTAATTAACCACTAAGGTTAAAAGCAATATTCACTTATTTTTTTAATCATTAAACTAAATCAAAGAATTTATTTTCATAATCAAATGAATAAGGAATATTTAATTCATCCCTAAGGATAAAAGGATTATTCACTTTTTCTTTGATTATGAAACAAAATATTGTTTAAAGCATGATCTACATCCTCAAAATTTTGCTTTATCTTGGAAAGAAACTAAGGTAGAGTTTATTTTAATTCTGGGTTTTGGTTTTTTTATATGGGCATGCCCCTATTGTTAATTACATCTCCTAAGATAATACACTCAAATAAAGTGAAAACTAAAGTTTTTATATTTATGTAGATTTAAAGAAAGGATTGGGCTATCAAGATTTCAATGCATAGGTTTTAGATTATAAATTCTTGACTTAGATTTGGAATTCAAATTTAGATTTTAGATTTTTGATTTTAGAATGGCATAATAGGAAATGAATGTGCAAGGCCTAAGGGGCGTATACAATTTGGACATACACTTTCCCATAGTGAGTTACCAGCTAACAATCCTACGCATAATAAATCGCCATATGAATATTGGAATACATAAGCACTATCCACGGAATCAAGAAATTAAAATTTAGAAAATGTTAAAATAAGGACTCTATAATATTTATATGATCACAAATGATGCTTTGTACATGTTGGGACATGTTTCATGCATGTGAAGGTCATTTGGCTCAATATGTATGTTTAAGGGCTTAAAGGGCCCTTTGATGAACCTAGGTTGACTTTGTTAACTAGGGTTCACCATGGGTTAGATTGAGTCCAATGGATTATAAATATGATTTTAAATTTATTGGAGGGTGGTTTTAGGGTATGTTTTAACTATGCAATGCTGTAGTTTAAAGAAAAATTTATTCCACTCGATTTTTAAGGTTTTAAGGTTTAGGTGGCACGAGGGTCAACTATGGTGAACCAAAGGTTAATGTTGGATCCATGCATCATGATCAATTTAGTAATGATGCTCAATGAGTTTGGGGAAGCTTCCAAGGTCAATTTCCATAATATGCCTAGTGGCATAAGCTATAAATATTTAAAGATTTTACAACCTATAGAAATGGTTTGAATTTCAGGTGTTAGGGGTCTTGGAATGCCTCTAAGTTGGTATGGTTGATCCTTGTGACATGCTTAATCAATATATAATTGAGTAAACTTCAATCCAATATCTTTTGAGTAGGTTTCAAGTTGATTGAAACTCTTCTAAAAATATGTTATGGACCAAGGGGTTTTGGGTTAGTTTTAACATTAGATTTTTGGAGTTTTGGATTTTCACTGGCTTTAATCAATGGATTTTATTTAGATTTAGTTTATTCAATTATTTGGAAGAGTTTTGATTTTGGAATGCTCAAATCATTGATAATCAATGATGATTGTTAATACTTAAACAGGTGATCAGGTGACAGTCCTTGGAGACTGTCAACTAGAAGATTTGATATTTTATTTTTGTTTGAGTTTTGAATTGATCAGTAATGCTCAGTGATTGAAGGGGTTTTTTTGCAATAATTATAGCACTGAGAGTTATTTAGTGATTGTTAAGTGATCGATTAGTAGATCAATTGATAGTTAAGTGTTATTGTCAACTGATGATTTTGTAGGTTAATAATTAGGTCACAATATAAAAGTACAACGATGAGTTTGATTTAATGTTTAAAATATAGTTCAATTATTTTTGTAAAGATGTTGAGTGTTTATTGTACATAATTGACCTCACTCAAAATGTGGTCAACAGTATAAGACAAGAGAGCAAAGGTTTTATGCTTTTGATGTGATGAGAAGCATATACTAGGCCATTGGAGCAAGGATTGCACACTCTAGGTCCTTACAATTTTTGAGTAGAATGAGACCAATAGAGAAGAGTTGGTTGAGGAAGAAGAAGGGGGAGGAGAGCACCTATACCTTGATGTGGCAGAAGTATCCCTTAATGTAGTGGTGAGGTTTACTCCAAATCACACTGTTAAGGTGTGGGAAAAAATCAGGGAGCAACCAGGTGGTAGTCTTGGTGGATAGTGGGACAACTCAAAACTTCATCTCAAATTGGGTTGTGGACCAATTGGGATTAAAGTTGGTGGATACAAGGAGCTTTGGAGTCATGATGGGGACATAGAAGGTAGAGAAGAGTAGGGGGATTTATAGTAGGTTGTTGTTGACACCCTAATCATATAAAAAGTGTAGGATTTTCTTCCCTTTGATTTTTGGAGCACTAATGTGATTATAAGGATGAAGTGGTTACAAATGATCAAAGAGTTAAAGGTGGACTAGAAATCTTTGACTATGGAGATTCAGGTGAAGGGGAAGATGGTGGTTTTGTAAGGAGATGCTAGCCTGTGCAGAATCTTGGTTTCACTAAAAATTATGGTTTATGTGATACACGAAGTAGGATTGGGCTATTTGGTGGATTATAGAGCCTAGAGGAGGTCCATAATTTGAAGATCAAGGGACATCTATTAAGGGCCCAGTAGATTATAAAGAGGAAGACTAATGAGATATGAGGGAAGTACACTTCGATATAGGAGATATGGTTTACTTGAATCTCAAACTCTACTTGTAAAAGGCACTAGCTAAGAAGAGGAATTGGAAATTATCCCCATTATTCTTTTGGTTTATGGGATTTTAGAGTACTTAAAAGGAGTGGCATATTTATTAGGATTACCATCTTCATCAGCATTGCACCTAATATTTCTTGTCTCATAGCTAATCACATGTAAGGATTTGCAGGAGTATGAATCTATATGGAAGTCATATGAGATGCTCAAGAGATAGTTCTCATCCTTTGACCCTAAGGATAAGGTACATCTTTAAGGTTATAAAGCATGCAACCAAAAATACACAGATAATAAAAATAAAAATAAAAAAATGTTAGTAGTTTTAACTATGTAATTAATTCAATAATATAGTGAAAATTTTATAAAAAGTTAAATCTTCCTTGGCAACGACATCAAAAACTTAATGGGGGTAGTGGAATAACCTATAGAATTATGAATTGAATTTGGGCTCTATCAATCCCTAGTAATGCTTAGGTTTTCTTTGATATATAAAAATTATAAAATCCCACTTAATATGTGGAAGTATGTGTGCTAAATCAAGTAATATAGTGATAAAGTAGAGTATCAATCCCACGAGGAAGATATGCTCACTTACAAACACTAGTACTATCTACTAAAATTATAATAATTATCCTACTCAATAACATAAAGATTTTGGAGATTTAATCACTTAATTAAAATTAGATAAAGATAAAGAATACACTATATGTATATATTATTTTGGATTGAGGAATGTAAATAGCATATTTTTCCCGATGAATCTCTTTTAATTGTGATGCTATTCAGAACATAGAGTAGAGTTGAAGCAAACTCATCATCAATCCAAAGATAAGAGAATTTAGGAATAAGATAATTAATTTATACTGCATATGATACTTACGTCATCAATCCAAAATAAGAGAATTTAGCCAGACATAGAGTAGAGTTGAAGCAAACTCATTTTCATTGAAAGCATGATAGAAAGAAAATATAAGAGATACATATCACCAGAAGGGCTTAATGGATCTCCTCTACACTCCTTCTATTTACTTACAGATTTGCTTCTACAAACATAGGCCAAACACTCTAATGATGGCATCAAGTAGTTCTCTAAATTTCCTTAATTGTCAACGTAAGGGAATTTTAAAGAAGTACTCTAAATTGGATTAAAATTATCTAAGTGACTTAACTCACTCACAACCATAACATAATGAATATTTATAGAAAAAAATGAAATAGTTGTCTGGCGCTACGGTGCTAGAAAGATCGGCACCATTGCGCCCAATAAATAAACTAATGTTGCTGTGCTATTTTTTTGCTACCGCTGTGATACCTGATGATGTGGATCAGCTAATTAGCGAAGGGCCACATTGCTTCACTAACAGATCATGTCCTTTGGAAGTTAAAATTGCTACTTCATGGTGCTGTTGACGTTTGGACACTACAGTCATGGGATGGATATTTAGGTTTTAAAGCTTTTTGGATTATGAAGCATCGGAGCTTAACAACAGAGAACTCAGTGCCACAAAGTTGATATTTGACCGCTGTGGCTTTGCTCAAAGAGAAGTCAGCAATACAATGCTGATATTGTGGCACTCAGGAGGTGACTTTGATGGTGTTGCGACATTATTTATTCTAACACCATGGTGCTATATGAAACTTAGAATTTTATGCATTTTATGTATTTTTCCTACGTAGTACAACTAAAATAATACATTTTTACTAAAAATATAATACATAAAATAATACATTATTTACACTTATTAGTTTCTCATAAGTCTTTATCGTGAACCCCTTTAGAAGGAATGTAATAGGACCACGGATATTCTTTAGTAGAATCGCCACTGCATGTTATTCTTGTAGTTGAGGTTCTCATTTCATTGAGAGGTTCCTCCGTCTCAATATGTAGTCGACCAGAGACTCCCCTAAATTTTGCTTTTTGATGACCAGATCTCCTACGGTAATATGATGTTGATTTGTAGAGAATCTCTTTAAGAATAGACTCTCAAACTTAGTAAATGTACTCACTAAACCATTAGGCAGATCAGCATACCATTGGAAAGAATTTTTAGAAAGACTGCTAATAAATTGGCAAAATAACAAAGCATTCGACCCTCCTATGTTGCAACAACTCACACAAAAATTGGCCAAATGATGTCTCTGGTTCTCTAAACTTCTAAAGATTTTGAATGAAGGTGGCATAGAGCCCTTCTGATGAGGGACTGAATCATACACGTTGGGATAAGGCCTACCCTTTAGAATTGGTGTAGCCCCTTGAGATTAGGCTAAAGCTCCGCTTACCTGACTTTTAATTATTTGATTTATATCCTTATTTGTTGGTGTTATAAGAACTGATAAGATTGTTGGAGTTAATTCTATGATTTTTAGGGTTGATTATGGCTTTCTACATGGATCATGAACTATCAACTATGGCTGATCGACCTAAAGTTATTGTGCTTTCACTATCTGATTATGCATTTCTACTACCCTCTGTTGATCTCATCCTTGCATGAGGTTAATCAACCAAAACCAAACCCAAAACTAAGATTAAATCCAAAATCACAAATAAAAAATCAAGGCTAAAGCCTATGTCCTATAACCCTTTTTGAGTGATTTTTTAATCACCTAAAAACTAAAGCAAATGATCTCCGATTCATAATCCATTAGTTGCATATTGATTAGGCATGTCTTTAGGGCCACCCCTCCAAATTTGAGGTCAATTCGAGCCCTCTAACCCAAAAATCTGAATTGATTTTCAAAGGCTGCAAAACCTTCAAATATTTATAACCCATGCCACTGGACTGTGCACCTTATGTATTTTAACCTTAGGAACCTTCCAAAAACCTTTGAACATGTCAATAACCCTTCTTATGATATGTTAAATAGAAAATTGCCTTTTAAGGGACTCTGGTTGACCATAGTTGACCGTGGGCTCACTAAACCAAAAAAGTCTTAGGGTAAAAAGAATCATTCCCTTAAACATCAGCTTGGCTCATTCAAACTAGCCCTTGAAGCCTCCTCCAATGCATTCTAAATATGATTTGGGATGTATTGAATCCAAACCAAAGTTTTGGTTTGACCTGATTGATCAAGTCAACTGTGGTTGACCAAAATACCTCTTAAGAGCCCAAACATGCTTTTCATGGAAAGAGAACTCACTATTACATGGGACCACCTCCATTTGATCCAAAATATCATTTTGAATTCATTGGACCCAATCTCAATTTTTGGTTTGTGCTGGTTGAAAAAATTAATCATACACCCAAATAAATTCAAATCCAATGCTTTAGGCATTTTTAAGCAAAATCAAATCCTCAAAATGATTTGAATTCATGTATCATGCATATCCAACATCCTTATAAGTCAAACCTCTATTGGTTTGACTTGGTCAGCCAACCAATAGTGGTCAAACCTATGTGAATGCTTAGTTTTGCATCCAAAAATTAAAACCTTTGCTTCAATCTCATTGGAGTTGTTTCTGTAGCTTAAATATTAACCCCAACAACTCATCTAAGTCACCATTGACTGTTTGACTAGTCAAGAAGTCAATAAAACCTAACTTGGGTCAAAATGGTGAAAAGTAGGTAAAAATATAGTTAAATGACTATGCCACATAATCAATCCATTCCAACTAGAATTCTCGAGCAAAAACCACTCTAAAGCAACCCAAAAGCTTCCCCAAATGCCGCTCTTAAACCAACTAAGGGTTGTCTTTGCCTAATGGTAAAAGAAACGGTCACCTCCGCTCACATGAACCTAAGCATAACACACTCAAGCTTGCTTCCATTTTCCTTGGCTTCAAAATTCATTAAATGGATGTCAAACATCCAAGAGCCTCTCGAATCAATCTTAACCACCCAAATCAAAAGCTAGGGTTTAAGGTGGGGAAAAGCATCATAAACCCTCATTCAATCATTTAACACTCTTTTAGCTATGTGCAGCCCCCAATCTTCTTCCCTCTACCTCTCCAGAAGTTTCTCCAAGTTTCCTAACCATTTCCACTCCACCCCATAGCCTCCAAAGTCCATTTTGGTGAAAAGAGTGAGGGAAATAGAGAGAGAAAGAGGATATTTGAATGCAACTTTAATCTAGCTTTAATCAAGTCATGGAGCCTTCAATAAAGTTAAAGAGGATCTTCTTAGGAGAAAACAAAGTCCAAGAAATCAAAAATCTATCCACTAGTTGGTAACATATCCTCATTTTAAGTTTAAACTTCTATTTGAATCTACTCCAAATTTCGAATGCATGGAGTCACCAAACTCCAAGCATTGGAAGTTTAGGATACTAGGAGCTTATTTTTCAAATTTCATGAAATTTAGTTGGGGATAAAAATTATGGGAAATTAAAAATTCCATTTCATTTTTAATTGAAATGGGTTGGGTTCGATCAGAGCAATCTGATCGCGTGGTCAGACGACCTAGATAGCGCCACGTATCCTAGAATAAAATTTCTGACCAAGCAAGGATTGAAACATTCAAGGTTTGAAATTTGATCTGGCCATGTGGCACGATCTCCACCGTTCGTCTAATCCGCTTAGATTAAATGGTGCATATCTAGTACCCATATGGATAATTGGCTAGCTAATCATTTCATGTGTGTCCTGCCATCCATCAGATAGAGGAAGTGGCGGCACAAACATTGCCGCCACCTAATTTAACAAAAATTTAATTAAAAAATCTATTTAATTATTCAAAACATAAAAAATCCTAGTAAATCCAATTTTTCACCAAATAAAGTTATTTTGGACTTATTGGAAAGGTATTGAGACTTAGTTTATTCTAAAATTGATTTTGATGAATTTTAAGCACTATTTGCGAGAAATTTACATTTGTTTGAAACTCATTGTCGATAATTTTCTAATGATCTAGTGGTCAAACTAGACTCAAATTTTGGTGAAAATATTTTGAGCATTTTAGTAAATCCTAATAATTTTTATAGGTCTAGCTATGCTTTAGATTGTTGTGGTTTGGATTTCTCAAATGATGGGCCCATTTTGGACCTATAAATTCATAACTCTTCAAATTTGTAAGATTTACTAATTATTTTTTGTAGTGTGCTTGTGCATGTGTAAGGATTAGACAAACCAAGATTCAAAACAATTGGAACACAAGTGACACCTAGGAAAGAAATTAAATATTTTTATAGAAAACTTAGAAAAATCTTAGGAAATTCTACATACACCCAATAGAGGTGAAACTTTGTAATAGTAAACTTAGTGATATTATGAACCTTAGGTTTTAATTTCATAGAATTTGGACTTCATTTGGTCAAAAAATTAAATAAAACAAAAATCAGCCCCTTTAGAGGGACTAAACTTAAAAAAAATTTAATAAATCAAAATTTAACCCAAAAAATAGAGATAATTACTCAAATTATTCACAATTGAGTAATATATATATGGCTTTCGTGGTTAACCCACTCCAGCGGAGATGACTACGGGGGATCGCCGGCTATCTCCGGCCGGTGGTAGGACTTCGACCTCCATCAATGCTTCATCAGGAAGCATCTGTAGCGGTAAATCAAAGACAGAATCAGGAATGCTTGTACTTGGAAGACCTAGCGGAGGTATTGTCATCAAAGAAGGAGGCATTTCTACAGTTCGCACAGAAGAACTGGTTCAGGGGAAAGGAAAAGGCGTATAATGCGATGGTATTTATAACCAAGCTGTAAGCAAAAGAATTATGAAGAATTCAAATTTCGAAGGTACTTTTAACCCAAAAGCATCGTCTTCTTCTGGATTGGTTTTAAAAGTAAATAAATTCATGGGAAATCAAGAAGTTGTGGATTTTAATCAGATTAATCGAAATATGGAAGGGAACTTTAATATAAATATTATGGAGGGTAAAGAAGATGGCGTTGAAGATGCAAATGCTCTGAATACTGAAGGAAATGTTACTGCTAATAATAACTTTGTGTCGGCATAGAGGAAACCTCAACTTCTTAAGATAGATAACAAAAACAACATGGTGGAGATGTCGGATGATGGAGTAGCTGTCAAGCTCAATACAGATGTACAGGAGTCTAATTTGAAGATTCTTACTAATTCTTTGGTTGTTAAGGTGTTAGGAAATAATATTCCTTTTCCTGTGTGCAGCATGGAACTAAGAAGACAGTGGAGTAGGTTCAGCAATTTTCACTTGACAACCATTGGGATGAATTGGATCTTATGCTCTTTCAAGAGTTCTGCGGCAATGGAGGAAGTGCTTAGCGGTGGACCGTGGTATGTAGGAGGATAAATTGTGGGAATGGCCAAGTGGTCTCCTTCATTCTCACTGAACTCATTCAAAGGTATCACAGCTCCGGTATGGATTCGTTTCCCTTGCCTTCCTTTATTCTGTTGGGATGAAGATAGTATTACTCGAATTGCCTCTCGAATTGGAGCACCTATGTATTTGGATTGTAATTCATTCAAATGGGGGAAGAGAGAATATGTAAGAGTCTGTGTAAGGCTAAATCTTGAAAATAAGCTACCTCAAGGCGTTTGGGTGGATGGTATTGCTGGGAGATTCTTCCAAAATGTTAAATATGAGAAGGTTGCTAGCCTTTGTTTTCATTGTGGAAGAGTGGGCCACGAAAGATCTCGCTGCCCTGATGATCCTTCACTGGTTTAGAAGAAGCAGCAGGTGAATGAGGTGAGTTCTATTAAAGTAGCTGACCAAGGTAAAAATAGCATGCAACAGGAGGAATATGGCCCATGGATTCATGTCAAGTTTAACAATGGGAAATTCAGAAGGGGGAGAATGGCAGGGAGAGAAGAGGAAGGAATGATTAAGCATAAAGAGAAGCCTTCTACAGAAATGGTGTAGGATGATAGCCTAGAAAAAGACTCTCAAACTCAATAATTATCAAAGGAGGTGAAAAAAGATACTACATTGTATGGTAGTATAGCTAAGGTGAATGATACCAAAGTGGCAAATAAATTCAAGGTGCTGGGTTGTGATTTGGAGGAAGGGGAGATGGTGGTTCAGCCTATAGCTATTGGTGGAGAAGTGAAAAGTTCTGATGTAGAAGAAGGAAGAGCTACAAAGGAAGGTGATAATGATGGATAATTGTTCATGTGGTCAAAAATAAATTAGCTAAAGAAATGAGATCATTTGGCCCTATGGAAGCTCAGCATAGGAAGAGAAGGGGAATCGAAAAAGGACAACCTAGAGGTGGGAACTCATCCTCAGTGGAGGATTAATGTCGTATTTCTTATTTTGGAATTGTAGAGGGGCTAGGAAGAAAGAAGCCTCTCTATACCTTAGAGAGATGGTAAGGGATCAAGATGTGTTTTTTGTGGGGCTTATGGAAACTAAAATTGTTAGCATTGATAGAAGGGAAGTGGATTTTCTTATTGGTAGTGAGTGGGATTACTTTAATCATCCGGCTAAAGGGACTTCGGGGGGTATCCTTGTAGTTTGGAGTTGACCTCATTTTTGTATGAGCTCAGTAGGACCAATCCAGACCTTAGGATCTTTCCAATCCTTAGGATTAATCTTAACCCTAGGATCAATCTAATCCTAGATCAACCCATATTCAAATCAATTCTGACCCCAGAGCAACACGACTTAAGACCAATCTAGACTCTAGGATCTCCCTAGATTTCAATCCCTAGGATCTGCTCTAGACCCTAGGATTTCTTTAAATTAATCTAGACCCTAGAATCTACTCTAGATCCTGGGATTTTGCCAGACTCTAGATCATATGATCTTCTTAGACCCTAGGGTCTATTCTAGACCATAGGATCCCCCTAGATCCTTCTAGATCTTAGGATCATTCTAAACCCTAGGATCAATTCAGGTTCTGGATCAATCTACCCTCCAGATTATTCTAGATCTTGGGATTCTCCTAGATCTTCAGCTTAAGACTTTCCCAGACCCTAGAATTCTCCTAGATCTATTTAGAGCTTAGGCTTCTTCTAGATCCTAAGACTATTCTAGATCCCAGGCCCTAGGACTTCCAAACCCTAGGATCTTCCTAGAAATCAAACCTTAGGATCTACTCTAGACCCTAAGACCCTTTTAGATCTTGAATCTTAGAATTCCTAGATCTTAGTATTCTTCTAGATTATAGGATTCTTTCAAACTCCAGATCCTAGGATTTCCCTAGGATTTCTAGATTCTAGGATCTTCCCAGACTCTAGTCCCTAGGATCTATTCTAGACCCTAGGATTCCCTTAAGCTGATTTGGACCCTAGGACCTATTCTAAACCCTATGATTCTTCTAGATCAATCCAAGCTTCAATTCAATCTAGAATTAAGTCAAACCATATCATTCAAACTCAAAATCCAGCTTAAAACCAGTTTTCTAGATTTAAATCCAAGGCCAAAGGTCTAAGTCCTGAAAGCCTTTTCCAGCAAATCCTTAAATATTTCAAAACCCTATCAAATGAACTCTGATCCAAGGTCTATCAGTTCCACACTGATGTGACATGTCTCTAGAGGCAACCCTCCAAATTTGAGCTCATTCTGAGGTCTCTAACCCCAGAAACTGAATTGAAGTCCAAAGGCTGTAAAACCTTCAAATATTTACAGTCTATGCCACTACACCTACCATCTAGTGGATTTTGACCCTGGAGCTTTCTCCAGAGCCTCCAATTACTTCCAGACCTTTGATTATGATCCATTAAGCAATAAACTGCATTTTGTTGGACTCAATTTGACCCCCAGTTGACCAGGGGTCAAAATGACCAAAATACCCTATGGGGTGTAACTGGTCACTTGAACCAAATGACCTCCAAATCAAATGCAGTCACTTCCAGCAAATTTCAAATGTCAAACCAAACCCATTGAACCCAGAACCAGCCCCTGGGTCAACCTGGTTGACCAAGTCAACCTAGTTGACCTAGAAGGCCCCTTTAGGGTCAAAATAGGTCATTCTGACCAAATGACCTCCTCAGACCTTGGGACCACCTCCATTGGTCTCCAAATATCATTTCAAATCTGTTGAACCCATTTTCAGACCCTGGACCCACCTAGTTGACTAGGTCAACCAGGTTTGACCTAAAGGCCCATTAAGGACCCAAATAGGTCATTTTAACCAAATGACCTCCCCAGACTTTGAGACCACCACCAGTAGACTCAGAATATTATTCTGAACTGGTTGGACCCAATCCTTGACCCTGGGTCAACCTGGTTGACCAAGTCAACCTAGTCGACCCATTAGGCCCATTAAGAGCCTAAACAGGTCATTTGACCTAGATGACCCATTTAACCCTAAAACCACCTCCACTACATCCCAGTCATCACATCAAACCTGTTGAGCTCAACCCTTGATCCTAGGTCAACCTAGTTGACCAAGTCAACCTAGGTTGACCATATCAACCCTTAAGCTTTTACACTTTAAATCAAACCTTGATTGTATTCAAAACACTGTCAAACTTTTATGACCACTCCTCCTAGTGATGTGGACTTGACTGGATATCATGTCTTAGTTATTAGTTGACTTGGTCAACTAGATCCATATCTGGTCAAACTTAGTCAACTTGAGCTCATTCACTATATGCACTCAAACCCAACTTAAGCAAATTATTCAAACCCCATTAAACCCCTTTTAAACCTCTAGTCAACTCCAAATCATAGCCTAAATTCTCTCTGATCATGGGCCATTCAAACCCAAGTTAAGTTGACCAAGTCAACTCTTTAGAATTTGGTCAAATCTATTCAAACTTCCTACGCCATTTCAAAACCTAACCCTTTGACTTAATATTCACTTTAAATCACTCCTTAGTGATACTTAGCTGCCACATCATCACCCATGTAGACTGGTTGACTAGTTAACCTAGTCAACAAGTCTCTAAATGGACAAAGAGTGGTCAAAGTAATCAAATCCTTTTCTAAATCCACTCTAAACTATTCAAACCATCTCTAATGTTTCACTCCAGCTCTCAAACCTCCCTCTCATGCCACCTAAGCTGCCATATGGCATGGAGACCAGTCAAATGGTCAAACCAAGGGTTCAAATGGATCAAACTTGATCAAGACCCATCCTAAGCCTAATTTCCTCTAATCCAAATCTCTCCAGTAGCTTGAATAGACTCTGGAAGCTTCCTAGAGTTTATCACAGCCTTCAAAGCAAGATCCAATGGCTTGGATCATTTCTACATGCTTGCAAAAGGACAAAAACCCCTTTCCAACATGGCTTGTACCTTTATCCTTTGATTGCCTGCTCCCAACAACCTCCAAGCCAGGTGGCATCCATCTGGAGTCCATCTAACCTAATCCTAGCCATCCAATAAGCTGAGGAACATTTGAATAGGGGAAAAAGGCTCATTTGAGCTATCATTCACAACCCTAACACTCTCTCTTTGGTCTAGCCTCCCCAAGCCTAGCCCATAACTTCTCTGAGCTTCCTAAGAGTTCTTCAAGCTTTCCAGACCAAGATCCACCGGTCAGACCTTGCCGGCGGCAAGCTCCACGACAAACCAAGGTGTTTTCCGTTCAAAGGATCTTAGAGATCGATCCAGTCGTCATCAAGCCGAGGAGTCTTCTACAAAAATTTGTGAGGACAGTCTACAAGTTCAGAGAATCCAAAAAATCCCAAATCCATCAGTAAAATATCTCAAAAACTCAAACCCTAGTCTAGGATGCACTAGATTAAATAGCTTTTTTTCTAGTTCATTTTAAATCAATCCAAGACTTCCACAAGATTTATGTTCACCTAGGTAATCTAGGTTTAAAATTTTATGAAATTTGGTTCACCCGATCGAGAGAACGGGCTTGAATACGGGTTCTAGGGCTCGGACTGAAGCCCAGTCGGGTCATGCTACATCCCAGCCGTTGATCTCTTGATCAACGGGTGTGATTTAGCCTCACTGCGATCTTGATTGACCGCGAATTCGGTCTAGCGGTCAGTTCTCCCGTCCGACGAAATTTAAACCCTTGATCCAGAATTGCGGGGGTGATATTCGCCGTATGATCTCGCTTGACCGAGATCAAATGACGGATTTGATCTCCGTCGTTGGATCAAACCCTTGCTTGATCGGATGGTTCCCGAGCGATGCTGACTCATTTAAATAAAAGCGCGTTGGCCCTTTCCAATAATTGCTGGCGAGTTAAGACCCGCCACGTGGACCGGCTCAGCGCCACCGCCGCGGTTCTTATCCACTAACCAGACGCCGCCACGTGGCACTCCCGCTGTTAAAAAAAAAATTATTTTAAAATCGTTTTTTTTTACTTTAATTTATTTCAAAATAAATATTAAATATTTATTTTAAATAATAAGATATATATTATATTTAAATATATTTTGAAAATTAATTTTTCTTAATTTAAAATTATTATTAATCTAATTTTATAATTATATCTTAAAGTTATATTAATTTTAAATATTATTTATTAGAAATTATTAATTAACTTTTAAAATATTAAATATTCCATTTAAATATTAATTATTAAATATTAATTATTAAACATTAATTATTTTAAATAACTCACAACTTTAATTGATAATTGATTTATTTAATATTTTTAATTAATATTAAATGCTTCATAATATTAATTAACATTAATGGATTTTAAAATTTTAATTAATATTAAGTTATTTAATGTTTTAATTTATATTAATTACTTTATGTTTTTTTAATTAATATTAAATGATTCACAATCTTAATTAATAATTGAATTATTTAATATTAATATTAAATATTTTACAATTTTAGTTAAATATTAAATGATTTTAAAATCTCAATTAATATTAATTTATTTAATATTATTTAAATAATTTTAAATATTTTAATAAATAATCAATTAATTTTCAATTATTTAATTAATTAATATTAAATAATTAATTAATTATTTTCTTTTAAATTATTACAATTTTGAAATTAAATTAATTTAAGCTATATCTTATGTTTCCATTAATTAAATATTTAATTATTAATTAATATTAATTAATAATTAACAATTTAAATATTTTTGAAAATTAGTATATACATGTATGTATATATATTTAAATAATTTTAAAATTATAGAAAATTCTTAAGTTTAAATTAACTGGTTTTTTTTAAAATTATTTTTAGTCTTTAATTAATTTAAAATTATTTAAATTTCCTTTTAATTGGTTTAAATTTCAAAAATTCATAATAAATTCATTTTAAATCAGAAAATTAAGTATAATGTATCAAAATTTTCAGAAAATCAAGCACTTTAATTTGAAATCAAATTTAGAGATCAAAACTTGATTAATTTTAACTTGTTTTAATTACTCAATTATTTTTTTTAATATTTAATTAATATCTAATTAAATATTAAGCTAATTATTTTAGAAATTAAAAATTTATTTTCAAATGATCTTATTAGATTAGTAGATCTCTCAATTAGATATTAAAATCACCCTAATCATATCTTAAGTATTCTTAATTTAAAACCTATATCTATATGTAGTTTCATATATAGATTAAGTATATTTTAAAATTATTTTGAAATACATGTATAAATACTTAAATATTTTAGGTTGAGAGATCTATTTTGAAATTTTAAATATAGATCAACATATTTGAATAGAAATCATGTGGGAGTGCTAATGAATGATTATGATCTAATCATTCATTAGTTTAATTAAGAATATTTAATTAGTATAAATCCTTGCATATTTAAGGACATACACACACCACTTAGTTTAAGGCTCTCTTAGACATAGGATTGATTGTGTTTATATGTGTATTTATCATGCATATGTTATGTTGACGGTTAGAGACTTTGATTTGAACCCAATTAACCTAGTGTCATTAAGGACAACAATTAAGGACTCATTTAGAAAATTTAGAAAAATTCTAATAATTAGGATACAATTCCAATTGATTTGAAATTTTGAACATTTGAACATAGAGACATTATCAGCCTTAAGAAAAATTTTCACTGACTTTTGAGATCATTAAGCCCCTTAATTAACCTAATCAAGTTTAAGCCTTAATTAAGCCTTAAAACCTTCCAAAAATTATAATAAATCAAATTTAAATCCAAAAATTACATATAATATCTCAAACTGACCAGAATTGAACCCTTAACCAACGAAAAATAAAAGCCCCTTGACTGGACTTCAAAAGTAAGTTTAATTAAAGTTTAATTGAAATTCAATATTTAATTAATTTAATTAATTAAAAATGATTAAAAATTTCAAAAAATTTCCAAACACTTGGAAATCACTCCTTAGGTCATTCCTGACCTTTGGAGTTGATTTCAATGAGTTTGGAGGTCATTTGGATTCAAATCCTAAAAATGGCTTTAATTAAACCAATTTTGAAAATTCAATAAATAGTCAAAACTTCAAAAATTCATAACTAATTCAAATGAACTCCAAATTGAGCAAACTCAAAGGCATACAACTCATCTTAAGCTCTAATATTTATTAAAAATGTTAAGTTTCCAGAAATCAATCAATTTTGGAAAAGTCAACCTTTGGTCAAACTTAGTTCAAATTCAAGTCAAAACTTCAAGCCTTCATAATAAAATATCGAAAAATCTAATTTCCGTGTACTTACTGTCTAACTGATCGTATTAAGGTCTAGTATTTTAATAAAATATTAATTTTCAAGAAAACCTTTTAAATCAAAAAGTCAAATTTTGACCCTTGAATTAAATGAATAAAATAATCAAAAAATTTCAAAATTCAATAAATTGTCAAAAATTCCAGAAAACATTAATTTGAACTTAAAACCAGCAAACAACCAATTCTAATTGAAATTTTAATCAACTTTTAAACCTTAATCAAACTCAAATCACTTAATTATATCGGGTACCACTAGGTAACCCAAGCCTACGAGGCTATTAAATTAGCCCCAAGGAAGGTGAAATAAACTTCACGGCCTCGGTGTGAAACAAAGGTGGTATCCAATAAATAATTAAAATCAAGTTTAAAATCAATTTCAAGTCATTAATATTTAAATTCAAATTAAATCTTCCCTTAAACCTTCAACCAACTTGAACCTCAAACAACTTCAATCAAGTGCCTATCTAGGACATATCAAAACCACATAGCCTCATACACACACTTTAAATAGTTTGCTAGGACAACCAACTCTAGTCTTAGGCTAGGCCGGTGTTTACTTTTCTGCTGTGTGCCGGATTTTTGAGCTTTCACTGCATGCTGTTTGCTAGACATAGAATTGATGTTGATGTGATTATTTATTTATTTAATGCATTCTGTGTTGATTTGATTGTACGTTAGATCTACCCCTACGCTAGGGACATTTTGTACTAATTAAATCTTATGCAGGTGGCCATGCTTATACAGGGCATAAACAAAAGGGGGCAAAAATCATAATTATTAAATTGCACAGGTGCTAAGCATGCTTAAGTCCCCCTTTAAATCAAAAAAAGCATGGCCAAGTGTGGCTGGTTTGAGCATTTAAATTTCAAATATATTAACTACTTGGGATGTAAATATAACTTTTGATTATTAGGATAACCCCGCAGGTTGTTGACTCTAGAATTTTAATTTCAATTGATGTAATTTGATTTAAATTGAGTTGTAATGTTTAAGGTGATTTGAGATTGAGATACTTAAACATCCAATTTGGAATCCAAAGAGGAAGGAACATCCCTTAGGGGAGAGTTCCTATCCATTTGGAGATCCAAATTAGGATGAAGTTTAAATATCCAAAGAGAAAAGATAACACTCCTATTCAGGGGGAGTTTCTTTACATTTGGATATCCAGACCCGACGATCCAAGGAGTTCCAAGAAGGCGAAGAAGTGAAGAACGAGAAGAATCTCAAATCTCAAAGTCACTTGAGACTTAGGAGTAGAATCCGGGTTGTAGTCAATGGTACCTGGCCACTTTACTTTCTTGTAGACCCTGGGTTGTATAATTAAGTGGCACTTGCCACATGGACTTTCAGTTTGAGCATTTATTTAATTAATTTAATTAGTTGATTGATTTGATTACTTGATGTTGATTGCGATTAAGGACTTGCATGCTTTTAGTAGTTTTTTGGCGCTTATTGCATGTCGTATTTGATTTAGCCTGGAATCCGATCGGAGGCTCGTGAAGGTACGGTCAAAAACCTTTTCTACTTAAATAAAATTAAAAATTTTAAGCTCAGATAGAAACTCTAACGCTCTTAAGAAGTAAGCCCGGACTCACCAGGAGTTTTTCATGCATTATATTGAACTTTTCTCTACCTTGTTAGGCACCTCCCCGCCTGCGAGTTTTGGCAGACCACCTGACCTATTAGGGTGCAGTTCTGTCCAAGGGGATGTTGTGCAATCTCTAGGATAAAACCTATTTTTTAAGCCTATTTTAAAACTGTTTCATTTTGATTTAAGCATTTCATCGAGTCAACTAGCATGCATTGCATTAGATACAAATTAAAAATCGAGTCTAAATCTTAATTGCATTTTATTTAGACATTTAACCCAACATATGTTTAGGGGTCAATTAGGATCTGCTCTAGATGTCGACCCCAATTCTTTAAATCAATCTTAATCAATGTCCCTAACCACTCTACATTTAAAAGACTTTGACTCATGATTTTTAAAAGCGTTTAGGTGGTTTAGCTGGTTCCCCAATCCAGGCCGGGGTAAGTCCAGATTGCATTTCATTAGCTACGTTCTGGGTCACTGATTTTCAGTACCCAATTTTAGACTTAGGTTCTGAGGCACGTCTTCAATCTTAAGACCTCAATCTTCCGGGAATCTAATTCCCACTTTCTAATAAAATTGACCACTCAAACCTAAATCTCTTTCAATCAAATTCAAGCCCAACACTTAGGATAGTTTGAGGTGTTTCTGAAGCAATTTAGAATCTCAAAATACCTCCTACTCTTCTTCCTATGACTCCAGAAATAACTGCTCAAATTTGATCCATTCCCATTTGAAAATTTCAGTCCCTACCTCCCTTAATATCAATCTTTGAAATCTTTAATAAAATTCGTATCGCTATTTTAATCGAGAATATTCGTAGGAAATTTTCTGGTTTCCTATGATGTAATTAACTATGAGGGCTTGCGCTCGTAGGAGATTTAGAAACCCAGACCAGATTTCGAAATCAAGCTTTTCAAAATTTCAATTAATTATCTTTGGGAAATTTAAAAGACAACGATCATTATCGTTATTTTCAAATGATCGATAATAGACGATATCCTCTTTCCTTGGAAAGATATATCGTACTATTATCGTGATCTTGATTATGAAATTAATGATCTTTTTTTACTAGATTATTATAGTTAAACATTGTATTTAACATCATTTTGATCTTTTGAGATCATATGTTGTTTCTCCTTGAGTTTGACTACGATAATCAGATAAATTCAAAGATTTATAATCAGAACCTATTAGAGAACGATACGCTCACCTTTCGAGGTGAGATATCATTCATATTAAGTGTTTGATTATAAAATTTAAATTCCAGAAATCTAACATTTCCCAAAGAAAATTAAAACCTTTTTTAAAACTATATTTTTTTAATCAAACAAAAAAATGGCGACTCCGCTGGGGAAAATTTCTCCCTCCATCTGTAATAGCGATATAAATTTTATTGCATCGGTAGTTTTGACTACCTTTCTTCCATTGGTCCCTCTACCCATTTCTTACTTGGGTGAGTGTGGCCAACTCAATTAAGACATGTGAAAAGAGAGGTGAGTGTAGGAAACCTCCCTCCAAGTCTGGCTTTGACATTTTGCCTCCAAGTTCATTGGTAGAGCGAAAGAGTCAAGCCAAGCTTTTCAAAGTTTTTGTACATGTTATAAACTTGCATGTAAATAAATCATAGCATGCTAAGTTACACAATTTACAGAAAAGTCTTTAACTTCAAAATCATAGTCTGCTAAGCAAAATCTCATCTTCCTCAAATCTCAATTGATTCATATATCTTATCATTACATATAGGATTGTAATTCTTATAATTCAATATGTGTGATAGGATATAGATCTCTCTTTCAAATTTTAATTCAAAGTTTAAAATCTTCTGCTTATCTAATCTTCGACATTTCAATCCCGAATCACTAGTCGGAATGAAAGAGTCGGGTTAGCTCATAGCATCCCCCTATTTTTGTAAACCGTTATGTTGAACACACGTTCAACACTTCGAGTTTCAAAATAAGGGGAGATGCTGCCGAAATTTTAACTTTTTCAATACCTATTTGAAGTCATAATAGTCATTGCAACTATATATTTCTATAATAATGATTGTAGTTGTATATAGTTAACATACTTTCAATTTCTCCGGTCATTTCAGTCCTTGACATTTCATTCTGAATCATTCATCGGAATGAAAGAGTCAGGTTGATTTCCTAGAATCTCCCTCTTATATGTTTGTAAACAGTTATGTTGAACATATGTTCAACACTTCGAGTTTCAAAAATAAGGGGAGATGTCGCCGGATTTTCAAAATTTTCAAATCTCTTTTCAAAATCAATCAAGTTTAAAATGCATTGCCATATATTTCTCTACAACAATTGTTATAGCTTAATATATGCAATATTTATTCAATTTTTTCTGGATAAATCAATCTTTGACTTTTCATTTTAAATCATTCTTTTAAAATGTAAATAGTCAAGTAGTTTTCCCTAGCTCTTCCCTAACATTTATAAACCGTCGAGTTGAATGCAAATTCAACACCTCGAGTTTCAAAAATAAGGGGAGGTGCTGCCGAAAATTCAAGTTTTCAAAAACATCCATTCAATTTTCTTCAAGTTTTAATCATCACTTGTCAAATGTTCTTCTACAATACCTTTTGTAGATTAACATTGACAATTCAAATTCAATATTTATTTTCAGTATCTTTCAAATCTTTGAACTCTGACATTTTATCTTTGATAAGATATAAAGAGTCGAGTTCCTTCCTGTAAAATCTTCCCTAATGTTTGTAAACTATCTTGTTGAATGCAAATTCAACACCTCGAGTTTCAAGAATAAGGGGAGGCTGCCGAATTTTTGAGTCACTTAAATTCCCTTTCAATTCAAATTCAATTTTCACTGTCACATGTACTACTACAACACTCTATTGTAGTATAATATGTATCATTCCCAGATTCAAACTTAATCATCTAATCTTTCCATCAAGTCAAACCTCTGACATCTTATCCCTAGCCTAATCAGTGGAATAAGAGAGTCGAGTCAAAACTCTTTGATTTTCTTTGATATTTGTTAACTATTAAGTTGAAATCAAACCCGACTTATTGGTTTCAAATAGTCAAAGAAAGTCCTTCAACCTTCAAAATTTCAAAATCCCCGTCAAATTCTTTCAAATCAAATCCAGATCGTTGTTGTTATACGTTCTCTACAACATTCTCTTGTAGTTGAATATATACAACAAAAATTCAAATTTTCTTCAAGTCAAAATTGATATCTATGCTTTATCACTATATATCGGATTATAATTCCTATAATTCGATTTATGTGATAAAATATAGAAAATTTCTTGTCAAAATTCAAATTCAAAAGTTTGATTCAAATCTTCTCTTTTAAATTTCAGACAATCAAATCTTCTGCAATGGCTGGAAAACTTTTATTCTCTGTTGACCGAGACCTTCAAGTCGAAGAGTTAATTCACAGCAGTGCAATTCAGTTTGGAATGGGTTTCAAGACTCTTAAATTGTCTGTGAATGGTGGAACAATCATCAATCTCGCTGCTGAGGGTGAGAATGGTCCAGTAGTTGAACTAGCTGTGGGAGCTACGAGTGACCTTCCCCCAGTGTTGGAACTGGCAGCAGGTGCTACCCTTACACCTTCTGTACCCTCAGTCCAAAGTGAGGATAAGAAAATTGAGGTGAAGTTAACTGTTGAGAAAGGGTCTTCTAGTTCTGGAGCACTGTTTGGCACTAAGAGTGCTAGGAAGAACTACCTGAGAAGAATAAGGAAGAAAATCATTAAGTCAAGGAAGATAGCTGAACATAAAGCCCTGAGTTTAGTTGAGCCTAAGGCTGTTGAGGAGCTGCCTATCCCTGCCTCTTCTCCACTCCTGAAAGGGAGTCGTTTTCAGCCCCTTGTAGCTGCTGCAAGGGAGGAGAGAGTCACGCGGATTGCTAGCTCTCCACCTAGCCCAGTCGACTATACTGTTAAGAGAACCACTAAGGAGAAAAATACTTTAAGAACCAGGATGTTGAGGAACATCATTCACACCTGTGCTGTTGAGACAGGTCAGACCAAAGAATAATATGTGAGACACCTGAAGGGGGTGATCTCACACAAGCTTGAGAAAGAAGTTTTAAAGGAAGAAAAATCTGAAGCCAGAAACCTGACACCTCAGCCAGTGAGGAGAAACAAAAAGTTTGTTAAGCAACCAGTTGCCTCAGTATTAATAGATGGATATCCCTAGGTGCCTCGTCTCCCAACTTCCAAAACTGAGGAGATAGTTTTAACTGGGTCTGGTAGGAGTCACCCTCTCAGTGGTAGACCTCCAGTTCCCCCTTCAAGACTCTCAAAGTTGGCCCCTGTGGTAGCCAAATCAAAAGAGATCGTTAAAGACCTGCAGTTAGCTGATGTTAAGGGCAAGAGGCCCATACCTTGGGATGAACCATATGTGCCAATGAAGATAAACAGAACTGTTGGGATTCAGATTAGAGATACTTTAGTTCAGTCACCAGTTCGGTCACCAGTTCAGTTACCTGTAAAAGTCCCCCGACTCCTTATTCAGGGATGTGAGGATTCTCCTCAGATTGATGTTGGAGTTCCTACAAGTCAAACTCCTTCGTCACCTGTTAGGTTAGATATCCCTCACCCTGTTGAGGATGTCACCCTCGCGACTACCGACCCCGGGACAGTCAGAGGGGAGGGGACAGAACTTGAGGACGATCAAGAGATGTTAGATAAGTTAGTGGCAGAACCTACTGCTGATGACTTGAAAATTCAAGAGGTCCTCACCCAGTTCGGAGATGAGGAATTTGAAGAGATGATTAACTATAAGGGGTACCTACCAATCGACCTCGAGTCAATTGAGGGTAGACCAGTTGATCAGGTGGTACAGGAAATAAGGGACATACTTAAAAACAAGGCAATTGAAGCCTTTGATCCAGAAGCAGATGATCTGATGGAAGAAGATTCAGCTGGGAACATTTGTATGGTAGAGCATCAAATAAAGATGCTGAGCCTTCAAGACACCGATCTGGTAAGGAAGAAGCCTCTGCAGCAGTAGATTCAGACTCGGATGGATCAATTAAATTGAATGAGAAAGATGAATACATCAAGAGTCTGGAAAATAAAATTGAACAGATGATGCTCATAATGGAAGAAATGCAGAATCAGATGATCAAAGCACATCAATCTCAATCTGAGCAGTTGCAACCTACAACACATACAGTGGGTGAGCACAGCAGGAAAACATAATCAAGTCCTAGAACTCCAGAGGTTGCCTCCCCAACCTCTCCAGCTGATAAAGATATCCGCCAGATGATCGAAACCCAGGTAAGGGAGGTCTTAGCCCATTCTCAAGGGACTGTATCTATTCCAAAGGGTAGACCCTACCCTGAAGAATATGATTCAGTTTCTTATCCTAAAGGCTTTGTACCACCTTCATTCAAAGTTTTTAGTGGGTTAGAAAACCCAAGACAGCACCTGGCCCACTTCCGAGCGAGCTGTTGCAACGCAGGAGGGTCAGATGCTCTACTCTTTCGCCAGTTTGTGAGTAGTCTATCCGGTATTACTTTTGAGTGGTACGCAGATCTACCTAATGGTTCAGTGAAAACATTCACAGAGCTCGAGAGTCTATTCTTAAAGAGATTTTCAGGAGCTCAGCAGCGTGTAACTATTGGTGATCTCGTCATCGAAAAACAAAAACCGGGAGAGTCTTTGGTTGAGTACATCTTGAGATGGCAAAATCTCTCGATGAAGTGTGAACTCCAGTTGCAAGAGCAACATGCAGTGAAGATTCTTTTAAAGAACATCCACGGGCCTATTGCTTTTCTCCTGAAGGGTTTCACTATCAAAACCTTCGAAAAACTTTTGAATAAGGCTAGTAATCTACAGGAAGAGGCTTCCAAAATGCCATTCCTGAAGGATTCTACTGAGGAAAAGAAAGCTAGTAAACCATTGAAGTCCTTTGAAAAGAGAATAGCAATGGTTTCAGCTGTTGATAAGGGGAAGAAACCAATGAATGTTCAGTCCAGTAATTCTCCGACACAATAAACTAAAAAATCTCCACCTTTTCAGGTAACTTCCCAACCTACAAGAGATTCTCACCCGATTTCTTTTAAAGAGAGATTGGCTCGTACATATCCATTTAAAAGGGAGTCGATGAGAAAGATCTTTAAAAGTCTTCAGAAGAAGCCAGATTTTTGATTGCTGGAGGCCAAGAAGCCGGAAGAGGTAAATAAGAAGGATGATCCAACTTTTTGCCCCTACCATCGCATGTTCGGCTACACGATCGAAGACTGTATCGTCCTCAAAGATTGGCTAGAAAAGAACTTCCGTCAAGGTAATATTATAATTCCAAAGGAGTACCTGGTCGATCCGGATCAGGGGTATGTCAAATCCATCTCAGGTATGAATTCTAACTTTTCTCTGTCCATTAAAGATGGTTGGGATATAGCACTATCCCGGGCATTTAAAAAGTCGATTAATAAATCTTTTCATCTTTCTCAACAGTTACCGACGAGAGCCTGGGACCCGATCTGGGAGGTTGACCTCGAGGCTTCGCAAGAGGACGTTGGGATAGTTTCCTCTCCAGTAGTCTTAGGAACTACTGTATTAAATAAAAATGAAAAGAGTGAACCTTCTACAGAGAGGAAATTTGTTGATGAGAGATCTGTACAAGTGGTTGATGGTGGCTCAATACCTCTGTCACCACTGAAATTATCTGACTTTTACTTTGCCCCATCAAAGGCAAAGGGTCAAAAATTAAATAAAAAGTCTGATCCTTCTGCTCATGTTTTGATGATTAATATTGAGAATGAAAATGTAAATGACTCTTCTGTTGAAAATAATCAAGAACAAGCTAAGATTAATCAAGAAATTCAAACACTCAGCTCTCCAGATTTGACTCTTCAAGAGAGAAACGAATCTGATGTCTTATCAGATAGTGAAACCCCTGAAATTAACTTTCAAGGGAGTCCTCTCGTGATAGACTTTTCAGATTCAGACTCTCGCTCAGATAACGACAATAAATCGCCTAAGGAGAGCGTAGACTCCCCTATAGTTTGTTCTTCTGATGAAGTCGTGCAAGTACAACTACGTGGTGGGAAGGTCTTACCCCCTAGGCTACCTCCTCAGGATAAAGGAAAATAAGTTATTTCCGAAGATCCAATTCAAATCCCTGCTCAACAATCAACTCCAATTCTTTCAAATCCACCGGGTCCCAACGTTAATGTTCCAAGTGTTGATTACAATGTCTTAGCTCACCTTAGGAAGTTGCCTGCCAAATTGAGCATTTATGATGCCCTTGTCCTTTCAAAAGAGATGAGGGAGACTCTAATTAAAGCACTTCTCGACCCAGAGATTTGCTTAGCTCAATTAGCCTCAACTTCTGAGGAAGAAGCTTTGTACTTTAAGGAAATCCCTGGGGTTACCTTCTCTGATGAAGATTTACTCCTTGGAACTACCGACCACAATCGTCCACTTTATATCACAGTAAATGTGAGTAAGTTTAAGTCATCAAGAGTTCTAGTTGACCCGGATGCATCGGTCAACGTGATGAACATAAAGACTCTCGCATACCTTAGAATTGATACTAGCAAGCTCTCAACTGACAAGTTAGTGCTTCGTGGGTTCAATGAAAAGGGCGAGAAGGCTTTAGGTTCAGTTACCCTTCTTCTAGAGATAGGAGATTTGAAAACTGAAGCGAAATTTCATATAATTGATTCGGCAACATCCTTTAACGCGCTCCTAGGAAGGCCCTGGATCCATGAGTATAGGATGGTTCCTTCTACCCTACATCAATGCATCAAGTACCAACGAGATGGTATTGAGTTTGAAATTAAGGGTGATCTGCAACCATTCTCTATTCACGAGATCGGGATCTACGAGGATGCGGCGTACTACGTACCTAAAGGGTCCACTACTTGTTCTAAGGTAGAGATCAACGTCAAGGAGGAAAAAACAGAAAGTCAAAGTTCAAAAGCAATTCAAAGATTGAGAAAAGAAAAAGTCAAAAATTAAAAGAGACAAAACTCAAGTAGTGAAGACGACGTCGAACGTGTGATCTTCAGGCCTCCAAACATTATACCTCAAAGAGGTGGGAGGATGGCCCAAAGAGCACACGGTCGAGGTCGCCCTTCAATTGAAAAAAGAAATTCCCCGATCTATGTCGAACTTGAAACAAGTTCTGATGAAGATTCAAGAAAAAGGGGTGCCAGATTTACTTTTGACTATACAAAAATCAATCCTCCTCCGAAGTTTGATCTCACTTTAGAATCAGATAGCGACCAGGAGGATACAAAATTAAATATTCAAAGTGACGAGCCTGAATTGAGTTTGTATGAAAAGCTTAATAGAACGGTTGAATCCTTAACCTTAACCCCACTGTCTGCTGACAGGGTCTCAGGGTTAGTAATTAAGGATGCTCCGAACTTAGATGGAGAAGTAAGGAAAGTCAAGAAGTTCTTCCCTGGCTCTTCCTCCTCAAGGAATGAAGATGATGTAATCCTTGAGGAGGCAAATTTCAATGAATTAATGGAATTATCTTTTGGCTACTTTCCTGCTGGTGTTAAATCTCTTATCTCTAAAGGTTTTGCTCCGAGTCAATGGACTAAGGGTCAGGCTAGATACCACGAAAGTCTTTGGAATTCAAAATTTAATAAACATTGGACCAGTGGTATCGGCTTTAGCACCGTTAGATCATTTGACGATGACGAATTTTGTTTAATGATAAATAGTCGTCCTGAATTTAAAAATGTCCCTACTGAAGTCATTGATTCATTCGATGGACTTTGTTTGGAGACTTTTGATGATTCTGATGAACTTCAGGTTCGGGATGCACCCCCTGAATTTGAAGAAGAAATTAAATCAACAGTCGATGAACTTAAAGAAATCAATCTTGGAACAGAGGATGACCCTCGCCCTACTTTCATAAGTTCTTTGTTGAGTGAGGATGAGTCTAAGGATCTAATTCAACTTCTATTCGAGTTTAAAGATTGCTTCGCATGGACAAATAATGAAATGCTGGGGTTGTCCGCTAACGTAGCAGTCCATAAACTTGGAATCCGGCATGATGCTATTCCTGTCAAGCAAGCTCCACGACGCATGCGTCTGGAGATCGAACAACAAGTTATTTCTGAAGTCAAGAAGTTGGCAGAGGCCAGATTTATTCGAGAAGAATAATATCCTTCTTGGGTAGCCAGCGTCGTGCCAGTTCGAAAGAAGAACGGTTGAATCCGAGTCTGTGTTGATTATAGAGACCTGAATAAGGCATGTCCTAAGGATGAATTTCCTTTGCCAATCCCAGAACTCATGGTGGACATTGCCTCCTCACACATTATTTTCTCCTTTATGGACGGCTCGTCTGGTTATAATCAAATCAAGATGGCCCCAGAAGATGAGAGAAACACTGCATTCAGAAGTCCTATAGGGATCTTTTGTTATAAAGTGATGCCCTTTGGCCTCAAAAATGCCGGTGCAACCTACCAGCTGGCCATGACTCACATCTTTGATGACTTAATACATAATCAAGTCGAATGTTATATCGACGATTTAGTTGTCAAGAGCAGAGTAAAAGAGGCTCATCTTTATGATTTAAGAACTATTTTTGAGCGGTTGCGCCGCTACGGCCTCAAAATGAATCCCTTGACGTGCGCTTTCGGCGTCATGTCAGGGAAATTCTTAGGCTTCGTAGTCAGGCACCGTGGAATCGAAATTGATCTTGCTAAAATTGAAGCTATCTTAAATATACCGCCTCTTAAGAGTCTCACTCAACTGAGATCTCTCCAGGGCAGGCTGGCGTATATAAGAAGATTTATTTCTAATCTTTCGGGAAGATGTCAACCATTCTCTGTCCTAGCTAAAAAGGACGCCAAATTCATTTGGGACGAGAAATGTCACAATGCTTTCAAAAATATCAAACAATACCTGACAAATTCGCCAGTTTTGGCAGCCCCCATTCCGGGAAAACCTTTAATCCTTTACACTACAACCCTTGACGAATCCCTCGGGGCTCTTCTAGCTCAAATCAATGATGATGGGAAGGAGAATGCTCTCTTCTACCTAAGTCGGAGATTACTTCCAACAGAAATTCGCTATCCTGCAATTGAGAAACATTGCCTTGCCTTAGTCTTTGCAGCACAAAAACTAAGACACTACATGCTTTCTCATCAGGTCAGTCTGATTTCTAGTGTCAACCCCCTACAATATCTTATGACCCGTCCCACGTTGTCAGGATGTCTAGCTCATTGGTCTATGATATTGTTGCAATTTGAAATCACTTTTATTCCCCTGCGTGCTGTGAAAGGGCAGGCCGTCACCGACTTCCTTGCGGCACACCCGCTACCGGCGGAATCTCCTCTAAACGATGATTTACCTGACGAGCAAATCATAAATTTTGAGGAATCCAATATTCAAACCTGGGAAATGTATTTTGATGGTGCAGCGTCCTCTCAATGGGGCAAAACACCTCAATCCACTATTCCTGGAAAAGCCAGAGTCGGTCTGGTTTTCATAACACCGGATAGGGGAATGATGCACTTTTCCTACCATTTATCAGAACCTTACACGAACAACGAAGCTGAGTACGAAGCTTTGATAACTGGTTTGGAACTTGCAATCCTAATGGAGATTAAAGAGATTAAGATCTATGGTGACTCTTAACTGGTGATCAACCAAGTTGCAGGGACCTATAAGGTTTTGAATCCTAAACTCTTGAAATATCACCAATACACAATGCACCTGCTCGAGAAAATTCCCATTGTAACTATGTATAGGGTTCCTCATGGAAGCAATTCCTCGACGGATGCCCTAGCAAAGCTTGCAAAGGAATTTGCTTGCCCAGAAGAAGACTTCATCCCTATAGAAGTTCAGGGTCGTCAAGTCCTGTCCCCTGTAGACATGGAGTACCTCAACAATCAGTCTTCCCAGGTCCTTTCTACATCTTCAGTAGTCGATGAAGAAAAAGATTGGAGACAACCAATAATCAAGTATTTGTAAGAAGGCAAGATTCCCCACGACAGGTCTCTTGCCAATCAAATTAAGAAACGTGCCCTATCATATGCACTAGTCAACGATACGTTGTACCGATGATCGTTCGATCAAATGTGGCTCCGTTGTTTAGACAAATGAGAGGCCCTGAAGATCGTTAACGAAGTCCATGCTGGACTGTGCGGTGCTCATCAATCGGGTCCTAAGATGAAAATGAAAAACAAAAGACTTGGTTACTACTGGCCTACGATCATTGACGATTGCATGAAAATTACAAAATGTTGTCATCAATGCCAAGTTCATGGTGTGGTTTTACATCAGCCGCCTAATGTGTTGCATCCTACGATAGCCTCGTGGCCCTTCGAAAGTTGGGGCATGGATATCGTCGGGCCAATTGACCCTCCTTCTTCAAGGGGTCATCGCTTCATCTTAGCAGCGACTGATTACTTTTCAAAGTGGGCAGAAGCAGTCCCACTAAGAAATGTAGCATCACATCATGTAATGAAATTCTTTCGTGACCATATCGTATATCGATTCGGCGTGCCTCGCAGAATCATATCCGATAATGGGTCCGCTTTCAAGTCTATAATAATCAATAACTTTGCAAGTCGCCATGGTATTGATCGGAGATACTCAATGATCTATTACCCACGGGCTAATGGATTGGCTGAGGCCTTCAAAAAAACCCTGGTACAAATTATCAAAAAGACCCTGGATGATAATAAACGCCAGAGGGATGAGAGGTTGGTGGAAGCTTTGTGGGCCTACAGGACCAGATATCGAACCCCGACCCAATCCACACCGTTTGCACTAGTGTATGGGTCCGAGGCTGTACTCCCTCTAGAAATTCAAATCCCCTCGCTCAGAACTGCAGTCCAGAATCAGATCACAACAGAACAGAATGCACAACTTCGACTTGAAGAACTTGAGAGTCTTGAAGAACGTCGTCTCCAAGCCCAGCAAAATCTAGAACTCTATAAATCCAGAATGGTTCAAGCTCATGATAAGTTAGTGCGACCTAGAACCTTCCGAGTAGGCGACTTGGTCTTGGTTCTTCGGAGGCCTATCTTAGCCCACCGAAAGCTCGGCGGGAAGTTTGAACCAACCTGGGAAGGACCCTTCGTAGTGGAAATAGTCTACGAAGGAGGCTCGTATCAGCTAGTGGATTGTAAAGGAGATCACCCAATGCTTCCTGTAAACGGGCGATTCCTGAAAAAATACTATGCTTGATGTAGCTCGAATTTCGAATCAATAAAATTTTCAAATTTTGAATCTATTCCGCTCAATTCTGTTCAAGTTTGTCAAAATCCGAAATCAAATTCAAGATAAATCAAAACCAAATCAACTTTCAAATTAAAATTCCTCAAATTCAAAAAAAAAATAATTCAAATCAAATTCAAAACACATCTCAGATTCAAAACTCTTTAAATTCAAATTTGTTCAATAAAATTTCAAATTCAAACACGTTCAAATTTAAAACAAAATCAATTCAAAAATTATTCAAACCTCAAATTCCAGAATTTAAATCCGATCCTCTGTATGAAGCAAGTTTCCTTCACATACGATCAATTCAGATCTGATCCCCTGTATAGAGCAAGTTTCCTCTATACATGATCATTCCAGACCCGATTCTCTATGTGAAGTAAGTTTCCTTCACATATGATTATTCCTGATCTGATCCTCTGTATAGAGCAAGTTTCCTCTATATACGATCATCCATACTCGATCCTCTATGTGAAGCAAGTTTCCTTCACATGAGATCATTCCAGACCCGATCTTTTGTACAGAGCAAGTTTCCTCTATATAATATCATCTAGACTCGATCCTCTGTATAGAGCAAGTTTCCTCTATACATGATCATTCCAGACCCGATCATATATGTAGAGCAAGTTTCCTCTATACATGATCATTTCAGACCCGATCATCTGTGTAGAGCAAGTTTCCTCTATATACGATCATCCAGACTCAATCCTCTATGTGAAGCAAGTTTCCTTCACATGAGATCATTCTAGACTCGATCTTTTGTACAGAGCAAGTTTCCTCTGTATGTGATCATTCTAGACTCGATCCTCTATGTGAAGCAAGTTTCCTTCACATATGATCATTCCAGATCCGATCTTTTGTATAGAGCAAGTTTCCTCTATACATGATCGTTCAGACCTGATCTTCTGTATAGAGCAAGTTTCCTCTATACACGAGCATCCAGATTTGATCCTCTGTGTAGACCAAGTTTCCTCTATGCATGATCATCTAGATTTGATCTTTTATGTGTAAAGTAAGTTTCCTTTACATACGATCACTCCAGATCCGATTCTGTGCGAAGCAATGCTTCCTTCTCACAGGTTCATCTAGTTTTCTTTTCCTTAAGGACAGATGTGAGTCATTGTACTTCCTTTCCTTAGGATTAGATGTGCTAGTGGTGGAGTACGTCCTTCGTGGCACCATCCTAGCTTCTTCTAGTTTTATTCTCCTTTAGGATAGGTTCTTCTTCCTTTCCTTAGGATTAGATCTTCTAGTGATGGAGCACGCCCTCTGTGGCACCATCATAGATTTAAAATCTAGATCCGACCTTCTGTGGGAAGCAATGCTTCCTTCCCTCAGGGTCCCCCAGTTTTCTTTTCCTTAAGGACAGATGTGAGTCATTGTACTTCCTTTCCTTAGGATTAGATGTGCTAGTGGTGGAGTACGTCCATCGTGGCACCATCCTAGCTTCTTCTAGTTTTCTTCTCCTTTAGGATAGGTTCTTCTTCCTTTCCTTAGGATTAGATGTGCGAGTGATGGACGACGCCCTCTGCGGCACCATTCTAGTTTCAAAATTCAAAATTTCAAGGATGATCTCCTATATGAAGTAATATTACCTTCCTATAAGATCATCCAGCTCTCCTCTTCCTTAGAGTAAGTATTCTCCTTCTCTTAGGATTTGATTCCCCAATGATGGAATAAGTCCCCTGTGGCCCCGTCCTGGATTCAATTTCAATTCCAAAATCAAACTCTCTTCTCCTCAAGGTTAGGCTTTTCTCCTCCCCTTAGGATTAGACTCCCCAGTGATGGAGTAAGTCCTCTATGGCACCATCCTGGGTTTAATTCCAAAATCCAGTTCTCTCTTCCTTAGGGTAGGTTCTTCTTCCTTCCCTTGGGATTAGACTTCCTAGTGATGGAGTAAGTCCTCTATGGCACCATCCTGGAATCAATCTCAATCAAGCTTTCCTTCCTGTAAGGACAGGATTTCTTCCTTTCCTTAGGAGAAGATCCACTAGTGGTAGAGTATGCTGTCCCCAGCACTACCCTAGTATCATTTCAAATTTAATCTTCTTAGGTTAGGGTTTCCCTTCCCCTTAAAATCAAATATAGACTCGATCCTCTATAGTTAGGAATTCTTCCATTCTATACGATCATCCAGACCTTCTTTTCCTTTAGGATTAGGACATCCCTTCCTTTAGGATTAGATCCACTAGTGGTAGAGTACGCTGTCCCCAGCACTACCCTAGTATCATTTCAAATTTAATCTTCTAGGGCTAGGATTTCCTTCCCTTAGATTCAACTCAAATTCAATCTTCCAGGGTTATAATTTCCTTTTCCTTAGAAACAAATCTGAATTCAATCCTCTATAGTTAGGAGTTCTTCCTTCCTATAGAATCACCAAGACTTCCTTCTCCTTTAGGGATAGATCCTTCCTTTCCCTTAGGATCAGACCCACTAGTGGTAGAGTACGCTTTTCCTAGCTTTACCCTAGTATCTGTTCAAACCCCGATTCCCCAGGGATAAATTTATTTTTCCCTTAGGATCAAAACTCCAGACTTGACCATTTTATTCGGTCAACACCAATATGTGCAATAGAAGTACATTCTATTACACATATTGGGGGTCCATTTGTTGACCTCATTTTTGTATGAGCTCAGTAGGATAATTCCAGACCTTAGGATCTTTCCAATCCTTAGGATTAATCTTAACCCTAGGATCAATCTAATCCTAGATCAACCCAGATTCAAATCAATTCTGACCCCAGAGCAACACGACTTAAGACCAATCTAGACTCTAGGATCTCCCTAGATTTCAATCCCTAGGATCTGCTCTAGACCCTAGGATTTCTTCAAATTAATCCAGACCCTAGAATCTACTCTAGATCCTGGGATTTTGCCAGACTCTAGATCATATGATCTTCTTAGACCCTAGGGTCTATTCTAGACCATAGGATCCCCCTAGATCCTTCTAGATCTTAGGATCATTCTAAACCCTAGGATCAATTCAGGTTCTGGATCAATCTACCCTCCAGATTATTCTAGATCTTGGGATTCTCCTAGATCTTCAGCTTAAGACTTTCCCAGACCCTAGGATTCTCCTAGATCTATTTAGAGCTTAGGATTCTTCTAGATCCTAAGACTATTCTAGATCCCATGCCCTAGGACTTCCAAACCCTAGGATCTTCCTAGAAATCAAACCTTAGGATCTACTCTAGACCCTAAGACCCTTCTAGATCTTGAATCTTAGGATTCCTAGATCTTAGGATTCTTCTAGATTATAGGATTCTTTCAAACCCCAGATCCTAGGATTTCTAGATTCTAGGATCTTCCCAGACTCCAGTCCCTAGGATCTATTCTAGACCCTAGGATTCCCTTAAGCTGATTTGGACCCTAGGACCTATTCTAAACCCTAGAATTCTTCTAGATCAATCCAAGCTTCAATTAAATCTAAACTTAATTCAAACCATATCATTCAAACTCAAAATCCAGCTTAAAACCAGATTTCCAGATTCAAATCCAAGGCCAAAGGTCTAAGTCCTGAAAGCCTTTTCCAGCAAATCCTCAAATATTTCAAAACCCTATCAAATGACCTCTGATCCAAGGTCTATCAGTTCCACACTGATGTGACATGTCTCTAGAGGCAACCCTCCAAATTTGAGCTCATTCTGAGGTCTCTAAACCCAGAAACTGAATTGAAGTCCAAAGGCTGTAAAACCTTCAAATATTTACAGTCTATGCCACTGGACATACCATCCAGTGGATTTTGACTCTGGAGCTTACTCTAGAGCCTCCAATTACTTCCAGACCCTTGATTATGATCCATTAAGCAATAAACTGTATTTTGTTGGACTCAATTTGACCCCCAGTTGACCAGGGGTCAAAATGACCAAAATACCCCTATGGGGTGTAACTGGTCACTTGAACCAAATGACCTCCAAATCAAATGCAGTCACTTCCAGCAAATTTCAAATGTCAAACCAAACCCATTGAACCCAGAACCAGCCCCTGGGTCAACCTGGTTGACCAAGTCAACCTAGTTGACCTAGAAGGCCCCTTTAGGGTCAAAACAGGTCATTCTGACCAAATGACCTCCTCAGACCTTGGGACCACCACCATTGGTCTCCAAATATCATTTCAAATCTGTTGAACCCATTTCCAGACCCTGGACCCACCTAGTTGACCAGGTCAACCAGGTTTGACCTAAAGGCCCATTAAGGGCCCAAATAGGTCATTTTAACCAAATGACCTCCCCAGACTTTGAGACCACCACCAGTAGACTCAGAATATTATTCTGAACTGGTTGGACCCAATCCTTGATCCTGGGTCAACCTGGTTGACCAAGTCAACCTAGTCGACCCATTAGGCCTATTAAGAGCCTAAACAGGTCATTTGACCTAGATGACCCATTTAAACCCTGAAACCATCTCCACTACATCCCAGTCATCACATCAAACCTGTTGAGCTCAACCTTTGATCCTAGGTCAACCTAGTTGACCAAGTCAACCTAGGTTGACCATATCAACCCTTAAGCTTTTACATTTTAAATCAAACCTTGATTGTGTTCAAAACTCTGTCAAACTTTTATGACCACTCCTCCTAGTGATGTGGACTTGAATGGATATCATGTCTTAGTCATAAGTTGACTTGGTCAACTATATCCATAGATGGTCAAACTTAGTCAACTTGAGCTCATTCACTATATGCACTCAAACCCAACTTAAGCAAATTATTCAAACCCCATTAAACCCCTTTTAAACCTCTAGTTAACTCCAAATCATAGCCTAAATTCTCTCTGATCATGGGCCATTCAAACCCAAGTTAAGTTGACCAAGTCAACTCTTTAGAATTTGGTCAAATCTATTCAAACTTCCTACACCATTTCAAAACCTAACCCTTTGACTTGATATTCACTTTAAATCACTCCTTCGTGATACTTAGCTGCCACATCATCACGCATGTGGACTGGTTGACTAGTCAACCTACTTAACAAGTCTCTAAATGGACAAAGAGTGGTCAAAGTAATCAAATCCTTTTCTAAATCCACTCTAAACTATTCAAACCCTCTCTAATGTTTCACTCCAGCTCTCAAACCTCCCTCTCATACCACCTAAGCTGCCATATGGCATGGGGACCAGTCAAATGGTCAAACCAAGGGTTCAAATGGATCAAACTTGATCAAGACCCATCCTAAGCCTAATTTCCTCTAATCCAAATCTCTCTAGTAGCTTGAATAGACTCTGGAAGCTTCCTAGAGTTTATCACAGCCTTCAAAGCAAGATCCAATGGCTTGGATCATTTCTACATGCTTGCAAAAGGACAAAAACCCCTTTCCAACATGGCTTGTACCTTTGTCCTTTGATTCCCTGCTCCCAACAACCTCCCAGCCAGGTGGCATCCATCTGGAGTCCATCTAAACTAATCCTAGCCATCCAATAAGCTGAGGAACGTTTGAATAGGGGAAAAAGGCTCATTTGAGCTATCATTCATAACCCTAACACTCTCTCTCCGGTCTAGCCTCCCCAAGCCTAGCCCATAACTTCTCTGAGCTTCCTAAGAGTTCTTCAAGCTTTCCAGACCAAGATCCACCGGTCAGACCTCACCGGCGGCAAGCTCCACGGTAAACCAAGGTGTTTTTCGTTCAAAGGATCTTAGAGATCGATCCAGACATCATCAAGCCGAGGAGTCTTCTACAAAAATTTGCGAGGACAGTCTACAAGTTTAGAGAATCCAAAAAATCCCAAATCCATCGGTAAAATATCTCAAAAACTCAAACCCTAGTCTAGGATGCACTAGATTAAATAGCTTTTTTTCTAGTTCATTTTAAATCAATCCAAGACTTCCATAAGATTTCTGTTCACCTAGGTAATCTAGGTTTAAAATTTTATGAAATTTGGTTCACCCGATCGAGAGAACGGGCTCAAATACGGGTTCTAGGGCTCAGACTAAAGCCCAGTCGGGTCATGCTACATCCCAGCCGTTGATCTCTTGATCAACGGGTGTGATCTAGCCTCACCGCGGTCTTGATTGACCGTGAATTCGCTCTAGCGGTCAGTTCTCCCGTCCGACGACATCTAGACCCTTGATCCAGAATTGTGGGGGTGATATTAACCGTCTGATCTCGCTTGACCGAGATCAAATGACGGATTTGATCTCCGTCGTTGGATCAAACCCTCGCTTGATCGGATGGTTCCCGAGCGATACTGACTCATTTAAATAAAAGCGCGTTGGCCCTTTCTAATAATTGCGAGTGAGTTAAGACCCGCCACGTGGACCGGCTCAGCGCCGCCGCCGCGGTTCTGATCCACTAACCAGACGCCGCCACGTGGCACTCCCGCTGTTTAAAAAAAAATTATTTTAAAATCATTTTTTTTACTTTAATTTATTTCAAAATAAATATTAAATATTTATTTTAAATAATAAGATATATATTATATTTTAATATATTTTGAAAATTAATTTTTCTTAATTTAAAATTATTATTAATCTAATTTTATAATTATATCTTAAAGTTATATTAATTTTAAATATTATTTATTAGAAATTAATAATTAACTTTTAAAATATTAAATATTCCATTTAAATATTAATTATTAAATATTAATTATTAAACATTAATTATTTTAAATAACTCACAACTGTAATTAATATTTGATTTATTTAATATTTTTAATTAATATTAAATGCTTTATAATATTAATTAACATTAATGGATTTTAAAATTTTAATTAATATTAAGTTATTTAATGTTTTAATTTATATTAAATACTTTATATTTTTTTTAATTAATATTAAATGATTCACAATCTTAATTAATAATTGAATTATTTAATATTAATATTAAATATTTTATAATTTTAGTTAAATATTAAATGATTTTAAAATCTCAATTAATAATAATTTATTTAATATTATTTAAATGATTTTAAATATTTTAATAAATAATCAATTAATTTTCAATGATTTAATTAATTAATATTAAATAATTAATTAATAATTTTCTTTTAAATTATTTTAATTTTGAAATTAAATTAATTTAAGCTATATCTTATGTTTCCATTAATTAAATATTTAATTATTAATTAATATTAATTAATAATTAACAATTTAAATATTTTTGAAAATTAGTATATACATGTATGTATATATATTTAAATAATTTTAAAATTACAGAAAATTCTTAAGTTTAAATTAACTGGTTTTTTTTTAAAATTATTTTTAGTCTTTAATTAATTTAAAATTATTTAAATTTCCTTTTAATTTGTTTAAATTTCAAAAATTCATAATAAATTCATTTTAAATCAGAAAATTAAGTATAATGTATAATAATTTTCAGAAAATCAAGCACTTTAATTTGAAATCAAATTCAGAGATCAAAACTTGATTAATTTTAACTTATTTTAATTACTCAATTATTTTTTTTAATATTTAATTAATATCTAATTAAATATTAAGCCAATTATTTTGGAAATTAAAAATTTATTTTCAAATGATCTTAGTAGATTAGTAGATCTCTCAATTAGATATTAAAATCACCCTAATCATATCTTAAGTATTCTTAATTTAAAACCTATATCTATATATAGTTTCATATATAGATTAAGTATATTTTAAAATTATTTTGAAATATATGTATAAATACTTAAATATTTTAGGTTGAGAGATCTATTTTGAAATTTTAAATATAGATCAACATATTTGAATAGAAATCATGTGGGAGTGCTAATAAATGATTATGATCTAATCATTCATTAGTTTAATTAAGAATATTTAATTAGTATAAATCCTTGTATATTTAAGGACATACACACACCACTTAGTTTAAGGCTCTCTTAGACATAGGATTGAATGTGTTTATATGTGTATTTATCATGCATATGTTATGTTGAAGGTTAGAGACTTTGATTTGAACCCAATTAACCTAGTGTCATTAAGGACAACAATTAAGGACTCATTTAAAAAATTTAGAAAAATTCTAATAATTAGGATACAATTCCAATTGATTTGAAATTTTGAACATTTGAACATAGAGACATTCTCAGCCTTAAGAAAAATTTTCACTGACATTTGAGATCATTAAGCCCCTTAATTAACCTAATCAAGTTTAAGCCTTAATTAAGCCTTAAATCCTTCCAAAAATTATAATAAATCAAAATTAAATCCAAAAATTACATATAATACCTCAAACTGACCATAATTGAACCCTTAACCAATGAAAAATAAAAGCCTCTTGACTGGACTTCAAAATTAAGTTTAATTTAAGTTTAATTGAAATTCAATATTTAATTAATTTAATTAATTAAAAATAATTAAAAATTTCAAAAAATTTCCAAACACTTGGAAATCACTCCTTAGGTCATTCCTGACCTTTGGAGTTGATTTCAAGGAGTTTGGAGTCATTTGGATTCAAATCATAAAAATGGCTTTAATTAAACCAATTTTGAAAATTCAATAAATAGTCAAAACTTCAAAAATTCATAACTAATTCAAATGAACTCCAAATTGAGCAAACTCAAAGGCATACAACTCATCTTAAGCTCTAATATTTATTATAAATGTTAAGTTTCCAGAAATCAATCAATTTTGTAAAAGTCAACCTTTGGTCAAACTTAGTTCAAATTCAAGTCAAAACTTCAAACCTTCATAATAAAATATAGAAAAATCCAATTTCTGTGTACTTACTGTCTAACTGATCGTATTAAGGTCTAGTATTTTAATAAAATATTAATTTTCTAGAAAACCTTTTAAATCAAAAAGTCAAACTTTGACCCTTGAATTAAATAAATAAAATAATCAAAAAATTCCAAAATTCAATAAATTGTCAAAAATCCAGAAAACATTAATTTGAACTTAAAACCAGCAACCAACCAATTCTAATTGAAATTTTAATTAACTTTCAAACCTTAATCAAACTCAAATCACTTAATTATATCGGGTACCACTAGATAACCCAGGCCTACGAGGCTATTAAATTAGCCCCAAGGAAGGTGAAATAAACTTCACGGCCTCGGTGTGAAACAAAGGTGGTATCCAATAAATAATTAAAATCAAGTTTAAAATCAATTTCAAGTCATTAATATTTAAATTCAAATTAAATCTTCCCTTAAACCTTCAACCAACTTGAACCTCAAACAACTTCAATCAAGTGCCTATCTAGGACATATCAAAACCACATAGCCTCATACACACACTTTAAATGGTTTGCTAGGACAACCAACTCTAGTCTTAGGCTAGGCCGGTGTTTACTTTTCTGCTGTGTGCCGGATTTTCGAGCTTTCACTGCATGCTATTTGCTAGACATAGAATTGATGTTGATGTGATTGTTTATTTATTTAATGCATTCTGTGTTGATTTGATTGTACGTTAGATCTACCCCTACGCTAGGGACATTTTGTACTAATTCAATCTTATGCAGGTGGCCATGCTCATACAGGGCATAAACTAAAGGGGGCAAAAATCATAATTATTAAATTGCACAGGTGCTAAGCATGCTTAAGTCCCCCTTTAAATCAAAAAGAGCATGGCCAAGTGTGGCTGGTTTTGAGCTTTTAAATTTCAAATATATTAATTGCTTGGGATGTAAATATAACTGTTGATTATTAGGATAACCCCGCAGGTTGTTGAGTCTAGATTTTTAATTTCAATTGATGTAATTTGATTTAAATTGAGTTGTAATGTTTAAGGTGATTTGAGATTGAGATACTTAAACATCCAATTTGGAATCCAAAGAGGAAGGAACATCCCTTAGGGGAGAGTTCCTATCCATTTGGAGATCCAAATTAGGATGAAGTTTAAATATCCAAAGAGAAAAGATAACACTCTTATTCAGGGGGAGTTTCTTTCATTTGGATATCCAGACCGACGATCCAAGGAGTTCCAGGAAGGCGAAGAAGTGAAGAACGAGAAGAATCTCAAATCTCAAAGTCACTTGAGTCTTAGGAGTAAAATCCGGGTTGTAGTCAGTGGTACCCGGCCACTTTACTTTCCTGCAGACCCTGGGTTGTATAATTGAGTGGCACTTGCCACATGGACTTTCAGTTTGAGCATTTATTTAATTAATTTAATTAGTTGATTGATTTGATTACTTGATGTTGATTGCGATTAAGGACTTGCATGCTTTTAGTAGTTTTTTGGCGCTTATTGCATGTCGTATTTGATTTAGCCTGGAATCCGATCGGAGGCTCGTGAGGGTACGGTCATAAACCTTTTCTACTTAAATAAAATTAAAAATTTTAAGCTTAGATAGAAACTCTAACGCTCTTAAGAAGTAAGCCCGAACTCGCCGGGAGTTTTTCATGCATCATATTGAACTTTTCTCTACCTTGTTAGGCACCTCCCCGCCTGCGAGTTTTGGCAGACCACCTGACCTATTAGGGTGCAGTTCTGTCCAAGGGGATGTTGTGCAATCTCTAGGATAAAACCTATTTTTTAAGCCTATTTTAAAACTGCTTCATTTTGATTTAAGCATTTTATCGAGTCAACTAGCATGCATTGCATTAGATACAAATTAAAAATCGAGTCTAAATCTTAATTGTATTTTATTTAGACATTTAACCCAACATATGTTAAGGGGTCAATTAGGATCTGCTCTAGATGTCGACCCCAATTCTTTAAATCAATCTTAATCAATGTCCCTAACCACTCTACATTTAAAAGACTTTGACTCATGGTTTTTAAAAGCGTTTAGGTGGTTTAGCTGGTTCCCCAATCCAGGCCGGGGTAAGTCCAGATTGCATTGCATTAGCTAGGTTCTGGGTCACTGATTTTCAGTACCCAATTTTAGACTTAGGTTCTGAGGCACGTCTTCAATCTTAAGACCTCAATCTTCCGGGAATCTAATTCCCACATTCTAATAAAATTGACCACTCAAACCTAAATCTCTTTCAATCAAATTCAAGCCCAACACTTAGGATAGTTTGAGGTGTTTCTGAAACAATTCAGAATCTCAAAACACCTCCTACTCTTCTTCCTTTGACTCCAAAAATAACTGCTCAAATTTGATCCAATCCCATTTGAAACTTCCAGTCCCTACCTCCCTTGATATCAATCTTTAAAATCTTTAATAAAATTCGTATCGCTATTTTAATCGAGAGTATTCGTAGGAAATTTTCTGGTTTCCTATGATGTAATTAACTACGAGGGCTTGCGCTCGTAGGAGATTTAGAAACCCAGACCAGATTTCGAAATCAAGCTTTTCAAAATTTCAATTAATTATCTTTAGGAAATTCAAAAGACAACGATCATTATCGTCATTTTCAAATGATCGATAATAGACGATATCCTCTTTCCTTGGAAAGATATATTGTACTATTATCGTGATCTTGATTATGAAATTAATGATCTTTTTTTACTAGATTATTATAGTTAAACATTGGATTTAACATCATTTTGATCTTTTGAGATCATATGTTGTTTCTCCTTGAGTTTGACTATGATAATCAGATAAATTCAAAGATTTGTAATCAGAACCTATTAGAGAGCGATACGTTCACCTTTCGAGGTGAGATATCATTCATATTAAGTGTTCGATTATAAAATTTAAATTCCAGAAATCTAACATTTCCCAAAGAAAATTAAAACCTTTTTTAAAACTATATTTTTTTAATCAAACATTTGGAAGAGAAGGGTTGGGACCTTTGAGTTGATTGACCACTCTCCACAAGTGGTAGTGGGGAACTTTATTACTTCTTGTATGGGAAGTTGGAGAGTAGCTACGGTGTATGCTAACAAATCTTTTATTGAAAGAAGTAGGTTGTGGGATATGTTAGGGAGATGTGTGGTGGATATGTTTCCTAGCATTATTGGTGGAGATTTTTATTGCATCTTATGCAAGGAGGAGAAAAAAGGTGGAAGGAGATTTAAAATATCCAAGGGGGCGAAGGAGATGAAAAGTTTTATGACTAATAATAAGTTTCTTGATGTAGGTATTGTTGGACCAAGTTTTACTTGGTGTAACAACAAGGAAGGTGCTTCAAGAATTTGGGAACATCTTGATAGGTGCTTGATCAATTTGGTGGCTCTACAAATGAATCCAATTGCAAAGATCAGACATATGGTGAGGATAGCTTCTGATAACAACCCAATTGTCTTCAAGTTGGGTGAAAAGGAGGTTGGCAATACAAAGATGATCCGGTTTGAAGATACGTGGAGATCCTATCCAGCTGCAAGGAGTATTGTGCTCAATTCTTGGAGAAAAGCTGATTTCGGGAGTGAGGTGGAGGTGCTACACAGGAAAATCCACAGAATTCTTAAGGCACTTTATTTTTGGAATAAAAATAAGTGTAAAGAGTTGGGCTCATTGAAGGAGGATCTTATGAAAGAAATTTTGGAGCTACAAGAGGAGGAATCATCATCTGAAGGTATTTCTCATGAAAAGCTAATTCTTCTTCATTGCAAGGTTCAGGAGTTAAACATTACATTAAGAAGATTGGCTACATGGTGGAATCAAAGAGCTAAGACAAAGTGGCATGAAGAAGGAGATACAAATTCAAACTTTTTCATAAGTATGCCTCGCTAGAAGAAATGGAAATCTTATTAGACAAATCAAAAATGAAGACATTGAATTAGTGGAGGATGCTCATCAAATTCAAGAGGTCTTTTTAAAATTTAAAAAAAAAATGGAGTGTAAGATCTTGCAATTTGAATAGATGGCCTATGATACCCGAAGCCCAATGGTTGTCTCTGGATCAGGTTGAATTGCTGAAGGCTAACTTCACTATAGAG
Source organism: Dendrobium chrysotoxum (assembly GCA_019925795.1). NCBI lineage: Eukaryota > Viridiplantae > Streptophyta > Magnoliopsida > Asparagales > Orchidaceae > Dendrobium > Dendrobium chrysotoxum. Next base: position 22,758,394 of record CM034307.1, on the reverse strand, counting down.
GAATTGGTGGAAGCGGTTTTTTCAACAAGGGAATAATAGATCTCCAGGTATGGATGGTATCACCTCCTCTTTCTTTAAGTTCTATTAGAGTATTGTGAAAAATACTACTTGGAGTGCTGTTGAGAATTTTTTCAATTTGGGAGTCATGCATGATAAATGGAAGGAAACATTGATTGTTTAAATTTCAAAGGTGAAAATCCTGTTGAGCCGTCCAATTATAGGCCCATTAGTCTATGCCAAACTATTTATAAGTTTGTTGCAACCATGTTGGTAAATAGACTAAAGAGATGTATCTCCAATCTCATATCAGAGGAACAAGTGGCTTTCATTCCAGGTAGATCCATGTCAGAGCATTTCTTACTAGCTCAGGAAGTTTTCCATAAGCTCAGGATTTCTAAGAACAAAAAGGGTATGATGGCGATCAAGTTGGATATGGAGCAAGCCTATGACAGCATGGGATGGCCAACATTACAACAAGTGTTGATTTGATATGGTTTCCCCAAAAAGTTCTCGGATCTAATCATGGAATGTGTTAGTAAAACTACTTATTCTATCAGGTTGAATGGTAGGAATTCTAGGTCGATCGAAGCTAGATGTGGCTTTCGACAGGGGTGTCCTATGTCACCTTATTTGTTCATCTTATGCTCGCAATTGCTGTCAGACGCATTAACCCAAAGGGGTAATGAGTTGGGGGTCCAAGTTTCACCAAGAAGTCCGAAGATCACTCACCTACTATATGTGGATGACATTCTTGTTTTTGCTCAAGCTTCTACATGTTCTGCAAAGTTGTTAAGAAGAATTGTTTCTGATTTTTGTGGATGGACAGGTCAAAGGGTTAATACAAACAAATCTCAAATTTTGTTTGGCAAAATTGTTAAAAGTGCCACCAAGCAAAAAGTTTCAAAAAAATCGGGATTTAAAGTGGTGAATGAAATGCAATACTTGGGGATTAAGATCCTTATGAGAAGATTACGGATGCATGATTTCCAAGAGATGATTAGCTGGATATTCAAAAAAATCAATGCTTGGGGGACTAAGACGTTGTCTTTGGCTGGAAGGATTTTATTCGTCAAGACTTCCTTGATAACTATGCCTAACTTTTTGATTACTCATTTGGTGGTCCCCAAAAGAATATTGCAAGAGCTGGACAAATTTTGTAGAGATTTTATATGGCACAAACAAAATGGGGAGAGAGGGATGCACTATGTGGCATGGGAGAAAATATGCAAACCGGTGGAGAAAGGTGGCTTGAGCATCAAATCACTGGTTAATAGAGCTGGGCCTCTTAGAGCACGTTTGGCGTGGAGATTTGTTCAAACTCCTGATTCTTTATTCCACAAAAACATGATTTCAAGATATGGTGATAATATCTTCAAGGGAGATTGTAGAAAAAATGCTTCTTGTGCGTGGCAGATCCTTATTGATGGTGGAAATCATCTTCAGCCGATTATTAGATGGAAAGTGGGCAACGGGAAGAAGATTAAATTGCTGAATGATGTATGGCTGCTAGACAAATGCTTTGCTTCTTGGCCTACCTTTGTGGATGTGGTAGGATTAGAAGGGAAATTGCTTCATCAATTTGTCAAGGATGGAATCTGGAATGTTGGTGAGCTTCAAAGCTGCTTCCATAGTGAACTTATTAATCTTATATTATAGATCCCTATCAGAGCAACATTGGAGGAGGATCAAATGGAGACCGTTTGTAAACTTTCAGGTAAAACAATTTCTGCTCTTGCATATGAGGAAAAATTTAAGTATATCAGCTTGGAAGATGATGGTGGCTACTCAGTTTGGCTGAAAAAAATGACACTAAACCCAAGAGTAGAATTGTTCTGGTGGAGATTGAGCAAGTTTGCAATTACAACTAATCAATTCCTGAATTATAGAAGAATGGGTCATGATGTTGTTTGTGCTAGAGGGTGCCAAGAAATTGAAGATTATAAGCACATTGTGGTTAGATGTAAATTTCTGACTGAGATTATTCTAAAACTGAGAGAGTGGGGGTTTACTATCCCTACTTTGAACTCTTTGGAGACTTGTTTGGAGGGACTTAAAGATCTTTCTTTGAGACATGATAGTATTGTCAAGATGTATTGCTCAACTGTTTTTCTCTCTTGGAAGAATAGGAATGAGGTGAAGAATGGTAAATCTGCTATATCATTCTCAGTGGTGGCTGCAAAAGTCATTTCTCTGGTTTCGGTCATGAAGAATCCTTTGCTAGCTAGCTAGGGTGTTAATCTCCCTTGGGAGTGCAACAAGGCTTGGCACCCTCCATCGCTAGATTGGATTAAATGCAATATAGATGGTTCGGTCTTAAATTCTGGATCTGCTGGAATTGGAGGGGTCCTTAGAGATCACAAAGGGAGACTTCTTATTGCTTTTGGAAAAAAGAAAATCCATTGGGATGTGGCTCAAATGGAATTAGAAGCTATTATTTCAATAAAGGAGGTTATTCAAGATTGGATGACGCATTGCAAAGGTTTGATTATTGAAGGTGACAATCTTAATGTCATAAACTTCATTCAAGTATCCATAAAGAATTGGCAAGTGGATAATTGGCTGCACAAAGAGCTTTCATTCATTCATTCATTTAATAAGGTTATTTTTAATCATGTCCATAGAAGTTGTAATAAAGTAGCTGATTCATGTGCTACTTTAGCTTTAGATCATAGTTTTATCTTTGATTGCTTTTCTTTTGGTATGATTCCACCCTCTTTGGTCCATTTGTTAAAAGAGGAGTGTGATCCATTTATGGCTTGTAACTAGTTTGTCTTTCTTAATGCCAATTGCATCTTTCAAAAAAAAAAGAGTAATATATATATTGGAAAATTAAAAGCCTCATCACCAGACTTTGATTTTGGCCTTAATTTGATAATTAGTGAAACTAAATAATTAATAAAAATAATAAATAAATTATAAAAAATACCAAATAAATTTAAACTCTTGAAAACACTCTTACAGGTCTTTACTGACATTTGAGAGGAATTTGAAGGGGTTTGTAGAGAGTTTGGAGAAAAAATAACAAAACCTCCCTAATTAAATAATTCAATTAAATATTTAAACTTAAAAAAAAATCATAACTAATTGAAGAAAACTCTAAATTGAGCAAAGTCAAAGGCATTGGACTCCTCTTAGAGTCTAATATTTATTAAAAATATCAACCTTTCATTACTCACTAAAAACAAAAAGTCAACATTTTGGTCAACATTACTTCAAAACACCTCAAACCTTTAAAAAATCATAACTAATTGTATAAACTTTCAAATCCAACAAACTCTCTAGACTTTTACTGATCTTAGGGTCTAGTATTTATAAAAATAAAAAAACTCTAATACTTAAAGTAAATAAAAATGCCACAAAATGGACCCTGTATTTAATGTATTAAAATATTCTATAAAATCCAAAAATTTAATGAATGAATAAAAATTTGAGCAAATCATTGATCTAATATATTAAATCAAATAACCAACATTGAAATGTACAATAAATATCCCATTAAAGAAGTTTTTGGGATTATCTATCTAGAGCTATGGGGCTACATGTCCTAAGGAGCCTTGTTCCTTGTGTCCATTATGACAACGCCATGAACGGATTCAATAGGATGTAAACTATAAATTAATAAGCCATTAAATAATTAACTTAACCTAAATTATTAATATAACCAACACCCTATTAATGAAGCTTTAGGATGGAGTACCTTGAGTTGTGGAGTAACATGTCCTAAGGAGGCCTTGGTCCTCGTGCTCGTTGTGACAATGCCAAGAATCATTTGATGAAAAACTTTAATAATTAAAATAAAAGTCATTAATGAGATAATCCCAAATTCAGATAATTTAATAAACAAACTAAATAAAACATAAACCCAAAGATTACTGCTAAGTAACCCAGGCTTATGAGGATATTAAGTTAACGCCAATGAGGGTAAAATAAATCTCACACCCCTGGTGTAAACAAAGAATGTTATTATTCAACCTAAATAGTTAATCTGAAATTACAAATTAATGGAAGTCTTCATATCTTGTGTTTGATTCTTCTTGAAGAATGCAAGTGCATTAAATTTTGAGGCGTAGGGACTAAAACACTCAATTAAAGGTAAGGATCTTAAAAAATAGATAAGTAACCAACTCAAATTCTTAAAACTCATCCTAAAATGAACACTAAAATAATATTACTTAAACTCAAATGAAACTCCACTTAACCTACAACAAACTAAAATAAAATATTAGAAAACTTCAAATAGCAACCTAGATAGGATATATCCAAACTAGATAGCCTGACACACACATACACTGTAGACGGCTTGTTAGGACAAGCAACTCAAGTTTTAGGCTAGGCCGTTGTTCCTTTATACATTCTTTCTATGCAACGTGGATTTTTTAGGGATTTTTTCATATTTTCCTTGCAAGTTGGTTTCTATAATCAATGTGATTTCTATTGTTATAATGTGATAAATTTATCTTTTATATTATGTGATGGTCACTAGATTTCTACTAGGTTAGGAATAATCTAGATGCTAATAGAATTTTTTTATCGTTGGCCATTCAAATGTAGGGATATAAAAAGGGGGATAATAAAAAATTCATTCATAGAAGTTTTTGCAAGAGCAGATTTGCTAGGCCCTCTAAAACTAAAAGAGCATGGCTAAGTGAATGTTTTTGCTCAAATGTGAGCGAATGAAAATATAACTACTTAGGATTTTTTTATGATTCCGAATATAACTGCTTAGGATAACATATAGGTTATATTGGATTCATTTTATATTTTTTAATGTGTAAATTTAATTTCAAAGAGTTGTGAAAGTTACTTAAGATGGGATATTTTAGTATCCAATTTTAAATCCGAAGAGGAATGAAACACCCCTTCGGGGTGAGTCTTATCATTTGGGGATCCAAATTCGGATGAATTAAAATCCAAAGAGAAAAGAAGCACCCCTTTAGGGGCAAGAGTTATTTTGATTTGGATAACTTGACCTGGCAAATCTAACGAGCCTGAAGGAAAGAGCTAAAGAAGTGAAGATGAAAAAAAAAATTCCATTTTAACACTTGTGTCATTCTATATGATTAGAATATGGGGTGTTGTAGTGGTGCCCAACCCCTTCTAATTTTTATCGACCCTAGGTTATATATTTAGTTGTACTTTGTTACAATCCAGGATGCCGAGCACTTGATTTTGATGATGACAAATAATACTTACTGAATTAATATGTTCTTCATTGAAAATTATAAATGTTTATTTTTATTAGTGAGCACTAATATTTCAGGTAAGATACGAACCGCTCAAGACTGCTGGAGACTCAAGACTAGGTAGAATAGGATGTACAAGAACTTGTAATTTTTTTCTTTAATTTTTTTATGTTGAGTCTGCCACAAAAGCATGTATGTAAAAGGAGTGACCATGCACACACATATAGGGGGAATTTTTTAAGAAGAATTTTTTTTTAAAAGAAAATCATACTGTATGATTTTAAATCGTAATGTATGATATATCATTAATACTCAGGCTAACGGCTAATTCTAAAAGATTAGTTTTGTGAACTAATCATACTGTACGATTTTTATTGTACTGTATGATTTATTTCTATTCAAAAATTCTAGCCGCCAGAATAACTTTGGTAAAATTTTAATTTTGATTTTTTAAACTATTTGTATGGTACGATACCGATCGTACTGTACGATCGTTTCAAATCTTGCAAAAATTATCTCCTGTAATCAGGAAATTAAATCTTGGTTTCTTAATTAATTGAATTCGTATTGTATGATAGCCATCATATTGTACGAACGACAGAGATGATATTAATCGTCCCTTAGATCATACCAGATGAAACCAAGATTTTTTATACTATTCATCCAGGATGATATTTGAATCATACCGGATGATGACCTGAAAATGAACTATTCATACTGTATGAAAGGTACAGTGCACGACGATGGACAGAGATGAACTCGTTCATCCCAAAGATCATCCCGTATGAACAGTTGAAAATAACATAATCATCCCGGATGATCTTCGGATCGTACTGCATGAGGTTTGTAAAATTTATGAACTGTTCATCTGCTCCCGTACTGGATGAAGCTGTTTTTGACCTAATCGTACTGTACGATGTTATATCATACTATACGCATAAAAACATCAAATTGGAATTTTTAGGGTTTTAGAAGCCTGATTTAAAAAGTAATTTTATTTTAGTGGTAGTTTTTGAGGCCGTGATTGACAGAGGATGGAACTCTTGAGAGGGAGCTTTTAGAGAGATCCGAGATTTGTGAGAGGAAGGAGAAGGTGAGCTTGAGCAGTAGGGAGAAGAAGTGTTAGGGGATCACACAGTTGCTCTGAGCTAGCTATATGGTTGCTACTCTTGTGGCCTTGGTGAGTCTCAGGAAGGTTCTCTAGGAAGAGAGGCTTCAAGGTTAATATCCTCAAGGTACTTTGCTGTCTTCAGGAGGGAGAAAAAGGAGAAGGTCTACTGCTGTCACCGGGAGGATGACATAACGTTTGTTATTCCGCCACACCGGGGAGGTGAAAGTGAGTCTTGTAAAGGCTTCTCCGCCTTGCTGTGGGAGCAAAATGAGAGTCAACTTTTAGAAGTGTAATTCTCAGAGTGGAAGACTCCAGGGAGTGGACGTATAAAAATTTTTGGTATGCTTTTTTTATTTTTACTGCACTTTACTTTTCATGCATTTATTTATTGTTATAACTGCTTGGTGAAAAATATGATTTTGGTTTTGCCTTGTGAGATCTGAAATTGTGTTACCAATATCGTAGTTGTGAATGAATCATTAGCTTCTGCATTTTACTTGTTAAGTTATTTTTTTAAAAAATCCAAAAAAATAGAACACATGTTTGGGATTAATTTTTAAAATACCAATTCACCCCCCCTCTTGGCGCATCTCGTACTTTCAAGTGGTATCAGAGTGGGGTTTCAAAATAGTGTTTTAGAAAACCTAGAAACATAAGATCCATGGCACATTTTGGTACGTAACACTGCGGAGGGTTATTCTATAACCCGTCCACCTTTATTTGACAATATACCATTTGATTTCTAGAAAATTTGCATGTCTATATTTTTAAAGTCTGTAGACTATCACATGTGGATGTTGGTTCAAGACGGTTACTCTGCACTATTTTGTGTCTTAAATGACATTAAAACTGAATTATCTTTTAATGAATGGAGTAATGAGGATAGAGAATTTAGATAATTAAATGCTAAGTGCTTGAATTATTTCTTTTGTGCATTGAAATCAGAAGATTATATGCGAGTATCTACTTGTAGTACTGGTAAGGAGATCTAGAATAGATTGTGTATCACGTACGAAGGAACCAATGAGGTTAAACAGTCTAGGCTAAACATACTTCTACATGATTGTAAACTTTCTCAAATGAAATCTAGCGAGACTGTATCTGAAATGTACACTAGGTTTACCTGGATAGTGACACCTTTGCATGCTTTAGGAAGAGACTTATCAAATTCTAAAAAAGTTAACAAAATACTGAGATGTTTACCTAGCTCCTATGATGCAAAAATTACTACAATAACTAAGTCCAAAGATTTAAGTGTTTATTCAATTGACAATTTTCTTGGGTCACTCATTGCCTACGAGCAAGGAGTGGGTCAATGATAAAGTGATGCTGGTGAAAAAAAGAAGGAGCGAACTGTGGCTTTAAAAGTGGATAATTCAGAATGTGACAGTTCTACAGTGAAGGAAGATAACGATATAGCCTAGATGACTCATCAGTTCAAAAATTTTCTGAAAAGAAAGCCACGGCATCATCAAAGTAATTGGAACAAAGGTAAAAGCTCAAAGAATAATAAAGTTGCATCTGACATAATTTGCTTTGAGTATAGAAAACCAGGTCATCTCTGAGCTGATTGCCCCAACGTTAAGACTCATCAAACCAAGGAGAAGGGCAAGGAAAGGTCAAAATTCAAGAAGGGCAAATTTAAGACAAAAGAAGATTTTTGGGCCGACTCTGCTTTAGAATCATCAGAAGAAGATGCAGAGGAGGAGGTAACAAATTTATATCTTATGACTAATGATAACCTTGATCAATCAGATCAAGATGAGGTATGTCAACTTTCTTATGATGAACTGCTAATTATTTCTAAAAAGATTCATGACTCGTATAGAAAGTTGAAGAAAATGCATGCTAGTCTTAACACTAATTTTAGTACTTTATAAAAAGAGCATGCTAGTGTAATTAAAGAATTTTTTGACTTGGTTAGAGATCACATGTCCCTGCTTGATGAATTTGATGCATTAAACAAGAAGCATGTTGAATTAACTACTGCACTTAATTCCTTGAAATAATTACATATTGAACTAGAGAGTGCATTTAAGGAAATAGAGGAACTTGTATCTGAGCTAGATAGTAGTGAGCATGCATCAAAATTTAAAATTGCAAGTCTTAAGAAAAAAAATGAATTTCTAAATATAAAAATTCATGTATTTGAGAATAATAAAACACCTCGTACATTCGCTGAATTTTATAAACCTCATTTACTTAAAAATTCTCATTCAAAATCATCACAGCATGCATCATCCAGACCTAGGAAGAGGCACTATCTTCCACATAGATTAGTGAACCCATTTTTCGGTGTTAGGTGTTACTCTTGTGGCATGCTAGGTCACATAGCCCGCACTTGCACAATTCACTATAGGATACATCTAGTGTGGAGACCAAAGCAGCATTCATCACAGCATAACATGCATTCATTACATACATACAAGCATAAGGTGGAACCCAAACTCACTTGGGTTCCCAAAACTAATCATTGATTGACATTATGGGGATGCTCTCACAAAATACCTAGTGAGAGGATGTGGTACTTGGACAGTGGCTGCTCGAGACACATGACTGGAGACATGAAGTAGTTTGTGACACTGGAGGCCAGGTTAGGAGGTAAGGTGACTTAGGGAGACAACACCACCAGGAAAGTGGTGGGCTCAGGTATCATTGGAAATTCTAAAAATTTGGTAATTAAAAATATTCTTTTAGTTGATGGATTAAAGCATAATCTTTTAAGTATCAGTCAACTATGTGACAAGGGTTTTGACATAAAGTTTCTTTCTAACAAATGCATGATTAGCCTAAATGATACACTTGTGTTAGAAGGAAAATTCATAAACAATATGTATATGTTAGATTTAAACTATATTAAAAACTCAAACCCTTTATGTCTAAAAATAATAGCTGATGACTATTGGCTATGACATAGGAGACTATGCCATGCTAGCATGAAAACACTTAGGAACATCACTCAGAAAGACCTAGTTAGAGGCATACCTAAGTTAGACTTTACTAAGGATCATCTATGTGATGCCTGCCAATTAGGAAAACAAGTAAAATTATCATTTCATTCAATCAAGGATATCAACACCACTAGGCCATTAGAAACTCTTCACATGGACTTATTAAGACCTATTAGTACAGCTAGCCTAGGAGGGAAATCATATGGATTTGTAATAGTGGATGACTACTCTAGGTTTACTTGGGTAAAATTCTTAGCACATGAGAGTGAGTCATTTAAAGAATTTAGAACTTTCTCTGCTTGGATTCAAAGAAAATTAGGATGTGTAATTTCAACAATACATAGTGATTACGATGGAGAATTTGATAATGATAAGTTTGAATCATTTTGTCAAGAGATAGGAATAGAACATAATTTCTCTGCCCCTAGGACTCCCCAACAAATTGGAATAGCTGAAAGAAAGAATATAACCTTAGTTGAAGTAGCTAGGGCAATGTTAGTGAGATACACTATTCTAAAATATTTTTGGGTAGAAGTAGTGAATACTGCTTGTTATGTTCTAAATAGGGTGAATGTCAGATCCAAACTCAATAAGACACCTTATGAATTGCTTAAGGGTAGGACATCGAATCTTTCTCACTTACATATTTTTGGTTACAAATGCTTTATGTTAATCAATGGTAAGTCACCCTTAGGAAAGTTTGATCCTAAATCTGATGAAGGCATCTTCTTAGGCTAGTCATCTGTAGGTAAAGCCTATAGAATCTTTAATAAGAGGACCCTTGTAGTAGAAGAGTCTACCCATGTGGTATTTGATGAATTCGATAAGATCTCTGAACCTAATCATGAAGAAGAAGAAGTTGAGATTATTCAGGGAGTAGAAACGATTTCCATAGAGAATAGAGCAGAACCTCAAGAGCAATTACCTAGAGATTGGAGATATTTTTCTAGTCATCCTAAAGAATTGATCTTAGAAGACCCATCATAAGGTTTAAAAATTAGGCATGGACTTAGGAAAGAAGTCATCCATTCTGCATTTATTTTCATGATTGAACCCATGAACATAGATCATGTAGCCAAAGGAGATATTGAACTGCACCATATTGCTACTGAAGATCAACTGGCTGACATTTTCATAAAACCACTAACTTATGACACCTTTAGTATATTGAGAATAAAATTAGGTGTCATAGATATTCATACTTAATTAAAATTTAAAAAAAAATTAAAATTTTTTTTTGTGTTTTTTCTATCTGTTTGTTATTTTAATTTAAAAAAAAAACCAAAAAAGGGGGTTTCCTGATCCTCTCACACTCATCTTACTGATTACCAACCTTGGATTCCTGTGCCCATCACACTGTATGATTCACTATCGTACTGTATGAACCTTATTAATACACAGATCATAACCTTCAATTCCATCAATGGTCCAGATATTTTTGATATTATATTCATCATATTATACGAACCACCCATTGTATTGTATGATACGTATTATTGATCATCGTGTTATATGAACCACCACTCATACTGTACGATCCACGTGTCATTCTGGATTGGGATGAATTTAAACTTGGCTGGTATGATCATTATTGTTATTCGTACTGTCTGATCACTTTAGTCAAAAGTCATTCAGACAACTCCTCGGGATGACCTCTCTCTGTCTCTCTCTCAATCGTCCAGTACGATTTGACTCTTTTTTTTTCGAAAAGTCATCCAGATGAAATAACTAACCCGATCGTACTATACGAACCTATATCGTACTGTACGATAATGCTGAAATTCTATAAATTAAAGGGATTCCTTTGATCAGTTCACTCACCTCTTTGAAATATTTGCTCCCTTCAGACATTTTCTGCTCTATGGCTGGTGGAAGTGAGCAAGGATGATTGATCATGGGGAGCTCTTCCTCCTCTCGATAGTTTGAGACCACTTTCTCTTTACAGCTAACAAAAAATCCTATAAAAAATTCAAAGAGGCTAAGATTACTCCTTCCCGCATGCTTAATCAAGCTGTGCTCAATTTCGAGGTTATGAATCTCTTTGCCTCTATGACTCTCCAATTCCTCCTTACACTAGCTTTTCCATTTCACTCAGAACTCCTCTATGAATTCCTAGCCAACCTTAAGATTGATTTACAATGGACAACCCTGACTTCCTATGTCTGCAAACACAATGTCATCATCACTAAAGACGGCATAGCTGAACACATTATCCTATCCACTGAAGGACCTCGTACCCAATCTCTCCTCACAAATGATTTCAATTGGACCTTTGTCAACATGCTCCTTAGGAATGTACCCACCAATCAATGCCTACCACTTTTCCAAAGTCTTAATCAAAATGCCCACGTTATTCAGCATGTTCTTCTCACATCCATTATACCCAAAGCTGGAGATCGCATACATATTACCCCGTTGCTATTTGTAGTCACCTATTTAATCATGTCAGCCACCAAATTTGGTGAAGCTTAAATGATCTTAGACTATATTCATGGCTTGGCTACTCTCCGATATCCTAGTGCTCGAAGAAAACAAAATCTTGCTTTAGGACTTGTTATTGGATACATCCTGGATGCTAAATATTAACTCCACTATCCTCTCCCTTCAGATAATCTTCCTATCTTCTATACAGATGCCTCTTTTCGTATTCTATTCCATCAGGGGGCCACACATGATGATCTCGATTTTGATGAAGAAGAGGCTACTGCTCCTACCGAAGCACCTCCACCACCACCAATACAACCACCTGGACCTACCTACCCTTTGGATGACATAATTCAACGACTTGATTGAAAGTACAAGATGCGCCAAGAGGGGGGGTGAATTGGTATTTTAAAAATTTAACCCTACACAAGAGTTCTAATTTTTTTGTATTTTCAAAACATAATTTAACGACTAATGTGCGGAAGCAAATACAACGTTCACAACGATGAAATTGATAGTTAAATTTAGATTTTACACTATAATATTTAAATACTAATTTTTCACCAAGCAATTAAAACGCACAAATTTAAAGCATGAAAAGTAAAATACGGTAAACAGGAAAAAACACACCAGAGATTTTTATAGTGGTTCGGTCACTTGACCTACGTCCACTCCCCGGAGTCCTCTACTCCGGGATTTGCACTAGTAAAAGTTGACTCTCCTTTTGCCCCCACAGCAAGGCGGAGAAGCCTTTACAATACTCACTTTCACCTCCCTCGGTGCGGCGGAATACCAAACGCTATGTCACCCTCCTGGTGACGGCAGCGGACCTTCTCCTTTTTCTCCCTCCTGGAGATGGCAGAGTACCTTGGCGATGTTGATCTTGAAGTGACTCTTCCCTCGAGATCTTTCTTGAAGCTTCCGAAGCCACAAGAGGAGCAAAGCATGCAGCTAGCTTGGAGCCACCGTGTGATCCCCTCACACTACTTCTCCCTCACGCTCAAGCTCACCTTCACCTTCCTCTCTCAAGCTCTAGATCTCCCCAAAAACTTCTCTCTACCAAATCCCCTTCTTTTTCCTCCAAGCCTCTCACAGCGAAAGGATTGATCAACAACTTCCTAAAGAAAATTTTAAGTTGTTTTTATATCAGGCTTCAAAAAACACTAAAAGTTTCAACTTTTGCGTTTCTGTTCGTACAATACGATTTATAATCGTACAGTACGATCAGTTCAATTACAGCTCCATCCAGTACGAGTACAGTCGAACAAGTATCAAATTTTATTCATATCGTACAGTACGATCTGTATATCGTACAGTACGATACTGTTAATTCGTACTGTTCATACGGGACGAACTGTGGGACGAACCTCGGGACGAAAGAACTCATCTCTGACAATCGTCCAGCACTCATTTAATCGTACAATATAAATAGTGTTTTTCATGATATTGTCCTGTACGATAAGAATATCGTCCAGGACGAACAGTTCAAAAATTCTTGGGATCGTCTGGTACGATCGCTGGGACGAAGGAAATCGCCTCTGACAATCGTCCAGCACTCCACCAGTCGTACAGTATGATCAGTTCATTTCTTGATATCATCCTGTACGATATGAATATCGTCCAGGACGAACAGAACAAAAAACCTTGGTTTTGTCTAGTACGATCTCTGGGACGAATGAAATCGTCTCTGTAAGTCGTACAGTACGATATACGATCGTACAGTACGATCTACATATAAAATAGAAACTAACGTTTATTTCCTGATTAGGGAGATAATTTTGGCAAGTTTTAATTAATCGTACAGTACGAACATTATCGTACAGTACGATCAGTTCAGAAAATCAAATTCAAAAACTTACCAAACTTATTCTGGCGGCTAGGGTTTCACAATTACATATTATCGTATAGTACGATATTGATCGTACAGTACGATAAGTTTGTAAACTTAATCATTCGAAAATTAGCCGTTAGCCTGAGTATTTTTAATTAATCGTACAGTACGATCCAAGGTCGTACAGTATGATGTGCTTAAAAAAAAATTAATCATTTTAAAAGAAAATTCTCCCCCTGTGTGTGTGCATGGTTGCTCCTTTCACATGCATGCTTCTGTGGCAGACTCAAAAAAAGAAAAAATAAAGAAATAAAACTTACAGACTCTTCAACATCCTATTCTACCCGATTTGAGTCTCCAGTAATCTTTAGCAGTGTGCATCTGACCTAAAATGTTAGTGCTCATATACAAAGATTAAACATTTGTAATCTAACGGAAGTCTATATGTACTCAGTAAGTATTAGTTGTCACCATCAAAATTAAGTGCTCGGGATCCTGGATTTCAACAATCTCCCCCTTTTTGATGGTGTCAAATAATATTTTCTGATGGACAGATGTTCTGACTTCTTTAGCTCCCCCTTAGAAGAGTAGCTTATTAATTTTTAAATAGGAGGAGAAGAAACAATTTTTTTTTATTTTATTATAACATAAAAAAACAACAAGATAAAAAAACAAATGTAGTGAGAACATAAACAACCAATAGCATTTAATAGTAAGCAAAAAGATAATACATAACACACAGAAAAGTCTCTCCCTTTGACAGCACCAAAAAGGGAAGAAAAAGAAAAAATAAGTACACTGATAACAAACAGAAAACAGAAACATCTACAACAACCTAAAAATCATGATCCTGATCCGGAGGTGGTGGTAGAGGGTCGGGAAACAGCTGGTGGTACTGATGAACGGAGGCGAACTGGTGATCGATCGATGTGAAGCGCTCCCTAAACCATTTCATATCCGTGTCATGCTCCTGATGTTGCTGAGCAATGTGGGCATCCAACCGAGTCTCCAGACGATCAAGTCGTCGAATAATGTCGTCGTGAGGGTAGTCGGGAGGAGCAAGGCCAGGTGGTTGGATTGGTGGTGGCGGAGGTGCGTCAGCAGGAGCAGCAGCCTCCTCGTCATTAAACTAAGGATCGGTGGGAGCGGCCCCCCGATGGAACAAGATACGAAAGGAGGCATCCGAGTAGAAGATAGGAAGGTGATCAGGAGGGAGCGGATAATGAAGTTGGTATTTTGCATCTAGGATGTAGCCTATGACATGCCCTAAAGCAAGGTTCGGTTTACGACGGGCACCGGGATATCGGAAGGCAGATAAGGTATGAATGTAGTCAAACACCATTTGGGTTTCATTGAATTTTGTGCCAGACATAATGAGATAGGTGACGACAGAAAGTAGGGGAGTAATATGGATGCGATCTCCAGCTTTAGGTATAATAGATGTGCGTAGGACATGCTGGATAACGCGGGCATTTTGATTTAAGGTTTGGACCAGGGGTAGGTGTTGATTGGAGGGGACACCTCTAAGGGTCATATTTACTGACGTCCAATCATAGTCATGGGAGATCATGGATTGGGGACGAGGGCCGTCAGTGGACAGCCCGATGTGCTCAGTAATGTCATTGACGGTGATAACGACATTCTATTTACAGACATAAGATGTGAAGGTAGTGTATTCAAGGTCGACTCGGATATTTGTAAAAAACTCAAACAAGAGTTCGGAGTGAAACAGAAAAGTAAGAGTCAGAAGGAATTGAAGGCTAGTGGAGGTGAACAGATTCATCACCTCAAAATTTAGGGCGGCCTGATTGAGCATGCGGGATGGAGTGAACTTTGCCTCCTTGATTTTGATATACGGTTTCTCGTCCGCAGCGGAGAGAAAACGATCATCGAAGCGCCGAGAGTAGGAAGAGCTCCTGACGATCATACGACCACGCTTACTGGACCCAGACATTTTGGAAGAAAGGATTGGATGAGTGATGAAATTAAGAGGGATTGAAGTGAGGAGAAATGGAAAAGAATCCCTCCCATTTTATAGAATTTAAGGGATATCGTATAGTACGATTGAGAATCGTACAATATGATATGCGCAATAATGTCGTCTGGACGACCTTTCAGAAAAGTGAGTCAAATCGTACAGTACGATCAGTATCGTACTGTACGAACGTGAGTGTAAGGCGTTCGTCCCAACGAGTCGTCTGAACGACTTTTGACCAAAAGTGTTCGTACACTACGAACAGGTGTTCGTACAGTACGATAGGCAATAATGTTCGTACCGGCCGATTTAAATTCGTCCTAATCCGTTTGACACGTGGATCGTACAGTACGATTGGTATGTCGTAAAGTACGATGACCAATAATTAGTATCGTACGGTACGAGTGGTGAATCGTACAGTACGATAGGTATAAGACATGAAAGATCTAGACCGTGAATGGGAATGGACGGCTGAGATTGGAGTGGTTTGAACTGTATCGTACAATACGATTGTCAGAGAAGATCAAGGTTTGTGAGCAACATGGGAAGAGGATCAGGAATCCAATTTTTACTTTTTTTTTGTTTTTTTTTTTTAAATTTTAACAAAAAACAAAACAACTACAAACAAAAATTGTTTTTTTTTTTGTTACATTAGGCGTGAATGTCTATGACACCTAATTTGGTTCGTAGAGTGCTAAATGTGTCATAACCTAATAGTTTTGTGAAAATGTCTGCCAATTGATCTTCAGTAGCAACGTGGTTCAGTTCAATATCTCCTTTGGCTACATGATCTCTAATGAAATGATGTCTAATGTCTATATGTTTGGTTCGTGAGTGTTGAATTAGATTTTTGGATATGCAAATTACGCTAGTGTTGTCACACATAATCGGAATGGTTCCTACAGGTAGTCCTAGATCTACAAGCTATTATTTTAACCACAACACTTGTGCAACACAGCTACCTACCGCTATATATTCCGCTTCGGCTGTGGATAGGGCTACTGAATTTTGTTTCCTACTGGACCATGAAACTAATGATTGTCCAATGAATTGACAAGTGCCAAAAGTGCTTTTTCTATCTACCTTACATCCTGCAAAGTCTGAATATGAGTATCCTAAGATTTCAAAAGAAGTGTTGTGTCTAGGATACCAAATTCCTAAGTTCGGGGTGCCTAGAAGATATCTAAGAATTCTTTTGACAGCAGTCATGTGAGATTCTTTCGGGTCAGCTTGAAAACGGGTACAGAGACACACACTAAACATTATGTCTGGTCTACTGGCAGTCAGATAGAGAAGCGATCCAATTATTCCCCTATACCTCTTTTGATCTATAGACTTCCCACTGGGATCTTTATCCAATTGAATATTAGAGCTCATGGGTGTATTCATAGCCTTAGCATTGTCCATTTCATATTTTTTCAAAATATCGTTGACGTACTTAGACTGGCTAAGAAACGTTCCACCTTCCGTTTGTTTTACACTAAATCCAAGGAAGTAACTAAGTTCGCCCATCATGCTCATTTCAAACTCGTCGCTCATTGTTTTTGAAAATTCATTACATAGGTTTTTCTCTGTCGATCCGAACAATATGTCATCTACATAAATCTGAGCAATGAGTACTTCAACTCCTACCTTCTTCAAAAATAAGGTGGTGTCCACACTACCCTTTACAAAGCCTCTATCTAGTAGGAACGTACTAAGTCTTTCATACCAGGCTCTAGGTGCTTGTTTTAACCCGTACAGTGCCTTTTTCAGTTTGAACACGTGGTTTGGAAATTGTGAGTTTTCAAACCCCGGAGGTTGCTCCACATACACATCTTCCTTGATTACTCCATTCAGGAAGGCACTATTTACATCCATTTGATACAGCTTAAAATCCCTAAAACAAGCAAAAGCTAACAGTACCCTGATGGCTTCTAGTCTAGCTACCGGAGCAAAGGTTTCTTCAAAATCTATTCCTTCAATTTGGTTATACCCCTTCGCTACTAACCTAGCCTTGTTTCTTACTACTATTCCTGAGTCATTCATCTTATTTTTAAAGACCCACTTAGTTCCAACCACACTTTGCTCTTTAGGCCTTTTGACTGACTCCCATACATCATTCCTAACGAATTGGTTCAACTCTTCTTACATTGCTAGGATCCAAAATTCATCTCCTAAGGCTTGATCTATACTCGTGGGTTCAATCATAGATATGAATGCAGAATGACTAACCTCTTTCCTAAGTCCATGCCTAGTTTTTACCCCTTCTGATGGGTCTCCTAAGATCAGCTCTCTAGGATGACTAGAAGAAAATTTTCAATCTTTAGGCAGATGTTCATGAGGTTTCGCTCTAGTCTCTATGGTAATGGTTTCTACTCCCCGTATAACCTCAACTTCTTCTTCTTCATGATTAGGTTCAGATGTCTTATTAGATTCATCAAATACCACATGAGTGGACTCTTCTACTACTAGGGTTCTCTTATTGAATATTCTATAGGCTTTACCTACAGATGAGTAGCCTAGGAAAACCCCTTCATCAGATTTAGGATCGAACTTTCCTAAGGGTGACTTGCCATTGATTAGAATGAAGCATTTGCACCCGAAAACGTGTAAGTGGGAAAGATTGGGTGTCCTACCCTTAAGCAACTCATAGGGTGTCTTATTAAGTTTGGATCTAACATTTACCCTATTTAATACATAGCATGCGGTATTTACTGCTTCTGCCCAAAAGTATCTAGGGAGAGTGTATTCAGCTAACATAGCCCTAGCAGCTTCAACTAAAATTCTATTCTTTCTTTCTGCTATTCCATTTTGCTGAGGAGTTCTAGGGGCAGAGAAATTATGTTCTATTCCAACCTCTTTACAAAAAGATTCAAACTTATCAATCTCAAATTCCCCACCGTGATCACTATGAATTGTTGAAATTACACATCCTAATTTCCTTTGAATCCAAGTGGAGAAAACTCTAAATTCTTCAAATGACTCACTCTTATGAGCTAGGAATTTCACCCAAGTAAACCTAGAGTAGTCATCTACTATTACAAACCCATACACCTTCCCTCCTAAGCTGGCTGTACTAACAGGTCCGAATAGGTCCATGTGGAGAGTTTCTAGTGCCCTAGTGGTGCTGATATCCTTGATTGCATGAAATGAAGATTTAACTTATTTTCCTAATTGGCAAGCATCATAAAGATGGTCCTTAGTAAAGTCTAACTTTGGTATGCCTCTAACTAAGTCTTTCTGAGTGATGTTCCTAAGTGTTTTCATACTAGCATGGCATAGTCTCCTATGCCATAGCCAAGAGTCATCTGCTATTGTTTTCAGACACAAGGAATTTGAGGTTTCAATGCAGTTCAAGTTTAACATGTAAACATTGTTTATACATTTTCCTTCTAACACAAGTGAATCATTTAAACTAATCATGCATTTGTTAGATAGAAATTTTATATCAAAGCCCTTGTCACATAGTTGACTTATACTTAAAAGATTATGCTTTAAACCATCCACTAAAAGTACACTCTCAATAATTAAATTTTTAGTATTTCCAATGATACCTGAGCCCACCACTTTTCTGGTGGTGTTGTCTCCCAAAGTTACCTTGCCTCCTGACCTGGCCTCCAGTGTCACGAACTGCTTCATGTCTCCAGTCATGTGTCTCGAGCAGCCACTGTCCAGGTACCACATGCTCTCACTAGGTCTTTTGTGAGAGCATCCCTACAATGTCAATCATGGATTAGCTTTGGGAACCCACGTGAGTTTGGGTTCCACATCATGCTTATATGAATGAAATGTATGCATGTTATGCTGTGATGATTGCAATTTTGGTCTCCACACTAGATGTGTCCTATAGTGAATTGAGCACGTGCGAGCTATGTGACCTAGCATGCCACAAGAATAACATCTAACACCTGGAAATGGGTTCACAAATCTACGAGGGTGGTAGTGCCTATTTCTGGGTTTGGATGATGCATGCCGTGCTGGTTTTGAATGAGATGATTCACATGGTGGAGGCTGAAAGAATTCAGCAAATGTGGGAGGTTTTTTGTTATTCTCGTATGCATGAAGTTTTTCATTTAAAAATTTGTTCTCTTGGTTAAGACTAGCATATTTGAATCTCAATGCATGCTCACTACTACTAAGTTCCCCTGATAGTTCTTCTAGTTCCTTAAATGCATTATCTAATTCAACATGAGATGATTTCAAGGTATCGTGTGTAGTGGTTAACTCAATATGCTTCTTGTTTAATGCATCGTATTCATCAAGCAAAGACATATGATCTTTATCTAAGTCAGAAAAATTCTTTACTACACTAGCATGCTCCTTTTATAAAGTACTAAACTCAGTATTAAGACTAACATGCTTTTTCTTCAATTTTCTATACGAGTCATGGATTTTTTCAGAAATAACACGCAGTTCATCGTAAGACAGTTGACATACCTCATCTTGATCTGATTGATCAAGATTATCATTAGTCATAAGACACAGATTTGTTACCTCCTCCTCTGCTTCTTCTTCCGATGATTCTGAGGCAGAGTCAGCCCAAAATGCTTTCTGAGTCTTAAACTTGCCCTTCTTGAACTTTGATCTTTCCTCACCCTTCTCCTTGGTTTGATGAGTTTTGATGTTGGGGCAATCAGCTCGGAGATGACCGGGTTTCCTGCACTCAAAGTAAATTGTTTCAGATGCAACCTCAGTATACTTTGAGTTCTTACCTTTATTCCAATTGCTTTGATGATGGCGCTGCTTTCTTTTCAGAAAATTTTTGAACTGACGAGTCATCAAAGCTATGTCGTCATCTTCCTCTGCTGCTGAGCTGTCACTTTCAGAATTATTTGCTTTTAAAGCCACTGCTCGCTCCTTTTTCTTTTCACCTGCATCACTTTGTCGTTGACTCACTCCTTGCTCGTAGGCAATGAGTGACCCAAGCAAATTATCAATAGAATAAACATTTAGGTCTTTTGACTCAGTTATTGCAGTGATTTTAGCATCGTATGAGCTAGGCAAACATCGCAGTATTTTGTTTATTTTTTTCGAGTTAGACAACTCTCTTCCTAAAGCATGCAGTGATGTTACAATCTGGGTGAATCGAGTGTACATGTCAGATATAGTTTCACTAGGTTTCATGCAGAATAGTTCGTAATCATGTAACAGTATGTTCAACCTAGATTGTATGACCTCACTAGTTCCTTCGTACGTGATACACAGTTTGTCCCAAATTTGTTTACCAGTAGTACAAGTTGATACTGGCATATAGTCTTCTGATTTTAATGCGCAAAAGAAACAATTTAGATATTTGGCATTTAGTTGTGCAAATTCTCTATCCTCAATGCTCCATTCATTAAATGACAGTTCAGTTTTAACTTCATTCAACATACGAAATGGTGCAGAATAACCTTCTTGGACTAACATCCACATGCGATAGTCTAAAGACTGTAAAAATGTAGACATGCATATTTTTCAAAAATCAAACGGTATGTTGTCAAATAAAGGTGGACGAGTTATGGAATAACCCTCCGTAGTGTTACGGTTACCAAATTGAGCCATGGATCTTACGTTTCTAGGTTTTTTAAAACACTATTTTGAAACCCCTCTCTGATACCACTTGAAAGTATGAGATGCGCCAAGAGGGGGGGTGAATTGGTATTTTAAAAATTTAACCCTACACAAGAGTTCTAATTTTTTTATATTTTCAAAACATAATTTAACGACTAATGTGCGGAAGCAAATACAACGTTCACAACGATGAAATTGATAGTTCAATTTAGATTTTACACTACAATATTTAAATACTAATTTTTCACCAAGCAATTAAAACGCACAAATTTAAAGCATGAAAAGTAAAGTACGGTAAACAGGAAAAAACACACTAGAGATTTTTATAGTGGTTCGGTCACTTGACCTACGTCCACTCCCCGGAGTCCTCTACTCCGGGATTTGCACTAGTAAAAGTTGACTCTCCTTTTGCCCCCACAGCAAGGCGGAGAAGCCTTTACAATACTCACTTTCACCTCCCTAGGTGCGGCGGAATACCAAACGCTATGTCACCCTCCTGGTGACGGCAGCGAACCTTCTCCTTTTTCTCCCTCCTGGAGATGGCAGAGTACCTTAACGATGTTGATCTTGAAGTGACTCTTCCCTCGAGATCTTTCTTGAAGCTTCCAAAGCCACAAGAGGAGCAAAGCATGCAGCTAGCTTGGAGCCACCGTGTGATCCCCTCACACTACTTCTCCCTCACGCTCAAGCTCACCTTCACCTTCCTCTCTCAAGCTCTAGATCTCTCCAAAAACTTCTCTCTACCGAATCCCCTTCTTTTTCCTCCAAGCCTCTCACAGCGAAAGGATTGATCAACAACTTCCTAAAGAAAATTTTAAGTTGTTTTTATATCAGGCTTCAGAAAACCCTAAAAGTTTCAACTTTTGCGTTTTTGTTCGTACAGTACGATTTATAATCGTACAGTACGATCAGTTCAATTACAGCTCCGTCCAGTACGAGTACAGACGAACAGGTATCGAATTTTATTCATATCGTACAGTACGATCTGTATATCATACAGTACGATACTGTTGATTCGTACTGTTCGTACGTGACGAACTGTGGGACGAACCTCGAGATGAAAGAACTCGTCTCTGACAATCATCCAGCACTCATTTAATCATACAGTATGAATAGTATTTTTCATGATATCGTCCTGTACGATAAGAATATCGTCCATGATGAATAGTTCAAAAATTCTTGGGATCGTCTGGTATGATCGCTGGGATGAAGGAAATCGTCTCTGATAATCATCCAGCACTCCACCAGTCGTACAGTACGATCAGTTCATTTCTTGATATCATCCTGTACGATATGAATATCGTCCAGGACGAACAGAACAAAAAACCTTGGTTTCGTCTGGTACGATCTCTGGGATGAATGAAATCATCTCTGTAAGTCGTATAGTACGATATACGATCGTACAGTACGATCTACATATAAAATAGAAACCAACGTTTATTTCCTTATTAGGGAGATAATTTTGGCAAGTTTTAATTAATCGTACAGTACGAACATTATCGTACAGTACGATCAGTTCAGAAAATCAAATTCAAAAACTTACCAAACTTATTCTGGCGGCTAGGGTTTCACAATTACATATTATCATACAGTACGATATTGATCGTACAGTATGATAAGTTTGTAAACTTAATCATTCGAAAATTAGCCTTTAGCCTGAGTATTTTTAATTAATCGTACAGTACGATCCATGGTCGTACAGTACGATGTGCTTAAAAAAAATTAATCATTTTAAAAGAAAATTCTCCCCCTGTGTGTGTGCATGGTTGCTCCTTTCACATGCATGCTTCTGTGGCAGACTCAAAAAAAGAAAAAATAAAGAAATAAAACTTACAGACTCTTCAACATCCTATTCTACCCGATTTGAGTCTCCAGCAATCTTTAGCAGTGTGCATCTGACCTGAAATGTTAGTGCTCATATACAAAGATTAAACATTTATAATCTAACGGAAGTCTATATGTACTCAGTAAGTATTAGTTGTCACCATCAAAATTAAGTGCTCGGGATCCTGGATTTCAACATTGATCGCCTAGAAACTAGACTGGATTATCACATTGATCAACAACACCGCCAGCATGAAGATGACATGTGATGGTTTAGGGAACGCTTCACCTTAATAGATCACCAGTTCGCGTCCCTCGATCAGCACTTTCAGCCACCTCCACCACCACCACCACCGGATCAGGATCCCGACTATTAGCTGTTTGTGTTTCTATTATAGTTCTTTCTTTTGTACTTCCTTTTTTGTATTGGTTATTTTTGTTATTTTTCTTATTTATACTAGTTTGAGTGTTCTTTTCTTTTTGCTGCTGTCAAAAGGGGGAGAAGTTCTGTGATGTTATGTTCTTAAATTAATGCTATTTATCATTTATTATGTTGTGTTACTTTCGTTCTATTATATTTAAAATTCAAAAAAAAGTAAATAAATAAAAATATTAAAAGAATTTTAAAAATCCTCCTGTATTTTAAAATAATATGATCGTTCTATACGAACAGTTGAAAATAACATGATCGTCTTCGATGATCTTCGGATCATATTGTACGAGGTTCATAAAATTTGTGAACTATTCATTTACTCCCGTACTGGACAAAGCTATTTTTAACCTGATCGTACTGTATGATGTTATATCGTATTGTATGAATAGAAACATCAAATTGGAATTTTTAGAATCCTGATTTAAAAGTAATTATTTTTAGTAGTAGTTGTTGAGGCCATGGTAGAGAGAGGAAGGAACTCTTGAGAGGGTGATTTTGGAGAGATCCAAGTTTTGTGAGAGGAAGGAGAAGGTGAGCTTGAGCGTGAGGGAGAAGAAGTATGAGGGGATACGGTTACTCCGAGCTAGCTGGATGCTTGCTCCTCCTGTTGACTTGGTGAGTCTCGGGAAGGTTCTTTAGGAAGAGAGGCTTCAAGGTCAATGTCCTCAAGGTACTCTGCTATCTTCAAGAGGGAGAAAAAGTAAAAGGCCCGCTGCTGTCACCGGGAGGGTGACATAGCGTCTGGTATTTCGTCACATCGGGGAGGTGAAAGTGAGTCTTATAAAGGCTTCTCCGCCTTGCTGTGGGAGCAAAAGGAGAGTCAACTTTTAGTAGTGCAATTCTCGGATTGGAAGACTCCGAGGAGTGGATGTAGGTCAAGTGACCGAACCACTATAAAAATTTATCATGTACTTTTTTCATTTTTACCGCACTTTACTTTTCATGCATTTATTTACTGTTATAACTGCTTGGTGAAAATTCTGATTTTGGTTTTCCTTGTGATATCTGAAATTATGATACTAATATCGTAGTTGTAAACGAATCATTAGCTTCCGCATTTTACTTGTTAAGTTATTATTTAAAAAAATCCAAAAAAATTAGAACTCCAGTTTAGGATTAACTTTTAAATTACCAATTCATCCCCCCCACTTGGCGCATCTCGTACTTTCATACTTGCCACTTGTTCTTTATATTCGTTTAATTAAATATGATTTGATGATGTATTTAAACTAATTGCATATTAGAAATTACTTATTTTTTTAGGTTTCTTTATTATATGCGCGATTTATTTTTTAGCCTCGAAAATGTATTTAGGCTCTTAAGGATTACACAAAAAAATTTTTTACTCATAACTAAACATAAAATTTTAGTAAGGCTCATATAAAAAGATAAATGCTCTTTGAGAAGTGAAACTGAGAACACCAAGGAGCTTTTCTTGCATTCATATTACCTTCTCTCCTTTTTAGGCACCTCCATGCTTACAGGTTACGGTAAACCACCTGACCTATTCAGGTGCAGCTCTATCTTGGAGATGTTGTGCATCTCAAGGACAAAAATCTATTTTTTAAGCCAAATTTTTAAAGTTCATCATTATAATTTTTTTTTTCATATAAGAGTCAATTATTTCAACCTTAGAGTCTAAATGTTTTCACTTGAGTAGATCTAAAATGGAATATATGGAGTGTAATTTTAATAGTAATAGACCTAGTGAGGGGATTGTGACTTTGGGCGATCAAGTCATTAATAAGAGTACACATTTTAGATATCTTGGATCTATTATTCAGAGTGATTATGAAATAGATGGGGATATTATCAACAGAATTCAAGTTGGATGGTTGAAGTGGAGGAATGCATCAGGCTTATTGTGTGATAGAAAAGTCCCCCTCAAACTTAAGGGAAAAATCTATAAGATGATTGTGAGACCTGCAATACTTTATTGTGCTAAATGTTGGCCATTAAAAGAGAAGCATAATACTAAGTTAAGGGTTGCAGAGATGAGGATGCTCAGGTGGATGAGTGGCTTTACCCTTAGAGATATGAAACGGAATGAGCATATACGTGAAAAGGTTGGAGTAGCTCCAATGGAAGATAAGGTTAGAGAGAGTCGCCTTAGATGGTTTCGTAACATAAAATGGTGTCTTTCGGATGACCATGTGAGGAATGTAGAGGTATTAGATTTGACTTATGTTAAGAAAGGTAGAGGTAGACCTAAAAAGACTTGGTTAGAAAAAATTAGAAATGATCTTTATTTATTAGAAGATGATATTCAACAAAGGTGGATGAGATATTTTGATAAACTTTTTAATGAAGATTGTAGGAATACAATTGACTTTAGTGACCTTAGCATCCTAAATGAAAATAAAGATTTCTATTTTTATCGGTGTATTAGTAAAACCGAAGTTAGAGAGGCTTTAAAGAAAATGAAGTGTGGAAAAGCTGTTGGACCTGATGATATCCCAATAGAGATGTGGAAATGCTTAGGAGATGAAGGAATTTCTTGGCTAACTAAACTTTTTAATAATATTTTGAAGACTAAAAAGATGCCAGATGCGTAGAGAATGAGTGTATTGATTCCTATTTATAAGAATAAAGGTGATGCACAAGATTGTGCAAATTATAGAGGAATTAAGTTAATGTGTCACACTTTAAAACTATGGGAGCGAGTTATGGAGCGTAGGCTGCGGCGTGATACTAATGTTTCTCAAAATCAATTTGGATTCATGCCTGGTAGGTCTACTATGGAAGCCATACATTTATTGAGAGGTTTGATGGAGAAATATAGGGAGAATAAGGAGGATCTACATATGATATTTATTGATTTAGAGAAAGCATATGATAAAGTTCCAAGAGAAGTGCTATGGAGAGTTCTTGAAAAGAAAGGAGTTAATAATGCTTATATTCAAATCATTAAAGATATGTATGAAGGAGCTACTACTTGTGTTCAAACACAAGGTGGTTTGACCAAGTATTTCCCTATTTCGGTTGGATTACATCAAGGATCTGCTTTAAGCCCATATCTTTTCGCGTTAGTCATGGATGTTCTCACTAGACATTTACAAGAGGATGTACCCTGGTGTATGCTTTTTGCTGATGATATTCTTCTTGTTGACAAGACTAAAGAGGGAGTTGAAGGTAAACTTGAAGTCTGGAGATCAACCTTAGAGTCTAAAGGTTTTCGGTTGAGTAGATCTAAAACTGAATATATGGAGTGTAATTTTAGCAGTAATAGACCTAGTGAGGGGATTGTGACTTTGGGCGATCAAGTCATTAATAAGAGTACACGTTTTAGATATCTTGGATCTATTGTTCAGAGTGATGGTGAAATAGATGGGGATGTTATCAGTAGAATTCAAGTTGGATGGTTGAAGTGGAGGAATGCATCGGGCTTGTTGTGTGATAGAAAAGTCCCCCTTAAACTTAAGGGAAAATTCTATAAGATGGTGGTGAGACCTGCAATGCTTTATGGTGCAGAATGTTGGCCATTAAAAGAGAAGCATAATACTAAGTTATGTGTTGCGGAGATGAGGATGCTTAGGTGGATGAGTGGATTTACTCTTAGAGACAGGATACGAAATGAGCATATACATGAAAAGGTTGGAGTAGCTCCAGTGGAGGATAAGATTTGAGAGAGTCGCCTTAGATGGTTTGGTCACATAAAACGGCGGCCTTCCGATGACCCAGTTAGGAAAGTAGAGGTATTAGATTTGACTTATGTTAAGAAAGGTAGAGGTAGACCTAAAAAGACTTGGTTAGAAAATATTAGAAATGATCTTTCTCTATTAGATTTAAACGAGAATTTGACTTTGAACCGGACACAATGGAGAAAAAGGATTCATGTTGCCGACCCCACGTAGTGGGACAAAGGCTTGTTATTGTTGTTGTAGTATTGTTGTTGATCTTTATTTATTAGATTTAAATGAGAATTTGACTTTTAATGGGACACAATGGAGAAAAAGGATTCATGTAGCTGACCCCACGTAGTAGGAAAAAGGCTTGATGTTTTTATTGTTGTTATATATAAGAGCCAATTAGTAATTAATGTATTATAAACTAATTGAAAGTTAATTAAAATATAATTGCATTTAGCATGATCAACCTACATAAGTAAAGGGGCCAATTAGGACCTTCTCTAAATGTCAAGCTAAATTTCTTAAAAATTTTAAAAATAGCCTACTCATCTTTCATAATGACCAGATATATGATTTTAAACTAGCTAAGTTGTTTAGCTGGCACTCCAATCCAGGCCAAGGTAAGGCTAGATTTTTATGTGATTAGCTAGGTTGGGGTTATTATTGCTTAGTGCCCAAATTAGATTTAGGATTTGGGGCAAACTGAAAATTGTAAGTCCAAAATATCCAGAATCTAATCCCAACATTCTAATAAATTGATGACAAAAACTAAAATCTTCTTTAAACAAAAATATAAAACCCAACACATATGATAGATTGTGGTGTTTCTAAGTTTTTTTTCAGAATCCCAAAATACAATCCTACTTCTTATCCTTTGGTCTACAAAAATAAGTTCTCAAAACTGATCCATTTCCTATTAAAATTCTCACCTTTTTTTTTTGAAATTCTGACCTAATTCCGTTCATATCACTCATTAAAAAATTTAAGTAAAATTTTAACCATTATTTTAACCTAGAGTATTCATAGGAAACTCAAAACCCCTACGATGTAATTAACTATGAAGGGTTGCCTACCTAGTAGATTCAAGACCTAAAAAATAATCATATCTCACTTTTTTTCTCCTAAATAGAATGGGAAAAAATAATTATCTTTGGAAAAATTAAAATCAAGGATAATCATTGCCATTATGTTCAACATGTTCAATAATAAATGGTGCCTTCCAACCTATAAGGAAATACACCATTTCTTATTGGAACATTTGGACATGAAATTAATGATAAGTGTATTTAGATTATTGTAGTTACATACGTATTTGAACATCATTTTGGTCGTTCGGGGTCATATGTAGTTCACTACCACGATCAAATAATAACAAATAATGATAAAGCATTTTAATTACCATAGTTAAATATCTGATTGAATGTCTATTTGATTCTCCAGAATCTTATATAGTTCTCTCTTAAATTTTATTATGGTAGTAGGGATAGAAACTTATCGTTTTGTAATCTAAACCTATTAGGAATTGATATTCTCACCCCCCCCCCCCAAGGTGAAATATCATTCTTAATGATGAGTACGACTATAAAACAAAAAAAAATTAAAAAAAATTATGTTCAAATTTTCCAAATAAAATATAATTATAATTGCTTTGCACTTTTCAATAAAGTTAGCAAACAATTTTTTTGATGACTCTGCTAGGGATCTTTATCTCTCTCTATCTTTAATAATAGTAAAAATTTTATTACATCGGTAGTTAAAACTACCTTTCTTCTGTCTGTCCCTCTTCCCTTTTCTTTCTTGGGTGAGTAAGGCCAACATTAAAAAGAGAAAAATAATAAGAGAGGTGAATGAGGAAATTTCTATTAAAATTGAGGCTTAGACATTTCACCCCAAGTCAATTAGTGAAATGAGAGAGTCAAGCGAACTTCCTTAGATTTTCATATCAATTTTGTGAACCTCATATCAGATTAAAAACTTAATATGTTGGATTTCAAAATTTTAATAAAATCAATCAAATTCAAAATTTAAATCCTTTTTAAATGAATAAAATAACTTATGGATTTCATTGTCATATGTTATGTCATAACATCATCTTGTAGCCTAACATATATATAAATTCCTAATTTCATCAAATCATGAATGATTTTTTCTTCTTACCATTAAGTGTCAGGTCATGCTCCATTTGAGTTGATAAATATGATAAAAATTTAAATAATTTGTGATTTCAAATTTTAGTTCAAAATTAACTAATTCAAATCATATTTTCTTAACGAAAGAAATTTAAAACAAGCTCAAATGGTGGGAAAGATGATCTTATCGTTGGACTGAGAGATGAATATTGAAAAGCTGATCTGTAACAACTCAAATCAATTTTGGATGGGGTTTCAGATGCTTAAGATATAAATTAAAGGGGGAACTATTATGGATTTAGCTTCTAAGGATAAAAAGGATGCCACCTTAGTGGAGATTGCTATTGGTTAGAGATTGACTACCCCGTTCCTAAATCATAAGCTTTTGTCACTGTACCCACAACACCCTCTAATAGGGAGGATGATAAATTAAAAGAAGTAGTGACGGCTAAAAAATCTTCTGTCTTTGAAATTGTAACAAATTCTGGTATCCCATTCACTATTAAGAATCAAAGAAAGAAATATCATTCCAAACAATTTGCTAAACTAAAGCCTTAGGTGAGGTAGAGCCTGAGGCTATTGAGGAGCTTCATATCCCTATTTCCTAGGGGGAGTCGCTTCTATCCTCTTTTCTGTACAGCAGGGGTGGAGAGGGTTAGTAGGAAATATCACTCCCCACCATGCCCGGCTGTGCAAAGGGTACCCCTAAGGAAAAATTAGTTCAAAAGAAAATAATGTTGAGAACATCAAAAATACCTATGCCCTCCAATCTGGTGAAACCAAGGAGGAATGCCTTAAGCATATGAAGGGTATGATATCCCTCAAGTTTGAGAAGAAAATCTTAAAAGAGGAAAAGGCTTAGGCAAGAATTCTGGCTAGTCAGTTATCTAAGATGAGCAAGAAATATGTGAGGCAACCTATGATCTCGGTTCTAGTAGATATTTACCCTTGGGTACCTCACCATCCATCTACAAAGACTGAGGAGATTATCCTCATTGGATCAAACAGGATCAACCTTTATAGTGGTAGGCCATAATTCCTTCTAGAAGAACCCCCAAGGCTATGGTGTAGGCAGGCCGGTGCAGGCAAGCAGCGGGCAATGCATGGTGGTAAATGGGTGGGTCGGTGCAGGTGGGCATTGGGCAGCGCATAGTTGGGCGGGCCAGCAGAGCACCCGGGCAGCGGGCGGGTGGCTGGGCGGTCAGGTAGCTAAAATTTTTAAATTATTATTTTTAATTTTTTGGCAGCCTTATTCCACCAAAAAATTGTTACAAATATTTGCTGCCAGAAAAGACTACCAAAAATATTTTTCCTACTATCGGGTTTTTTCGGCAAAAAATTTGCCACCGAAAAGCAGCCGGTAAATTCCAACTCCACCAGAAAATGATCAATTTGTGCCAAAAAATGCCACCGATAATAGGTGATTTTCTTGTAGTGATATTTTTAGTGGATACTAAGCTTGGTAACCATACACACACACACTCAAAAGAGTGAGTTAGTGATAAAATCACAAGTTGTATTTTTTAAACTAATCATACTATAAGATCCATATCATACTGTACGGTCAGCTAATTAGAAAATCCTTAAAATGGTTAATTATTATAATTAATGCAAGATGAATTAATCATATTATACAATGAATATTATACAGGATAATCAATTGAAATCAAGATTCCTACAGCAAATCAAAATTTAGGCAAAATTTTAAAATTCAAAATTTATTCTCATTATATTGTATGATAAGTATCATACCATACGATCAATTGAAATCTTGCCTAAATTAAACTTACGATTAGGGAATGATTTTGGATTAATTAAACCAACCAGATCATATAGGATGATTTGACCAATCATATTGTACGGCCCGATTCTTATATGGGATGATAATTTATAATCGCCAATCGTACAGGATGGTAATCCAAGTCTTTTGAACTAATCATACTAGACGATGATCTAAATCATCCTAAATGATCAACGTAATTCTTTGAACTGATCATACAACATTTAGGTCTTCGTACAATGCTAATAGGAGTACTTTGAATCAATCATACTGGACAATCCATGATCGTACTATACAATCACAGTCGCCAGAATTACATTTAGGGCTTTTTGCGGGGCCTTATATTTAATCTCTCTCAAGTGACTTATTTCAAATTCTTTGGCTATTGAGTGTTTTTGGGAGGGAGCTTTGAGAAGAAGATCTAGGAGAGCTTTGGGAAGAAGAGGGAGTGCTTGTGTGTAAGGGAGAAGTAGGGTGAGGGGATCACATGGTTGCTCCAAGCAAGTTTTTTTGCCTTATTCTTCCAAGTGTTTGTCTAAGTGTCCTCGGTGGATCTGGGAAGAAATACTTCAACCCATGGATGTGGTTCTCTTCCATCACCAGGAGGGTAAGAAAGGAGTCCATGGTTCTCTTCCTTCACCATTTGGGAGAAAAATATTGAAGGTCCACTACCATCACCTTGAGGGTAATAAAGCTTCCGGCTCTCCACCGCACTGGGTTTGGTGGATGTTATTTGTGTAAGGGCTTCACTGTCTTAGTATGGAGGTGAAGGGAGAGACACTATAGTGATAGTGCAATACATAGAGAGGAGGACTCCGGGAGTGGACGCAGGACATTATTTTGTTGAACCACTAAACATATTTTGGTGTGTTTATTCTGATTTTTATTCTTGCAGTTCATATTACCTTCTCTACTTGCTAGGCTCCACCTTACCTGTGGGTTGCAACAAACCACCTGACCTATTAGAGTGCAGCTCTATCTTAGAGATGTTGTGCATCTCTAGAAAAAAATATATTTTCTAAGCCAAATTTTTAAAGTTCATCATTATGAATTTTTTCATATAAGAGTCAATTAGCATGTATTGTATTATAAACTAATTTAAAGTTAATTGAAATTTAATTGCATTTAGCATGATCAACCTACAAAAGTAAATGGGTCAATTAGGAACTTCACAAGATGTTAGGCAAAATTTTGCAAAAAATTAAATAACAGCCTACCAATCTTTCATAATGACCGGGTATATGATTTTAAAGTGCCTAGGTGGTTTAGTTGGCACTGTAATCCAGGCCAAGGTAAGGCTAGATTTTCATGTGATTAGCTAGGTTTGGGTTATTATTATTTAGTGCCAAAATTAGATTTAGGATTTGGGTCAAACTGAAAATCATAAGTCCAGAATATCGGGAATCTAATCCTAACATTCTAATAAAATGACGACGCAAACTAAAATCTTCTCTAAACTAAAATATAAAACCCATTTTTGTTGTTCGGGGTCATATGTAGTTCACTACCACGATCTGACAATAACAAATAATGATAAATCATTTTAATTACCATAGTCAAATACATGATTGAATGTCATTTTGATTCTCCCGAATCTTACATAGTTCTCTCTTAAATTTGATTGTGGTTGCGGGGATAGAAACTTGTAGTTTTGTAATATGAACCTATTAGAGAATGATATTCTCACCACCCAAGGTGAAATATCATTCTTAATGATGAATTTGAATATACAACTAAAAGAACTTCAAAAAAATTATGTTCAAAATTTTCAAATAAAATATAATTATATATGCTTTGCACTTTTTAATAAAGTTAGCAAATAATTTTTTTGATGACTCTGCTAAGGATCTTTATCTCTCTCTATCTTTAATAATAGTAAGAAATTTATTACATCGATAGTTAAAACTACCTTTCTTCCATTTGTCCATCTGCCCATTTCTTCCTTGGGTGAGCATGGCCAACATCAAAAAGAGAAAAATAATAAGAGAGGTGAATGAGGGAATTTCTAATAAAATTGAGGCATTGACATTTCACCCCAATTCAATTGGTGAAATGAGTGAGTCAAGCCAACTCCCTTAGATTTTCATTTCAATTTTTTGTGAACCTCATATAGGATTAAAAACATAATATGTTTGATTTCAAAAATTGAATAAATCATTCAAATTAAAAATTTAAATCCTTTTTTAAATGAATAAAATAACTTATGGATTTCACTGTCATATGTTATGCCATAGCATCATCTTGTAGCCAAACAAATATAATGAATTCCTAATTTCATCAAATCATGAATGATTTTTGCTTCTTACCACTGTGTCAGGTCATGCTCCTTTTGACCTAATAAGATAAATATGATAAAAACTTAAATCATTTACTATTTTGAAATTTTATTTCAAAATTAACTAATTCAAATCATATTTTCTTAATGAAAGAAAATTAAAACAAGCTCAAATGATTGGAAAGCTGATTTTATCATTGAACTGAGAGATGAATATTGAAAAGCTAATCTGTAACAACTCAATTCAAATTGGGATGGGGTTTCAGATCCTTAAGCTATCAATTAATGGGGAAACTATTATGGATTTAGCTTCCAAGGATAAAAAGGATGCCACCTTAGTGGAGATTACTATTGGTCAGAGATTGACTTCCCTGTTCATAAACCATAGGTTATTGTCATGGTACCAACAATACCCTCTACTATGGAAGATGAGAAATTAAAAGAAGTAGTGATGGAGAAAAATTCATCTGCCTTTGAAATTGGAAAAAATTATGTTATCCCCTTCACTAGTAAGAATCAGAGAAAGAAATATCTAAGAAGGGTAAGAAAGAAGATTACCAAGTCCAAACAATTTGTTGAACTACGGCCTTAGGCTTGGTAGTGCCTGATTCTATTGAGGAGCATCATATCCCTATTTCTTAGGGGGGAGTCACTTCTACCCTCCTTCTTCTATAGCAAGGGTGGAGAGGGTTATAAGGAAATCTCCTTCCCACCATGCTCGATGGATTACTGTGCAAAGGGTACCCCTAAGGAAAAATTTGTTCAAAGTAAAACAATGTTGAGAACATCATAAATACCTACGCTATCCAAGCAGGCAAAACCAAAGATGAATACCTTAAGCATATGAAGGGGATGATATCCCTCAAGTTTGAAAATGAAATCCTAAAAGAGGAAAAGATTGATGAAAAAAATTTGGCCACTCAGTCATCTAAGGTAAGCATGAAATATGTGAGGCAACCTACGACCTCAGTTCTGGTAGATAATAACCATTGGGTATGTCACCATCTATCTACCAAGGCTGAGGAGATTATCCTTATTGGATCTGACAGGAGCCACCATCATAGTGGTAGGCCATCATTCCATCAAAAAAAAACCCCAAGACTAGCCTCTATTATGGTTAACCATAAGAGCCAGCAATGTCAGCAAAAATCTAGGGCAAGAGGCCCAAGTCTTTGCAGAGGGAATACATTCTAAAGAAAGTCAGCAAAGTTAGAAGAGAATAACCATCTGTGTGATCATTAGGCCCTCGATTTTCAGGTTTGATACTCCCACTCTATCAGATGCAGCAAGGCCACTTTCTTGCAACCCTCTACCATCTCCGAGGGAGGAAGTCATACTTCTCGCTGAGGAGGACAGACTTATGACTATTGATCTCAAGAAAATCATAGGAAAGCAGAAAATTGATGAATCAAATGATATGGCCTAAGAAGAAACCATTGATGATTGGACCAGTACTACCCAAGATCTCAAGATATGAGAGATTATAGGTAAACTAGAAAATAAGGAGTTTAAAATGACAATGGAATATAATGTCTATTTGCCTTTTAATCCTAAATCTGTTGAGGGGAGTCCTATTGATGAGGTGGTTTAGGAGATCAATGAAATCTTAAAAAAAGAAAGTAATAGAATCCTTTGATCTAGAATAAGATGATTTGTTGATGGACACGAGTGAGGAGGATATTCGCTCGAGCAGTGTCTTTATGGTAGAAACGAGATCTTTAGTCAGAGATGTTATGCCGAGTAGAGCTCAGCTAGGAAGAGAAGAAAATTCAGCAATAGTTGATTTTGATTTAGATATGTTCGTCAGACTTAGGGACAAGGAAGAATATATAAAATTCTTAGAGAAAAAGGTAGAGGAGATGCTTCTGAGAGTGGTAGAGATGTAGAATTAATTGACTAACAATGTAAATTTTGACCCAAGTCTTATGATTTTGATGATAACAAATATTATTGGATTTCGTATTATGTTATCTCATACAAACTACTATTATTGCATATCTCCTTTTCCTATGTACTAACATTTCAGATCCACCGTACACTTGTAAGTGTGGTCAGCTTAAGATTGGACAGACTAGGGTTAAGTATGCAGTGAAAAGTTTGTATTTTCAATTCTTATGTATTTTTACATTTTTAGGTCAAATCATATTTTTGGTGAATACTAATCTTGGTAACCATACACACACACATTCAAGGGAGCGAGTTAGTGATAGTATCAGAAGTTGAATATTTTGAATTAATTATGCTGTATGATCCATATTATACTATATGATCAGCTAATCAAAAAATTATTAAAATGGCTAATTGTGATAATTAATGCAAGATGAACTAATCATATTGTATGATGAATATCAGACATGACAATCAATTGAAATAAAGATCCTAACTGGCAATCACAATTTAGGCAATATTTAAAATTAAAATTTTATTCTCATCGTACTGTATAATAAGTATCGTAGTGTATGATATAATTAAATCTTACCTAAATTAATCCTATGATTAGGGAACAATTTTGGATTAATTTATTCAGTCATATCATATAGGATGATTTGACCAATCATACTGTACAGCCCAATTCCTGCATGGGATGACAATTTATCGTCGCCAATCGTACGTGACGATAATCCAAGTCAATTGAACTAATTTTACTAGATAATAATCTAAATCATCTTAAATGATCAACTTAATTCTTTGAACTGATCGTATAATATCTAGCTCTTTATATAGTGCTAACAGGAGTACTTTAAACAAATCATACTAGACAATCCATGATTGTACTATACGATCAGAGTTCCTAGAATTGAATTTAAGGCTTTTATGAGGCCTTGTATATAATCTCTCTCAAGTGACTGGTTTCAAAGTCTTTGGCTTCTTAGTGTTTTTGAGAGGGAGCTTTGAGAAGAAGATCTAGTAGAGCAATGAGAAGAAGAGGAAGTGCTTGTGACTGAGGGAGAAGTAGTGAGAGGGGATCACATGGTTGCTCCAAGTAAGTGTCTTGCCTTGTTCTTCTAAGTGTCTGTCTAGGTGTCTTGGGTGGCTATAGGAAGAAATTCTTTAGCCTATGGATGTGGTTCTCTACCATCACCAAGAGGGTGAGAAATCAGTCTAAGGTTCTTTATCTTCTCCATGAGGGACAAAAAGATTAAAGGTCCACTGCCGTCACCTTGAGGGTGACAAAGCTTCCAGCTCTCCATAGCACTACTTAGAGAGGTGGACTCCGGGGAGTGGACGTAAGTAATTATTTGACCAAACCACTATAAATCTTTGGTGTATTTATTCTAATTTTTATTCTAGCGGTTTACCTTTTTACATTTTAATTATGTTATAACTGCTTGGTAAAAATCATACTCAATGCTTTGTTCTACTGATTAGATTATCATCATCATTGCTTAGATGTTTTGCTAAATATATTCACTTCAACACTAAGTGAAAATTATTATTTATTTTTCAAATATTAAAAAATCCAAAAATATTATCTTTTTTTAAATTAGGCAATTAGTTTCAAATTACCAATTCACCCCTCTCTTGGTGTGCATATGGACTAGTTCACTTAGGATTAACATCCTTATCAAACTTTTAGCTAAGACACAACAGCTCCAACCAGTATAGTAATAGCCTACAGTGCATATAGTGGGTGAGCAGAGTATGAGGCCAAAAGTAGTCCCAGTAATCCCTTCATTCCTTATAGTGCTAGTGAAAAAGGATATAAAATAAATGTTTAAGAAACATATAAGGGCCTCCTTAACCCAATCTCAAGGAACCACATATATTCCAAAGGGTAGACCATACCCCGAGGAATATAATATAGTCCCTTATCCTAAGGTCTTTGTGCCACCATCTTTTTAATTCTTTAGTGGTATAGAAAACCTGAGGTAGCATTTGGACCATTTTGTGCAAGCTGTTGCAATATGAAAGCCTTAGATGCTTTGTTATTTTACTAATTTATTAGTAGTATTTTTGGAATTACTTTTGACTGGTATGCCAATCTATCGAACGGTTCGATGGGGACATTTGTAGAGTTGGAGAGACTTTTTTTAAAAGAGATTTTCTTGGACTCAGCATTATATTATCGTGGGTGATCTGGTTGTCAAAAAGTAAAAGCCATAAGAGCCTTTAGTTGAATATATCTTGAGATGAAAAAAATATCTTGATAAAGTGTGAACCCTAACTGCAAGAGCAACATGTAGTGAAAATTCTACTAAATAATTTTACGGGCATATTACTTATCTCCTAAGGGGGTTCTGGCTGTTGACTTTTGAGAAATTACTTAACAAGGCAAGCAACCTGTAGGAAGAGGCTTATAAAATGTCATTCTTGAAGGATCAATCTGATAAAAATAAAGCAACAAAGCCTCAAAAGTCTTTTGAGAAGAAGTCAACAACCATATCAGCAATAGATAAGGGAAAATAACTGATGAAAAATTAATCAAATTATCCTCCAACTCGTCCATTCTAGGTAACCCCTTATCTTACTAAAGACCCCTACTCGGCATCATTTAAAAAGAATATGGAAAAAATCTATCCATTTAAGAGAGAGTCAATAAGGAAAATCTTCAAAAGTCTATTAAAGAAAGAGGACTTCAAGTTATAAGGGGCAAATAAGTCAAACTAATGAAATACAAGAGATGATCCCAATTTTTTCCCTTACCATTGCATGTTGGGCCACACCATTGAGGACTGCTTTACCTATAAGGACTAGCTTGAGAGAAATTTTAAATAGGGTAATATTATCATTCCAAGAAAATATCTAGAAAATCTGGATCAGGGGTCCATCAAAGTCATCTTAGGTAAAAACTCTTAGATTTCTTTGTCAATGGATGATGGTTGGGATATTGCTTTATTCTGGGCTTTTAAAATGTTGATTAATAAATCTTTTCAACTTTTTTAATTGTTACCAATGAGATCGTAAGGCCCAATCTTAGAGGTTGAGCTGGAGGCATCGTAAGAGGATGTTGGGATTATTTCCACTATAATAGTTTTAAGAGCTACTACAAATAATAAAAAGAAAAAGAATAATATATTTGTAGAGGGGAAATAAGTAATTGATGAGAGTGTATTTAGATGGTGGATGGCAGGGTGAAACCCTTATCCCTACTAACTTTATTTGACTTTTGGTTTGCCCCATCAAAGGCAAAGGGTTAAAAATCAAAAAAAGATCCTTTTGCATACATTTTAATGATTAATAATGAAGATGAAATAAAAATAGAATCTTCTAGAAAGTAAGATCAAAACTCATTAGTGATCGATCAAGGCCCATAGAAATTTGACCTTTGAAATTTGGCAGCCAAAGTGCACAATGAACCTGAAATCTTATCAGATAATGCCACCCTCGAATTAACTTCTAAGGGAATCCTATCATGATGGTTTTTTTCATTCAGATTCTCCATCAAAAAATAATATTACACCACTAAATATAGTGTAGACCCTGCCACAGTATGTCATCTCGAGGAGATCATGGAGGTACAACATTATGGTGGCAAAATCTTACAACCTAAGCTTCCAGCTAAGGTGAAGGACAAATAAGTCACATTTAATGATCCAAGCCAAACTTCAACTCAACAATCAAATCATCCTCCCAATCCATCGTGTCCTGATCTTGATGTTCCTAAGGTTGATTATAATTTCTTAGCTCATCTTAGAAAATTACCAGCTGAGTTGAGTATCTATAACATGCTCATTCTCTAAAAAGCATTGAGGGAGACTTTAATTAAAGCACTTCTTGAAGAAGAGATTTATCAAGCTCAGTAGCTATAACTTCCCAAGATGAAGCTTTGTATTTCAAAGAAATCCTAGGAGTAACAATTCTGATGAGAATTTACTTTTGGGGACTATCGATCATAATAGGCCACTTTATATTTCCATAAATGTGGGAAATTTTATATTATCCAGAGTCCTTATTAATCCGGGTGCATCGGTCATCATGAAGAACGTAAATACTCTCACATATCTTAGATTGGACATGCATAAGCTAAGTATTGACAAGATGATACTACATGAGTTTAATGAAAAGGTGAGAAGGCATTAGGTTCAATCACACTCTTATTAGAGATAGGAGAGTTAAAATAGAAGATAAATTTCATATAATTGATTAGGCTTCATCCTTTAATATACTTCTAGGTAGGCCTTGGATACACAAATATAGGATGGTTCCAACTACCCTACACCAATACATCAAGTATCAACTAGATGACATTTAATATATAATTCAGGATGATTTGCAACTATTTTGTATTCATGAGATTGGGATCAATGAAGATGCTGCATAATTGGATCCACTGCTTATTCTAAAGGTGAAATTTTAATCTAGGAGGAGATAGTAAGTATAGAAAATAAAAAAGGAAGTAAAAAATAAGGAAAAGGAATAAGAGAAAAGTAAAGAAAAAAAAAAGAAATAGATAGTGATGATGACGTCGAGGGCGTGGTCTTTTGACTCCAAACACCTTCTCTCAAAAAGGTGGGAGGATACCCAAAGTGGGTGTGGTCGAGTCCATACTTCATCCGAAAGAAAAATACCCCCAATATATATTTAATTAGATTCAAGTTTAAATGATGACTCAAAATTATGAGGTGCAAGAATTCCTTTTGATTATAAAAAGATAAATCCTCTCCAAAATTTAATATCACTTTAGAAAATGATAGTA
The DNA here is from genome assembly GCA_019925795.1 of Dendrobium chrysotoxum. Taxonomy (NCBI): domain Eukaryota; kingdom Viridiplantae; phylum Streptophyta; class Magnoliopsida; order Asparagales; family Orchidaceae; genus Dendrobium; species Dendrobium chrysotoxum. Next base: position 22,718,677 of record CM034307.1, on the reverse strand, counting down.
ACCTAGAGAATGATGTTCCAAAAAATTAAAGTGACGGGCTTGAGTTAATGATCCATGAAAAGCTGAGTAGATGAATTATAGCCTTAATCTAGCTGGTGAACTAGGAAAAGTCCAAAAGTTCTTCCTCGGGCCCTTCACCTCGAGGGAGGAAAATTATGTAATCCTTGAGGAGGAAGATTTTAATGAATTAATGGAATTACCTTTTGGTATTTTCCTCTCTATGTAAGAAATTATGTGTCTAAAGTTCTCAAGTAGGGTCAATGGACCAAGGGTCAAGCTAGATACCATAAGAGCCTCTTGCATACAAAAAATAAAAGCAATCTGAATAGTGTCATCAATTTTGGTAATGTTGGTTCATTGACAATAACGAGTATTGTGTCATGATAACAAATCACCTCAAATCTAAGGGGATCCCTATAGAGGCCATCGATTCTCTCAGTGGGCTTTGTTTAGAGACATTAGATGATTGGGATGACCCTCAAGTGAGGGATGCACCCCTAAATTTTAGGAAGAGATTAAATTTATAGTTGATGAATTAAAAGAAAATAACCATGAAATAGAGGGTAACCCATGCCCTACTTTCATTAACTCTTTATTAAGTGAAGATGAATCGAATGACATGATAAAACTTCTTTTTTAGTGATTGCTTTGCTTGGTCATATGATGAAATGTCAGGCTTGTCTTCTGATGTAGTAGTTCATAAACTTGGAATTTGACCAGATGCCATTCCTATCAAGCAAGCTCCTTGACGTATGTATCTGGAGATCAAATAATTATTCATTTTTGAAATTAAGGCTAGATTTATTAAAGAGAAGAAATACCTCTCTTGGATAGCCAGCGTCGTGCAGTTAAAAAGAAAAGGTCAAATTTGAATATGTGTTGACTATAAAGATCTAAATACGACATGTCCTAAAGATGAGTTTCCCTTGCCTATACTTAAACTCATGGTGGACATCACCTCTTCTCATGTTATTTTCTCCTTTATGGATGGCTTATTTAGATACAACCAAATCAAGATGGCCCCAGAGGATGAGAGAAACACTGCATTCAAAACTCCTTTAGGTTTCTTTTGCTATAAAGTGATGCCATTTGGTCTGAAAAAATGCTGGTTTAACCTAGCAGTGGGCTGTGACCCAAATCTTTGATGAACTTATCCATAGTCAGGTAGAATGTTACATCAATAATTTAGTTATTAGAAGCAAACTTAAAGAGGCTCACCCGTATGACTTAAGAATTAATTTTGACTGATTTTGCCATTACGACCTCAAAATGAATCCCTTGAAGTGTGCTTTCGATGTCACTCAAAGGAAATTTTTAGGTTTTGTAGTTAGGCATCGTAGAATTGAAATTAATCCTACTAAGAATGAAGCCATCTTAAATATGCCACTCCCCTAAAAGTCTCACTTAATCAAGGTCCCTTTAAGGTAGGTTGGCATATATATGGAGGTTTATTTCCAACCTTTCAAGGAGGTGTCAACCTTTCTCTATCCTAGCTAAAAAGGACTCCAAGTTTGTATGGGATGAGAAATGTAAGTGCCTTTGAGAATATTAAACAATATATTATAAATCATCCACTTGTGCCTGTCCCTATTCTGGGGAAACCACTTATTCTCTGTACCATAGCTCTAGATCAGTCACAAGGTGCCCTGTTTAATCAAGTTAATGAAGAGAGAATGGAAAATGTCCTCTACTATCTTAGTCGACATCTCATTCTAGTAGAAATTTGATAAGTTTCCATCGAGAAGCATTGCCTTGCCTTATTTTTTGCAGCACAAAACCTAAGACACTATATACTTTATCACTAGGTAAGTCTAATCTTAGGAGTAAATCTACTATAGCATGTTATAACCTAACTTATATTATCAGGACAACTAGCTTGTTGGTCTATAATATTACTTCAATTTGAAATAACTTTCATTCCCTTATGTGCTATAAAAGGATAGGCTATTGCCGACTTCCTTGCAGCACATCCACTTCTAGAAGAATCACCACTAAATGTTGATCTGCCTGACAAATAGATCATGAGTTTGGGGGAAGCTGATGATCATGTTTAGGAATTATATTTTGATGGCACAATGTCTTTTCAGTGAGGCTCAACACAATCTACTCTTCCTTGGAAAGCAGGAATCAACCAAATTTTTATAACACCACAAAATGGCATGATACATTTATCTTATCATTTATCAGAGCCTTACACAAACAATGAGGCTAAACATGATAACTGGTGTAGAGCTTACAATATTGATGGACATAAAAGAAATCTAAATCTTTGGTGATTCCCAGCTAGTTATCAACTAGATTGTGGGAACCTATAACGTTTTGAATCCAAAAGTCATAAAATACCCTCAATACATAAATCAACTCCTCGAGCAAATTCCTGTTGTAACATTTGCACAAAATCCCCCATGGAAATAATTTTGTGGCAGGTGTCTTGATAAAGCTTGCAACTAGATTGTGGGAACCTATAAGTTTTTGAATCCAAAAGTCATAAAATACCCTCCATACACAAATCAACTCCTTAAGCAAATTCCTGTTGTAACATTTGCATAAAATCCCCCATGGAAGTAATTTTACGGCGGATGTCTTGATAAAGCTTACAAAGGAATTTGTTTGCCTAGAAGAAGACTCTATTTTTTTTTTAGAAATTTAGGGTCTATAGATTTTAGATCTTATAGACTTGTAACACATAAATTAGAAATATTTTAATGTCCCATCTGTCTGTTCAACAAGTGATGAAAAAGGTGATTGGAGATAACCTTTCATTGATTACCTTCAAGAAGGAAAGCTTCCTTATAGCAAATCTCTTTCCAACTAAATCAAGAAATATGCCCTCTCATATGCCCTCTAGACTATGCGGTGCTCATCAATCAGGTTGAAATTAAAAATTAAAAGCCTTGGATATTATTGGCCCCTGATGATTGATGATTGCATGTACGTTACAAAACATTGTCATCAGTGTAAACTTCATGGTGTGGTTTTACATCAGCCACCTAATGTGTTACGTCCTATGATAGCTTTGCGGCCCATTGAGAGTTGGTGCACAAATGTTATCGAGCCTATTAACCCTCCTTCATTAAATGGTCATCGCTTCATTTTAGCTCTAATTGATAATTTCTCAAAGTGGGCGGAGCAATTACCCTATGTTAGGTAATATCACACCATGTTATGAAATTTTTTTGTGACCATATCATATATTGATACAACATTCCCTATGGAATCATATTTGATAATGGGTCCATATTCAAGTCTAAAAAAATTAACAACCTTTTAAGACGTCAATGTATTGATTAGAGATATTCAATAATCTATTACCTATGGGCTAATTGATTGGCTAAGGCCTTCAACAAAACTTTGGTGCAAATTATCAAAAAGTATTTGGATGATAATAAACATTAGTGGGAGAGAGGTTGGTAAACGCCTTGAGGGCCTATTGGACCACTTCTAGGACTTTGACCTAATCCACTCCATTTACCTTAGTATATGGGTCTGAGGTCATCCTCTCTTCAGAGGTATAAATCCTTTCGCTAAGTATTACTTAATAAAATTAAAGCATAAGTGAACAGAACACAAGACTTTGGTTAGAAGAGTTCAAAGGCCTTGAAGAGCATCGCCTCCTAGCTTAATAAATCTTAGAATAGTATAAAGCATGAATAGTTCAATCCCATGATAAGTTAGTGTGACCTAAAACCATCCAAGTAGAAGACTTGGTCTTGGTTCTTCGGATGCTTATCTTACTCCATTGAAAAATGGGTGAGAATTTTAAACTAGCATGGGATAGACTATTCATTATAGAGAAAGTCAATAAAGGAGGCTCCTACCAGCTAGGTTATTGTAAAGAAAATCACTTGATGCTTCCGGTCAATGGAAGTTTCCTTAAGAAATACTATGCTTGGTGCAATCTAAACCAAAAAAAAATGAAAAATCTATGAAACTTTTTAATAACCAAATCACATTGAATCAAATTACCTGAATCCAAAATTCCAAAATAAAAAACTTTCAATTCTTAAGGTTAGGTGTGAGTCCCTGTGCTTCCTTCCCTTAGGATTAAATCCACTAATGGTGGAGAAATGCCTTTGTGGCACCATCCTAGTATCAAAATTAAAGAAATTTTAGTCTTTTAGAAATAGGTGTGAGTCCTCATGCTTCCTATTTCCTAAGATCTGGAATAAACTTGTGTTCGATTAAGCCTACTGAGCCCCTTCATAGTTTAGTCATCTTTTGTGTCTTTGGGTTAGGCATTAGACCCCATGCTTCCTTTACTTGGACCTTGAGGTGAAATAAAACCAAATAAAAATTCTAATCTTTTAGGAATAGGTGTGTGTCGCCATGCTCCCTACTTTCTTTGATCTCGACTAAGCTAGTTTTAGATTAAGCCTGCTATCTTCTGGTTAGGTGTGAGACCCCTTGCTTCCATCCTTAGACCTATGGGAAAATTAACACTATGGAAAATCCATTCTTATAGAAATAGGTGTGAGTCGCTCAGCTTCCTATCTCTTGAGATCTTGGCTAGCTAGTGTTAGATTTAAGCCTCACAGGCCCTTCATAGCTTAGCCACCTCTTTAGCATCTTAAGATTTGGTGTGAGATGATGTGCTTCCTTCTTTTGATCTAGGGGTAAATCAAATTCTAAAGAAATATATTTATTAGGTATGAGTCCTCTATTGTCATCCTTTAGACCTAAGGTTAAGTGCTTCCTTTCCTTAAAATGGAAATCCCAAACTCAATCCATCAAATCGGTCAACGCCATTATGTGTAATATAACTTCATTCTGCTACCCATATTTGGGGTTCATTTGTTTACCTCATTCTTGCATGAGGTTAGATAAACAAAACCAAATGCAAAACTAAGTTCAAATAAAAAATCACAAATAAAAAAATCAAGGCCAAAAGCCTATGTCCCATAACCCTTTTTAAGTAACTTTTTAATTACCTCAAAGCCAAACTAAATGACCTCTGATTCATGATCCATAAGTTGTATATGCATTAGGAATATCTCTAAGGTCACCCCTCCATATTTGAGGTCATTTCAAGCCCTCTAACATAAAAAACTAAATTTATTTCCAAAGGTTACAAAACCTTCAAATATTTATAGCCCATGCCACTGGACTATACACCTTGTGGATTTTGACCTTGGGAACCTTCCCAAAAGCCTTAAACATGTCCATAACCCTTGTTATAATATGTTAAAAACAAAACTATATTTCTTGTTGACCCTTGATTACCAAAGTTAACTGTGGGCCCACTAAACCTTAAAATACTTATGGGAAAATAAATATTTTCCTTAAACCTCAACATGGCTCATTTTAACTAGCCCTTGAAATCTCTCCCAATGCATTCTAAATATTATTTGGGATGTATTGAATCAAAACCAAACACTTGGTTTGACCTGGCTGACCATGTCAACTATGTTTGACCAAAATGGCGCTTGAGGTCCCAAACATGCCATTCATGCAAAGGGACTTTTGCATGGGACCACCTCAATTAGATCCAAAATAACATTTCGAATTCATTAGATCTAATCTTTGTTGCAAATCTGGTTTTAATGATGACAAGTTAAGTGAGTTTGATTGAGCAGATCAAGTTAGGCAAGTTTTTATTTTAAGTTATTTGGTCTGATCGTCCCGGATGATACGTGTGTCGTCCTGGACGATTCAGTACAATCATGCCTAAATTAGTCTGGTAATTAAGGAAAGCAATTAATATTTAATTGATACGATCATATCATCCTGGACGATCGCAGGATCGTCCCGGACGATCATGATCGTCTAGTGCATTTCAGCTGTACGTCCTGAACTGTGTTCAGGACGATTTGGGCACTTTTTGAACTAATCGTACAGGATGATACCCGTATCGTCCTGGAAAATCAAGTCATTTTTTGGTCGTCCAGCACAAGTTTCTCTGGACGACCCGAACTGTCTTCTGGACGATATTCCTCGATTTGCACTAATCATCCCGGACGATCGCAGGATCGTACGGGACGATATGAATAATTTTTTCTACTGATCGTCCAGAAGAGCCAGATCGTCCAGGCTGAAACAGCTGAATTTGAACTGATCGTACAGGACGATATACCGATCATCCTGGACGATCTTGGCCGACCAGTTGAGATTTAGGGCAAATTTTAAGCCCTCCTATAAAAGAAGTTTTTCTTAAAATAAGAAAAATCTTTTGCCACCTTCCTTTTCAGAGAAACCCTAGAGAGAGAGAGAGAGTTTGGGAGAGAGAGAGAAGATCTTGTGAGGGGGAGTTACTGAGGGATTCACTAAGGTTGCTCCAAGCACGGATCAGAGTCGTCTTCTCCGCTCGTCGTCTTTCGTCTAGTTGGTGTTCGTCGTGGGAGGATCGTTCGCAAGAAGATCAGGGGTTCTCTGCCAGCTTCAGGTGGAAGCAAAAGGAGTTCGAAGGTTCTCTGCCTGCTTCAGGAGGAAGCAAAAGGAGGTCGGGTTCTCTGCCCCACCGTGTGGTGAAAAGGAGGTCTTGTACAGGCTTCTCCACCTTGCTGTGGGAGCAAAAGGAGAGACACTTTTTGTTTAGTGCAATACCCGGAGGGGAGGCTCCGGGGAGTGGACTTAGGTCAAGTTGACCTAACCACTATAAAATCTGGTTTACTTTTCTGATTCAGTTCTACACTTTACTTTTTGATATTAACTGCGTGGGTGAATATATGAGATTGATCTTTTCGTTCTTGTTTAATTGTTTCTGCTGCTAAGTATCGAAAAGATTTTTTATTGTTGTCGTGAAATTTTTAAATAATCAATTCACCCCCCTCTTGGTTAGCCTTGAGACTAGTTCACTAGGGCTTAACATCCCTATCGAAATTTCAAGTGGTATCAAAGCGGGATTCAAAATTTAGGTTTAAAAAACTTTTGAATTTGATCCATGGCTAACTGTAACAATCGTAATACTGCTGAAGGTTATTCTATTACAAGACCACCGTTGTTTGATAATATTCCTTTTGATTTTTGGAAAACATGCATGTCTACTTTTCTTCAATCGATTAACTATCGCATGTGGATGTAAGTTAAGGATGGATACGAAGCACCTTTTAGATTGATTTATAATGTGAAAATTGAATTGCCTTTTGCTGATTGGATGTTTGATGATCGTGATTTAACACAGTTAAATGCAAAATGCTTGAACTGTTTCTTTTGTGCTTTAAAATCTTAAGACTATATGCGTGTTTCTACTTGTACAACGGGAAAAGAAATCTGGGATAGATTATGAAAAAAGGCCTTATATGGATTGAAACAAGCACCCAGAGCTTGGTATGAGAGGCTTAGCACATTCCTGTTAGAAAGAGAGTTTTTTAAGGGGAGTGTAGACACCACCCTTTTTCTGAGGAGATTAGGGGATGACTTACTCATTGTCCAGATCTATATTGATGATATAATTTTTGGATCTTCTGATAAATATTTATGTGATGAGTTTTCTAAAATAATGAGTAAGGAGTTTGAGATGAGTATGATGGGAGAATTGTCCTACTTTTTAGGGTTTAGCATAAGGCAAACGGATGATGGAACCTTTCTCAATCAATCTAAATACACTAAGGACATTTTGAAGAAATATGAAATGGACAAAGCCAAGCCAATCAATACTCCCATGACCTCCTCAGTTCAGTTAGATAAGGATTCAAGTGGAAAATCTTTTGATCAGAAGAAGTATAGAGGGATAATAGGATCACTACTTTACCTGACTGCTAGCCGACCTGATATCATGTGTAGTGTCTATCTTTGTGTTGTTACAAATCTGGTTTTGATGATGACAAACATGTTTTCAGTGTGTTCTGCTTGGCTAATCTGTTTCAGGCACAAAAGACCGCGAGCCACTCAAGCCAACTCAAGATTGGGTCCAAGTGTGTCAAATGTATGATTTTTCTTTTTATTGAGTCAATTGTAATGTAACTGATTCCCTAGCTAAGTAACCTTGCACACACACACTCAGGGAGAGAGATTGAGTGAATTAGAGTTTCTATTAAAATTTTGTTCAGATCATCCTGGACGATCTCCACATCGTCCTCGATGATCCAGTTAAAACAGAAACCCTAATTAGGGCGACTAAGTTAAGAGGGTCAGATTAAGCAGATCGTCCTTGACGATCGCCGGATCGTACGGGACGATATGCCCAAATCAGAAATTCTCAGCCGCCAGATCAAGTTAGGCAAGTTCTTATTTTTAGATACTTGGTCTGATCGTCCCGAATGATACGTGTATCGTCCCGGACGATCCAGTACAATCATGCCTAATTTAATCTACAAATTAAGGAAAGCAATTTATTTTTGGTTGATACGATCATATCGTCCTGGACGATCGCAGGATCATCCCGGACGACCTTGATCGTCTAGTGCATTTAAGCTGTACGTCCAGAACTATGTACAGGACAATTTGGGGCCTTTTTGAACTAATCGTACAGGACGATGAGCCCATCGTCTTGGACGATCAAGTCATTTTTTGGTCGTCCAGCACATATTTCTCTGGACGACCCGAACTGTCTTCTGGACGATTTCCCTCAATTTGCACTAATCGTCCCGGACGATCGCAGGATCGTACGGGACGATATGAACAATTTTTTCTACTGATCATCCAGAAGATCCAAATCGTCCAGGCTGAAATAGCTGAATTTGAACTGATCGTACAGGACGATCTACCGATCGTCCTGGACGATCTTGGCCGACCAGTTGAGATTTAGGGCAAATTTTAAGCCCTCCTTTAAAAGAACTTTTTCCAGTTTTTGGAAAAATCTTTTGATGCCTTCCTTCCCTAAGAAACCCTAGAGAGAGAGAGAGAGTTGGGAGAGAGAGAGAAGATCTTGTGAGGGGGAGTTAGTGAGGGATTCACTAAGGTTGCTCCGAGCACGGATCAGAGTCGTCTTCTCCGCTCGTCGTCTTTCGTCTAGTCGGTGTTCGTCGTGGGAGGATCATTCGTAAGAAGATCCGGGGTTCTCTGTCCGCTTCAGGTGGAAGCAAAAGGAGTTCGTAGGTTCTCTGCCTGCTTCAGGAGGAAGCGAAAGGAGTTCGAAGGTTCTCTGCCTGCTTCAGGAGGAAGCGAAAGGAGGTCGGGTTCTCTGCCTCACCGTGTGGTGAAAAGGAGGTTTTTGTACAGGCTTCTCCGCCTTGCTGTGGGAGCAAAAGGAGAGACACTTTTGTTTAGTGCAATACCCGGAGGGGAGGCTCCGGGGAGTGGACGTAGGTCAAGTTGACCGAACCACTATAAAATCTGGTTTGCTTTTCTGATTCAATTCTGCACTTTAATTTTTCTGATATTAACTGCTTGGGTGAATATCTGTGGTTGATCTTTTTATCGTTGTTTTAATTCATTTCCGCTGCACGTTATAAAAAATTTTTCATAGTTATCGTGAAATTTTTAAATAACCAATTCACCCCCCCTCTTGGTTAGCCTCGGGACTAGTTCACTAGGGCTTAACATCCCTATCAAACTTTTAAGTGGTATCAGAGAGGGATTCAAAATTTAGGTTTAAAAAACTTTTGAATTTGATCCATGGCTAACTGTAATAATCGTAATACTGCTGAAGGATATTCTATTACAAGACCACTGTTGTTTGATAATATTCCTTTTGATTTTTGGAAAACATGCATGTCTACTTTTCTACAGTCTATTGATTATCGCATGTGGATGTTAGTTAAGGACGGATACGAACCACCTTTTAGACTGATTAACAATGTGAAAACTGAACTGCCTTTTACTGATTGGATGTTTGATGATCATGATTTAGCACAGTTAAAAGCAAAATGCTTGAACTGTTTCTTTTATGCATTAAAATCTGAAGACTATATGCGTGCTTCTACTTGTACAACGGGAAAGGAAATCTGGGATAGATTATGCATAACATATGAAGGTACAACTGAAGTCAAACAGTCTAGGTTAAACATCTTGTTACATGATTATGAACTTTTTCGCATGAAACCTAGTGAGACTATTTCAGAAATGTACACAAGGTTCACTCAGATTGTTACCTCTTTGCATGTTCTAGGTAGAGAACTTACTAACTACGAAAGAGTGAACAAAATTCTAAGATGTTTGCCTGCTTCTTATGATGCTAAGATTACTGCTATTACTGAATCTAAAGATTTAAACACTTACTCTATTGACAACTTACTTGGATCACTTATTGCTTACGAGCAAGGGGTGAACCAAAGGCAACTTGATGCAGGTGAACGCAAGAAAGAGAAGATAGTGGCACTAAAGGCCAAGGATTCAGATGCTAGCACTTCCGGGTCTGATAGCGATGATGTTGCCTTAATCACAAGGCAATTCAAAAGCTTTCTAAGGAAGAAATATAAGAACTATCAGAAGTGGAACAAGGGTAAGTCCAATAAAAATTTTAAGAGTTCATCTGAATCTGTTTGTTTTGAATGCAGGAAGCCTGGACACATAAAGGCTGAATGTCCTACACTTAAAGCTCACCCAAGCAAGGAGAAGGGTGAGGAGAAACCAAAGTTTAGAAAGGACAAGAAGCGGATTCAGAAGGCGTTCTGGGCAGACTCTGCATCCAACTCTTTTGAGACTGAAGCTGAAGAGGAGGAAACAAACTTGTGTCTTATGGCTGATGATCACCCTAGTCAGTCGGATCAGGAAGAGGTATGTGAGCTTACCTACGATCAATTATTTGAAGTTTCTGAAAGAATTCATACATCGTATAGGAAGCTTAAGAAAACTCATGCAAGTTTGAAATTAGATTACTTAACTTTGCAAAAAGAGCATGATTCTGTAGTTAAAGATCATTCCACACTTGATTCAAATCACATGTCTTTGCTTGATGAATTCGATGAGTTGAATAAAAAATATTCTGATTTAGTTTCTGAGCATGATTCATTGAAAACTACGCATGTGGACTTAGAAAGAGCTTTTAAAGAATTAGATACAATGGCATGTGAAGTAGAAAGTAGCAAGGGAACCTTGAAATTTGAAATTGCAAGTTTAAAGAAAGAAAATAAGTTTTTGAAAGTAAAGATCAGTGCTTTTGAAAAGAATAAAACACCGCCTACTTTTGAACAGTTTTATGCACCGCCACTTTTTGAAAAATCTATTGCAAGTTCTTCAAAGCATGTTTCATATACATCTAGGAAGAGGCATTATCATCCACGTAGATTAGTTAACCCTTTTCCTGGTGTTAGATGTTTTTCATGTGGCATGTTAGGACATATTTCTCACACCTGCACTGTTCACCGTAGTACACATTGGGTGTGGAAACCCAAACTGCATGTTTCACAGCACAGCACGCATGCATTGTATTCTTCTTTTCATAAGAAGGAACCCAAACCTGTTTGGGTTCCTAAGACTGATGTTTGATACTTTTGTAGGTGTGCTCTCACACAAGACCTCGTGAGACCAAGTGGTACCTGGACAGTGGATGTTCTAGACATATGACTGGAGATGCAAATCAGTTCATTTCACTGGAGGCCAGAGCTGAAGGCAAGGTTACACTTGGAGATAACACCACCAGGAAGGTGGTAGGCACAGGTATAATTGGTGATTCAAAGAACTTTATAATTGATAATGTTTTGCTTGTAGACGGACTAAAACACAACCTGCTGAGCATCAGTCAACTCTGTGACAAGGGATACAACATCAAATTCCTGCCCACTGGCTGCATTTTAAGCTTAAATGATGAAGTTGTTTTGCAGGGGCAAAGGATCAACAACGTCTACAAGCTGGATGTAAGTAGCTTTAAATCTGACAATTCAATTTGCTTAAAAACTGCTGCTGATGAGTCTTGGTTATGGCATAGGAGATTGTGTCATGCCAGTATGAAAACCCTTAGGAGAGTCACCCAAAAGGATTTAGTTAGAGGTGTGCCTAAGCTTAAGTTCACTAAGGATCACCTGTGTGATGCCTGTCAGTTGGGGAAGCAAGTCCAGTCCTCTTTTCACTCTGTTAAGGACATTAGCACCTCTAGACCTTTAGAAGTTCTTCACATGGACCTCTTTGGACCCATTAGCACTGCCAGCTTAGGGGGGAGAGTCTATGGTTTTGTGATTGTAGATGATTATTCGAGGTTCACTTGGGTTAAGTTTTTGTCACATAAATCTGAGTCATTTGATGAGTTTAGATCCTTCTCTACTTGGATTCAGAAGAAGTTAGGATGTGAGATTATTACCATCCATAGTGATCACGGAGGGGAGTTTTAAAATGAAAGATTTAGAAGTTTTTGTGAGGATCATGGGATTAGTCATAATTTTTCAGCTCCTAGGACCCCTCAGCAGAACGGGGTAGCTGAAAGGAAGAACAGGACCTTATTGGAAGCCGCTAGAGCCATGCTTGCCGAGTATTCACTTCCAAAATACTTTTGGGCTGAAGCGGTGAACACTGCCTGTTATGTGCTGAATAGGGTGAATGTGAGAGTCAAACTGAGCAAGACACCTTATGAGATCATTAAGCGTAGAACTCCAAATCTGTCCCACCTCCATGTCTTTGGCTGTAAGGTTTTCATTCTGAACAACGGGAAGTCACCCTTAAGAAAATTTGACCCCAAATCTGATGAAGGAGTGTTCTTAGGATATTCAAGTGTGGGGAAATCCTTTAGGGTGTTCAATAGGAGGACTTTGGTGGTGGAAGAAACAACCCATGTACTGTTTGATGAATCTGATCCTAAGGAGTCTAGATCTGAAGTAGAAGATGAAGAGATTATTGAGGTTACCCAAGGAGTTGGAAATACAAATTTGGAGGAAAGGGTAGAACCTCAAACTGAGTTGCCTAGAGATTGGAGATACTCTTCGAGTCATCCTAAAGAACTGATCTTAGGAGACCCTTCTGAAGGTGTTAGGACTAGGCATGGACTTAGGAAGGAAGTAAACCATTCTGCCTTTATCTCAATGACTGAACCCACCAACATCAATCAAGCCCTGTCGGATGAATTTTGGATTTTAGCTATGCAGGAAGAATTGAATTAATTTGTAAGGAATGATGTTTGGGAGTTAGTAGAAAGACCTAAAAATCAAAGTATTGTGGGAACCAAGTGGGTCTTTAAGAAATAAGATTAATGATTCTGGTGTGGTGGTGAGAAATAAGGCAAGATTGGTGGCTAAGGGGTATAATCAGATAGAAGGGATTGATTTTGAGGAGATTTTTGCCCCTATAGCTAAATTGGAAGCCATTAGAGTGCTACTAGCCTTTGTCTGTTATAAGGGATTTAAGCTGTTTCAAATGGATGTTAAGAGTGCCTTTTTAAATGGGGTAATTAAAGAAGATGTTTTTGTAGAATAACACCCAGGTTTTGAGAGTTCCCAATATCCAAGTCATGTCTATAAATTAAAAAAGGCCTTATATGGATTTAAACAGGCACCCAGAGCTTGGTATGAGAGGCTTAGCACATTTCTGTTAGAAAGAGAGTTTGTTAAGGGGAGTGTAGACACCACCCTTTTTCTGAGGAGATTAGGAGATGACTTACTCATTGTCCAGATCTATGTTGATGATATAATTTTTGGATCTTCTGATAAATACTTATGTGAAGAGTTTTCTAAAATAATGAGTAAGGAGTTTGAGATGAGTATGATGGGAGAATTGTCCTACTTTTTGGGGTTTAGCATAAGGCAAACGGATGATGGAACCTTTCTCAATCAATCAAAATACACTAAGGACATTTTGAAGAAATATGAAATGGACAAAGCCAAGCCACTCAATACTCCCATGCCCTCCTCAGTTCAGTTAGATAAGGATTCAAATGGAAAATCTGTTGATCAGAAGAAGTATAGAGGGATAATAGGTTCACTGCTTTACCTGACTGCTAGCCGACCTGATATCATATTTAGTGTTTGTCTTTGTGCTAGGTTTCAGGCTGATCCTAAAGAGTCCCACCTGACTGCTGTTAAAAGAATTTTTAGATATCTTTTAGGAACCCCAAACCTAGGAATTTGGTACCCTAAGCACAGCACCTCTTTTGAGATCATTGGATATTCTGATTCTGATTTTGCGGGGTGTAGGGTGGATAGGAAGAGTACTTCTGGGACTTGTCAGTTCATAGGACAGTCGTTAGTCTCCTGGTCCAGTAGAAAACAGAACTCAGTTGCACTTTCCACTGCTGAAGCTGAGTACATTGCCTTAGGAAGTTGTGTGGCCCAAGTTCTTTGGTTGAAGTAACAAGTCTTGGATTTAGGAGTACCTGTTGGCATAATTTCTGTTCTGTGTGATAATACTAGTGCCATCTGTATCTCTAAGAATCCAATCCAATATTTTAGGACCAAACACATTGATATTAGGCATCACTTCATTAGGGACCATGTTACAAAAGGGGACATTAAGCTACACCACGTAGCAACTGAAAATCAGCTGGCTGACATATTCACTAAACCACTGGCCTTTGACTCATTCAGCATTTTGAGAACTAGATTAGGAGTGATTGATATAAATGCTTGATTCTGATGACAGCTGATTTATGATTGTTCTGATTGGTATTCTGATTTCTGTTAGTTAGTTTTGGTATTCTGATGTCAGATTACTGTTAGTTAGTTTTGGTTTGATTATTTGCTTTCAGTTGATTTTATTTCTTCTGCTGATTTCTGTGTTAGGCTTATTGTTAGTTTGATTTGAGTATTTACTTTGCTATGATTTTCTACCTGTTTTTATTTATTTACGGGTTCATATCTTGCACTTACTGTTTTATGCTTTTCAAGATCTGATCACCGCTCACTACTTCTGATGATCTGAATTTTTGACTGGGAGTTTTTACCTTGTTTTGGTTTGGAAGCTGGTAAGCAGTGATTGACTTCGTTGAATCTGTTAAAGGGAAGAAACATTGATAATTGTTTCTCTTCCTCTAACTCCTTTACTGGTGTGTAGTTTCTTTTGAATAAAAATCCTCTTCAAAATTAAAATGTTCGTTTTTGAAATAGAGATTATTTTATCTTCCTACAGTAATCTGCCTCATATCAATAGTGGTTTTCAAAGTCTTGAGTCATTAGTTTGATTTTCTAAACCAAGTGATTGCATTTATCATATGTTGTATGGCTTTTGTTTTGTGAATCGTTCTTCCTTACTGCGGAGATTCATCTCCTATGTCTGAAAGATAATCTCACAGCTGAGACTCCTTAATGATTATGAAAAGGAGAAAGCTTATAAAAGATGCGCAGTGCGCCAGATAATTTGAAAAAGAGGCATAAAATGAGCCCAAAACTGAAAAGATGCGAAATTGCCAAATTGGATACACAAAGTGTATCAAAAATCAAAAGATGCGCAAAGCGCCAACTAATTTGAAAAAGAGGCACAAAATGAGCCCAAAACAAGCTTTCTTCCCTTTCAGATTATTAAATGTCTTAGAAAAATCTGTGCGCCACTTAATATATTCAAAAGCTTGAGTCTTGAAAATCCTGATTTCTGATTTTTTACTTTGTAACACTATTATATCAGATATTTTTCTGGAATGAGGCTTGAAAGGATTTCTTTTCAAATCTAATGTCTTTTATTCTGAATCGGATTGTTGTTTTGAAAGGGGTTTGCATCGATAAGGTGCCCGGGGTCGGAGCTACGAACGTTGATGATTTTCCAACCTTTTCTGGATTTCAGCGCTGTCAATCGTCCTGTCATTGGGTTTCGAATCTAAAGTCAAGGAAAAAATTCTAATTTTCTAGAGCAGCTTAATAAAAAAAAATGCTTCTATGTGTTTTTGCGGTCAGTTTTATTCGTCTTTTTGTTATTTTGATTTCATGATTGTGTTTTTGGGATCCTGATCGATCATCTTCATCCTCCATCCTTTTCTGCTTTTCTTCACATCATCCTGGACGATACACTGATCGTCCTGGATGATCCTCTTCATCCTGGACGATCCAAAAATCATCCTGGACGATTCATTTAAAATCATACCCACTGCTCCTGCTGCTGAAACTACCCCAATTATTGGTGATCGTCCTGGACGATCCTTAAATCGTCCTGGACGATAATATCCATATCTTCCTGATCTGATCAAACGGCTGACATTGCACCAATTATTTCCCATCGTCTTGGATGATCCACCTTATCATCCTGGACGATCCACGTGTCAGCCGCTGGACGATTGGAATTCAGCCCGTCCGACATATTTATTGCATATCGTCCCGGACGATCCACCTAATCGTCCTGGACGATACTTTTCGTCAACGGTCGTCCAGCCTGACTCCTCGGGACGATCGCCTGTGTCTAATCATCCTGGACGATCGGACCGCCTTTTTGACCAATCGTCCAGGACGTCATAAATGACCACATCGTCCCGGACGATCCCGCGATCGTACGGGACGATCAGTCCGTTTTCTATTTAAACAGCAATTTTCTTCATGTTTTTCACATCGTTTTTCCTCCACTTTCCTTCTCCTTTCCTCCTCTTTGGGTTCCTAATGGCTGGTGGCAAAAGATCTCGTCAAAAGGGGGCCAGTTCGTCCCGGGGACATGTCGATCCTCGCTTCCCGAATGCCACCGATCAGGCGGCTTTCGAATGCTATCGTAATGTGGGGATCACGCACTCCAAGATTGTCAATCCCTGCACTCTCACGTATCCCATCTTAGATTTGTTCGCACACACCTCCCTCACCTTCATTCTGACCTTAGCCTTTCCCTTCAATCTGAAACTCCTTCGAATCTTCTTTGCCAACTTGCGCATTTCCATGGACTATTCCACTCTTCGATCCTACGTAAATCAACGCCCCGTGGAACTCACGACCCACGATTTTCACAATATCCTCAACTTGTCTGTCGCTGGCGACAAAATTCACATGCTTATCACCGATCCTGACTATGATTGGAGTGTCGCCAATCACTTCCTTTGCAATACCAATGCACCCTATCACGACAATGCTTGCACTTCCCTTCTCAATGATGCCCGGACCATTCAGCACGTCCTTCATTCCTCCGTCATTCCAAAGGCGGGGGATCGGATTCACATTACCCCGCTCCTGTCCTTGACCACCTACTACATCATGGCCCATCGAGAATTTAATGCCTCTGATCTGATCATCCGATATATAGAACACCTCACCACCATTAGAGATCCGGGCCACAGGCGTCGCCCAAACCTAGCTTTAGGTCATCTTATTCACTATGCCTTAGAGATAAAATATGACCTTCAGTATCATGTCCCTCCTGATGTCCCTCCTTCCTTCTTCACAAACAACTCATTCCACGTCCTACACAGCACACGCCTACATCCGAAGCCCGCCCCGGATGTTTAGGAAGAAGAGGAAGAGGCTGCTCCAGTTCCTGCTGCACCAGAGGCACCTGCACCCCTTCGCATTGCCTCTCCCTTTGACCACCTGGTGCAGCGCTTCGACCAGTGGGAGGCCCATTTTGACTCCTACGTGGTTGCCCAGGAGCAGCAGCACAACGAGGACATCCAACGCTTCGCGGACTATGCTGCGCAGCAGCAACAGCAACACGACCAGGACATGGCCTGGTTTGGAGCTCACTTTCAGGCCATTCACCATTACTTCTACCCTCCACCGCCACCTCCTTCTTCCGATCAGGATCCGCCTCAGTTTTAGTTTTCTATCGTGTAGTTGTTCTAGTTATGTTTTATTTTATATTTTATTTCTATGTTCTATTTTTCCTCCTCCTTTTTGTGATGTCAAAAGGGGGAGTCAATTGTAGTCGTGTCTGTTTCTATTTTCTGAGTCATGTTTTCTGTATTATTTTAGCTGTTAAATGAAAATTTAAAAAATATTTGTTTATTTGATCTCCTAGTTTACTTTTATTTTCAGACTACTTTATAAATGTTTGCCATCATCAAAAAGGGGGAGATTATTGCAAATCTGGTTTTGATGATGACAAACATGTTTCCAGTGTGTTTTGCTTGACTAATCTGTTTCAGGCACAAAAGACCGCGAGCCACTCAAGCCAACTCAAGATCGGGTCCAAGTGTGTCAAATGTATGATTTTTCTTTTTATTGAGTCAATTGTAATGTAACTGATTCCCTAGCTAAGTAACCTTGCACACACACACTCAGGGAGAGAGATTGAGTGAATTAGAGTTCCTATTAAAATTTTGTTCAGATCGTCCTAGACGATCTCCACATCATCCTGGACGATCCAGTTAAAATAGAAACCCTAATTAGGGCGACTAAGTTAAGAGGGTCAGATTAAGCAGATCGTCCTGGACGATCGCCGGATCGTACGGGACGATATGCCCAAATCAGAAATTCTCAGCCGCCAGATCAAGTTAGGCAAGTTCTTATTTTTAGATACTTGGTCTGATCGTCCCGGACGATACGTGTATCGTACCGGACGATCCAGTACAATCATGCCTAATTTAATCTGGTAATTAAGGAAAGCAATTTATTTTTGGTTGATACGATCATATCATCCTGGACGATCGCAGGATCGTCCCGGACGATCTTGATCGTCTAGTGCATTTAAGTTGTACGTCCAGAACTATGTACAGGATGATTTGGGGCCTTTTTGAACTAATCGTACAGGACGATGAGCCCATCGTCCTGGATGATCAAGTCATTTTTTGGTCGTCCAGCACAGATTTCTCTGGACGACCTGAACTGTCTTCTGGACGATTTCCCTCAATTTGCACTAATCGTCCCGGACGATCGCAGGATCGTACGGGACGATATGAATAATTTTTTCTACTGATCATCCAGATGAGCCAAATCGTCCAGGCTGAAACAGCTGAATTTGAACTGATCATACAGGACGATCTACCGATCGTCCTGGACGATCTAGGCCGACCAGTTGAGATTTAGGGCAAATTTTAAGCCCTCCTTTAAAAGAACTTTTTCCAATTTTTGGAAAAATATTTTACTGCCTTCCTTCCCTGAGAAACCCTAGAGAGAGAGAGAGAGTTGGGAGAGAGAGAGAAGATCTTGTGAGGGGGAGTTAGTGAGGGATTCACTAAGGTTGCTCCGAGCACGGATCAGAGTCGTCTTCTCCGCTCGTCGTCTTTCGTCTAGTCGGTGTTCGTCGTTGGAGGATCGTTCGCAAGAAGATTCGGGGTTCTCTGCCCGCTTCAGGTGGAAGCAAAAAGAGTTCCTAGGTTCTCTGCCTGCTTCAGGAGGAAGTGAAAGGAGTTCGAAGGTTCTCTGCCTGCTTCAGGAGGAAGCGAAAGGAGGTCGGGTTCTCTGCCTCATCGTGTGGTGGAAAGGAGGTTTTTGTACAGGCTTCTCCGCCTTGCTGTGGGAGCAAAAGGAGAGACACTTTTGTTTAGTGCAATACCTGGAGGGGAGGCTCCGGGGAGTGGACGTAGGTCAAGTTGACCGAACCACTATAAAATCTGGTTTGCTTTTCTGATTCAATTCTGCACTTTAATTTTTCTGATATTAACTGCTTGGGTGAATATCTGTGGTTGATCTTTTTATCGTTGTTTTAATTCGTTTCCGCTGCACGTTATAAAAAGATTTTCATAGTTATCGTGAAATTTTTAAATAACCAATTCACCCCCCCTCTTGGTTTGCCTCGGGACTAGTTCACTAGGGCTTAACATCCCTATCAAACTTTCATGTGCTAGGTTTCAGGCTGATCCTAAAGAGTCCCACCTGACTGCTATTAAGAGAATTCTTAGATATCTATTTGGGACCCCAAACCTAAGAATCTGGTACCCTAGGTACAGCACCTCTTTTGAGATCATTGGATATTCGGATTCTGACTTTACGGGGTGTAGGGTGGATAGAAAGAGCACTTCTGGGACTTGTCAATTTATAGGACAATCGTTAGTCTCCTGGTCCAGTAGAAAATAGAACTCAGTTGCACTTTCCACTGCTCAAGCTGAGTACATTACCTTAGGAAGTTGTGTGGCCCAAGTTCTTTGGTTGAAGCAACAAGTCTTGGATTTAGGGGTACCTGTTGGCACAATTTCTGTTCTGTATGATAATACTAGTGCCATCTGTATCTCTAAGAATCCAATCCAATATTCTAGGACCAAACACATTGATATAAGCCATCACTTCAATAGGGACCATGTTACAAAAGGGGACATTGAGCTACATCATGTAGCAACTAAAAATCAGCTGGCTGACATATTCACTAAACTACTGGCCTTTGACTCGTTCAGCATTTTGAGAACCAGATTAGGAGTGATTGATATAAATGCTTGATTCTGATGCCTGCTGATTTTTTATTGTTCTGATTGATATTCTGTTTTCTGTTAGTTATTTTTTGGTTTGATTATTTGCTTTCAGTTGATTTTATTTCTTCTGCTGATTTCTATTTTAGCCTGACTGTTAGTTTGATTTGAGTATTTAATTTGATGTGATTTTCTACCTGTTTTTATTCACTGGTTCATATCTTACACATACTATTTTATGCTGTTCAAAATCTGATCACCGCTCACTACTTCTAATAATTTGAATCTCTGACTGGGAGTTTTTACCTTGTTTTGGTTTGGAAGCTGGTAAGCAGTGATTGATTCCACTGAATCTGTTAAAGGGAAGAAATATTGATGATTGTTTCTCTTCCTCTAACTCCTTTACTGGTGTATAGGTTCTTTTGGATAAAAATCCTCTTCAAAATTAAAATGTTAGTTTTTGAAATAGAGATTAGTTTATCTTCCTACAGTAATCTATCTCATATCAATAGTGTTTTTCAAAGTCTTGAGTAATTAGTTTGATTTTCTAAACCAAGTGATTACATTTACATATGCTGTATGGCTTTTGTTTTGTGAATCATTCTTCCTTACTGTGGAGAGTCATCTCCTATGTCTGGAAGATAATCTCACAGCTGAGACTCTTTAATGATTATGAAAAGGAGAAAGCTTACAAAAGATGCGCAGTGCGCCAAATAATTTGAAAAAGAGGCATAAAATGAGCCCAAAACTGAAAAGATACGAAATTGTGAAATTGGATACACAAAGTGTATCAAAAATGAAAAGATGCATAAAGCGCCAACCAATTTGAAAAAGAGGCACAAAATGAGCCCAAACCAAGCTTTCTTCCCTTTCAGATTGCTAAATGTCTTAGAAAAATCCGTCCGCCACTTAATATTTTCAAAAGCTTGAGTTTGGAAATCCTGATTTCTGATTCCTTACTTTGTAACACTATTATATCAGATATTTTTCTGGAACGAGGCTTGAAAGGATCTCTTTTCAAATCTAATGTCTCTTCTTCTGAATCAGATTTTTGTTTTGAAAGAGGTTTGCATCGATAAGGTGCCCGGGGTCGGAGTTACGAAAGTTGATTTTTCCAATCTTTTCTGGATTTTAGCGCTGTCAATTGTCTTCTTATTGGCTTTTGAATCTAAAATCAAGGAAAAATTCTAATTTACTCGAGCAGCTTGATCAAAAAAAAAAATGTTGCTGTTATGTGTTTTTATTGTAAGTTTTATTCGTTTTTGTTTTATTTTGATTTCATGGTTGTATTTTTGGGATCCTGATTGATCATCTTCATCATCCATCTTTTTCTGTTTTCTTCACATCATCCTAGACGATACACAGATCGTCCTGGATGATTCTCTTCATCCTGGACGATCCAAACATCGTCCTGGATGATTCATTCAAACTCATCCCCACACTGCTCCTGCTGTTAAAAGAACTCCAATTATTGGTGATCGTCCTGGACGATCATTACATCATCCTGGACGATATGATCCATATCCTCCTGATCTGATCAAACAGCTGACATTGCTCCAATTATTATCGATCGTCCTGGATGATCCACCTTATCGTCCTGGACGATCCACGTGTCAGCTGCTGGACGATTCGAATTCGGCCCGTCCGACATATTTAATGCATATCATCCCGGACGATCCACCTAATCGTCCTGGATGATACTTTTCATCAACGGTCGTCCAGCCTGACTCCTCGGGACGATCGCCTGTGTCTAATCATCCTGGACGATCTCTGATCATCCCGGACGATCTGACCGCCTTTTTGACCAATCGTCAAGGACGTCATAAATGCCCATATCATCCCAGACGATGTCGCGATCGTACGGGATGATCAGTCCATTTTCTATATAAACAGTAGTTTTTTTAAGGATTTCCCACACCTTTTTCTTCCACTCTCCTTCTACTTCCTTACACTTTTGTTTCCTAATGGTTGGTGGCAAACGGTCCCGTCAAAAGGGTTCCAGTTCCACCCGGGGACCTGTTGATCCTCGCTTCCCCAATGCAGTCGATCAGGCTGCCTACGAGCGATATTGTGAAGTGGGGATCACACCGTCGAAAATCGTAAATCCCCGCACTCTCACATATCCTGTCCTTGACCTCTTCGCACACACCTCCCTCACCTTCATCATGACTCTCACATTTCCCTTTAGCTCGGAACTTCCTCGTATTTTCTTTGCAAACTTGCGGATTTCGGCTGATTATTCCACCCTTCGCTCTTATGTAAATCAGTGCCCCATTGAACTTACCTACCAGGACTTTCATAACATTCTCCAACTTTCCATCACTGGCGATAAACTCCACACCCTTATCACCGACCCAGACTATGATTAGAGTGTCGCCAACCATTTCCATCGCAATACAAATGCCCCTTCTTAAGTACGCCCGGACTATTCAGCATTTTCTTTATTCCTCCATCATTCTAAAGGCGGGGGATCGAATTCACATCACCCCACTCCTATCCTTGACCACCTACTACATCCTGGCCCATAGGGAATTTAATGCCACCGACCTTATTATCCGGTATCTCGAGCACCTCACCACCATTCGGGATCCAGGTCATCACCGTCGTCCAAATCTAGCCTTAGGACACATCATTGCCTATGCCCTCGAAATTAAGTATGACCTATAATATCCCGCAGCTCTAGATGTTCCTCCATCCTTCCTCACCAACAATGCCTTCCATGTCTCACACAGCACCCGACAACATCCGGAGCCTGCCCCGGATGTTGAGGAAGAGGAGGAAGAGGCCATTCTAGTTCCTGCTGCACCAGAGGCACCTGCTCCCCTTCACATTGCCTCTCCCTTTGACCACCTGGTGCAGCGCTTCGATCAGTGGGAGGCAAGATTTGACTCCTATGTGGTTGCCTAGGAGCAGCGGCACGCCGAGGACATCCAGTGCTTCACTGACTATGCTGCGTAGCAGCAACAGCAGCATGACCAGGACATTGCCTGGATTGGAGCCCACTTTCAGGCCATTCACCATTACTTCAACCCACCACCGCCACCTCCCTCTTCCGATCAGGATCTGCCTCAGTTTTAGTTTTCTATTTTGTAGTTGTTCTCTTTTATGTTTTGTACTTGTATTTATGTGTTCTGTTTTACCCTCCTCCTTTTTGTGATGTCAAAAGGGGGAGTCAGCTGTAGTTGTTTCAGTTTTTATTATGTGTTATGTTTTCTGTATTAGTTTGATTATTATGTTTTCTATATTAGTTTGATTGTTAAATGAAAATTTGAAAAAAAAAATATATCTGTTTTTCAATCTCCTATTTATTTTTATTTTCAAACTACTGTACAAATGTTTGTCATCATCAAAAATGGGGAGATTGTTGCAAATCTGGTTTTGATGATGACAAACATGTTTCCAGTGTGTTTTGCTTGGCTAACCCGTTTCATGCACAAAAGATCACGAGCAAATCAAGCCAACTCATGATCGGGTCCAAGTGTGTAAAATATATGATTTTTCTTTTTATTGAGTCAATTGTAATGTAACTGATCCCCGAGCTAAGTAACCTTACACACACACACTCACGGGGAGAGCTTGAGTGAATTAGAGTTTCTGTTCATTTTTTATTCAGATCGCCCTGGACGATATTCACATCGTCCTGGTTGATCCAGCAAAAATAGAAACCCTAATTAGGGTGACCAAGTTAAGTGAGTCTGATTAAGCAGATCATCCTGGACGATCTTTGGATCATACGGGATGATATACTCAAATCAGAAATTCTCAGCCTCTAGATCAAGTTAGGCAAGTTTTTATTTTAAGTTATTTGGTCTGATCGTCCCGGACGATACGTGTGTCGTCCTGGACGATTTAGTACAATCATGCCTAAATTAGTCTGGTAATTAAGGAAAGCAATTAATATTTAATTGATACGATCATATCATCCTGGATGATCGTAGGATCGTCCCGGACGATCATGATCGTCTAGTGCATTTCAGCTGTTCGTCCCGAACTGTGTTCAGGATTATATGGGCACTTTTTGAACTAATCATACAGGACGATACCTGTATCGTCCTGGATGATCAAGTCATTTTTTGGTCGTCCAGCATAAGTTTCTCAGGATGACCCGAACTGTCTTCTGGACAATATTCCTCAATTTGCACTAATCGTCTCGGACAATCGCAAGATCGTACTGGACGATATGAATAATTTTTTCTACTGATCGTCTAGAAGAGCCAGATCATCCAGGCTAAAAAAACTAAATTTGAACTGATCATACAGGATGATATACCAATCGTCCTGGACGATCTTGGTCGACTAGTTGAGATTTAGGGCAAATTTTAAGCCCTCCTATAAAAGAATTTTTTCTTTAAATAAGAAAAATCTTTTGCCACCTTCCTTTCCAGAGAAACCCTAGAGAGAGAGAGTTTGGGAGAGAGAGAGAAGATCTTGTGAGGGGGAGTTAGTGAGGGATTCACTAAGGTTGCTCCAAGCACGGATCAGAGTCATCTTCTCCACTCGTCGTCTTTCGTCTAGTTGGTGTTCGTCGTGGGAGGATCGTTCACAAGAAGATCTGGGGTTCTCTGCCCGCTTCAGGTGGAAGCAAAAGGAGTTCAAAGGTTCTCTGCTTGCTTCAGGAGGAAGCAAAAGGAGGTCGGGTTCTCTGCCCCACCGCGTGGTGAAAAGGAGGTCTTGTACAGGCTTCTCCGCCTTGCTGTGGGAGCAAAAGGAGAGACACTTTTTGTTTAGTGCAATACCCGGACGGGAGGCTCCGGGGAGTGGACGTAGGTCAAGTTGACCGAACCACTATAAAATCTGGTTTGCTTTTCTGATTCAGGTCTGCACTTTACTTTTTGATATTAACTGCGTAGGTGAATATCTGAGATTGATCTTTTCATTCTTGTTTAATTGTTTCTGCTGCTAAGTATCGAAAAGATTTTTCATTGTTGTTGTGAAATTTTTAAATAACCAATTCACTCCCCCTCTTGGTTAGCCTCGGGACTAGTTCACTAGGGCTTAACATCCCTATCGAACTTTTAATCTTAACCTTTGGTTTGGTCTAGTTGACTAAAATTAACCATACACCCAAAAAAAATAAATCCAATGCTTTGGGCATTTTTAAGCTAAATCAAATCCTAAAAATTATTTGATTGCATGTCTCATGCATGTCCAACATCCTCACGAGTCCAACCCCCATTAATTTGACTTGGTCAACCAACCAATAGTGTTCAAACCTATGTGTATGCTTGGCTTTGCATCCAAATATTCAAAACATTATTTCAAACTCATTGGAGTTATTTCTACAGCTTAAATAACATCCTCAACAACTCATTTAAGTCACCCTTCACTGGTTGACTAGTCAACAAAACCAAACTTTGGTCAAAATGGTGGATAATGGGTCAAAATATGGTTAAATAACTAAGCCACCTAATCAATCTATTCCCTCTAGAATTCTCTAGCAAAAACTTCTCTAAAGCAACCCAAAAGCTTACCATAATGTAGCTCTTAAACCAAGCTAAAGGATGGCTTAGCCTAATGGGGAAAGAACCATAAGCATATCACACTCAAGCTTGCTGCCATTTTTCCTAGCTTCTAATCTCTTTAGATAGATGTCAATCATCCAAGAACCCCTCTAATCCATCTCAACCACCAAATTAAAAGCTAGGGTTTAAGGTGGGCAAAAGTATCATAAACTCTCATTCAATCATCTAACACTCTCTTTGTTGGCTCTAGTAGCCAAGCTTCTTCCCTCTACCTCTCCAAGAGTTTCTTCAAGTTTCCTAACAATTTCCTCCCCACCCCATAATCTCCAAAGTCCATTTCGGTGAAGAGAGAGAGAGAACTAAAGAGAGAAAGAGGATATTTGAAGGTAACTTTTGATCCAACTAGAACCAAGTAATTGAGGCTTCAGTAAACTTGGAGAGGTTCTTCTTAGGAGAAAAATGAGTCTAAGAAATCAAAAAATTGTCCACTAGTTGGTAAGATATCATTATTTGAATTTTAAACTTCCATGTGAAACTATTCCGAATTTCCAATGCATGGATCCACCAAATTCTACGCATTAGAAGTTTAGGTTACTAATAACTTGTGTTTCTAATTTCATAAATTTTTGTTCAATATTTTGAAAGTAATGGAAAATTAAAAATTCCAGTTCATTTTGAACTAAAATGGGTTGGATTCGATCAGAGTTGTCCGATCGCATATTCAATGAGGGAGAATGGCCCAGATAGCACCAAGTAGCTTAGAACAAAACCACTAGAATGCACGTGGTCTAAAATTTGATCTGGCCACATGGTGCAATATCAATCGTTCGATCGATTATACGGATCAAACAACACCGATCTAGTGCCCACATGGATAAGTGGCTAGCCAGGCATTTGATGCATGTCCTGCCACATTTTAGATGATGGCAGCGATCACACAATCATTGTCGTTGTCAAATTTAACCAAAATTTAATTAAAAATTCAATTTTATTGATTAAAACATTTAAAATTCATAGTAAATCTAATTTTTCATAAAAATTGATTGAATTTGGACTTGTTGGAATGGTCTTAAGACCTAGTTTATTGTAAATTTAATTTTCATACATTTTTTAGTACTGAATCACGAGAAATTTTTATTTATTTGAAACTCATTTTTGGCAATTTTCTCATGATTTAGTGGTCAAATTGAACTCAAATTTTGATTAAATATTTTGAGCATTTTAGCCATTCCCAATAATTTTTATAGGTCTAGGTAAGCTTTGGATTGCTATGGTTTGGATTTCCAAAGTGATGGGTCCATTTTGGGCCTAAAACTTTGAAAATTCATAACTCTCTAAATTTGTAGGATTTTCTATTTATTTTTCTTTGGTGTGCTTGCGCATCTGTAAGAGTTAGTCAAACCAAGATTCAAACCCATTGGAGCACTAGTGAGACATAGGAAACATAATTAATGATTTTACTAAAAAACTTAAAAAAATCTTAGGTAATTATGCACACGTCAAATAGGCGTGAAACTTTGCAACAAAAAACTTAGTGACATTATGAACCTTATGTTGTAAATTCACTGAATTCAGATTCATTAGGTTTGAAAATTAAATAAAACAAAAATCAGCCTCTTTAGAGGGCCTAAAACTTCAAAAAATTACTACAAATCCAAATTAAATCCAAAAATATATATAATAGCTCAAATTGTTCACAAATGAATACTCTATCTAGAGAATCTAAATGCCCCATCACCAAACTTTGATCTTTGCCTTAATTTGATAATTAGTGAAACTCAATAATTAATTAAAATAAAAAATTATTAAATTTTGAACTCTTGAAAACACTCTTCAGGTGATTACTGACATTTGGGAGGTATTTTAAGGGTTTTGGAGTGAGATTGGTGCAAAAATAACAAAACCTCCACAATTAAATAATTAAATTATTCAATTAAATCACCAAACTTTAAAAATTCATAACTAATTACAGAAAACTCCAAATTGAGCAAACTTAATAGAATTGGAATCCTCTCAAGGTTTAATATTTATGAAAAATATCAAGCTTCTAGAACTCTCTGCAAATAAAAAAATAAACATTTTCGTCAACCTTAGTTTAAAAATACCCCAAAACTTTAAAAAATCATAATTAATTGTAGAAAATCTCAAATCCAGCAAACTCACTAGTATTTTACTCATCCTAGGGTACAGAATTCATAAAAAATAAGAAAAATCTAGAACTTGAAGTAAAACAAAAAGTGAAGAAATGGACTCTTTATTTAATGCATGAAAATATTCCATAAAATCAAAAAAGTGAATGAATGAACCCAAATTCTAGCAAATCATTCATTTAATCAATTAAATTAGATAACTAACATTAAAATGTAAAACCAACATCCTATTGATAAGGTTTTTAGGATGGACTACCTTGAGCTGTTGGGCTATGTATCTTAAGGAGGCCTTTATCGTCGTGCCTATTATGACAATGCCATAATTTGATTCAATGGGATGCAAACTATAAAATTAATAAGCCATTACCTAATTTATTTATCCTAAATAATTAATATAACTAACATTCCCTTAATAAAGTTTTTAGGATGGACTACCTCGAGATGCAGGGCTGCGTGTACTAAGGAAGCCTTGGTCCTTATGCCCGTTGTGATAAAGCCATGAACTAGTTGATAAAAAACATTGATAATCAAATAAAAGTTTTTAATGAGATAATTATAAATTCAAATAATTTAATAAATAAACTAAATTAAACCTAAACCCGAAGATAAATACTGGGTAACCAGGGCCTACGGGGCTATTAAGTTGGCCATAAGGAGGGTGAAATAAACCACATGTCCCTAGTGTAAATTAAGGCAGTTATCATTTAACCTAAATAAAACACCAAATTAACCTCACAGCCTAGTGTCTAAAATAGCCAATTAAAATTTAGGATATTAGAAAACTGATAATTGACCAACTGTAACACTTAACACTCATCCAAAAATGAACACTAAATACTAATACTTAAACTCAAATTAAGCTCCCCTTGACCTATAATAAACTAAAATAAAACATTAGGAAATTTTAAACAATAACCCAGTTAGGATATATCTAAACCACATAGCCTGACGATTCATTGTAGATGACTTAATAGGATAACCAACTCTAGTTTTAGGCTATGTCATTGTTCTTTTATACTTGCTTTCTATGTGAAGTGGATTTTTCATATATTAATGTGATTTTCCATGCATGCTGGTTGCTATGATCGATGTGATTTCTATTGCTATGATGTGAATTTTTATCTATGACATAATAAGATGGGTTTTGAATTTTCACTAAGTTAGGAATGATCTGAATGCTAACAAAATGTTTTGAAGATAGTTATTCTCATGTGGGGCTTAAAAAGTAGGCTAATTAAAAATTCATTAATAGAAGTTTTAGTAAGAGTTGAATGTGCTAATGCTCCTAAAAATAAAAGAGCATGGCCAAATGGATATTTTAGCTCAAATGTGAGCAAATAAAAATATAACTGCTTGGGTTTTTTTATGATTATGAATGTTACTACTTAGGATAACATGTAGGTTGTATTAGAGTTATTTTATATTTTTTAATGTGTAAATTTAAATTTTAAAGAGTTGTGAAAGTCACTTAAAATGGGATATTTTAGTATCTAATTTGGAATTTAAAGAGGAAGGAAACACCCCTTTGGGGAGGAGTTCCTTCCATTTGGGTATCCAAATTAGGATGACTTAAAATCCAAAGAGAAAAGAAACACCTCTTTAGGAGTTCCTTTCATTTGGATATCCAGACCTAGGAGATCCAAGCCCGAAAGAAAGACCTGAGGAAGTGAAGACCAAAAAAATCCTATTTTAACGCTTGTGTAATTCTGTAGTATTAGAATCTTGGGTGTTTCGAGTGGTTACTAGCCACTTTTAATTGCCACAATCCTTAGGTTGTATATTAAGTGCCACTTTCCACATGACTATACATTCATTTGGTTATATATGATTTGATGATGTGTTTAAATTGATTGCAAATTAGAAATTGCCTATTTTTCTTTAACTTATAAATAAATAAAAAATTGTAGGCTCACATAGAAATATAAATGCTTTTTAAGAAGCCCTAAAACACCCAAGAGTTCTTCATGCATTCATATTCCCTTATCTCTTTGTTAGGCACCTCCTCATTTGTGAGTTGTGGTATACCATCTGACCTATTAGGGTGCATCTTTGTCTAGGTGATGTTGTTCATTATTATATTTTTTATATAAAAGTCAAATTGCATGCATAACTTTAGAAATTAATTAAGAATTAATAAAATTTTAATTGCATTGAGCATGATCATCCTATATAAGTAAAGGGGTTAATTAGGACATTCTCTAGATGTCAACCCCAATTTCTTAAAAACTTAAATAATAGCTTGACCGGACTCATGGTATTAAAGCACCTAGGTAGTTTAGCTGGAACTGCAATTTAGGCTGAGGTATTCCCATATTTGCATGACATTAGTAAGGTTCAGGTTACTACTATTTACTTCCCTAATTATATTTAGGATTTAGGGTGAACTCAAAATCATAAGTCCCCAATATCAAGAATCTAATTCCAACATTTTAATAAAATAATGACTAAAATGAAAATCCTCTCTAAACTAAAATATAAAACCCAACATATAGGATTGACTGAGGTGTTTTTGAATTACTTTAGAATCCCAAAACACCTTCTACTAGTCATCCTTTACTGTCCAAAAATTAGTGCACAAAATTGATCCATTTTGTATTGAAATTCTCACCTCATTCCTTTCATATCACTCCTCAAAATTCTAAATGAAATTTTGGCAATTATTTTATTCAAAAATATTCATAAGAAACTCAAAACCCCTACGATGTAATTAACTACAAAGGCTTTCCTTCGTTGGAGATTTAAGACCTCGAAAATAATAAAATCTCATTCTATTTAGCTCCTAAGTAGAATGGGGAAAAATACTTCTCTTTGAAAAAATTAAAATCAAGGATAATCATTATCATTATGTTCAATATGTTCAATAATAAATGGTACCTTCCAACCTATAGGAAAATACACCCTCAATAACATTTCCTTCATATTTTTCTAAAAATTTCTTATGTGTTCATCTTTGTTTCTGAGTCTAATAGACACATCAAAATTTGAGACTATTATAGATGTCTCTTCTACTTTCTCTGGTTGAGCTCTACTAGGATCAACATCCCAAGATGATTATTTAGTCTCTACCATGAAGTCACCACTGATAGGAATATCCACCTCACTAGCATCCATTAAAAGATTATCTTGCTTTGGATCAAAGGCTTTTATTACTTCTTTCATTTTAAAATGTCCTTAATCTCTTAAGCTATCTCATTGATGGGCCTCCCCTCAATAGATTTAGGATCAATGGGTAAATAATCATTATAATCCATTATAATTTCAAATTATTTGCTCCAACTTTTTTATGATATCCTGCATTTTAAGTTCTTAGGCATTATCGATGCACTCTTCCGTCATCTCATTACTAACTTAAACATTCTTATTGTCCACTACTTCTTGCCTTTGACTATCACAGTATCGGTAGTCATAAGGGTGGCATCCTTAATGGGTTTTCGTGATTTCCTCCTTTTGAGATGGTGGAGAGTTATGAGGAAGTAGCTCTACTCCATTTGGTGGGGTAGAAACCTCACATCTCTGGGTACAGAGCTTACAGACTACTACATATGGCTGACTACTTTCACTCATACTAAATTTAATAGGAATATACTCTTGAAAGTGCGAGTAGGTTGTTAAACCTATTGCTCACGTCCCTAGGCTAACCAAGAGGGGGGGGGGGTGAATTGATCCTTTTAAAAATTACTCTTTGAATTTTGGAAATTCTTAAGCTAATCGTACAGTACGAACACACTTCGTACAGTACGAATAGAGTAAATTTTTTTCTCTCTTCAAAACACAGAAATTCAATAATAGAAAGAAAATAAAATGTGTAATAAAAATAGCGCAAAAAAGTAAACAGTTAGAGCAAAAAATACTAGAATTTATAGTGGTTTGATCAAACACGACGTACATCCACTCCCTAGAGACTCCTTCTCTAGATATTGCACTAAACTCAAGTGACTCTCCTTTTTCCCCCACAGCAAGGCGGAGAAGCCTTTACAAACTCTCTTCCACCAACCCGGTGTGGTAGAGAGCCGTCATCCTTTTTCACCCTCCTGGTGAAGGCAGAGAACCAAATGTCCTTTTACACTCTCCAAGTGCGGTAGAGAACCATCGTCCTTTTTCACCCTCCAAGTGATGGTAGAGAACTGAAATCCTCTCGAATAAAAACTCTTGCAAAAGTCTCCAAGGAAGGTAGGAAGATGCTAGAAGAATAAGTAAAACAATCCTCACAATTGGATAACCTTGTGAATCCCTTCATAAATTTCTCTTCAAAGATTTCTCAACACTCACTCCCAAACACTCTCCCAATCACTCTCCCTTTCACTCTCCAAAAGTATTTTTGCAGAAGGATCTTTCCTTCAGTCAGTTTTAAGTCATTTATATACTTGGGACAAGAAAAACCATCCAAAAACTGAAAATTCCAAGTTTAATCTGTGCCGATCGTCCCGTACGATCGACGATCGTATTGTACGAATAGTTCAAAATATTGAATGATCCGTCCTGTACGAACCATGAGACGAACAAGTCAGAGTCATTCATACGAATATTTTATCCCGTATGAATCTATGGACGATCAAGTTAGAGCACTTCGTATGAATATTTCATCCCGGATGAACCCATGGACGATCAAGTCAGAGCGCTTCATACGAACATCTCATCCTGGATGAACCCTTGGACGATCAAGATAGAGCGCTTCATACGAATATCTCATCCCGGGCGAACCCTTGGACGATCAAGTCTGAGCGCTTCGTACGATCAGTTCGTCCCGTACGAACCCTTGGATGAACCCAAGTTAGAGCCGTTCGTACAGCCAAAACTTATGTATGAATAGTAATTCATATTGTATGAACTTAACTTAAAAAAATTTCTTTCCATATGGGCTCGATATGGAGGATTTATACTACAGATCGTCCCATATGATATACAAATCGTACTGTACAATCAGTTTAAAAAATTAAGTTTTTACTCCCCCATTATGTGTGTGTGCACATTTATCCAACTTACAATCACAGTCTCTCAAACTCAAGAAAAATAAAATTTACAGACTTCATTTACAGTGAACAAATGAACTTGAAGTCTTCAGCAATCTGGAGTGTGAATTTCCTGAAAAATACTTTAGTACATACAATAAAAACTCAAATATTTATTAGGAGAGGAATAAAACAAGCAATAAGCTTTTCTAATCATCAAAACATAACTTGGATTAGAATTCACTTGAATGAACATATTTACTCAAATCATAATAATCTCCCCCTTCTTGATGATGGCAAAATAATTATTATTTGAATGAACAACTTAAGTCATATTTCTCCTAAGATTCCACTAAATGTACACTCCCCCTAAGTAAATGAAGTCCAACGTTCCCTCTAAAGCCTAAGCTCCCCCTAAAGAAATGACCTATCCTAAATAAGGGATAAAAGGGAACATACTAAATAAGCGAAGGAAAGGGTACCAAAAGGGTAAGAAGAATAAGAACTTAACATGCAACACAAGCATTACAAACACTACACACTACACACAACTAAAGTACATTCCTACATACACAAGAAACTAAAAACTTAAATGCAACAAGTCAAAACAAATCAAGCACACAAGCACACAAAGTCAAATAAGAAAAACTTATCAAGCAAACAAAGTCAGACAATTTTAGTCAAACAATAAAACTCTCCCCTTTTTGTTAACAACAAAAAGGGACACTCAAATTAGTTGAGAAGTGGAATTATGTTAAATGAAGTTTAACTACAATATTCAAGTCAGATGCAAAAATAAAGACTTAAAAGTGTTAGATTGCATATTATGTTAAGGAGAAGAAAAGTTAATCTAAAGTAGTAATGTATTAGACAGATTAGTAGCCTCAACTTTTGCACAAAAGATGAAATAACATTAGCAAAATTTTAAGTCAAAAGTGACAATCATTGATTAGTGAACTTGGAGAAAAATTCTAAAGGAAAGAATAATTGGCGACATTGCGCATCTTTTATTGAATGACACACTTTGTGTGTCTTTTTACATTTGGCGACATTACGCATCTTTTATTGTATGGCACATTTTGTGTATCTTTTCAAGATTTTCTTTGAATGTAAGATTCTTTCCAAAAATACTATCTTTGGGTCACAAATACAATAATTAACACATTGATATAGAATGTAAGAGTAATATTAAGACATCAAATATACATAAATTTAGACTAAATAATACATGTCTAAATAAGATAAAGTAATATCTTCTAATCACACCCAATCATAACGAAATCTAAATATTTTTAAGAATTTAATGTTATGCATAGAATATTCTATTATAATATAAATTCAATTAACATTGTAGAATATTAATCAATTACAGTCGAGTGTTTTAAGATTAGATAATTTTTAGTCAATAACAGATATGATAAACTTGCTAACTTTCTCATAAAATGAATCAACAACAAACACAAATCTAAGAAACAACAAGGAAAACTACAATCACATCCATGCCAAGCCAAACACAAGGAATACTAATAATCGGAGGGACCCTGATCTGGAGGAGGTGGCTGATTGCCAAACAAAGTAAAATAGTTGTTTAGCATAGCAATATTAGTGTTCACAGAATCAAATTGGTCCCTAATCCATACTCTATCTTCCTTGTACTTATCATCTTGCTGCTTCAAATGAGCCTCCATATGATCAAATCTTTGATCCATTCTTTCAAAATGCTGGACTATATTCTGATAGAAATCTTGAGATGGTCTAGGTACAGCTGTAGGTGCAGTTGAAGGAGCAGAAGCAGAAGCAGGTTCATCATCAGAGCTGTCAACAGTTCCTTCTTTCCCAAATAACGCTCGAAAAGAAGCGTTAGTGAAGTAAAATGGGAGTTCAGAAGGTCCAAAAGGATGGACCATATTGTATTTCTTCTCAAGGATATAGCAAACAACGTGTCCTAAAGCAATATTTTTCTTTCTTTTTACACTAGCTAGACCTATATCGGAGAGATAGTAAATGTAATCTAGGATTAACTATGCTTTATCAATAGGTTGGCTAGTCATAATCAGATAGGTTGTAGAAGAAATAAGTGGTGTCATATTTTTTTGATCTCCCACCTTAGGAATGATAAATGTCCTAAGCACGTGCTGGATTATTCATGTATTCTGGTTTAAGGAGTCAACCCAGGAAACATGATTGGGTGTGCTTATACCTCTTAGGACTTGGTTCACCTCGGGCCAACCATTCTCTGGTCTAGTAGAAAAGGTGTGTGCCCGTGCCCCATAGGTTCTTAAGTGAATATATTCCCCTAAATCCTCCTTAGTTATCACAACTTTCTGCTTAAGGACATATGAAGAAATGACAGAGTGATCCTGGTTGAATGTCATGTTGGCCAGGAACAAATGAAAAAGGTCCTTGTTAAACATATAGATCAGAGTCAAAAGAAAAGAAAATTGAGTGGAATCAAACAAAGGCATTACTATAAAATGAATATTTTCTTGCAGCATAATGCGGGAAGGGGTGACCGTAGAAGCAGCATACCTAAAGTATGCTTCCTCATTTTGCTCACTCAGAAAGTTGTCATCCACTTCACTCCTAGAAACAGGACCCCTAGCAACACATGCTCTCTTTCCACTGCCCGACATCTTCTATTCTAAGCTCTAAAGGGTTTTAGAATGAAAGTGAAATGAAAGAAAATGACCCTCCTTTATATAAAAAAAACCTAAAATCATACAGTACGAACCAACTTCGTATAATACGAAATTGATTTCATCTGGGATGAATAAAAGTTCATCCTGGACGAATGAAAGAAGTCAAAATGAAATGGTTTTTCATAAAGTGCTCATCCCGAGGAATCCTTTCGTACAGGCTTTTTGACTTCCTGATCGTACAGATGATGATGTGTTCATCCGGGATGATCAGAAAATTAAAGGATCGTTCAGGTGACAGTTAGAGTCATCCTCATGCGAAATGACACTTGGATCGTACATACAAATGATGTATTCATACGTACGATCATCAATAATAACTGACACTAATCGTGATTCCTCCCCCATTCGTACAGACGAAGTTCATACAATCGTATAGTTCGATGATGTTATCGTACAATACGAATAGACAAAATAAAATAAACTTTTGTCTCTCCAATCTTACAGGTTTCCAACACTCAATTACAGATCAATTTAAACAATTTTTTTTTATATATTATTTATTTTTTTAAAAAATGACAACACAAAGGATTTCAATAAAATATAAAACACTAGAAAAAAATCACTTGCAATTAACATACCAACAAACACATATAAACACACATTTGCAGAATTTTCAATCAAGCATTTAAATCAATTACACCTAGCCTTGTCCTTAACATGCTGAAAGTGTTAAAAGCTAAGGGTTTTGTGAAAATATCTGCAAGCTGATCTTTAGTAGCGATATGATGTAGTTGAATTTCCCCTTTCGCTACATGATCTCTTATAAAATGATGCCTTATATCAATATGCTTGGTTCTAGAATATTGAATAGGATTTTTTGAAATACAAATGGCACTAGTGTTATCACAAAAGATTGGAATGGTGCCAATTAAAAATCCTAAGTCACTTAATTGTTGTTTCAACCAAAGCACCTGTGCTACATAACTCCCTAAGGCAATATATTCTGCTTTAGCTGCAGAAAGTGCTACTGAATTTTATTTTCTACTGGACCAGGATACTAATAAATTTCCAGTGAATTGACATGTCCCAGAAGTAGTTTTCCTATCCACCCTACATCCTACAAAATTAGAATCTGAGCATCCAATAATATCAAAAAAAGAACTGTTCTTAGGATATCAAATCCCTAAATTTTGAGTTCCTAGAAGATATCTTAAAATCCTTTTCACTACTGTCAAATGTGATTCCTTTGGATCAGCTTGAAATCTAGCACATAAGCAAACACTAAACATGATGTCAGGTCTGCTAGCAGTCAAATAAAGCAAAGATCCAATTATTCCTCTAAACTTCTTTTGATCAACATATTTTCCCTTAGGATCCTTATCTAATAGTACTGAAGAACTCATGGGTGTAGTTACTGGTTTAGCATTACTCATTTCATACTTTTTCAGGATATCCTTAACATACTTAGATTGACAAAGAAAAGTTCCTTCCTCACTTTGCTTTATACTAAAACTAAGAAAATAACTCAAATCACCCATCAAACTCATCTCAAATTCACTACTCATTGTCTTTGAAAATTCATCACATAGATTTTTATCAATTGATCCAAAAATGATGTCATCCACATATATTTTTACAATGAGTATTTCATTTTCAATTCTTTTCAAAAATAGAGTGGTCTCCACACTTCCTTTAATAAATGATCCGTTTAATAAGAAAGTTCTTAACCTATCATACCATGCTCTAGGTTCCTGTTTTAGTCCATATAATACCTTTTTCAATTTGAAAACATGATTAGGGAATTTAGAATTTTCAAAATTTGAAGGTTGCTCAACATAAACATCCTCTTCTATCATCCCATTCAGAAAGGCACTCTTAACATCCATTTGGTACAATTTAAAATCTTTAAAATAGGCAAAGGCTAACAAAACTCTAATTGCTTCAAGTCTTGCTACAGGGGAAAATGTCTCCTCAAAATTAATTCCTTCAATTTGATTATACCCCTTGGCTACTAATCTAGCCTTATTTCTCACAACAACTCTTGAATCATTCATTTTTTTTTTGAACACCCACTTAGTTCAAACTACACTTTAATCTATTGGCCTTTCAATTAGCTCCCAAACATTATTTCTCTTGAATTTATTTAACTCTTCTTGCATGGCCAAAATCCAAAATTCATCCAATAGTCCTTGTTCTATATTAGTGGGTTCAATCATTGAAATAAATGCTGAATGATTTACCTCTTTCCTCAAACCATGCCTAGTCCTAACTCCTTCACTTGGTTCTCCTAAAATCAATTCTTTAGGATGACTTCTAACAAATTTCCATTCTCTAGGTAATTGGTTTTCTTCTTCCTTTTCAACCCTTTCTTCAACTTTTTGATCTTCAAGTTTTTGGGTTACTACCTCAACCTCATCTTCATCCAACTTAGACTCTTTACTATCATGAGGTCATGTGTGAGAGCGTCCCTACAAAATGATCAAACGTTAGTCTTGGGAACCAAAACTTGTTTGGGTTCTCCTCTTGACAAATTTAAACCAGATGCATATGTGATATGCTGTGATTTATGCACCTTAGGTCTCCATACTAAATGTGTTCTATATTTAAGTGTATAAGTGTGGGAAATATGTCCTAAAATACTATAATAAAAACACTTTATTCCTGGAAAGGATTCACCAATCTATTCTTCCTAAAAATTTTCTTCTTAGATTTTGAACCAGTGGTCTTGTAGTAGGATTCATGAAAATCTTCAAGTTTAGGTGGATTTCTATTTTCTTTAAGTGCTTTTAACTGAACTTTAACATAAGCATTAGCACTTTCTAGAATCAAATTATCAATCTTCAAATCATGCTCTCTAGTATCTGATTCATCCATATAAGTCTTAAAATCATTTTCAAGTTCAGTGTGAGATGATTTTAAAAGATTATGTTGTTTGTTTAAATCATCAAATTCATCCAATAAAGTCATGTGGTTGCTATTAATTAATGCATAATCTTTTCTAAGTATCTCATATTCTTTCTACAGCTCTAAATAATCCAAATTTAATTTAGCATGCAATTTTTTCTGTTTCCTATATATTGTATGTATGCGTTCAAAAACTTCAAATAATTCTTCATAACCTAAGTCACATACCTCTTCTTGATCTGATTGATCAAAATTTTTAGCCATTAAGCACAAATTTATGACTTCCTCTTCTGGTGTAGTTTCTGAGGAATCTGAAGCTGAGTCCTTCCAAAATGCTCATTGAAGTCTCTTTTTACCCCTTCTTTCTTTTGGTTTCTCCTCGGCCTTCTCCTTGCTAGGATTTCCCTTGAGATTGGGGAACTCTGTCTTTATGTGTCTTGGCTTCCTACACTCATAGCAAATAACTTTATTAGAAGCCTTAGCATTCTTTTGGAACTTACCTTTGTTCCACTGTTGGCGTCTTCTCTACTTCCTTTTTAGGAAACTTCTAAATTGCCTTGTCATCAAGGCGAAATCCTCTTCATCCTTAGGTAGTGACTGATCACTTTCTGAATCGTCCACCTTTAAAGCTATATTCTTCTTCTTTCGCTTCTCACCTGCATCAATCTATCTTTGAGTCACAGATTGCTCATAAGTAATTAGTGATCCAAGAAGATTATCAACAGAATAAACATTTTAATCTTTAGATTCTGTTATTGCAGTTATCTTTGCATCATATACGGTATCTTGTTAACTTTTTCTGCATTAGTTAACTACCTACCTAAAGCATGCAATGAATTGGCTATATGAGTAAAACGTGTGTACATGTCTGAGATTGATTCATTCGGTATCATGCGAAATAGTTCATAGTCGTGCAAGAGAATGTTCAACCTAGTTTGCTTCACTTCATTTGTACCTTCATAAGTAATGCAAAGCCTATCCCAAATTTCTTTTCCTGATTTACAAGTCAAAACATGCATGTAATCTTCTGAATTTAAAGCACAAAAGAAACTATTCAAACACTTAGCATTTAATTGAGCTAGCTCGCGTTCTTCTACAATCCATTCAACAAAAGGTGTTTGAACTCTAATTCCTTCTACAATTCTAGTAGGTTCAGTATAACCTTCCTATACTAACATCCATATGCGATAATCAAGAGATTGTAGAAATGTAGACATGTGAGTTTTCCAAAAATCAAATGGGATATTGTCAAACAAAGGTGGTCTAGTGATCGAGTAACCTTCTAAAGTATTTCTATTTCCAAAATTAGCCATGATCGAATTTCAAAAAGTATTTTAACTAATAATTTTTGAAATTAGCTCTGATACCACTTGAAAGTGCGAATAAGTTGTTAGACCTATTGCTCATGTCCCTAGGTTAACCAAGAGGCGGGGGTGAATTGGTCCTTTTAAAAATTACTCTTGGAATTTTGGATAATTTTAAGCTAATCATACAGTACAAACACACTTCGTACAGTACGAATAAAGTAAATTTTTTTCTCTCTTCAAAATACAAAAATTCAACCACAGAAAGAAAATAAAATGCGTAATAAAAACAGTGCGGAAAAGTAAATAGTCAGAGCAAAAAACACCAGAATTTATAGTGGTTTGGTCAAACAAGACCTACATCCACTCCCTAGAGACTCCTTCTCTAGGTATTGCACTAAACTCAAGTGACTCTCCTTTTGCCCCCACAGTAAGGTGGAGAAGCCTTTACAAACTCTCTTCCACCAACCCGGTGCTGTAGAGAACCATCATCCTTTTTCACACTCCTGGTGAAGGCAGAGAACCAAACGTCCTTTTACACTCTCCAAGTGCGGCAGAGAACCATCATCCTTTTTCACCCTCCAAGTGAAGGCAGAGAATCGAAATCCTCTTGAACAAAAACTCTTGCAAAAGCCTCCAAGGAAGGTAGGAATATGCTAGAAGAACAAGTAAAGAAATCCTCATAATTGGATAACCTTGTGAATCCCTTCACAATTTTCTCTTCAAAGATTTCTCAACACTCACTCCCACACACTCTCCCAATCACTCTCCCTTTCACTCTCCAAAAGTATTTTCATAGAAGGATCTTTCTTTTAGTCAATTTTAAGTCATTTATATACTTGGGATAAGAAAAACTGTCCAAAAACTAAAAATTTCAAGTTTAATCCGTGCTGATCGTCCCGTATGATCGACGATCGTACTGTACGAATAGTTCAAAAAATTTAATGATTCGTCCCGTATGAACCATGAGATGAATAATTCAGAGCCATTCGTATGAACATTTCATCCCATATAAACCTCTATACGATCAAGTCAGAGCGCTTCGTACGAACATTTCCTCCTAGACGAACCCTTGGATGATCAAGTTAGAGCGCTTCATACGAACATCTCATCCTGGACGAACCCTTGGACGATCAAGATAGAGCACTTCGTATGAACATCTGGTCCCAGATAAACCCTTAGATGATCAAGTCAGAGCGCTTCGTATGATTAGTTTGTCCCATACAAATCCTTGGATGAACCCAAGTTAGAGCAGTTCGAATAGCAAAAACTCATGTACGAATAGTAATTCATACTATACGAACTTAACTTAGAAAAATTTCTTTCCATATGGGTTCGATATTGAGGACATATACTACAGATCATCCCGTATGATATACAAATCATACTGTACGATCAGTTTAAAAAATTAAGTTTTTACTCCCCCATTATGTGTGAGTGCACAGTTATCCAACTTACAATCTCACTCTCTTAGACTCAAGAAAAATAAAATTTACAGACTTTATTTACAGTGAACAAATGAACTTGAAGTCTTCAGCAATCTGGAGTGTGAATTTCCTGAAAAATACTTTAGTACACACAACAAAAACTCAAATATTTATTAGGAGAAGAATAAAACAAACAATAAGATTTTGTAATCATCAAAACATAACTTGGATTAGAATTCATTTGAATGAACCGATTTACTCAAATCGTAACAACTCTTTCTAAGGAGACTTTGCCCTCTTGCCATTTACTTTTGTTGTTTTCTTTTTCTCTTCTTATCTGACCACAACGGAAGCCAATCTTTGAGATTTCATAGGATAGACCAGTGGCCTACCCCTATGATGATGGTTCTTTTACAATTTAATAAGGACTATCTCTTTTGTCTTCATAGATGGAAGGTGAGGTATCCAATTGTAACTATCCCTAATACTGATGTGGTAGGCTACCTCACAAACTTTTTATTCCTTCTTGGTGAATAAGGGGTTAAGACCCTCACTTCAGTTCTCTCTTCCTTTAGAATTTCCTTTTTTAATTTATGGGATATCTTCCCCTTCATCTATTTTAGATGCTCCTCTATTATCTCACCTACTTGGGCAGTGCAAGTGTCGATGATATTCCTTAATATACTCATTCTTTGAACCATATTTTGTTTAGGGCTTTTCTTTACATAGTAATCCATCTGACATGGTGGAGAATGGATATCCTGCTTACTCTCTCCTATACTGCAGTAGTAGAGAGATAATAGAAGTGACTTCGCTTTAGAAGAGAGGAGGAAGCAGGAATAGGTTGCTCTTTAGTAGCCTCATGTTCTACCTCTTCTAAAGCCTTTAACTCAATAATCCTCCTGGCTTCGGTGATTTTCTTCCTCTCCCTTTTTAGATATTTTTTCTTTTGGATATTAATAGTGAAAGGGAAAGCAGAACTTAACCCTATCTTATATATAGATGATTTCTCAGTCACTACAATTGACTTCTATATTTCATCCTCCCTAGCAGAGGGTGAAATGGGTAAGGGGAAATGGTTGCCTCCATTTTAAGGATGGGGAAGTTAGTCCCCTACCTAAGGCAATCTTTACTAAGAGGATGTCCTTTTGAGTCACAACACTTAGGTTAACCATTTTCTCTTCATTTACAAACATTTTCTAAGTCTAGAATCCCATTCCAAATATAATGGTGTTTGCACAAATAAGTTCCTTTACAGTTAGATTTCTATCGAGTGAAAAGAAGAGTTTTCCAGTCTTCTGAAATTTTTTTGTAATTAAAAGAGAAATGGTTTGAATTAGTTAAATCATGAAACATAAATTTAAAGTCATTAATGATTTTATTTCTTATCATATTTGTTAAGTTATGGAAAATATAACTGAGCATATAGTGATATAATATAAAAATCATTTATGAGTTCATGAACTAAAGATCCTATTGTATATGTTAAGCAATGAAAATATGTAGCATAACATATAATAATAGAATCCAGGAATCATTTTCATTTTTTCCTTTTTAAAGGAAAATTATATGTTAAATTTGACTGATTTTTATTTAAATGTTAGAACCCAACACATTTGGGCTTTCACCCAATGTGAGGTTCATAAAAGTGATATGAAAAATCTTGGACAATTGGATTAACTTTCTAATTTCACCAATTAGCCTTGGGTGAGATGGTAAAGTAATAATTTTATTAGAAATTCCCTCACTCACCTCTCTTACTTGTTATTTTCTTTTCTTTTTGATGTTGGCCTTGCTCACTCAAGGAAGAAATGGGTAGAGGGATGAAGAGAAGGAAGGTAGTTTCAACTTGTGGCTAAGGTAAGCATTTTATCGATGTAATAAAATTTTTACCATTATTAAAAGTAGATAGAGTAAAATCCTTAGCGAAGTTATTAGAAAATATGTATGTTGTTGTTTGCTCTAGAAGTGCACAAATAAATTGTGTTTGTATTTTTGGTAAATTTTATTCATAAATATTTTTTAGATTTTCAATTTAAAAGTTGAACACATCATTATGAATGGTATATCACCTGGAAAGGTGAAAAAAAATATTCTTTAATGGGTTCAGATTGCAAAACTATAACTTTATCCTAACTATCGTAGTCAAATTTAAGAAAGAAGTATATATGATCCCAAAGGGTCAAAATGTTGTCTGATAATGTATTTAGCTATGATAATTTAAAATTATTATCATTAATTTCATAATCAAAATCATAATAAGAAATGGTATATCACCCCAATAAGAGATGATATATTTTATTTCTAATCGTTTAAATATGACGATAATGATTTGACTTTAAATTTTCTTAAGAGAATAATTTTTCCCATCCTATTTAGGAGCTAAATAGGATGGGGACTACTTTATATGGGGTCTTAAATCTCGTACAAAGGAAGGACTTCATATTTAATTATGTCATAGGAAGTTTAGGCTTCCTACAACTACTCTTTTTTAAAATGATGGTAGAAATTTTATTTGGATTTTAAAAGAGTGATATGAAGAGAATGATGTTTGAATTTCAATTGGGATTGAACCAAATTTGGAACACTTATTTTGGAGGCCAAAGGATTAGGAGTAGGTAATGTTTTGGGATTCTCAAATAATTTAAAAACACCTCAATCTATTTGATGTTGGGCTTTAAATTTTTAATGTGAGATACATTTTTGGTTCAAGTTATCATTTTTC
This sequence comes from Dendrobium chrysotoxum, assembly GCA_019925795.1. Classification (NCBI taxonomy): domain Eukaryota; kingdom Viridiplantae; phylum Streptophyta; class Magnoliopsida; order Asparagales; family Orchidaceae; genus Dendrobium; species Dendrobium chrysotoxum. Next base: position 22,675,139 of record CM034307.1, on the reverse strand, counting down.
ATGAATTTTGAGATTATATTCCCAAGATTGGAGACTTAAGATTTTGGGTCATCGATAAAACCTAAATCTGAGTTGGGCACTAAATAATAGTAACATGAACCTAACTAATAACAAGCAAATCTGGGCTTATGTCAGCTTAGATTTGAGAGCCAGCTCAACCACCTAAACACATTAAAATGATTAATCTAGTCTTATAAAAAAGGGGTAAGGTTCTTTGTTTTTGTTTTTTAAAAAATGGGTCCAACATCTAGAGAATTACCTAATTATCTCCTTTACTTATGTATAGTGGGCTTATGCTTGATGCGATTAAGATTTAATTATTTTTATTTGTTTTTTAATATAAGGTATGCTAATTAACCTTTTATATAAAAATGGATATGATGAAATTTAAGAATTTTGCTTAAATAATACTTTTCCCTAAAAATGCTCAACATCCCCTAGATAGAGCTGCACCTTCATAGTTCAGGTGGTCTGCCAAGACTAGCGAGTGCAGAGGTGCCTCGAAATGAGAGAAGAAAGCATATAAATGCATGAAAAACTCTCAACATGCCAGGGTTTACTTCTTAAGAGCATTTATCTTTCTATGTTAGCCTAAATATTTTTATTTAATTACAAGTAGAAGAATTTTTTTGTCCTTAAGAACCTAATGAAATGCAGGCTAAAGAAAATTTCTTAGGCAAGTAATAAACCTTGAAAAGTAAGTGTTTTCTAAATCATGACATCTAAATAAAATCATTGAATATCAATATATCAAATCAATGTGAAAGGCAATATGGAAAATACAACTAAATTACAACCAAGCTCTATTAAAATTAAAAGTGGCCAGCACCTCTAACAACAAACCTAAATTCTAATCTTATATAATGATGCAAGTTTTAAAAAAGGTTTTTTATCTTGATTTCTTCAACTCTTTTCTTCGGTCTCCTTGGATCCATCGAGTCCAGACATCCAAATGAAAAGAACTCTCCGAAGGGGTGCTTCTTTTCTATTTGGATCTCAAACTACCCAAGTTTGGATCTCCAAATGAAGGGAAATCACCCCTAAGGGATGTTTCCTTCCTCTTTAGATTTCAAATTGGGTATCAAATATCTCACTTTAATTAATTTCATAACTCTTTTGAATTTAAATTTAAAGAAGATCAAATAACTCTATATATCCTATATGTTATCCTAAGCAGCTTATATATGAAATCATCAAAACTTTAAGAATTTATATATATATATATATAAATTTAAATAAGCACCTTTAGGAAACAGATCAGTTAGGCGGCTTAGCACTTTTAGGACCTACAAAAATCTCTATTAATCACATTTTAATTAGACCCCTTTTATAGCCCTACATAAGCATTGCCATCCATAGAAAACTTTATGAGCATACAGATCATTTCTAACCTAGAAGAAATCTAATGTCCATCACATCATATCACAAGTAATGTAGTAAAATGATCACATAATAAGAAACATAAATAACATCAACCATGAAAATTAGCTTGTAATGATATCTGTGTCAAAACCACATCACACAAAAAAAAGCATATAAGAAAGAAAAACAACCTAGCCTAAAACTAGAGTAGGTTGTCTAAACAATCCATCTATGGTGTTTATATGAGGATGTGTGGTTTAGATATTTTTTAAGCTCATTATTATTTAGAGGTCTCTAACATTATGCTTTGGTTTATTTTTAGGCTTAAAAAAATTTAATTTGAATACAAATCTTGTAATTTGAATGTTCATTTTAAGATGGGTTTCAGTTGTTGAAGTTAATTTGAAATTTAATTTTAAATCGCAAGTTTTAATTAGGTATTTAGTCTTAAGCCTCAAAATTTAATACAATTATGTTCTCCAAAAAGAAGCTAACATAAGGTTTGAAGGCTCTAATTTATTAGTGTTTTACTTTAATTATTTATGTTGAATATTAACTACCTTTGTTTACACATGGGTTATGAGGTATTTTTCACCCTCTTTGTTGCTTACATAGTGGCCTCATAGGCCCAGGTTACCCAATAGTTATATTTGAGTTTAGATTCGATTTGGTTTGTAGGTTAAAATATTTAATTTTGTGATTGTCTTGTTAATGATTTATTAAGCTTGTGGTTAATTGTTTGCATTTCATTAAATTCATTCGTGGTGTTGTCATAACAGCTATTAGAACCTAGGGCCTCCTTAGGACACTTAACCACGTAACCCGAGGTAGTCCATCCTAAAAACTTCATCAAAGGAATATTAGTTGTATATTTTAATTTATAATCTAATTTGATTGATAAGACTGAAGATTTACTAAAAATTTTGTTATTTAATGGATTTTTGTATTTTATTTAATATTTTAATGTATTTAATAAAGGTCCATTTCTTGAATTTTTTATTTACATTAGTTTCTAGAGTTCTCATATTTTTTTAAAAATATTAGACCCTATAACGATTAAAATGCCATTGAGTTTGCTAAATTTTATTTTTATTATAATTAGTTATGAATTTTAAAAATTTGGTGATTTAGTAGACTTATTTATTTTCTTAGTTAGGGGGGTTTTGTGATTTTTGCACTAAATCAATCTCAAACCTCTTAGAATCTTCCCCAAATGTCACTAATGACCCTTAGGGGTGATTCCAAGTGTTTGAAACCATTTTGTTATTTTTAAATTATTTTAATTATTTATTTTGAATAATTATTAAATTTCTAGCATTATTAAATATTGATCAATTTTGAGGGTTGGTGGTAGGGCTTTTATTTTTCTCTGATTGAATATTTAATTATGAGCAATTGGCATTTTAATAATTTTTTTTAGATTTAAATTGAATTAATTATGATTTAATTAAGGTATTAGGTCACTTATGTTGGTTAGTTTTGGGTAACTAAGATTGTGGCCCAAATGGTGTCCAAATACAGTTGAATTTAAACAATTGGATCACTAGACCTCAAGGCTCAGGCCAACTAAACTTGGTCATGTGGTGGATCCTCTAAGTTGATTTAATTAATTACGTAAGGCATATATACATGAGTGCATAGGGAATTAATTTGGGCCATCCAGACTTAAGGGGGATAGAATCAATGGTTCTCTAATTCCTAGACTATGCACAAGCACCACACCAAAAAAATTAAACCCTAACCATCATTGGATATATTATTAGGCTGATTTAAACTTAAGGGTTAATTAAAGACCCTTAAGCCTAAATCACCCAAATGATTCCCTTAAACAAATCAAGCAAAGACGATTAATTTTGGACATGTCAAAGACATGCCCAAGATTAGTCTGCCACAACCTTAAGTCATGGTGAATTAATTTGAAGAAGAAATTAAAAAAATACCCCTAGGAAACATCCTGAAATAACTTTAATTTCAAAAATGATCAAGGCTTTCCCATAAGTCTTTTGTGGGTCTCTTTAAGATCTTTCCAATTAGCCTAAGCACACACTAATTGGACAAGTGTGTGAGTTATGATTTTTTTAAGTTTCCCTAATTATCTATAAATTGTTACAAAGGATTTACATAGTCAACAACCCCTTAATGCACAACACATTCCGATTAGCTAGCCAATGGTTAGGCCGCTAACGATTTCATGCAGTTTTTCCACATCCATTTGATCTACATTCCAACAGTTATAATTAAATAGGCTCTAGTACCACAAGATTTAATCAGACCTATTAATTAAATTCAATGGATCTAATTTCATCTTCCATATCTTACAGGCTTCCTAAGCTGTAGAGCTTCTCTGATAAGATCTAAGAGATCATTCCAACAAACTCTCGCCAAATTTCATAAGGAGTTTCAAATGGATAGAAACCTTTAATCCATCAGTCAAAAAAAGTTGTTTTGAAGGTTTCTTTAAAATTTTCCCAAACAACCTACTAGGGAGCATAGATTTAGGCTATTAATTCACAGAAAGCTTAAAATGCTAGTGCGTGAGTTTAGGTAGCTTTGTCTGATGGTGGGGAAGGGTTCTTCTTTAGGGACCATGGCTGGAGCAGCACTGGAGGTGTGAGTTCAAGCTAGAGTGGAGAGATTCCATCATAGCTCATTGGAACTTGCCTCTTGGGATGTGAGAGACCTTGGGAAGCTAAGGGGGAGTTCCTAGATCTCTGAGGATTAATTTTAAAAAGAGAATGCAATGAGGACTTTTGGGTTGGGATACCCTATTCAAGTCATCTCCCATGGCTTTGGATGGTTGGGATGATCCAGGCAAGCTTCTAAATAGTCACCAGCTGAAGGGAACAACTTAAGGATAATTCCCTGAGCTTATGAGGCAAGAACAAGGCTATAAAGCCTCTGAGTTTGGTTCATGTGAGGAGGAAAATATAAGGTGCTAGTTTTACCTACTCTGACCATTTTTAGAAGGTTGAGTTGAGGTGGAAAGGTGTTTTGGAAGTTATTAAACTCAAAGGGAAGCTCCATTAGATGAGCCTAATCATGGAAGATGGCATGGGTAGGCCATTTTCAGAAGGTTTGGACTAGTTTAAGTCTTGAGATAGGTTAAGCTAAGGGTTAGATTTACCATGGGTGGTGCATAGGAGCTTGGGCCACTCAATGCAAGTGCCAATTTTACTTCGTTGAGCCTGAGTTGGAAGATAGCTTAGCCCAAGGTAGTTTTGGGTACTTTGGGCTTTCCTAATTCCTATCCTAAATGAACCTAAACGGAGGGCCACCTAGGGTAGGAGCATTTGGTCATGCGAGACCTAGTGCAAGTTTTGGTTTTGTTTGATTGGACTTAGGTTGAGATTTGGCTCAAGAAAAACCTCTTTTGGGAACTTTGGTCAAGCCATATGTCTAGTCCAAGTGAGCCTAAGGGTTAAGTCACCTATGTGAAGTTCTTATGGACCTAATGGGCTATCCTAAGGCCTAAATTTGGTTTGGTCAAGCCTTTCTTAATGGGTTCAAATTAGATTCAAGTGTATGTTTGATTTGGTCAACCATATTTGACCAAAGGTTGGGGTTATGTCCAACAAGTTTTATTGGTGATTTGAGCTCAATGGAGGTGGTCCCATACAATGGCATGGTTATTTGGATCAAAATGTGTGTTTGAACCCTCAAAGGGCTATTTGGTCAACTATACTCGGCTTGGTCAACCAAAATTGACCAAGGCTTGAGATTGGGCTCATTAACTTTTAAATGACATTTCAAACTTATTGGAATAGATCTCATTCAAAGAGGATGTCTCTAAGTTCAAAATATACATTGAATGGCTTAATGGGATTTTCGGTTAATCATGGTTAACTTGGCCAACCAAGGTTGACCAAACTTTAAGTTTAGTTTTAACACATCCTAAATGATATTTGAAATGCATTGAAAGAGTTTCCAATGTTTTGTTTGAATGAGCCATATTGATGTTTGTGGGAAGGTTTGATTTTGGGCTTTTCGAGGTTTTGGGTTCAAGTGGGCCCATGGTCAACCATGGTCAACTAAGGTCCACTAAAGGTTTAGTTTTGGATTTAACATATCATGGGAATGATCATGAACATGTTCAAAGGTTTTGGAGAGGGTCCCAAAGTAGATGTCCACTAGGTGCACATTCTAGTGGCATAGACTATAAATATTTAATTGTTTTACACCCTTTGAGATTCAATACAATTTTGGGAGTTAGATAGCTCAGATTGCTCTCAAATTTATAGGGTTGACCCTAGGGACATGGCTAATCAACAAACAATTAACAAACTATAAATCTTATGTTATTTGGTTTGGATTTATAGGTGATTGAAAAATAACTCAAGGGTTATCAGACATAGGCTTTTAGCTTTGATTTTTGCCCTGATATTTTATATTTGGTCTTGATTTTAAATTTGGTTGATGGAATTTTGTTCACTCATATCAATGACTATCATTTAAATTATTGCTAGAAATAAGGTAGAAGGGATTAAGTGGTAGCCACAAGATGACCACCAATTGAAAGGATTTGGGTTTGATTTAAACTTGAGTGAATTTTAGTATGGATTGAGACTTATTTGAGTTTGAATTGAGTTTGAATTAAGTTTTTTTTAGTTAACCACTTATAAAAATAAGGTCAACTGTTTATTCTAGCCCATACATCAAGGAAGTGCCCTCCTTTGTAAGTCAAATTTCTCTTTCATCTCTAATTCCTCCCTCTTTTTATTTTGTTAAAGAGGATAAAGAAGTTTTAAAGCTTTTCCTTGCCTTTTTCATCCATTGAACCAATTTTTTTTCCAAGGACCATAAGTATTTCTTCTTCCTTATATTATGTTAGAATACAATTTTGATTATATGTTTTAATTATTTTGTTTATTGATTTGGGATTATAAATTTGATAAATTTAATATTTTATTTTTTAAATTGACTTTAGATCTTTACCTATAAAATCTTCAAGTCGTTGCCCTTCGTAATGCCCAAAATATTGCAGTGAAAATAAATTTGTATATCTAGTGAAACTAAAATTTGAAATAATTATCTACCTAAACTTTTTTATTAATCAACCAGAGCTTCTAAACAATAAATCTATATATCTATTCAATATAACTAACAATTATATTGCTTAGAATATTGCACCATATTCATTCACCCAAAATTAATATACAATAGCCACGGGATCAATACAATTACTAATTTATCACAAACTCCTGACTACAAAAAAATAAAAGAAAATGTAGAACAAGATATAAAGAAAACTTAAGGATCTCGAACAATCTCACTCTAACTGATCCTAAACCTTTCCATGACGTGAAATCATTAAAATCTACATAATGAGCTCAAAAGCCCAGAAAAAATCCGGAACTCACTAATGTTTTCAGTGTAAGGACTAAAGAATCAATATGAAATGCTTAGTCTAATATAATTAATAGTAGTCAATATAGTTAATGACTAAATAATATTGATAAAATTCAAAATGATCCATAATAAAAAGAGGGAATCATCACAATAAATCTAAATATTAATAATTAAAATAAAATTAAATAAATTGATAAAATAATGATGCTGAAATCATTCATAAATCACAAAAAAAATCTTTCTTATATATTCATATGCATCATTTGTTTATGTATTATCAATGCTTCCAATACTGTCAATGATATTAATGTATCTGCAAATGTCATCAGTGTTATTATTATATATATGCATTAATGTATGATTTAACAAGGAAAAACATAATGTTTTAATATGGTATTTTCAATATCTTTTATCCTAAATGATTTCGAGTTGGTCATTAGTAATATCAATTATCACTTATCTAAGTAATCAATTATCATATTCAATTAATCAATTATCATTACAGGTGACTTCATTAAATTAATAAAGAGTCATCACTCTCTACCCATTGGTGTAATCAATCATCTATTACAGGATACAACTAGGATAATACCACAAACCATCTAAAAAAAACTCATTGGCCCACCCTCCATTGTAGGGTATAATATTTTAATAGCCAACCCATTTTATAGTGTTAACAGCCAGCCATTCTTGCTTATGCAAATGCCATAATCAAAATATAGTAGGAAATAATCAATTCTGTTTAATTAAAAAAATCTATATAATTATTAAAATCATTCAAAACTAAAATAGGATTTGAGTTACTTACAACAAATAGAAGAAATCTCTAAACAAAATTTACTGATGAAAAAGCCCCAAATAACCTTCTCTTATTCAGCAAAGCACAATGCTAAAATTCACATTTTTTATTTTAAAAAAAATTATTTCAAATCAAATTATTACAACGTTGTCGCTAGAATATCGTAGACTCTTGGAGATTTATGTCACTCGCCTAGAGGTAAGTACTATTATCTATTTTTATGTAAGCATATCATCCTTTATTAGGGGTGTAATTCATGTCAATCATTTTTGGCTCCCTTACAACTATTTAAATTGCTAATTTTAGTTTGAATTCTTTAATATAATCACACCTATTGTAAATCTTTTCTATTATTCATAATGAATATGTAATGTATGTGTTGGAAGAAAATTAAATGATATTATTTTTCTTTGTAAAAAAAAAAGAATCCCATTCTTACAAATAATTCTTAACATATTTAATTATATAATATAGTTGGTTATTCATAAAAGCATTTGTCAGGTATGAATGTTTGTATGTTGGTAGAACCTTTTTAGTCTTTGGCTAGCCCAGGTCGACGGGCCTGTGGAGTGATGACTCAATAGAAAATCATTAGATTTCCTTAGGTTGGTGTTTACCTTCCTTATGATGGGTATATAATAAACAAATAATTACTATATATGCAAGAAAATATAAGTGGATATGAATTGGAAATAAGATATTGCTTATAAGTCACTATGAGGTACAAGGATACTTAGTGTGGTGCATTTGTAAACATTGTAATAATTTAATATCAATAGCTAATTGACATATATAAATTTATATTAGAATATATTATAGAGAATATAGCATATATCAAGGTAATTTTTGATATCGTGTACCACCTTGTGGACCCGAGGTGTAAATAGAGTGGTAACAAGGATGTGCTATTTTTTATTTGATATTCCTTGATTCCTAGTAGTGGGTCATATTATTTTAGGTTATCCTAGATAAATAACTAATATATTTGACATGTAATTATCTATATATTTTATTTTTATAATCCTACTTAATAATTCAGAATGGTGCCATCACTCATGGAACGGATGGCATGAAAACTATTGAGGAAGCCACACTTATTCCCAAAGGAACTCACTTTTTTGGTGATCTAGGTGTTGTTGGTCCAAATACAAATATCACTATGCTAATCATTATGATGATAGAGGTGACCGCTCAGCTTACCTTTGAGTCATTGCGCTTGTCAGTTGAATATTGTATTGGACTGAAGCTTTGTGCAACAAGCCCAGAGGTAAGTATTATTATCTATTTTTTTGTAAGCATATCATTCTTTATTAGGGGCATAATCCTTGTAAATCAGATTAGGTTCACTTATAACTATTTAGATTGCCAGTTCTATTTTAAATTCTTTAGCATAATTACACCTATAGCAAACCTTTGTTATTATTCATAACGAATCAGCATGTGAAAACTAACTTGGACTTAATTTATTGTTCATTAGTTCTTATTCGTGGAGGATAAATTTATGTGTTCGAAAAAATTACATTATACAGTTTTGCTTTATTAAGTAAAAAGAATATCATTCCACCAAATCATAGAAATTATATAAATAGTACTTGACATGTTGATTTATATAATGTCTGTTGGTTATTCATAAAAGCATTTGTCATGTGTGATTGTATGTATGTTGGTATAACACTAATGGTTTTTGGCTAGCTAGGGTTGATGGGCCCTTGGAGTGATGACTCTATAGGAAATTATTGGATTTCCTTGGGTTAGTGTTCACATTCCTTGTGTGGGTATACGATAATCTAAAAATAACTATATATGTAAGAAAATATAAGTGGACATGAATTGGAAATAAGATATGACTTACAAGTCATTATGAGGTACAATGATACTTAGTTGTTGCATTTATAAACATTTTAATAATTTGGCATCAATAGCTAATTGACATATATACATGTATATTAGAATATGTTGTAAAAAAACATAGCATATCTAATAATAGTTTTTGATATAGTGATTATAGATTACTACTCCCCTCTTTTGGTTGTTCATATTGAGTGCCTTATTTCTTTGCCATTTATGCTATGATAAATAGGAGTTACTTACTGAGTTTGATTTATCAAACTCACCAGTTGTCGCTTTTAGCAGGTCCTACAAGCATGTTTGGTGAACCACCACTTCATGAGCATGGTTACCAGTAATTGACTATTTATGGTATTTAGTATTTGGTAGTAGTTAATTTTGCTTTTGATTCTCAAGGTTGGGAAGTATCTTTCATGCTTTTAGTTATATTTATATTTCGGTTGTCTTGTATGAGAATTCTTAATTTTGTGATGTATTGGTTATTTAAACTTCTATTAATGAATTGGGTCTTTATTTAACTTCCCTTATTTACTATGATGCATATGTATATATCCTATTATATCTCTTATATATATATGCTTCTCTTTTTGAATGCAAAATAGGTATTTCTATCCCTTCATCGTATCCCGTGTTGCTGGGGCGTATTTCCTTCCAGACCTTGGGTCTGACAACAAAAATCCATGAAAAATATGAATTTAAAGTTGGCAAATAAGGGAGAAATAAAGGAAGCAAAAGGAGGTAACCTTATCATTACAGGGATGACAAAGGGCAACCTCGTCCGCTGAGCAAAAGAGAATAGCAAGAGAACTCTCATAGACATCATAGATTATCCACATCTTTCCCACCCCCTCATTTCCCTTTGACCACATGGTTTGCATTCCATTCCTGATCTCCGCCTCCTCCTTGAATCAAATAGCATTATCATAACTTATGCATAGTAGAATAAGTAAGAAATGCCGACTATGACAGGTAAATGATGAGTTACGACAGCATCATTTCAAAAATTCTTGCCTCAAACTCGATGTGAATTGTGAGGAGGAAGAAGGAAGAGATACAGACTAGATGCTCGTGTGATGAAAATAAGCTGGTGGTGTGGTGTGATTTCATGGGAGAAAGGAAGTTGAGGGTGAGGTCTCCACTCTTAGGTATCTTAATTTTTATTTATTGAGAGCGATTAAGTCTACCTAGGTGGGGTCGCACTAGTGTGTGGCTGAGGTTCACACTCTCCTCTTAGTTAAGTGAGACTTGATTTCCTTACACCTGTGGTGGGTATAGCTCAAACCGCACCACTTTCTCCTCTCCTTTATTATATACAGTGCTAGAACCGCCACATGTCCCCTTTGTTGACAATCATTATCTGCATTAGCCACTGACCACCCCCAATTTGTTATATAGAGGAGAATATAAATAAGACAAGAAAATAGGATAAATTTACATTAAAAAATAAGGTAAACGATTGATTATTCTAATAAGTATCACCCTCCAATATCTCATAAAGTGGTTATAAATAGTGTTAAAATTTTGTTAAAAACTATTTTTTTTTTTAAGATAGAAGTTGTGTGTCATTTTAGTGGCCCAAAACCCATGTTATGAAACTATTTAATAGAAATGGTTAAAATATAATAATTTATTAATTTATTTTATTTAGTGAGATTTCTAAATAAAACCGTTCTCTCATTTCTGTTAATTATGGAAGAAATAATTTATTTTCATATTATATTCATGGGAAATAAAGTATTTCTAAATGGATATAATCGGTGATATTGAATAATCTTGATGTAAGTCCAATTAGTCTAACACTTATTAACAATACACTTATATGAATTTAAGAGTAGAAGAAGATGATCATGATGAAAAAAATGATGAAAATGGTGATGTCTTTGGGATTTTTCATAACTAAAGCATTTCGATAAAGTTAATCATAACTTTACGTGATGTAGTTGAATTGAATAAAAGATTTTAGTCTTTATGTTCAATGTACTCTGAAAAAGGAAAAAATATTTATATGAAGAACATAAAGATAACTCCTACATTAAAAGATTAAACACCCATTTTAATGAATGTTAATATAATGAACTCAGGTTTGCATATTTCTTTAATCCACTTAAAATTTGGATAACATTTTTAGAAGTGTAAGATTTAGAAAGACTAATTTTGTTGAATCTAAATTTGTCTAGAGAATGATGTCAGAATATACTAGATGAACCTACCTATGTGCAAGAATAATGAAGGTAGAAAGAAGGAGGAGAAGAGAGGATGAATCTGGACAAAATCTTTATTATGTCAGCTAGAAGTACAATGAAGAGAGGGGGCACGGGCACTATTCTGTAGAACTTAATCTAAAGTATAAAAACAATATCTTTTTATCTCTCTCTATTTTGTCATGGCCTTGGGTTCTCTTTACTCTTTTAGGGTCCTTTCATCTTGTTCTTGGTTTATCCCTTCATGCCCTATTTAATGGGCTTAGATAGTTACAGTAGAATATATACAAGGTACCGTAGTTATACTATTACTATTTAATATAACTTGTCCAGTTGTGCCGAGTTATGTGGCAATATTCTGGGAGATGATGTAGTTGAGATGTTTCTGTGAGTGTCTAGAGGTTGAGATGGTGTGTGGTAGGAAGTTGGCCTAAGATTATCTCTACTAGAGCAAGAGAGGGTGAGTGATGATTTGACATTGATCTTTGAGCTCGGTGATGATCTAATCATAAGAGATGTCTTGTTGATGAGATGCATGTATTTAGCTTGGTTTTTTATTGGTAACCCATAGAAGAATTGACCTTTTGCTAAGATGAATAAGGTTTTGTCCAAGTGAGAGAGGAACTTCAGAGGTCACCTCTATTAGGGAGGGTGACTGCTTCGAGGAAGTAGCTAGAAGAGGTCTGTCATGCTCTAATGATAAGCTCATTCTCAGCTCTTGAGCTAGTCCATTAAATGGACTAGCCTGAAATAAGAGGGAATCCTCCTTTAATGCAATCCAAACATAACCTATTAGATACTTGCAAGAACATACCTCTATAAATAATCATGGGCGTACATCTAGTTCCATGATTTATTCAACCCTTTGATCATCAAATTTTAATAATATAAGATAAATGAAAAATAAATTAGAGAAAATACATAATTACTTCCATAATTCATGAAATATAAATATCACTTGAGACTAAATGGTCCTATCTCTAGGTTTCTCTATAAATATTAGGTTTGAGCCCAGCAAGTATGTACTTTATACTTGCAACTTGTGAGCATTGCATGAATTTGGCAAGATGGTTCTTTCCGATCTTCTTGGCGTTTGTGCTTCTAGGAAGTCGACCATCAAGAGAGCGCAAACTGATTTCAATATAGAGGCCCTGATTATGGAACAGGTCATACCAAGTAAGGTTATTGTCAAATAAGAAGTGAGAGTATTTGTGGACTATGCCAATCATATAGTGGGTCCTCATTTAAAGAAGATGCATGTTGATGTTGGGGATCTGATTGTCATTAAGGATGACCTGTCACCTTACCTTGCAATGATGATAAAGGAGATGGCCACTCTAGTTTTCCTAAATGTGACTGAAGATGATGAAGCATCTCTGGATGAAGGGAGGAATCATTCATCCTCTTGAGAGCAAGCATACAAGAATGTGTGGGTCAAGGTGAAAGTTTGTGAGGGTTGTCAAACCCTAAAGAACTAGCCCAAGGCTAACCAAGAGGGAGGGGGGGGGTGAATTTGTGTTTTAAAAATTTTTAAACAAAAAGCAAAAATCATTTTATCCTTTTTAAATGTTTTAAAATAAATAATAATCCTCGATGCGAAAGAAAATATAATTTAATGATAACATCACAATTAGAGATTTCAACCACATAATGAATCACATAAAAGCGCAAAAATAAAATGCAGAAATCAAATTAGAAAAAAGTAATAAGAAAGAACACATTGAATTTTATAGTGGTTCGGTCAAATCTGACCTACATCCACTCCCAGGAAACCTCCTTTCTAGGTATTGCATTAACCAGTTAGTGTCTCTCCTTTTGCCACCACAACAAGGCGGAGAAGCCCTAACAAAATCATTCCATCAACCTACTGAGGCAGAGAGCCATGAATTCTTTTTAACCTTCCTGGTGAAGGAAAAGAACTCAGAATCCTTTCACTTCCATCTAGAGTTGGCAGAGAACCACAAATCCTTTTACTCCTACCTAGAGTAGGCTGAGAACTTTATTCTGATGCTGAAGATCATCCGCACAGAGCAACTAAGGAATTAAATCCTTATTTTGAGCAACCTTTGTGAAATCCCTCACAAACTCCCCCTCACAAGACTCTCTCTCTCTCTCTCTCCCAAACTCCCCTTCTCCTTCTCTAAGAACTCTTAGGTTAGAACAACAACAAAAGATTTCTTAACAACAATTAAGAGAACTTAAATAGGAGGCTTCCAAAAATAGCCCTAATTTTCAATCTGGGGGTGAAGATTATCCTATATGATTAGTATAAAATAGCCCTTTCAGCTAATATGATCAGCATTGCCCTGTACGATCAGTTCAAGTATTTAAAAGAATCTTCTCGTACGATCTTCTAATTGTCTGAGATGACTAGTTTATGAGTGTTAATTGATCATCCAGTATGATGTCTAGCAAATAATTATCATCCCATGTAGCAGATGGTTCATCTAGTACGATGTCTTATGATTAATTATCATCCCATATAGTAGACAAGTCATCCAGTACGAAGTAGAGGTATCATCCAGGGTGATTAGTTAAAAAATTAAGTTTTCATCATGTATGATGTGTGACAATTAATTATCGTACCATACAACGGTCTGATTGTACAGTACAATCATCTCCGATCATCCTATATGATTTGATTGAACAATTTAACTATAAATAATCCCCTAATCACGGGATCAATTTAGGTATGATTGTCATCAATAGTCCAAGACGATCGTGACCGTCCTGTACGACGAGAGTAAATTTTGAAATATAAATTCTTGCCTAAATTCTGATTGGTGACCTATTTCTAAAGTTAAAACATATCATCATGTATGATATAGGGATCATCCAGGTCGATTAGTTTAGATAATCTAATTTAACACAGATGTCCTAATTAGGGTTTTGGGATAAACTAATCATCCAGGATGATATAAATCATCATAAATGATTAGTTTAGAAAATTAAAAAATTTCATAACTCACTAACCACTCACTTGAGTGTGTTTATGCAAAGTTACTTAGCTTCAGGATCCATTATAGTACATTTGACTCAAGAAAAGGTAAAAGATGTATTGGAATTGAAATTATATACTGTCTCAATCCTAGTCTACCTGATCTTGAGCTAATTGATATTCCAAGTGAACTTGTGGACTTGAAAGGTTAGCACATAATAAAGAAAGAAAATATGTAATAAACTCAAACAATAGGAGATAGTATGGTAAGTAAAATAATAATGTTTGTTATCATTAAAATCACATTGCTTGTACCCAAATTTGCAACAATCTCCCCCTTTTTTATTATGGCAAACATTGTTGTGTAAACTAGCAAACCCTAAACAGGAACACTAAGTGTAAAATAAAATAAAGACTGAAAATGAAACAAAGTTCATCATAAAAGAATATGCAGGTAACACCACACTACTAAGTAACTACTAAGTAACAACATAAACTACTACTCCCCCTTCTAACATCACAAGAAAGAGGAAACAGCAGAAAATCAAATGACCTACAGAGAAGACATCACATAAGTAAAAGGTTTTTTTTTGAATCAATCAATCTCTAATAAATGATAAATTTTTCTTAATTTTAGATTTAAAAACTAATTAGAATGAATTGATAATTCTAAATTCCAAAAAGGTTAGAAAATCAATTTTGTAAACCCTACCTTGGACACCTTATAGGTTAAAGTTCCTTTTAAACAAAAATCTAATTCAGGAAAAAAAAATTAGATAAGAAAAGTGATCTTTTTAAACTCCAATCCAAAAAAAATATCCGATAAAATAATATTGCAAAGTAATGAATCAGAATCTTGATTTTAATCTCAAGTGTTTGAAAATATTAAGTGGCACATACATTCTTCTAAGATTTTTAAAGATTTGAAAGAGAAGAATATTTATTTCTTTATGGGTTCATTTTATGCCTCTTTTTTAATTATTTGGCACACTTTATTCATCATTTGATTTTTTATTCACTTTATGTATCTTGCAATTAATTGGTGAATATTACGCATCTTTCAGTGTTGGGCTCATTTTGTACCTCTTTTCATTTCTTTTGCTAGCTTGTTTCCATTCATATCCTTTAAAGACTCTCAGTTGTGAGATTATCTTTCAGATATAAGAGAAGAAAAACTCACTCTCTAATAAAAGAAGGAGTAAACCATAAAACAGAATCATATTTATATGATAAATGCAACCACCTGATTAAGAAAACTTGAAAGTGATTCATTGATTCAAAATATTATTCATATGAGATAGATTACTGTAGGAATATAAAAGAGATCTCAATTTCAAAGTCCAACCTTTAATTTTGAAATAGATTTTGATTCAAAAAGAAAAGTATACCATTAAAGGAGTTAATGGAAGATCAATAATCATCAAAGATTTTTCCTTTAACTATTTTAGAGGAGTCAATCACTGGTTACAAGCTTCTAAACAAAAATAAATAAAAATAAGGCAACAATTTCATTAAAAAAGCAAGTTCATCAATAGAAGTGAGTAGTGATCTGATTCTTAAAGTACTGAAGAAAAATAACAGGAAATCAAAAACATAAAATAAAAATACATAAAAAAGAAATAAATAAAGAAATCAAATAAAATAATAAGAACATAAAGCATCATTTTCAAGCATGAATATCTATCACACCTAATTTGATTCTTAAAGTGCTAAAGGTTTCAAAAGCTAGTGATTTTATAAAGATATCTGCAAGTTGGTTTTCAATGGCTACAAGGTATAGCTCTATGTCTCTTTTGGAAAAAGGTCCACAATGACATGTTGAATGATGTCGATGTGTTTGGTCATGGAGTGTTGTATTTGATTCTTTGAAATATAAATGGTACTAGTGTTATTACATATGATTGAAATTGTACCTATAGGTAATCCTAAATTTAGAATTTATTGCTTTAACTAAAGGACATGTGACATAACTTTTTAAGGCATTATATTCAACTTCAACCGTAGATATTGCAACAGAGTTTTATTTTTTGACTAGGAGACTAAGGATTATCCTATGAATTGACATGTCCTAGAAGTGTTTTTTTATAAACCATACATCTTCCAAAATCTGAATCAGAATATGCTATGATTTCAAAGGAAGTGCTATGCCTAGGATACTAGATTCCTAAGTCTTAGTTCCCTAAGAGATATATAAGAATTCTCTTAACAGCTGTCAAGTGGGACTCTTCTAGATCATCTTGAAATCTAGCACAGATATAAACATTAAATATAATATCAGGTCTACTAGTAGTCAAGTAAAGAAGTGATCCAATAATTCCTTTGTATGTCTTTTAATCAATAGGTTTTTCTTTTTAATCTGATCTAACTGAATAGTGGAACTCATGGGAGTGTTGATTAGCTTGGCTTTATTCATTTCATATTTCTTAAGGATGTCCTTAATATATTTTGTTTGACTAAGGAAAGTTCCATCATCCTTCTACCTTATAGTAATCCAAGAAAGTAAGTCAATTCTCCCATCATACTCATTGCAAACTCCTTACTCATTATTTTTGAAAAATCATCACATAGATTTTTATCAGAAGATTCAAACCGTATCATCAACATAAATTTGGATAATCAGTAATTCATCTCCTACCTTTTTTGAAATATGGTGGTGTCTATGCTCCCCTTAACAAAGGTTCTTTCTAATAGAAAATTGCTTAATTTTTCATACCATACCCTGGGTGCTTATTTTAGTCCATATAAAGCCTTTTTTAATTTGAACACATGATTAGGAAATTATGAATTTTTAAAGCCTAGGGGTTGTTTAACATATATATCTTCTTTTATTACCCCATTCAGAAAGGCACTCTTGACATCTATTTCGTACAGTTTGAATCCCTTATAATAGGCAAAGGCTAGTAGCACACTTATAGCTTCTAGTCTGGGTAGAGGGGTGATGATTTCTTTAAAGTTAATCCCTTCTATCTGATTATACCCCTAGCCACTAATCTTGCTTTTTTTCTCACCATAACATCAGAATCATTCATTTTATTTTTGACCCATTTAGTTCCAACCACACTCTCATTCTTAGGTTTTTCAACTAGCTTCCAAACATTATTCCTTACAAGCTGATTTAGATCTTCTTGCATTACTAGAATCTAAAATTCATCTGATAGGGCTTAATTTAGGTTGGTGGGTTCAGTCATTGAAATGAAGGCATAGTGGTTTACTTCTTTTCTAAGGCCATGCCTAGTTCTAACACCTTCAGATAGGTCTCCTAAGATAAGTTCTTTTGGATGACTTGAAGAATATCTCCATTCTCTAGGCAGTGTGTTTTCAGGTTCTACCCTTTCCTCTAAATTTATAAATTCTAATTCTTGGGTGATTTCTACAACCTCTTCTTCTTCTACCCTAGACCCTCCATAATTATCAAATTCATTAAATACAGCATAAGTGGTCTCCTCAACAACCAGTATTCATTTATTGAAGACTCTATAGGATTTCCTAACACTTGAGTAACCTAGGAACACTCCTTCATTAGATTTTGGGTCAAACTTTCATAGTTGAGACTTCCAATTATTTAGAATGAACACTTTACATCTAAAGACATGGAGGTGAGAGAGATTGGGTATCCTACCCTCCAAGATTTCATAGGGTGTCTTATTTAGCATGGATCTAAGATTAACCCTATTCAGAACATAACAGGTTATATTCATCACTTCTACCTAGAAATATTTAGAAAGTGAGTATTCAACTAATATGGCTTTAGCGGCTTCTACCAGGGTGATGTTCTTCCTTTCAGCTACCCTGTTCTGGTGAGGGGTCTTAGGAGCTAAAGCATTATGATCTATCTCTTGCTCCTTATAGAAAGATTCAAATTTCTCTTTTTTAAATTATCCACCATAGTCACTATGAATGGTTATAATTTTACAACCTAGTTTTCTCTGAATCCAAGTGGAGGAAGATCTAAATTTCTTGAATGATTCACTCTTATGTGATAGGAATCTAACCTAGGTGAACCTTGAATAATCATCAACTACCACATACCCAAAGATTTTCCCTCTTAGGCTTGAAGTGCTGACATGTCCAAACAGATCCATATGTAGGACTTTTAAGGGTTTTCTAGTGTTAATGTCTTTGATTGAGTGGAAGGAGGATTTAACTTGCTTTCTTAACTAACAGGCATCACACAGGTGGTCCTTAGTGAACTCTTGTTTGGGTATTCCTCCGACTAACTCTTTTTGGGTGATCTTTCTAAAGCTTTTCATGCTTGCATGACACAATCTAGTATGCCACAACCAAGATTCATCAGCAATTATTTTTAAGTAAAGAGTAATATCAGCTTTAAAGAAATTTAGATCAAGCATCTAGAAGTTGTTGTTTTCCTTCAAAATAATATTATCATTTAAGCTTATAATGTAGCTAGTTGGCAAAAATTTTATACTGAAGCCTTTATCATAGAGCTGGCTAATGCTAAGTAGATTATGTTTCAAGCCATCTATAAGCAAAACATTTTTAATGATGAAAATTTTGAATTACCAATTATACTTAAGTCCACCACTCTCCTGATGGTGTTATCTCCTAATGTTACCTTACCTCCTGCCCTAGCCTCCAGTGAAATGAATTGATTTGCATCTCTAGTCATATTCCTTAAAACCTGCTGTCCAGGTACCACATGCTCTCATGAGGCCTTGTGTGAGAGCACACCTACAAAATCATCAAATGTTAGATTTGGGAACCCAAAAAGGTTTCGGTCCCATTTTATGGAAAGAGGAATGAAATGCATGCATGCTAAGCTGTGAATTTTGAACTTTAGGTCTCCACACCAAATGTGTTCTAAGGTGAATGCTACAAGTGTGGAAGATATGTCCTAGCATGCCACAAGAAAAACATCTAACACCAGGAAAAGGGTAAAATAATATATTTGGGTTATAATGCCTCTTCCTAGGTTTGAATGATACATACTTTGTTGACAATTTTTAAGCTCTTCTAGTGTAGGTGATTTTTTATGTTCCTTGAAAGCAGTTAATTCAGCTTCTAAAAACTTATTTGCACTTTTAAGAATTAAATTTTTTATTTTCAATGCATGTTCCCTACTATCTAAATAAGATACAAGAGTATCTAAGTTCTTGTATGCATTTTCTAATTCAACATGTGATGTTTTCAAGGAATCATCTTCAACAGTTAAATCAAGATAATTTTTGTTCAAAGTATCAAATTCATCTAATAAAGCCACGTGATTGCTATCCAAAGTGGATTGATCTTTCCTTAAGATTTCATGCTCTTTCTGTATATTTAAAAAATCAACTTTGAGGCTAGCATGTAATTTCTTGAACTTCCTATATGAGGAATGAATTTTGTCAAAAATTTTAAATAATTAATCATAGGTAAGCTCACATACTTCTTCTTGATCAGAGTGATCAAGATGATCATTTGCCATTAAGCACAGGTTTGTTACTTCCTCTTCTACTTTAGTTTCAGAGGAGTCTGATGCTGAGTCCACCCAAAAATCCTTTTGCATCCCTTTTGTTTCCTTCTTGAACTTAAGTTTTTTCTTCACCCTTCTCCTTGCTTGGGTGAGCTTTAAGTGTTGGGCAATCAGACTTCAGTTGCCCAGGCTTCCTGTATTTAAAATAAATAACATCAGAAGAAACTTTAAAATTTTTATTATTTTGACCTTTATTCCATTTCTGTTGATGCTTCTACTTCTTCCTTAAGAAGCTCCTAAATTGTCTAGTTATTAAAGCAATGTCATCATTTTCAAAACAAGAAGAATCGTGTCAAAATCATTAGCCTTTAAGGCTACAGTTTTCTCCTTTTTCTTCTCACCTGCTTCAAGTTGCCTTTTGTTCCCTTGTTGCTCGTAAGCAATAAGTGATCCAAGCAAGTTATCAATTGAAAAAACATTTAAATCCTTAGATTCAGTAATGGCAGTAATTTTTTGCATCATAAGAAGAAGGTAAACATCACAAATCTTGTTCACTTTTTCATAATTTGTAAATTCTCTTCCTAAGGCATGTAAAGAAGTAACAATCTGTGTAAACCTACTATATATTTCAAAAATAGATTAACTAGATTTCATGCGAAAGAGTTCGTTATCATGAAGCAAAATATTCAGCCTAAATTATTTAACTTTAGTTATTCCTTCATAAGTTATGCATAACTTGCCACAAATTTCTTTTCCAATAGAATAAGTAGAGAGACGCATATAATCTTTAGATTTTAAGGAACAAAAAAATAGTTCAAACCTTTAGCATTTTGTTGGGCTAAATCTCTATCATGGATAGTCCATTTGGCAAAAGATATTTTAGTTTTAATGCCATCTAATAATCTAAAAGGTATAGAATAACCTTCCTTAACTAGCATCCATATGCGATGATCAATTGATTGTAAAAAGGTGGACATGCAAGTTTTTCAAAAATCAAAAGGAATATTATCAAATAGAGGTGGTCGAGTGATTGAATGTCCTTTCATTATATTACGATTATTAATGTTAGCCATTGATGAAAATTTAAAATTTTTCTAAAACTTAATTTATGAATCTTACTCTAATACCACTTAAAAGTTCATGACGGTTGTGAAATCCTAAAGAACTAGCCCGAGGCTAACCAAGAGGGGGGGGGGGGGAATTAATTGAATGTTTAATAGGGATGTTAAGCCCTTGTGAACTAGTCTTGAGGCTAACCAAGAGGGGGGGTGAATTGGTTATTTTCAAAATTTGTGAGCAAAAATGATTTAGAAAAATCTTTTTGAATGTTTTAACACAATTACAGTTTCGTGATGATGTGCAGATGTTCATGATAACGAAATAATAATCACAATCACATAATCATCAACCGAAAAATAAGTGTGGAAAATAATCAGAAAGAACACACCAGATTTTATAGTGGTTCGGTCAACTTGACCTACGTCCACTCCCCAGAGCCTCCCCTTTGGGTATTGCACTAACACTAAGTGACCCTTTTTCTGCTCCCACAGCAAGGCGGAGAAGCCAGTATAAAACTCCTTTCCACCAACCTGGTGAGGTAGAGAACCTAGAATCCTTTTGCTTCCTCTTGAAGCAAGCAGAGAACCTGGACCCCTTTCACTTCCTCTTGAAGCAGGCAGATAACCTAGATCTTCTTACAAACGATCCTCCCACAGAGACATCAATAAGATAAGAGACGATGACCAGAGAAGACAACTCAGATCCTATCTTGGAGCAACCTTTGTGAATCCCTCTTAGACTCCCCCTCACAAGATCCTCTCTCTCTCTCTCAAGCTCTCTCTCTCTCTCTCTTTGTCAAGGTTTTCTCTAGAAAGAAAAGTAGCAAAAGATTTTTCTTATTGAAAGAAAAAGATCTTAAATAGGAGGGCTCAAAAATTTCCCTAAATCTCAACTAGTCATCAAAGATCGTCTAGGATGATCACTCGATTATCCAGGACGATCGGTCGATCATCTTGTATGATTAGTACAAAATTACATGAATCAGCCTGGATGATTTGGTTTCTCTGGAAGATTAGTAGACAAAATTTGTTTTGATCATCCCGGATGATTTTGCGATCATCCCAGATGATTAGTGTAAATTAAGAATTTCATCCAGAACACCACTCTAGTCGTCTAGGGGAACTTGTGATGGACGATCTCCAAATGACTTGATCATCCTGGATGATACGTATATCGTCCGGTACGTTTAGTTTAAAAATGACAAAATTCTCCTGTACACTGCTCTGATTGTACAGCCAAAATATGTTTGATGATCTTAAAATACCTTGATCGTTCGAGTTGATATCTCGATCGTCTTGTACGATTAGTTCAAAACATGGAGTATCATCCTGCACATAGCTCTAGTCGTCCAGGTGAAGTTCTCTAGACGATCAGAATTTTGTATGTATCGTCCAGGCCGATCTTGCGATTGTCTGGGATAATATGATCGTATCAATAAAAAACTAATTACTTTCCTTAATCACCAGACTAATTTAGGCATGATTGTCATGGATCAGCCCAGACGATACACGTATCATCCGGGACAATCAGACCAAATCTCTAAAAATAAAAACTTGTCAAACTTAATCTAGCGGCTGAGAATTTTTTATTTGAGCCTATCGTCCTGTATGATTGATATATCATCCAGGATGATATGTTTAATCAAACCGACTTAACATGGTCTCCCTAATCAGGGTTTCTATTTTTATTGGATCGTCCAGGATGATATGAATATCATCCAGGATGATATGAACAGAATTTGAAAATAGAAACTCCAACTCTCTAAAACTCTCTCCATGAGTGTGTGTGTGCAAGGTTACTTAGCTTGGGGATAAAGTACATTACATTTGACTCAAGAAAGGAAAAAATTACAATTAAACACATACCGAACCGATCTTGAGTTGGCTTTAATTGAATTTGATCTTTTATACCTGAAATGTTAGTCATTCAAAATAGAATATAGAAATATTTGTTATCATCAAAACTATAATCCTTTAATCTAGGTTTGTAATAATCTCCCCATTTTTTATGATGGCAAACATTTACTTAGTAGTTTTAAATCAACCAGATTGTAATAATTAAAGCATATGAGAGAGAAGATAAATTTTACTAATTATTGATAACCAGTGACTTTCAATACAATAAACGAAACTACTACAACATAAAAACAACAAAGGAAACTACTAGGAATACAAAAATAACTCCCCCTTTTGACATCAAAAAAATGAGGAATATAAAAGATAGCAAAGTAAACCATCACAAATAAAGTAAAACAAACAACCTAATAGAGAGGCGGATCCTGCTCAAATGGAGGAGGTGGTGGTGGATGAAAGTAGCTGTGAATGGTGGTGAACTGCTCACCAAACCCGGCCCTATCCTGGTCATGCTGCTGCTGTTGGTGAGTCACAAATGAATTGAAGCGAGCAATATCCTCAGCGTGCTGCTGCTCCTTGCCAACCACGTAGGAGTTAAAGCTGGCCTCCCACTAGTCAAAATGCTACACCAAGTGATCTATGGGTAATGCTATACGGAGAGGAGTAGGTGCAGCAGGTGCAGTTGGCTCAAGAGCTGCCTCCCCTTCTTCTCCCTCAACATCCACTGCGGGCTCAAAATAAAGTCTAGTACTATGGAGAGTATGAAAAGATTATTGGAGAAGAAGATAGGTTAGATTTTGGCGGGATCTGGATATTAAAAATTATATTTTATTTCCAGGACATAGTGGATGAGATGTCCTAAAGCTAGATTGGGGCGTCTCCTGTGGCTCGGATCCCTAATGGTAGTTAGTTGTTCAATGTAGCGAAAAATTAAATCAGTAGATTTAAGTTCACGATGGGGCATGATGTAGTAGGTAGTTATAAAGAGCAGAGGAGTGATGTAGATGCGATCCTCAGCTTTAGGAATGATGGAGGAGCGAAGGACAAGTTGGGTTATCCTAGCATCCTTGACTTGGGAGGAACAGGCTTAGTAGTGGTATTGGGCATTGGTATTTCTAAGGAAGTGGTTGGGGACACTCCAATCAAAGTCATGGTCAGAGGCTAGAATATGAAGTTTATCACCACAAGTGGACAGTTGAAGAATGTTATGAAAGTCCTGGAGGGTTAATTCAACGTGTCGTTAATTCACAAAGGACTGAAGGGCTGAGTAATCAGAGGTGATGCAAAGATTGGCAAAGAAAACCCTAAGGAGTTTAGTACTGAAGGGAAAAGCCAAAGTCAGAATGAAGGTGAGGGATGTGTGAGTGAACAGATCTAGTACCGGATAAGTGAGGGTCTGGGGGTTCACAGTTTTGGAGATGGTGATCCCAGCATCAAGATATCGTTGAATGGCAGCTTGATCTGCTACATCAGGAAAGCAGGGATCAGTATTTCCCCGGGAGGAACTGGCACCTTGTTACCTGGATCTTTTACCACCAGCCATTAGAAAAGGATTGGAGGAAGGATTGGAAGAGAATGTGTTAGAAAATTTTGAAGAAAATGGCTATCTAAATAGAATTCAGATGGATCATCCAAGGCGATCGCAAGATCATCCAGGACAATCGCAGGATCATCCAGAATAATAGGGGTAATAAAAATGTCCAGGATGATTGGTCCAAAAAGTGGTCTGATCGTCCAGGATGATCAGATATCATCCAGGATGATTAGACACAGGCGACCATCCTAAGGAGTCAAGCCGGACAACCGTTGATGAAAGTATCATCCCGGATGATTCGGTGGATCGTCCAGGATGATTTGCAAGAAATGAGTCGGACGGGCCGAATTTAAATCGTCCAACTGCTACCACGTGGATCAACCAGAACAATGTGGTGGATCATCCAAGACGATCACCAATAATTGGTGCATCTCAATCATTTGATCATGATGGGGATTATTTGTATGGATTGTCTAGGGTGAAGAGTATCATCCAGGATGATGTGAGGATCATCCAAGATGATAGGAAGAAAAAGTAAAAAAGATGAAGGATGGAGAGGAAAGATCAGGGATCCCAAAAACATGCAAAAAGAAAAATCCAAAATCAAATCAAATTAAAAATAGAAACGAGAAAACCAGTAGTAAAAACAATGATTTTTTTTTTGTTTTTTTTTTTGTTTTTTTAATTTTTTTTAATCAGCTCTAGTAAATAGAATTTTCCCTGATTTTTAATTCAAAAGCCAATAAGAAGAAAATCGAAAACACTAAAATCAAGAAAAAGTTAGAAAATTAACTTTCATAACTCCTACCTCGTACACCTTACAGGGTCAAATTCCTTTCAAACAAAAGTCTAATTCAGAAGAAAAGAGAGTAGATTCAAAAGGATATCCTTTGAAGCCTCGTTCTAGAAAAAATATCTGATATAACAGTATTATAAAGTAAGGAATCAAAAATTATGATTTTTTATCTGAAGCTTTTGAAAATATTAAGTGGTGCATGGATTTTTCTAATATATTTAAAGATCTGAAAGGGAAGAAAGCCTGGTTCTTTGTGGGCTCATTTTGTGCCTCTTTTTCAAATTTTTTGCCGCTCTTTGCGCATCTTTCGATTTTTGATGCACTTTGTGTATCTTTCTAATTTGATGACATTACGCATCTTTTTAGCTTTGGGCTCATTTTGTGCCTCTTTTCATTTTGGCGCTCTCTGCGCATCTTTTATAAGCTTGCTTCCTTTCATAATCGATAAAGAATCTCAGTTGTAAAATTACCTTTCAAACATAAGAGAGGACAAAACTCACTCTCTACGATAAAGAGGAGTATTTCACAGAACAAAAACTATATATCATATGATAAGTGCAATCACTTGATTAAGAAAAAACACAACAATGATCCAAAACTTTGAAAATACTATTCATATGAGGTAGATTACTATAAGAAGAAAAAATAGATCTCTATTTCAAAAACTAGCCTTTTTTATTTTTAAGAAGATTTTTAACTAAAAAAATGATACACCATTAAAGGAGTTAGAGTAAGAGAAACAATCATCAATGCTTCTTGCCTTTAACCGATTTAGTAGAGTCAATCACTGCTTATAAGCTTCTAAACAAAAAAAAGGCAAAACTCTCAGTCAGAAATCCAGGTTATCAACAATAGTGAGCAGTGATCTGATTTAAAAAAATAGTAAATCAAGAACAAGTAGAAAATTACATCAAAATAAATACTCAAATAGTCAGAAAATACAAACACTAAAATAAAAATTAGTAGAAAATATAGACCAACAGAAAACAGATAATCAAGTTAAACAAAGAACTAACACAAATAAAATGAAAAACAAATAATTTAGAAATCAGCAGTCATCAGAATCAAGTATTTATATCAATCACACCCAATCTGGTCCTTAAAATGTTGAATGAGTCAAAGGCCAGTGGTTTAGTAAAGATGTCAGCCAGTTAATTTTTAGTTGCTACATGATGTAGCTCAATGTCCCCTTTCGTAACATGGTCCCTAATGAAGTGATGCCTTATGTTAATATGTTTGATCCTAGAATATTGGATTAGATTCTTAGAAATGCAGATAGCACTAGTGTTATCACATAGAATTAAAATTATGCCAACATGTAATCCTAAATTCAAAACTTGTTGCTTCAACCAAAGGACTTGGGCCACACAACTTCCTAAGGCAATATACTCAGGTTCAGCAGCGGAAAGTGCAACTGAGTTCTATTTTCTACTGGACCAGGAGACTAAAGACTGTCCTATGAATTGGATAGTTCCATAAGTGCTCTTTCTATCCACCCTACATCCTACAAAATTAGAATCAGAATATCTAATAATCTCAAAAGAAGTGCTGTTCCTAGGATACTAGATCCCTAGGTTTGGGGTCCCTAAGAGATATCTAAGAATTCTCTTAACATCAGTCAGGTGGGACTCTTTAGTATCAGCTTGAAACCTAGCACAAAGATAAATACTAAGCATAATATCAGGTCAGCTAGTAGTCAGGTAAAGCAGTGATCCAATTATTCCTCTAAATGTTTACTGATCAACAAATTTTTCATTTGAATCCTTATCTAACTGAATAATGAAACTCATGGGAATGTTGATTGGCTTAGCTTTATCCATTTTATATTTCTTCAAAATATCCTTAGTGTATTTTGATTGATTCAGAAAGGTTCCATCATCTATTTGCCTTATGCTAAGCCCCAAAAAATAGGACAACTCTGCCATCATACTCATCTTAAACTCCTTACTCATTATCTTAAAACAATCATCACATAAATTTTTATCAGAAGATCCAAAAAGTATATCATCAACATAGATCTGCATAATGAGTAAATCATCTCCTACTTTCCTCAGAAAAAGGGTGGTGTCTACACTCCCCTTAACAAACTTTTTTTCTAATAGGAATGTGCAAAGCCTCTCATACCAAGCTCTGAGTGCCTGTTTCATTCCATATAAGGCCTTTTTTAATTTATAAATATGATTTGAATATTGGGAACTCTCAAAACCTGGAGGTTACTCTATAAAGACATCCTCTTTTATTACCCCATTTAAAAAGGCACTCTTGACATCCATTTGAAACAGCTTAAATCCCTTATAATAGGCAAAGGCTAGTAGTACCATAATGAATTCTAATCTAGCTAAGGGGTAAAGGTCTCCTCAAAATCAATCCCTTCAATTTGATTGTACCCCTTAGCCACCAATATTTCCTTATTCCTAACCACCAAACCATAATCATTCATCTTATTCTTAAAGACCCACTTGGTTCCCACTATACTTCGATTCCTGGGTCTTTCTACTAACTCCCAAATATCATTCTTTATAAATTGATTCAATTCCTCTTGCATAGCTAAGATCCAAAATTTATCAGAAAGGGCTTGATTGATGTTGGTGAGTTCAATCATTGAGATAAAGGTAGAATGGTTTACTTCCTTCCCCTAGTTCTAACACCTTCAGAAGGTTCTCCTAAGATCAGTTCTTTCGGATGACTTGAAGCATATCTCCAATCTCTAGGCAAAGTGTTTTGACATTTTACCCTTTCCTCCATATTTACTTTTTTAACTCCCTGGGTAATCTCTCCTACATCTTCTTCTTCCTCAACTCTAGTCTCGTTAGGATCAGATTCATCAAACACCACATGATTTATCTCCTCCACCACCAATGTCCTCTTATTAAACACCCTAAAGGATTTCCCCACACTAGAATAGCCTAAGAACACTCCATCAGATTTGGGGTCAAATTTTCCTAAGGATGATTTTCCATTATTCAGAATGAAAACCTTACAATCAAAGACATGGAGGTGCTGATGGGTCCAAAGTGATCCATGTGAAGGACTTCTAAAGATCTAGAGGTGCTGATGTCCTTAATGGAGTGGAAAGAGGATTAGACTTGCTTCCCTAATTGACAGGCATCACACAGGTGGTCCTTAGTGAAGTTAAGCTTGGGCACGCCTCTAACTAAGTCTTTTTAGGAGACTCTTCTAAGGGTTTTCATACTGGCATGACATAATCTTTTGTGCCACAACCAAGACTCATGAGCAGTAGTTTTTAAACAAAATGAAGCAGTACATTCAATATTATTTAAAACAAGAATGTAGACATTATTGATCCTCTTGCCCTATAAAATAGTATTATTATTTAAGCTTATGATGCAAGTATTAGCTAGGAACTTGATGCTAAAACCCTTGTCACAATGATGACTGATGCTAAGCAAGTTTTTCTTTAATCCATCTACAAGTAAAACATTTTCAATCAAAAGGTTCTTGGAGTTTTTGAATATACCTGTACCTATCACTTTCCTGATAGTATTATCTCCAAAAGTAACCTTGCCTCCGGCCTTAGCCTCTAGCGAAATGAATTGATTTGCATCCCAAGTCATATATCTTGAGCATCCCCTATCTAGGTACCACATGCTCTCACGAGGTCTTGTGTGAGAGCACCCTACAAAATCATTAAATGTCAGATTTAGGAACCTAAACAGGTTGGGGTTCCTTCTTATGCAAAAAAGAATGCAATGCATTATGCTGTGCTGTGAAGCATGCAATTTGGGCCTCCACTCCAAATATGTACTATGGTGAACAGTGTAGGTGTGGGTGATATTTCCTAACATGCCACATGAAAAATATCTAATGCCAGGAAAAGGGTTAACTAATTTACGTGGGTGATAGTGCCTCTTCCTGGGTTTGAATTAAACATGCTTTGATGATTTTGTATGTGATTCTTCGAAGGATCGAGGTGCATAAAATAATGCAAAACTAGGAGGTATTTCATTTTTCTCAAAAGCACTAATTTTTATAATTAGAAATTCATTTTCTTTCTTGAGACTTGCAATTTCAAATTTCAAATGATGCTCACAACTATCTAAATCAGATGTATGAGTTTTTAATTCCCTAAATGTAGTTTTTAATTTAACATGTGATGCTTTTAATGAATCATGCTCAGTAATCAAATCATAATGCTTTTTATTCGACTCAACAAATTTATTAAGTAATGACATGCGATTGCTATCAAGAGTAGAATTATCTTTAATCAAAATTTCATGCCCTTTTTCCAAGTTTAAGAATTCCAATTTTAGGCTAGCATGAAATTTCTTAAGTTTCCTATATGATGAATGAATTTTCTCAAAATCTTTAAGTTATTGATCGTAGGTTAGCTCATATACCTCTTCTTGGTTAGATTGACCAAGATGATCATCTGCCATCAAACACAGGTTCGTAGTCTCCTCCTCAGTTTTAATCTCAGAGGAGTTAGAAATTGAATCCGCCCAGAAAGCCTTTTGAATCTTTTTCTTATCCTTTCTGAACTTGGATTTCTCCTCACCCTTCTCCTTACTTGGGTGAGCCTTAAGTGTAGGACAATAAGCCTTTATATGTCTAGGCTTACTACATTCAAAACAAACTGTATCAGAAGAACCTTTAATATTTTTACTACCCTTACCTTTATTCCACTTCTAAAAGTTCTTGTGTTTCTTCCTTAAAAAGCTTATGAATTATCTAGTAATATTTTTACTACCCTTACCTTTATTCCACTTCTAAAAGTTCTCATATTCTTGGTGATGGTTGAGAACTTGAACAACATTTTTAACCCTCCTGGTGATGGTAGAGAACCTGAACAAACTTTTTCACCCTCCTAGTAAAGGCAGAGAACCTCAATGGTCTTTGAGATGAAAAACTTCTTTCTAGAGCCACCCTAGAAACCAAGAAAGATACATAGAGGAATTAAGGCAAGACACTTACTTGGAGCAACTGTACGAAGCCCTCACACTACTTCTCCCACGCACACAAGCTCTCCCTTTATTCTTCTCAAAGCTCTCCAAGATTTATTCTCCAAGCTCTCCCTCAAGAACACTTAGCAGTGAAAGACTTAAAACTAGTTTATTAATAAAGATTAAATACAAGGCTCAACAAAAGCCCTAAAATTCAATTTTATCAATATTGATCATACAGTATGATTAAAGATCATATGATATGATTAATTATAATAACCCTTTTTGTTCTATACGAAGGGTAAGACGTTATACAATTAGTTTAAGGAATTGACATGATCATCCAGTCCAATTTGGAGAATCATCCAGTACGATTAGATAAATAGACTTGGATTATCATCCCATATGATTATCGAAGAGTAAATACTGTCTCATGTAAAAATCGAATTGTATAGACAATTGGTCTAATCATCCTATACGATCTGACTTGATCAATTAATCTAAAATTGTTTCTGAATTATAGGATTAATTTAGGCAAGATTTAATTATATTATATAGTATGATACCTATCATATAGTATGATTAGTACAAATTTTGAATTTCAAAATATTTTCTAAATTGTGATTAGCGGTTAGGATCTTGATTTCAACTGATCATTCTATACGATCAAGATCTTGTAGTACAATTAGTTCATATAGCTTTAATTACACAATTAGCCATTTTAGTGATTCTCTAAATAGCTGATCGTATAGTACGATATGAATCGTATAATATAATTAGTTCAGAAAATTGCATTTCTAATTTTCTTTCTATCTCACTCTCCTGAGTGTGTGTGCATAGACACCAAGTTTAGTATCCTCCAAATACATTACTTGACTAAAGAAAGATAAAATAAAAAAAGGAATATTATAGACTCTTCAAGACACTTTAACCCTATTCTACCCAATCTTAAGCTGATTAGTTTGCATAGTATATGGCAGACCTGAAATGTTAGTGAACAAGAAACAAATATGCAATAATAATTATAATAGAAGATAACATACTAGAGAATCCAATAATGTTTAGTATCAACATAATCATAAGGCTTCGGTCCAGATTTGCAACAATCTCCCCCCTTTTTTCTGATAACAATTATTTTTTATTTTGATTTCTAGTTAATTTTTTACTATCTTAAGCTCTCCCTTCCTAGTGGAATTTTTTAAAATAGGGAGTTTTTTTATGAAATTTTAAAATGAGGAATAAAAGGAACATAAAAATGAGCAGGAAAACAAATAAAGGCAAAATAATGAACTAATCACAATAAAGTAGGAGTTACAAAAAAATAAATAATAGGCTACTGGCTCTTTTGACATCACAAAAAGGAGGAACAACTAAATAAACATACCAAATAAAAATAGACATCACAGGCTAAAGAGAAAATAATATATATACGAGAGCTAAAATTAGATACACTGATAATATGAAGGGCCCTGATCAGGCCGAGGTGGTGGTGGTGGTGGTTGGATGTATCTATAAATAGAAGCAAATTGCTCTCCAAACCAAGCATATAATTTTCATATTGTTGGTACTGCTCTGCTACATAGTTATCAAAATGAGTCTCCCACTAATCAAATCTCTTAAGTAGTGCATCACACTGAGAGGGCTGCTAAGCAGGTGCTGGTGTTGGAGCTAGTGCCGGTGCTCCCTTTGTTGCCTTTAGCTTGGGGTCAATATAGTGAACATTATGGCATCGAGTGCTGTGAAGGACATAGAAGGAGCTGTTTGAGTAGAAGATTGGAAGATGATTTGGTGGTGCAGAGAAATAGAAGTTATATTTGGATTCAAGGATGAAGGCAATGATGTAACCTAGGGAAATATTTGGTTTTCTTTTATTCCTGGGATCTCGAATGCAGGTAAGATGTTCAATGTATCTAATAAGATGATCAGTAGCATTAAAATAGGTAGTAAGGGATAGAAGGGGTGTGGTATAGATTCGATCTCCAATTTTTGGAATTACTAAGTTGTGAAGGATATGTTGGACAATTCTGGCAACTTGCACTAAAGTGCTAACGTAAGGAATGTGGTAGTTGACTGATGAATACCTAAGGGTTGTATTGGCAGGGGTCCAATCAAAGTTACGAAGAAAAGCGAATGAGTGAACTTTTTGCCAGTAGTAGAGAGATGTAAGAATAGGTTAAAGTATTGATAGTTTATTTCAATTGGCCTTATATTGACATAAGATTTGAGGGCAATGCCCTCATTTTCAATGCAAAGGCTTGTAAAGAATTCAAAAAGGAGTTCAGAGATAAAAGGGTAGGCAAACGTGAGAATGAACTGAAGGGTGGTGCAAGCGAAGAGAGTAAGTACCTGGAAGTTTAGAACTTTTTGATTTAAGATTTTTGCGGGTGTGTTCCTAGCAACCTTGTAACGACTATATTCCTATTCATCATTTGCTTCAGCAAAGTGAGGATCCATGAGACATCATGAGGAGCTTTTGATGTGAACTTTTGATTTCTTTCCATTGGCCATTTGTAAGGAGTAAGATTATAGAGAATAAGGAAGAAGATTTGAAAAAGTTTAGTGAAGAAAATCTTTGATTTCCCTTCCTTTAAATGAAAATCAGCCATATTATACAGTATGATATGGTATCATACAATACAATCAAGTGCATTCAATTTGTCCAGTCTGATCAGTGAAAAAAGGTGGACTTATTATACAGTACGATCAGAATCGTACTTGACGATTAGTGTGAAAACCATCATCCGGAGGTGTCATCCTTGAGGATCGTTGACTGGTCAGATCATTGTGTAAGAACATTTATTTGTATAGTATAATATGATATTTAATATCATATCAGTCAAATTCAATTCATCTAATACATAGTGCCCCATGTTTCGTACTGTATGAATTAGGTGTTCGTATAGCATGATCACTAATAATTGATCAATCATAGTCATTGGATGTGTCTTGAGAAGTGTTATGAGATTTTAGTGAATATTTAGTTCGATGTGTGATTGTATAGTATGATGTGAGCAATTTTGAAATAGTGTGTAATGATTAGGGAAACTTCATAGAAGAAAGAAAGAAAAACTAGAAAATCTAATAAAAAATTAGATCATAAACTTACATGACAAAACATGAATAATCACAAAATAAATTATAGAAGAAATCAAACAAAAAATAGTGAAATTTTCAACTTCTAATTTATCTTGATTTAAGCATGAATATCTACAAAACCTTGTCCAGTCCTTAAGGTGCTTAAGATTTTAAAAGTAAGGGGTTTTGTAAAGATATCTGCCAGTTTGTTTTTAGTAGCTATATGATGTAACTCTATATCCCATTAGGTTATGTGATCCCTAACAAAATGATACCTATTGTCTATGTGTTTGGTCTAGGAGTGTTTAATTTGATTTTTAGAAATACAAATGACACTAGTGTTGTCACACATAATATGAATAGTGCCTAAAGGTAGTCCAAGATCTAAGATTTGTTGTTTTAGCCATAGGACTTATGCAACACAGCTCCCTAAAGCTATGTATTTTGCTTCAGAGTTTATTAGTGTTGTAGAGTTTTATTTTCTACTAGACCAAGGGACTAATGATTATCCAATGAATTGATAAGTTTTAGAGGTGCTTTTTCGATCAACCCTACATACTATAAAGTCTGAGTCAAAATATCCTATGATTTTGAAGGTTGTACTATGTCTATGATATAAGATTCCTAGGTTTTGGGGGCCTAATAGATATTTAAGGTTTATGTTAATGGTAATCATATAAGATTCTTTGTGATCAGCTTGAAATCTTACACAGGGATATACACTAAATATTATATCTAGTCTACTGATAGTTAAAGAAAGAAGTGATCTAATTATCCCTCTATACTTCTTCGGGTTAATTGATTTTCCATTTGCATCCTTATCTAATTGAATGGTGTAGCTCATGAGATTATTGATTGCCTTAACATTTTCTATTCCTGAAACTTTAGGCCGAAGTACTATGATTTTGATGATAAAAAATATTATTATTTCTTTACTACTACTATTATTGCATATCTATTTTATTTTCCCTACTTACTAACCTTTCAAGTCCACAAGTTCGCTTACAATGCCAATCAGCTCAAGATCTGGTAGACTATCGTTGAGTGTGTATGTAATTTTAATTTTAATGTACTTTTTAACTTTCTTGAGTTAAGTCATGTATCTGGTGTACCCCAAGCTAAGTAACCTTGCACACAAACACTCAAAGGGGTGAGTTAGTGAGTTAGAAAAAAATTTTTTTTTTGAATTAATCATACATTACTAGACGATCGGTTATGTAGAAAACCCAAATTCGGGCACCCATTATTAAATAAGATTAATTAACAAATTATACTGAATAATTATGATTATTCAGGATGATCAGTTATAAATATAAAACATAGATGCAAATCACAATTTAGGTAATATTTTAATCTTTGATTTTATTCTAGTCGTACATGATGATATACATCATCCTGGATGATTTATGACAATCATGCCTAAATTGATCTTGTAATTTGGAGACAAATTATGGTTAGATTGATCAATCAGATCATACAGGATGATATATGAAGATTATCCTGGATGATCTTTTATTATTCTTGGGATGATCCCCCATCATCCAAGATAAAAGTTATAATTTTCTTCAAATCATACAAGAGATCGAATTGGATGTCCTGAATGATTTGTAGGATAATATTTTATTCATCCATCACCATCGCATATCATACTGGACGATCAATATAATATCTTGAACTAGTAGTCCCGAATGATCGCAGAATCGTACTGGACGATCTATATAAATACTTGAACTGATCGTATAGGGAAATGCTGATCGTAATGGCTAAAAGGGCTATGCTATATTAATCATACAGCATGATCTAAGGATCAAACTGGATGATTAGAAGCTCCATATTAAAAATTAGGGATTCTTTAAACTCTCTTTTGTTGCAAATCTGGATTCAGGAAATATAGTTTTGATGATGACAAACATGTTTGTGTTCTATTTTGCTTGGCTAGCCATTTCAGGTACAAAAGATCAAATGCAATCTAAGCCAACTAAAGATCGGGTCCACGTGTGTTTTATTATATTTTTTTCCTTTCTTGAGTCAAATGTAATGTAATAGATCCCCTAGCTAAGTAACCTTGCACACACACACTCAGGGGGAGAGTTTTTAGTGAGCTAGAGTCTCTATTTTTCAAGTTTTATTCATATCATCCTGGACGATCCAGTGAAAATAGAAACCCTAATTAGGGCATACATGATAAGTTGATTTGATTAAGCAGATCATCCTGGATGATACCCATATCATACAGGATGATAGGCTTAAATCAAAAATTCTCAGCCGCCAGATTAAATTAGGTAAGTTTTTATTTTTAGAGATTTGTTCTGATCGTCCCTGATGATACGTATATCATCCTAGACGATCCATTACAATCATGCCTAAATTACTCTGATGATTAAGGAAAGTAATTAAAGTTTAATTGATTCGATCATATCATCCTGGACGATCGTAAGATCATACGGGATGATATGTTAAAAATCCTGCCATCTAGTGCCTTTCACCTATACGTCCAAAGCTGTGTACAGGATGATTTTGTGGTTTTTGTACTAATCGTACAGAACAATGTACATATCATCCTGGACGATCAAGTCATTTTGAAGTCATCCAGCAGGGCCTGACCTGTATGTCCAGAGTTATGTGCAGGAAGATTTTGTCATTTTTAAACTAATCGTACGGGACGATACCCATATCATCCCGAATGATCAAGTCATTTTGAGATCATCCAGCACAAGTTCCCTTGGACGACCAGAGCTATCTTCTGGATGAAATTCATGATTTACACTTATCATCCCGAAAGATCATAAATCATCCCAGATGATCTGAACAAACATTTGTTCTAATCGTCCAGAGAAGCCTGATCATCCAGACTAAAATAGGTGATTTTGAACTGATCGTACAGGACGATCGATCGATCATCCTGGATGATCTCTGACGACCAATTAAGATTTAGGGCAATTTTTGAGCCCTCCTATTTAAGATCTTTTTCTTCAAACAAGAAAAATCTTTTGCCACTTTCCTTTCCAGATAAAACCTTGAGAGAGAGAGAGAGAGAGAGCTTGGGAGAGAGAGAGAGAGGATCTTGTGAAATGAGTTTGTGAGGGATTCATAAAGGTTGCTCCAAGCAAGGATCTGAGTCATCTTCTTTGTTCGTCATCTCTTGACTTGTCAGTGTCTCTGTGGGAGGATCGTTCGCAAGAAGATACGGGTTCTCTGCCTACTTCAGGAGGAAGCAAAAGGAGTCCAGGTTCTCTGCCTGCTTCAGGAGGAAGCGAAAGGAGTTAAGGTTCTCTGCCTTCTTCAGGAGGAAGCAAAAGGAGTTCAGGTTCTCTGCCTCATCGTGTTGGTGGAAAGGAGTTTTTATACAGGCTTCTCCGCCTTGATGTGGGAGCCGAAGGAGAGTCACTTAGTGTTAGTACAATACCTAGAGGGGAGGGTCCGGGGAGTGGACGTAGGTCAAGTTGATCAAACCACTATAAAATCTGGTGTGTTCTTTCTGATTAATTTCTACACTTTATTTTTATGTTATTATCTACTTGGGTACCTGCAATGCTTTATGGTGCAGAATGTTGGCCATTAAAAGAGAAGCACAATACTAAGTTATGTGTTGCGGAGATGAGGATGCTTAGGTGGATGAGTGGATTTACTCTTAGAGACAGAATACGAAATGAGCATATACGTGAAAAGGTTGGAGTAGCTCCAGTGGAGGATAAGATTAGAGAGAGTCGCCTTAGATGGTTTGGTCACATAAAACGGCGGCCTTCCGATGACCCAGTTAGGAAAGTAGAGGTATTAGATTTGACTTATGTTAAGAAAGGTAGAGGTAGACCTAAAAAGACTTGGTTAGAAAATATTAGAAATGATCTTTCTCTATTAGATTTAAATGAGAATTTGACTTTGAACCGGACACAATGGAGAAAAAGGATTCATGTTGCCGACCCCACATAGTGGGACAAAGGCTTGTTATTGTTGTTGTTGTTGTTGTTGTATCTGCTTGGGTGAAATCTGTGATTGATCTTTTCATTACTGTGTTTACTTATTTCTGCTGCAAATTATCTAAAGATCTTTCCTGTTGCTCACAAATTTTAAAACTACCAATTCACTCCCCCTCTTGGTAAGCCTCGGGACTAGTTCATACGGGCTTAACACACCTACTAAACTTTCAAGTGGTATCAGAGAATACCCACTTGACTTTTAAGTGGTATTAGAGCGGGATTCAAAATTAAGTTTAAAAACTTTTGAATTGTGATCCATGGCTAACTTTGGTAATCGTAATATTATTGAAGGTTATTCAATTACACGTCCACCATTATTTGATAACATACCTTTTAATTTTTGGAAAACTCGCATGTCCACTTTTCTTCAATCTATAGATTATTACATGTGGATGCTTGTTAAGGATGGATATTAAGCACCTTTTAGAATGGTTAACAATCTTAAAACTGAACTGCCATTTACTTAATGGACTTTTAATGGTTGGGACTTAGCCCAACTGAATGCCAAATGTTTGAATTATTTTTTTCTGTGCCTTAAAATCTGAGGATTACATACGTATCTCTACTTGTACAACTGGTAAAGAAATTTAGTATAGATTGTGCATCACTTATGAAGGTACATTTGAAGTCAAACAGTCTAGGTTAAACATATTACTTCATGATTACAAACTTTTTCACATGAAACCTAGTGAGTCTATGTCTGAAATGTATACTCGGTTTACACAGATTATAATATCCCTGCATGCCTTTTGAAGAGAACTAACCAACTATGAAAAAGTCAATAAAATCTTGAGATGCTTGCCCTCTTCCTATGTTGCAAAAATAACTGCTATCACTGAATCTAAGGATTTGAATGCCTATTCTATTGATAACCTACTTGGATCACGCATTGCTTATGAGCAAGGGGTGAACCAAAGACAGCTTGATGTAGGTGACAGAAAGAAGGAGAAAATTGTCGTGTTGAAGGCCAACGATACTGACACTGACTCTTCTGTGTCTGATAGCGATGATGTTGCCTTAATCACTAGGCAAATCAAAAGCTTTCTAAGGAAGAACACAATAACTTTCAGAAGTGGAAAAAAGGTAAGGGTAGTAAAAATTTTAATATTTCATTTGATTCTGTCTGTTTTGAATGCAAGAAGCCTGGACACATAAAGGCTGATTGTCCTACACTTAAGGCTCACCCAAGCAATGAGAAGGGTGAGGAGAAACCCAAGTTCAGGATGGACAAGAATCAGATTCAAAAGGCATTCTGGGTAGATTCTACATCTGACTCCTCTGAGACTGAAGCTGAAGAGGAGACTACCAACTTGTGCCTAATGGCAGATGATCATCCTGGTCAATCTGACCAAGAAGAGGTATGTGAGTTTACTTATGATCAATTGCTTGATATTTCTGAGAATATTCATTCATTATGTAGGAAACTTAAGAAAATGCATGCTAGCCTGAAATTGGATTTATTGAATTTGCAAAAAGAGCATGATGTATTGATTAAGGATCATTCTACTCTTGATAGCAATCACATATCACTACTTGATGAATTTTATGAGTTAAATAAGAAGCATTATAATTTAATTATTAAGCATGAGTTATTGAAAACATCACATGTTGAACTAAAAGCTACATTTAAAGAATTAGAAACAAATGCATCTGACTTGGATAGTACTGAACATCATCTGAAATTTGAAATTGCAAGTCTGAAGAAAGAAAATGAATTTTTGAGGGTGAAAATAAGTGCTTTTGAGAAAAATGAAATACCTCCTACTTTTGCACAATTTTATGCACCTCCACCTTTTGAAGAATTTGTTTCAAAATCATCATAGCATGTTTCATTCAAACCTAGGAAGAGGCACTATCACTCACATAGATTAGTTAACCCTTTTCCTGGTGTTAGATATTTTTCTTATGGCATGTTAAGACACATCTCCCACACCTGCCCCATTCATTGTAGTACACATTGGGTGTGGAGCCCCAAACTGTATGCTTCACAATACAACACACATGCATCGTATTCTTCTTTTCAAAAGAATGAACCCAAACTTGTTTGGGTTCCTAAATCTGACGTTTGGTGATTTTATAGGTGTGCTCTCACACAAGACCTCATGAGAGCATGTGGTACCTAGACAGCGGATGCTCAAGACATATGACTGGAGATGCAAATCAATTCATTTCACTGGAGGCTAGGGCTTGAGGCAAGGTTAGACTTGGAGAAAATACCACCAGGAGGGTGGTAGGAATATGTATAATTGGTGATTCAAAGAATTTCATTATTGATAATGTTCTGCTTGTATGTGGACTAAAACACAACTTATTGAGCATCGGTCAACTTTGTGACAAAGGATACAATATCAAATTCCTACGCACTTACTGTATTATAAGCTTAAATGACAAAATTATTCTGCAGGGATAAAGGATGAACAATGTCTACATGCTAGATATAAGTTATTTTAAAGCTAATGCTTCAATTTGCTTAAAAATTACTACTGATGAGTCTTAGTTGTGGCACAGGAGATTGTCATGCCAGTATGAAAACCATTAGGAGAGTCACCCAAAATGACTTAGTTAGAGGTGTCCCCAAGCTTAAGTTCACTGAGGACCACCTGTGTGATGCCTATTAATTAGGGAAGCAAGTCCAGTCCTCCTTCCACTCCATTAAGGATTTCAGCACCTCTAGACCTTTAGAAGTCCTTCACGTAGATCTGTTTGGACGCATTAGCACTGCCAGCTTAGGGGGGAAAGTCTATGGATTTGTGATTGTTGATGATTACTCGAGGTTCACTTAGATTAAATTTTTGTCATATAAATCTGAGTCATTTGACGAATTTAAATCCTTCTCCACTTGGATTTAGAGGAAGTTAGGTTGTGAGATCTTGACTATTCATAGTGATCATGGTGGAGAGTTTGAAAATGAGAAATTTGAAACTTTCTGTGAGGAGCAAGGGATTAGTCACAATTATTCAGCTCCTAGGACCCCTCAGCAAAATGAGATAGCTGAAAGGAAGAACAGGACCTTAATAGAAGACACTAAAGCCATGCTTGCTGATTATTCACTTCCAAAATACTTTTGGGCTGAAGTGGTGAACACTGCCGGTTATGTGTTGAATAGGGTGAATGTGAGATCAAAACTGAATAAGACATCTTCATGTCTTTGACTGTAAGGTTTTCATTCTGAATAGTGGGAAATCATCCTTAGGAAAATTTGACCCCAAATCTGATGAAGGAGTGTTCTTAGGCTATTCTAGTGTGGGGAAATCCTTTAGGGTGTTTAATAAGAGGACTTTGGTGGTGGAGGAGACAACTCATGTGGTGTTTGATGAATCTGATCATAAGGAGACTAGAGTTGAGAAAGAAGAAGATGTTGGAGAGATTACCCAAGGAGTTAAAATTGCAAATCTGGAGGAAAGGGTAGAACCTCAAAACATATTACCTAGAGATTGGAGATATTCTTTGAGTCATCCTAAAGAACTGATCTTAGGAGACCCTTCTGAAGGTGTTAGAACTAGGCATGGACTTAGAAAGAAAGTAAACCATTTTTCCTTAATCTCAATGACTAAACCCACTAACATTAATCAAGCTCTTTCTGATGAGTTTTGGAACTTAGCTATGCAAGAGGAACTGAATCAATTTGTAAGGAACGATGTTTGGGAATTAGTAGAAAGACCTAGGAATAAAAGTGTAGTGGGAACCAAGTGGGTCTTTAAGAATAAGATGAATTATTTTGGTGTGGTGGTTACGAATAAGGCAAGATTGGTGGCTAAGGGGTACAATCAAATTGAAGTGATTGATTTTGAGGAGACCTTTCCCATATAGCTAGATTGGAAGCCATTAGAGTGCTACTAGCCTTTGCCTGTTATAAAGGATTTAAGTTATTTCAAATGGATGTCAAGAGTGCCTTTTTAAATGTGGTAATAAAGGTGGATGTTTTTGTAGAACAACCCTTAGGTTTTGAGAGTTCCCAATATCCAAATCATATTTACAAATTAAAAAAGGCCTTATATGGATTGAAACAGGCACCTAGAGCTTGGTATAAGAGGCTTAGCACATTCCTATTAGAAAGAGAGTTTATTCAGGGGAGCGTAGATACCACCCTTTTTTTGAGGAGAGAAGGGGATGATTTACTCATTATCCATATCTATGTTGATGATATACTTTTTAGATCTTCTGATAAAAATTTATGTGATGATTTTTCTAAGATAATGAGTAAGGAGTTTGAGATGAGTTTGGTTGGAGAATTGTCCTACTTTTTGACATTTAGCATAAGGTAAATGGATGATGGAACATTTCTCAATCAATCTAAATACACTAAGGACATTTTGAAGAAATATGAAATGGACAAAGCCAAGCCAATTAACACTTCCATGAGTTCCACTATTCAGTTAGATAAGGATTCAAACAGAAAATCTGTATATAAGAAGAAGTTTAGGGGAATAATTGGATCACTGCTTTACCTGATTGCTAGCCGACCTAATATTATATTTAGTGTTAATCTTTGTGCTAGGTTTCAAGCTAATCCTAAAGAGTCTCACCTGACTGCTGTTAAGAGAATTCTTAGATATCTTTTAGGGACCCCAAACCTAAAAATTAGGGATCATGTTACAAAAGGGGACATGTTATAAAAGGGGACATTGAGCTATATCATGTAGCAACTGAGAATCAACTTGCTAACAACTTTACCAAACCACTGGCCTTTGACTCATTCAGCATTTTGATGACTAGATTGGGTGTGATTGACATAAATGCATGATTCTTATGACTGATGATTTCTGAGTTTTTTTGTTTTTTTTTCTTTTTTATTTTTATTAGTCTTTTGATTTGATTATCTGTTTCCTATTTTATTTTTTTTTTCACTACTGATTTCCTTTTATTGTTTGTTATTTTTCGGATTTGAGTATTTATTTTGATGTCATTTCCTACTTGTTCTTAATTTACTATTTTATTCCTTTCAAAATCAGATCACTGCTCACTACTGTTGATAAATTGGATTTCTGACTGAGCGTTTTGCCTTGTTATTATTTGGAAGCTTGTAAGCAGAGATTGACTCCTTTGAATCTGTTAAAGGGAAGAAACGTTGATTATTGTTTCACTTCCTTTAACCCCATTTAATGGTGTATTATTTCTTTTGGATAAAATTCTTCTTCAAAATTAAAAAGTTGGTTTTGAAATAGAGATCTATTTTATCTTCCTATAGTAATCTACCTCAAATGAATAGTATTTTCAAAGCTTTGAATAAGTGTTATGTTTTACTTAATCAAGTGACTGTACTTATCATATGATGTATAGTTTTTATTTTATGAATTACTCTTCCATATTATAGAGAGTGAGTTTTGTCATCTCTTATGCCTGGAAGGTAATTTCACAGCTGAAATTCTTTAACGATTATGAAAGGAAGCAAGCATACAAAAGATGCGCAAAGAGTGTCAAAATAAAAAGAGGCACAAAATGAGCCCAAAGCTGAAAAGATGTGCAATATCGATAAATTGGAAAGATAAATAAAGTGTATCAAAAATAAAAAGATACGCAAAGTGCCAAACAAATTGAAAAAGAGGTACAAAATGAGCCCATAAGCTTTCTTCCCTTTCAGATCTTTAAATATGTTAGAGAAATCCATGCACAACTTAATATTTTCAAAATCTTGATACAAAAAATCATAATTTTTGATTCCTTACTTTGTAATACTATTATATCAGATATTTTTTTAGAACGAGGCTTGAAAGGATCTCTTTTGGAATCTAATTTCTTTTCTTCTGAATTAGACATTTGTTTGAAAGGAATTTGAACCTGTAAGGTGTCCAAGGTAGGAGTTACGAAAGTTGATTTTCTAACTTTTCTGGATTTAAACATTGTCAATTTTCTTCTTATGGCTTTTGAATTGAAAAAATAGGGAAAATTCTATTTTACTGGAGCTGGAAAAAAAAATTCTTTCAGCCACCACCACCTCCTTCTTCTGATCAGGATTGCCCTCTTTATTAATTTTCTGTGTTGTGATGTTTCTTATTTATGTTATTTTGTCTGTTCCTCCTCCTTTTTGTGATGTCAAAAGGAGGAGTTAGTTTTTGAGTTACTAGTAGTTTCTTTTACTATTTTTGTGTTATAGTTGTTTCCTTTATTATATTTAGTGTTATTGTTTATTAATGTTTAGTGAAATTTGAAATGAAACTTTTTCTTCTCGTATGTACGCTGATTACTCCTATCTTTTTTTATTGAAACTACTGAATAAATGTTTACCATCATCAAAAAGGGGGAGATTGTTACAAATCTGGATTCAGTAAGTATAGTTTTGATGATGACAAACATGTTTGTGTTCTGTTTTGCTTGGCAAGCCATTTCAGGCACAAAAGATCAAATACAGTCCAAGCCAACTCAAGATCGGGTCCGCGTGTGTTTAATTATAATTTTTCCCTTTCTTGAGTCAAATGTAATGTAATTGATCCCCTAGCTAAGAAACCTTGCACAAATACACTCAGGGGGAGAGTTTTTAGTGAGTTAGAGTCTCTATTTTTTAAGTTTTATTTATATCGTCCTAAACGATATTCATATTGTCCTAGACGATCCAGTGAAAATAGAAACCCTAATTAGGGCATGCATTATAAGTCAATTTGATTAAGCAGATCATCCTGGATAATACCCATATCGTATAAGATGATAGTCTTAAATCAGAAATTCTCAACCGCTAGATTAAGTAAGGCAAGTTTTTATTTTTAGTGATTTGGTCTGATCATCCTGGATAATACGTGAATTATCCTGGACGATCCATTATAATAATGCCTAAATTAGTCTGATGATTAAGGAAAGTAATTAAGGTTTAATTGATTAGATCATATCATCCTGGATGATCGCAAGATCGTACTGAACGATATATTAAAAATCATGACCGTCCAGTACCTTTCACCTGTATGTCCAGAGCTATGTACATAATAATTTTGTGGTTTTTTGTCTAATTATACAGGATGATGTACATATCATCCTGGATGATCAAGTCATTTTTGAAGTCATCTTGCAGGGTTTGACCTGTACGTCCAGAGCTGTGTGCATGATGATTTTCTCATTGTTGAACTAATCGTACGGGACGATACCCATATCATCTCGGACGATCAAGTCATTTTGAGATCATCCAACACAAGTTCCCCTGGACGACTAGAGCTATCTTCTGGATGAAATTCCTGATTTATACTAATCATCCTGGACGATCACATAATCGTACCGGATGATCTGAACTAACATTTATTCTAATCATCTAGAGAAGCCTGATCATCCAGACTAAAATAGGTAATTTTGAACTGATCGTACAGGATGATCGACCGATCATCCTGGATGATCTCTAATGACCAGTTGAGATTTAGGGAAATTTTTGAGCCCTCCTATTTAAGATCTTTTCCTTCCAACAAGAAAAATTTTTTTCCACTTTCCTTTCCAGAGAAAACATTGAGAGAGAGAGAGAGATCTTGGGAGAGAGAGAGGATCTTATGAGGTGGAGTTTGTGAGGGATTCAC
This sequence comes from Dendrobium chrysotoxum, assembly GCA_019925795.1. Lineage (NCBI taxonomy): Eukaryota > Viridiplantae > Streptophyta > Magnoliopsida > Asparagales > Orchidaceae > Dendrobium > Dendrobium chrysotoxum. Next base: position 22,630,550 of record CM034307.1, on the reverse strand, counting down.
AAAGGTTTCACCAAGAAAGGGTCTGAGTCGTCTTCTCCGTTCGTCGTCTCTTATCTTATCGGTGTCTCTATGGGATGATCATTCACAAGAAGATCTGGGTTCTCAGCCTGCTTCAGGAGGAGGCGAAAGGAGTCCAGGTTCTCTGCCTGCTTTAGGAGGAAGCAAAAGGAGTCAAGGTTCTCTGCCTACTTCAGGAGGAAGCAAAAGGAGTTCAGGTTCTCTGCCTCACCGTGTTGGTGGAAAGGAGTTTTTGTACAGGCTTCTCCGCCTTGCTATGGGAGCCAAAGGAGAGTCACCTAGTATTAGTACAATACCCGGAGGGGAGGCTCTGGGGAGTGGACGTAGGTCAAGTTGACCGAACCACTATAAAATCTAGTGTGTTCTTTCTGATTAATTTCTGCACTTTATTTTTCTATTGTTATCTGCTTGGGTGAAATCTGTGATTGATCTTTTCATTACTGTGTTTACTTATTTTCACTGCAAATTATCAAAAGATCTTTCTTGTTGCTCACAAATTTTAAAACTACCAATTCACCCCCCTCTTGGTTAGCCTAGGGACTTGTTCATAAGGGCTTAACACCCTTAAAAAAATTTCAAGTGGTATCAGAGCATACCCACTTGACTTTTATCTCTATCTAAGCTCTCATATTTATCCTTGTGCAAATATTTTTTTTGCTGAGTCAATCTAACAAAGAGAACTAGAGAAGGAAGAGTGATAGTTTGGGAGAGAGAGAAATCCTTGTGAAGGGGAGTTATAAGGGATTCACAAAGGTTGCTCCAGGAAAGGTTTTCACCATCTTTGCCAAGCTTCTTGTTTGATTTCTTGGTGGCTTTGTAGAAATTTTTATCAGCATCAGATCCAGGTTCTCTGCCTACTCCAGGAGTGAGTAAAAGGATTCCATGGTTATCTGCCTACTCCAGGAAGGAGTAAAAGGATTCCATGGTAATCTGCCTACTCCAGGAGGGAGTAAAAGGATTTTTAGGTTCTCTACCTAATCTAAGGAGTAAAAGGATTCAAGGTACTCTGCCTCATCGGGTCGATGGAAAGATTTTGTAAGAGCTTCTCCACCTTGCTATGGGGGAAAAATGAGAGACACTACTTTTAGCGCAATACGTGGAAAGGAGGTTTCCAGGGAGTGTACGTAGGTCAAGTTGACCGAACCACTATAAATCTGATGTGTTATTTCTATTTACTTTTCCTTATTTAATTTCCATATTTTTTTTTGTGAATTATTATGTGTTGGAAATCTCTAAAATTTTAATTTTTGTGAAACTAATATGCTTCTACATCACGGGGTTTTTAATTTCTCATATTGTTAATGAATTTTTAAAATAACCAATTCACCCCCCTCCCCTCTTGGTTAGCCTTGAGACTGGTTCCTTTGGGTTTAACAATCATCATGAACTTTTAAGTGGTATCAAAATGTGATTCATAAATTAAATTTTGGAAAACTTTTGAAAAAGATCCATGGCTAATTTTGATAATCAAAGGACTACGGAAGGACATTCAATCGCACGACCACCTTTATTTTTATAATATTCCTTTTAATTTTTGGAAAATTTGCATGTCCATCTTTTTATAATCAATTGATTATCACATGTTGATGTTAATCCATGAAGGATATTCTACACCCTTTAGATTAGAAAATGACAAAAAAATTGAACTTCTTTTTTCTGAATGGAGCATAGAAGATAGAGATTTAGCCCAACTGAATGCTAAATATTTAAACTATTTTTTTTATGCTTTAAAATCTGAAGATTACATGCGTGTCTCTACTTGTTCAACTAGAAAAAAAATTTGGGATAAACTTTGTATAACATATGAGAGAACAAATAAAGTAAAACAATCTAGGCTGTACATTTTGCTTCATGATTATAAACTTTTTCGCATGAAATCTAGTGAATCAATTTCTAAAATGTATACTAGATTTACTCAGATTGTTACTTTCAAACATGCCTTAGGAAAAGAGCTTGCAAACTATAAAAAAAATTAACAAAATTTTGCATTGTTTACTGTCTTCCTATGATGTAAAAATCACTGCCATTATTGAATCTAAGGATCTGAATGTTTATTCCATTGATAACTTACTTGGGTCACTTTTTGCCTAGGAGTAAGGAGTGATTCAAAGGCAGGTTGATGCAGGTGAAAAGAAGAAAGAGAAAATTATAGCCTTAAAGGCTAATGATTCTAACAGTAACTCTTCTGGACAAGATGATGATGACATTGCTTTGATGACTAGGCAGTTCAAAAGCTTTCTAAGGAGAAAGAAAAAGCATCATAAGAATTAGAACAAAGGTAAGACTGGTAAGAATTCTAAAGTTTCTTCTAACATTATTTATTTTGAATACAGAAAGCCAGGGCACCTGAAGTCTGATTTCCCAACTCTTAAAGCTCACCTAAGCAATGAGAAGGGTGAAGAAAAACCTAAATTCAAGAAGGGCAAACAAAGGATTCCTAAGGCTTTCTAGGTAGACTCTGGATCAGACTCTTCTGAAACTGAAGCAAAAGAGGAGGTAACCAACCTATACTTAATGGAAGATGATCATCTTGATCATTCTGATAAATAGGAGGTATGTAAGCTTACCTATGATAAATTATTTGAAGTTTCTGAAAGGATTCATTCTGTATATAGGAAGCTTAAAAAATCTCATGCTAGCCTCAAATCTGACTTTTCAAATTTGCGGAAAGAACATGAATGCCTAAGGAAAGATCACGCCATACTGGATAGTAATCACATGACTTTGCTAGATAAATTTTATATTTTAAACAAGAAGCATTCTGATTTAATTGTTAAATATGAGTCCTTGAAATCATCGCATGTTGAATTAGAAAAAGTATTTAAGGAATTAAAAACTCTTGCATCTCAATTTTAAAGTAAAGAGCATGCATTAAAAATTTATAATTCAACTATTAAAAATGCAAATAAATTTATGCAAGAAACTTTAACTGCTTTTAAAGAAAATAAAACACCACCTTCACGTATAGAATTACATAAACCATCAACACAACATGCATTCAAACTTACGAAGAGGCACCATCACCCATATAGATTAGTGAATCCTTTTCCTAATGTTAGATATTTTTTTTGTGGCAAGCTAGGACATATCTCCCATCCTTATACTATTTATCAAAGAAAATATTTGGTGTGGAGACCAAACTTGTATAATTCACAGCATGGCATGCAAGCATTTCATCCTAAATTTTATAAGGTGGGACCTAAACTTATTTGGGTTCCCAAATCTAACATCTGATGATTTTTTAGGAGTGCTCTCACAAAAGGCCTCATGAGAGCATGTGGTACCTTGATAACGGATGTTCAAAGCACATGACTGGAGAAGCAAATCAATTCATTTTGCGGGAGGCCAGTGTAGGAGGCAAGGTGACACTTGGAGATAACACCACCAAGAGAGTGGTGGGCTCAGGTATAATTGGCAATTCAAAAATTTCATCTTTAAATATGTTTTACTTGTAGATAGCTTGAATAACAAAACTATTTTAGAGGGAAGGAGAATCAATAATGTCTTCATGCTTGATCAAATTTCTTTAAATCTAATACAGCTCTTTACTTAAAAATAATTGCTAATGAATCATGATTATATCATAAAAGATTATGTCATGTAAGCATGAAATGCCTTAAAAATATCACCCAAAAGACCTAGTGAGATGAATTCCCAAACAAGAGATCATTAAGGACCACCTGTGTGATGTTTATTCCATTGATAACTTACAATTCAAATCCTCCTTCCACTCAACCAAGGACATTACCACTAGCAAACCCTTAAAAGTCCTTCACATGGATCCCTTTGGACCAATCAGCACTGTAAGCCTAGGATGGAAAATCTTTAGGTATGTGATTGTTGATGATTATTTGAGGTTTACTTGGATTAGATTCCCATCTTGTAAAACTGAATCACTCAAGGAGTTTAGATGTTTTTTCCCTTTGATTTAGAGAAAACTAGGTTGTAAAATCTTAACCATTCATAGTGACCATGGTGGAGAATTTGAGAATGAAAATTTTGATTCTTACTATAAGAAGTAAGGGATACATCATAATTTTTTAGCTCTTAGGACCCCTCAGCAGAACTGGTAGCTAAAAGAAAGAACATGACCCTAGTAAAATCCACTAGAGCCATGTTAACTGAATACTCACTTCCTAAATACTTCTGGGCAGAAGTAATAAATACAACCAATTATGTTCTGAATAGGGTTAATCTTAGATCCAAGCTGAATAATACACCCTTTGAAATCCTTAAGGGTAGGACACCCAACCTTTCTCACCTTCATGTCTTTGGATGTAAGGTGTTCATTCCAAATAATGGGAAGTCTCAACTAGGAAAGTTTAACCCAAAATCCGATGAAGGAGTGTTCCTAGGTTACTCGAATGTTGGAAAATCTTATAAAGTCTTCAATAAAAGGATACTAGTAATAGAGCAGACCACTCATGTTATATTTAATGAATTTGATAATTCTGGAGGGTATAGGGTGGAAGAAGAAGAAGCAGTAGAAATTACCCAAAGAATAGAATCTGTAAATTTGGGGGAAAGGTAGAACTTGAAAACACACTGCCTAGATAAAGTAGATATTCTTCGAGTCATCCTAAAGAACTAATCTTAGGAGACCCCATCTGAAGGTGTTAGAACTAGGCATTGACGTAGAAAAGAAGTAAACCACTATGCCTTTATCTTAATGATTGAACTCACCAATATAAATCAAGCCATATCTGATGAATTTTGGATCCTAGTCATGTAAGAAGAGTTAAATTAATTTATAAGGAATGATGTTTTGGAGCTAATTCAAAGACCTAAGGACCATAGTGTGGTTGGAACTAAATGGGTTTTCAAAAACAAAATAAATGATTTTGGTGTGGTAGTGAGAAATAAGGAAAGATTAGTGGATAAGAGGTATAACCAAATCTAAGAGATTGACATTGAACAGACCTTTACCCTTGTAGTAGAAGCCATTAGGGTACTACTAACCTTTGCTTCCTTTAAGGGATTCAAACTGTACCAAATGGATGTCGAGATTGCCTTTTTGAATGGGATAAGAAAAGAAGATGTGTATGTTGAACAACACCCAGGCTTTGAAATTTTATAATTTCTTAAGAATGTATTCAAATTAAAAAAGGCATTATATGGACTAAAATAAGCACCCAGGGCATGGTATGAAAGGCTAAGCACATTCCTACGAGAAAGAACCTTTGTTAAGGAGAGCATAAATACAACTCTTTTTCTAAAAAAGGTAGGAGATGAACTACTGATTGTCCAAATTTATATTAATGATATTCTATTTGGATCTTCTGATAAAAATCAGTGTGATGAATTTTAAAAAATAATGAGTAAGGAGTTTGAGATGAGTATGATGGGAGAACAGACATACTTTTTTAGATTTAACATAAGGTAAAAGGATGATGGAACTTTTCTTAGTTAATCAAAATACATTAAGGATATCCTTAAGAAATGTGAAATGAATAAAGCCAAGCTAATCAACACTCCCATGAGTTCCAATATTCAGTTAGATCAGGATTCAAATAGAAAATCTATTGATCAAAAAAATATAGAGGAATAATTGGATCACTTTTTTACTTGACTGCTAGTAGACCTGATATTATATTTAGTGTTTATCTCTGTGCTAGATTTTAGGCTGATCCAAAAGAGTACAAGTTAATTGCTGTTAAGAGAATCCTTAGATATCTCTTAGGAACCCAAGACTTAGGAATCTAGAATCCTAGGCATAACACCGCCTTTGAAATTATAGGATATTCTGATTAAGATTTTGTAGTATGCTGAGTTGATAGAAAAAATACTTCTAGAATATGTCAATTCATAGGACAATCCTTAGTCTCCTAGTCCAGTAGAAAATAGAACTCAGTTTCCATTTCCACCCCTAAAGCTGAGTATATAGCCTTAGGAAGTTATGAAGCTTAAATATTTTGGTTAAAATAATAAAGTCTAGATTTAGGATTACCTGTAGGCACAATTTCAGTCCTATATGATAACACTAGTTCCATGGCATTTAAAAGAATCCAATCCAGCACTCCATGACCAAAAAACATTGACATAAGGCACCACTTCATTAGGGACCATGCTACTAAAGGAGATATAGAGCTACACCATGTAGCCACTGAAAACCAACTTATTGATATCTTTATAAAACCACTGGCCTTTGAAACTTTTAGCTTCTTAAGAATAAGATTACGTGTAATAGATATTCATGCTTGAAATTGATGCTTTCTGTTTTTATTTTCTTTGTTTGTTTTGTTTTATTTGTATGTCTATTTCTTTATATGTGTTTTTATTTTGTGATTTTAATTTTCTTTTTTTTTCTTCAATGTTTTTAAAGGTATTTAATCAATCCTCACTTCTGATATTGAATTCTTACATGACATTTTTTTCTTGCATTATGTTTTAGAAATTAAGAAGTAGTGTTTGACTCCTCCAAAAATAGTTAAATGAAGAAATTGAAGATTATCACTCTTCCTCTAACTCCTTTAGTGGTGTATTTTCTTTTTGAAGCAACAATCTATTTCAAATTAAAAGTTGGACTTTGAAATAGAGATCTATTACATCTTCATACAGTAATCTACCTCATACGAATAATTTTTCAAGTTAATGAATCACTTTTAAATTTTCTTAATCAGGTTGTTGGTTTTATCACATGGATATGATTGTATTTTGTGGTTTACTCTTTCTTATATTAGAAAGTGAGTTTTTCTTCTCTTATATCTTGAAGATAATCTCATAACTAAGAGTCTTTAATGATTTTACAGTGAAGTAAGCTCACAAAAATGATAAGAGGCATAAAATGAGCCCAAAACTGAAATGATGCACAATTATCATCAAATACTTGCAAGATACACAAAGTGTATCAAAAATAAAAAGATGTGCAAATCACGCCAAATAATTGAAAAAGAGGCACAAAATGAGCGAATAAAGAATTAAGATTCTTTATCTTTCAAATCTTTAAATCTTAGAAGAATCCAAGTGCCACTTAATATTTCAATCACTTGAATTTGAAAATCATGATTTTTATTCATTGCATTGCAATATTATTTCTAACAGATAGTTTTTCTAAAATGAAGTTTTAAAAGAACACTTTTTATCATGACTCGAGCTCACGAGTTTATATTTTTAATGATAACAAATATTATTGCTTACACCATTATGTCTACTTGTATTTATAATGTATATTTATTTATGTGTATACTAAAATTTTAAGAATATCATGCACCATCCAACAAAGATTCAAGGCACAAGATTGGGCAGAATAGTTTATGCTCTTAAAATTTTTGTAATATTCATTGATTTATTATTGATTTCTTGAATCAAGTCCTGTAAGAGTTTATGCTAGCTTGGTAACCATGCACACACACACACTCAGGGGGAGTGAAATAGAGTAAAAACTAGAAGTTCAAATTCTAAACTAATCATACTATATGATTTATATCGTACTATACGATCAGCTCATGAACTAATCATACTGGATGATTTTGAACATCTAGAATCATCAGTTACGATCATAAAAATTGATGCCAATTATAATTCAGGCAAGATTTTAAGATTCAAATTTTGTTCTAACTATCCAGGATGATACACATCATACTGGACGATCTATGAAAATCAAGCCTAAATTAATCCTATGATTACTCAATTAAATTTGCTTAATTTTCATATTTTGATTGTATTGTACGAACTGGATCATACGGTATGAACTGTAGGTTGATTGAATTAATTATACTGGACGATCCTGCGATCGTATAGTACAATCTTTGATGGTTGAATTAAATTTTTTATATTTTGGAAGCCCTCTATTTATGCTTTTTGCAAAGACTTTGTATGAGTCTTTGGCATGTATTGAGTCATTTTTGTTCTGGAGAAAACTTGAAGAGAGAGCATTGAAAGGGAGAGAGGAAACGGTTAAGTTTGAAAGGTAGAAGATCCTTGGAGGGGGTTTCAAGGTAGTGTGTAGGGGGTTTCACACTGTTGCTCTAGCAAGCTTGCACCTTTGTACCATCGGATTCAAAGTTTATCTTGAGGGAAGTTTTGGGAAGAAGAAGATCTCTTAGGTGTCAATGGACGCGGCTACTCTACCGTATTGGGGAAGGTGAAAGGGATCTGTGGTTCTCCGCCATCTTCTGGAGGGAGAAAAAGTAGTCAAGGTTCTCTACTTGTGAAAGGAGTTTTTGGTCATCTACAGCACAGGGTTGGTGAAAGAGATTTTATAAGGGCTTCTCCGCCTAGTTATGGGAGCTAAAGGAAAGTCACTAAAGGTTTAGTACAATACTTGGAACGGAGGGTTTCGTTGAGTGGACGTAGGTCAGGTTGGACTGAACCACTATAAATCTGGTGTGTTCATTCCTTTTATTATTCTCGTACTTTATTTTTACTATTATTAACTATGAGGGTGAAATTTCTAATTAATCTTTTTATTGTTGAATCAGTTCACTTCTGCTATAAGATATAAAAAGATTTTACTTTTTGTTAAGGAAGTTTTTAAATATCCATTCCCCCCCACTTGGTTAGCCTCGGGACTTGTTCTTTAGGGATTAACAACTCTCATGAACTTTCACTTTTTCTATCTAATTTCTTTTTTGATTTAGATTTTTGTTTAAAAGAATTTTGACATATAAGGAGACCGAGCTAGGGTTAACAAGATCAATTTTTTACCCTTTCTAAATTTCAGCATTGTAAGTTCATTTCTTATGGGTTTTTAAATCTAATAATAAGGTAAATTTATCATTTATTGGAGTTGATCCATTAAAAAAAATCTTTAATTTTGATTTATGACTAGTTTTTGGTTTGGTTTTTATATTGTTTTCTACTTTTCATATTTTTTTATTTTTTTTAAATCCCCCTAATTATCACATTCCATCTCCTAAATTTTTCTAGTTTAATTCATGTCGTCTAAGATGATCCACATCATCCTATATGCTCTAAATAAAGATATACCTCTCTGATCACAGCACATCGAACGGTTGATATAAATCTATTATTTGTGATCAACCTCTATGATTTATACATCATACTAGATGATCCACATGGCGTGAGTCATTGGATGATTTGAATAAGGTCGGGCTAATCCATTATGATGGATCATCTGGGATGATCCACATGTTCATCTGAGATGATCCAATTAGTCAATGATCATCCAGGCTGACTCCTCGGGATGATCACTCTGTGTCTAATCATCCAGGATGATACCTGATCATCCTGTATGATATGACTGACCTTTTTGACTAATCATCTAGGATGTTCTCACGATCGTCCTATATGATATGTCGATTTCTTTATAAATAGTTGATTTTCTTTACATTCTTCACACCCTTTCAATCCTTCTTCTTCCCTCTTGATTTCATACTCTTGTAATGGCTGGTGGGAAAAGATCCATAGCACTTGTAGGAAGCTCCTCCAGGTGTCCATTTGATCCTTGATTTACTGAGGAATCTAATGATGCGTCCTACAACTACTATAAATCTGTTAGTATCAACCCTTCCAAGATTGTTAATTTAAATGCTTTAAACTTTCAGGTACTAGACCTATTAACTTGCACCACTCTTGGATTTATCTTACCCTTGTATTTCTTTTCAACTCCAAATTCTTTGCAAGCCTTTGCCTTAATGCTGATTTTACTATTCAATAATCATATGTGAATAGAAGGCGTGTAGAGATCACCTACGAGAATTTCCATGAATTTCTTAACTTAACCTCCACAGGAGATAAATTCCATATCTTAGCATATGATCTTGATTACAATTGGACTCCTATGAATAATATTCTTAGGGAAACCAATGTTCACTACCATGATTCCACAGTCAACACCTTAGTCAATGATTCCTGAACCATCCAACACATTCTTCAAAATAAAATTATTCCTTAAGCTGGGGATCACATTCACATTACTCTTATTCTTTCACTCACCACTTACTACATCATGACTAACCGTGATTTTCATGTTGCTAATCTTCTCATTCACTATATTGAATATTTAACCTGTATTAGGGATCCAGGCCATAAAAGAAAGCCCAATCTAACTTTAGGACATCTAATTGCCTATGTCCTTAAAATAAAATATAATATTTAATTCCCTGCTCCACCTGATCACCCCCATGTATTCTATTCTAATAGCTCCTTCCACACCCTTCATAGTACTCATCATTAGCCTATGTATGAAGAGCCTGTGGCTGAAGAGGAAGGCCCTATTCCTGCACCTTTCTCAATCCACCAGTATCCTCAGATTGATTAGTTGGCTCAGATGTTTCATGAGTGGGAGGCTAGATTTGACTCTTATGTAGCTGAGCAGTAATAGCAGCATGAACAAGACTAAGCTCGATTTGATGCCTACATAGTCTAGCAGCAGCATGACCAGGATATGGCCTGGTTTGGGGAGCAGTTTGCTTCCATTCACCATTTCATTTAGCCACGACCACCTCCACCACCTGATCAAGATCCTCCATTTTACTAGTTTATTTTTTTTATTTTGATTTGTTTTGTTAGTTCCTATATTTGTTTTATTCTTTAGTTTTATACTTTGTGATGTCTTTCTGTTTCTCGTTTGCCTTTCTGTTGTTTCCTCCGTTTTGTGATGTCAAAAAGGGGAGTAGTGTGTTTTATATTTTAATAAATGAGTTTGTTTTTTTCTTACCTATTTTTTATTTTTTTCTAACATTTTTCTTAAATAAAATAATAATAATAATAAATATAAAATCAATTTTTTTTTAACTCCCCTTACTCATACAGAATTTTATCTTCTAAGGGGAGTTTCAGAAAATGTCATAGGGCTTTAAAAATTTTTAACAACAATATTTTCCATCATAAAAAAGGGAGAGATTATTACAAATCTGGGCCCAAGTACTATAATTTTGATGATAACCAACATTATTATTTCTTTACTACTATTATTATTACATGTATATTTTGTTTTCCCTGCTTACTAACCTTTCCGGTCCACAAGTTCACTTACAACTCTAATCAGCTCAAGATCGGGTAGACTAGGGTTGAGTCTATATGTAATTTCAATTTTAATGTACTTTTTACCTTTCTTGAGTCATGTCATGTATCTAGTGGACCACAAGCTAAGTAACCTTATACACACATACTCAAGGGAGTGAGTTAGTGAGTTAGAAAAAAAATTATTTTTGAACTAATCGTATAGTATGATTTAAATCGTACTAGATGATCATTTGTGCTGAAAACCCTAATTAGGGAATCCATTATTAAATGAGATTAATTAACTAATTATTCTGAACAATTCAGATCATCCAAGATGATCAGTTATAAATATGAAAATTAGCCGCCAATCACAATTTAGGAAATATTTTAATCTTTGATTTTTGTTCTAATCATATAAAACGATATACATCATCCTGGATGATTTATGGCAATCATTCCTAAATTGATCCTATAATTAGGAAACTAATTATGATTAGATTGATAGATTAGGTCGTACAAGATAATATATGAAGATAGGCCTGGGCAATTTTTGATATTTCATGGGATGATCCCCCATCATCCAAGACAAAATTTGTAATTTTCTTATAATCGTATAGGAGATCGTACTAGACATCCTGAATGATTTATGGGATGATATTTTAATCGCCGGTCATCATCTCATATTATATTAGAAGATCAATATAGTATCTTAAACTAATCATCCCGGACGATCGCAAAATCGTACTGGATGATCTACATTAATACTTTAATTAATCGTACAGGGTAATGCTTATCGTGCTGGCTGAAAGGGTTATTTTGTACTAATCATGCAGGATGATCTGAGGATAGTACTGGACGATTAGAAGTGCCATATTGAAAATTAGGGCTTCTTTAAAGGCTCTCTATTTAAGCTCTCATATTTATCCTTTGGCAAATCTTTTCCTATTGAATCAATCTGAGAGAGAGCTAGAGAAGAAAGAGAGTGAACTTGGGAGAGAGAGAAATCCTTATGAGCAGGAGTTGTGAGGGATTCAGAAAGGTTGCTCCAAGCAAGGTTTCCACTATCTTTGTCAAGCTGCTTGTCAGATTTCTTGGTGGCTCTTGGGAGATTTTCATCAACATCAGATCCAAGTTCTCTACCTACTCTAGGAGGGAGTAAAAGAATTCCAAGGTTCTCTGCCTACTCCAGGAGGGAGTAAAAGGATTTCTAGGTTCTCTGCCTACTCTAGGAGGGAGTAAAAGGATTCAAGGTACTCTGCCTCACTGGGTCTATGGAATAATTTTGTAAAGGCCTCTCCACCTCGTTGTGGGGGCAAAAGAAGAGACACTACTTTTAGTGCAATACCCGGAAAAGAGGTTTCTGGGGAGTGGACGTAGGTCAAGTTGAACAAACCACTATAAATTTGATGTGTTCTTTCTATTTAATTTTTTGCATCTAATTTTTATATTTTTTGTGAATTGTTCTATGTTGGAAATCTATGAAATTTTAATTATTGTGAAACTAATCTGCTTCCGTATCAAGGGGTTTTTAATTTCTTATTTTGTTAAAGAATTTTTAAAATAACTAATTCACCCCCCTCTTTGTTAGCCTCAAGACTAGTTCCTTAGGGTTTAGCAACCCTCACAAGCTTTCATCCATCTCATATTTCTTAAGGATATCTTTAATATACATTATGTGGCTAAGAAAAGTTCCATCATCCCTTTTCTTCACACTAAATCTAAAGAAATTAGTAAGCTCTGCCATCATACTCATCTCAAATTCCTCACACATTATTTTTGAGAATTTATCACAATGTTTTTTATTTGTAAATCCAAAAAGTATATCATCAACATAAATCTAAATAAGGAGTAGATCTTGTCCTTTTTTTTGGGAATAGGGTGGTGCCTACACTACCCTTAAGAAAAGATCTATTTAGGAGCAAAGTGCTCAACCTTTTGTACCAAGCTCTAGGTGCTTACTTCAAACGATATAATGCCTTCTTTAGTTTGAATAAATGATTACAAAACTTATAGTTCTCAAAACCTGGGGGTTTCTCAGCATATACATCTTCTTTAATTACTCCATTTAGAAAGGTACTTTTAACATCCATTTGATATATCTTGAATCCTTTAAAATAAAGCAAAGGCTAATAACACTTTAATGGTTCCTAGTCTAGCTACAGGAGCAATAGCCTCCTCAAAATGCATTCCTTCAACCTTATTATACCCCTTAGCTACAAATCAAGCCTTATTTCTAATTAACATGCTAGAGTCATTCATCTTAATCTTGAAAACCCATTTGGTTCCTACAACACTTTAGTCTTTAGGTCTATTAACTAACTCCCAATTATCATTCCTAATGAATTGATTCAACTCTTCTTGTATAGCTAGGATCCAAAATTCATCAGATAAAGCTTGATTTATGTTTAAGGGTTCTAGCATATGAATGTTCATTAGGGATGTTAAGCCCTTATAAACTAGCCCAAGGCTAACCAAGGGAGGGGGTGAATTGGTAGTTTTAAAAATTCTTAAGCAAAGATGATTTTTAAAACCTTTTTAAATATTTTAAAATAATTATAATTGCATGTTGATGTGGAGATATTTAATTAAAAAAAATAATAACTTTAATCACACGATCATCTACAGGAAAGTAAAGTGGAGAAATTAAAAAGTAGAACAGTAAAAGAAAGAACACATCAGATTTTATAGTGGTTCGGTTAACTTAACCTACATCCACTCCCCGGAGCCTCCCCTCCAAGTATTGCACTAAAACTCAGTGACTCTCCTCTTGCTCCCACAGCAAGGCAGAGAAGCCTTTACAAAAACTCCTTTTCACCAACCCAGGTGAGGCAGAGAACCCAAACTCCTTTTGCTTCCTCCTAAAGTAGGCAGAAAAACTTACCTCCTTTTGCTTCCTCCTGAAGCAGGTAGAGAACCTTACATCCTTTTCTTCCTCCTGAAGCAGGCAGAGAACCTCGATCTTCTTACTGACGATCCTTCCCATAGAGCCACCAAGCGATAAGGGATGATGACTGGAGAAGATGACTTGAATCCTTGCTTGGAGTAACCTTTGTGAACACCTTACAAACTCCCCCCCATAAGATCCTCTCTCTCTCTCTCTCTCTCTCTCCCAAGTTCTCCCTCTCCCTCTCCCTCTCAAGACTCTCTCAGGTGAGGACAACAACAAAAAGTTTTTCTAATAACAAATAAAAGAGCTTAAATAGCAAGGCTAAAAAGTATCCCTAAATTTCAACTTGCCATTAAAGATCATCCAGGACAATCCTACAATCATTCTGTATGATCAGTATAACTCATCCCTTTTTGTTTAGGATGATCTAGTTCTTCTGGATGATCAGAAGACATGTTCTGTTCTGATCGTCCAGGATGATCGCAGATCTTGCGATCATCCTGGATAATTAGTTGAAAATCAGGAATATTATCTAGTAATTAGTTTGGGAAGCCCAAGAAAAAAGTCTAGATGATATGTAGAAAATGACTTGATCGTCCAGGATGATATATCTATCGTCTTGTCTGATTAGTTCAAAAATGACCAATATCATCCAGCACATCGGTCAGTCATCCAAGACAATTATGCTGGATGATTTTAATAGAAATGATCGTCCAGGATGACAAGTCTATCATCCTGTACGATTAGTATAAATATGGTCATAGTGTCCAACACATCTATTGGGTCATCCATGAAAGTTATATTGGATGATGAGGATTTATAACTAATCATTTAGGATGATCTTTTAATCTTCCAGGATGATGTGATCGATCAATCAGACCTTAATTATTTTCCTTAATCACCTGACTAATTTAGGCATGATTATAATGAATCATCTAGGACAATACGTATATCATCATGTACGATTACATAGAAATCATAAAATAAAAACCTACCTAAATAAGTCTGGCGACTGAGAAGTTTTGATTTGAGAATATCATTCAGACGATAGGAGGATCATCTAGGACGATCTGTTTAATCATACCGACTTAATATGGCTGCCATAATTAGGGTTTCTATATTCAATGGATCATCCAGGATGATATTACAATCATCTAGGACGATATGATCAAAATAGAATAGAAACTCTAACTCACTAAAATTCTCCCCCTTAGTATGTGTGTGCAAGATTACTTAGCTTGGAGAACCATTACATTACATTTAACTCAAGAAAGGAAAATAAATATATTTGAACACAGACACACCTTATCTTGAGCTGGCTTAAATTGCACTTGATCTTATGGACCTGAAAGGTTAGGCAATCAAATAAAAATAAAAATATTTCTTATCATCAAAATTATAATCCTTGAGTCCAAATTTGCAATAATCTCCCCCTTTTTTATGATGGAATATATTTGTTGGGGAGTTTCAAATCAAGCAGATTAAACAGATTAACACATATGCCAAAGAAAAAATAATTAAACATTAGAAATTTAGATTTCACTAAAACATGCACGAAATATTACAATACTGACACTACTCCCCCTTTTGACATCTCAAAAAGGAGGAACTAGAAAAATAAATAGAAAACATATATAATAACATAGAGAATAATGACATAACAAAACCTCATAGAAAAACAAACAGGAAACACAACCAAGCTAAAAGTAGGAGGGACCGTGATCAAGTGGAGGAGGAGGTGTTGGTGGCTGAAAAAGACTGGATGGTGGTGATGAAAAGTAAGGGAGTAATGTGAAGATTGGTAGCATTGAATTGCCTATTAGTCATGATATAGTAGGTTGTGATGAAAAGTAAGGGAGTAATGTGAACCCGGCCACCAGCCTTGGGAATTATGGAAGTTTTGAGGACATGTTGGATGGTCCTATTATCCTTAAGCAATGAGCTAGAGGCATCATCATGGTAGGAGGCATTAGTGTTCCTTAGAACTTGATTAACTGGAGTCTAGGTTAAATAAGGATCTAAGGCAATGACATGAAGCTTTTCTCCAACGGTAGAAAGTTGAAGAGGTTCATGACAGTCCTGATTGGTGATCTCTATAGGTCGTTTAGTTACATAGTATTGGAGTGAAGTATATGTAGAGTTGATTCAAAGACTGGCGAAGAATTCATATAGGATTTTACAATGAAAGGGAACTACAAGGGTTAGAATGAAGGTGAGAGTAGTGTGGGAAAAAAGAATGAGTACCAGGTATGTAAGGGTGCAAGGATTAATGATTTTAGATGAAGTGATGCCAGCAGTCTTGTATTGAAGATATGCAGCCTGATCTGCTGCATCAGTGAAGTGGGGATCCACGGTTCCCCTTGAGGAGCTTCTAGTAAGCATTCTGGAGTGTTTGCCACCGACCATTGGTGAGTTTGACTGAAAGGAAGAAGGATATGAAGGGATGAAGGAGATTGGAGTGAAGAAAACCTTGAACTTGGGTTGAATTTAATAATTTGCAAATATTATCCAGGATGATTGTGATATTGTCCAAGAAGATTTGCAACAATAATGTCGGCCTGAATAATTGGTCAAAAAGGTGGTCAAATCATCCAGGATGATCAGAAATCATCCAGGATGATTAGAATCAAACGATCATCACGAGGAGTCAAGCTGGATGACTTTTGATGAAAAGTATCATCATGATGATTAGGTGAATCATCTAGGATTATATGTAATTAATGAATCGGATGGGCTGAATTAAAGTTATCCAACTATTACCATGTGGATCATCAAGGATAATGAGGTGTATTGTCTAGGACGATCACCAATAATTAGTTCAGATCAGTGTTGGTTCATGAATGGGATGAGTTGATCATATCATCTTGGATGATATGAGGAAAATCTAGGTCGATGTGAACAAAAAATTAAAAAAATGAAGGATGGAGAGGATTGATCAGGGGATCCAAAACTAAAAAAAAATCGAGGCAAACAAAGAAAAACCAAAAGAAATAAAATGGGAAAAGAACCACAAAAATAATTTTTTTTATAAATCAATCTGCTCCAGTAAATTAAAATTTTTTCTTAATTTTCAATTCGAAAGATAATAACAAGCAATCGACAGGCTGAAATCTAAAAAAGTTGGAAAAATGATTTTTGTAACTCCTAGCTTGAACACCTTACAGGTTCAAATTCCTTTGAAACAAGATCCTAATTCAAAATAGAAGAAGTTAGATAAGAAACATGACCTTTTCATACTTCATTCTAGAAAAATATCTGATAAAATAGTATTGCAAATTAGAGAATTAGAAATCATGATTTTCATTCTTAGGTGTTTGAATATATTAAGTGGTACATGAGTTCTTCGAAGATTTTTTAAAGATTTGAATGAGGAGGAAGCTGATTTCTTTGTAGGCTCATTTTATGCCTCTATTTTTGCAATTATATGGCACACTTTGCGCAACTTCTACTTTTTAATACAATTTATGTATCTTTCTAATTTTATTGGCGAACATTACGCATCTTTTCAGTGGTGGGCTCATTTTGTGCCTCTTTTTTCAGTTGATTGGTGCACTTTGCACATCTTGTATAAGCTTCCTTTCTTTCAAAACCTCTAAAAGACTTTCAGTTGTGATATTATCTTCTAGTTATAAGAGAAGTAAAGAAGACTCACTCTCTTAGATTAGGAATAGAAATCCATAAAATAGAATCATTCTCATATGAGAAATGCAACCACTTGATTAAGAAAACATGAAAGTGATTCAATGATTTGGAACACTAGTAATATGAGATAGATTACTATAGGAAGATAAAAAGATCTCTATTTCAAAGTCTAGCTTTTTAATTTTGAAAAAGACTTCTATTCGAAAATAAAAATAGACCATTAAAGGAGCTAGAGGAAGAGAAAACAATCATCAATATTTCTTCCCTTTAACTATTTTAGAGAAGTTAATCAATGCTTACAAGACTCTAAGCAAAAATAAGGTAAAACTCTCATTTTGAAATGAAGTTTATCAGCAGTAGTGAGCAATGATCTGATTCTAAGTAAAATAAACTGTAAATTAAAAATAAGAGGAAAGCACAAAAAAGAAATAACCAAATCAGGTAAACAATAACAACAAAAGAAAATCAGCAGAGAATAAAACAAAAAAAGAAACAAATAATCAAATCAAACAAAAATAAAAGAAAAATGAAAAATAGAAAATTTAGAATTCTATAATCATCAAATTCATGCATTTATGTCAATCACACCTAATTTGGTTTTTAAGATGCTGAATGTGTCAAAGGCCAGTGGTTTACTAAAGATGTTAGCCAGTTGGTTTTTAGTTACTACATTGTGTAACTCAATGTCTCCTTTGGTAATATGATCCTTAATGAAGTGATGCCTTATATCAATATGTTTGGTTCTTGAGTGTTGGATAGGATAATTAGAGATAAAGATGGCACTAGTGTTATCACATAGAACTAAAATTGTGCCAACAGGTAATCCTAAATCCAATATTTGTTGCTTCAACAAAAGAACTTGGGCCACATAACATCCTAAGGAAATGTACTCAACTTCAGCAGTACAAAGTGCAACATAGTTTTGTTTTTCACTAGACCAGGAGACTAAGGACTGTCCTATGAATTGGCAAATTTTAGAAGTGCTCTTTCTATCCACCATACACTCTCCAAAATCAGAATCAGAATATCTGATAATTTTGAAAGAAGTGTTGTGTTTAGGATACCATATTCCTATGTTTGGGATCCCTAAGAGATATCTAATGATTCACTTAATAGCAGTAAGGTGAGACTCTTTAGGATCAGCTTGAAATCTAGCACAGAGACAAATACTAAACATTATATCAAGTCAGCTAGCAGTCAAGTAAAGTAGTGATCCAATTATTCCTTTGGTCTTTTTTTGATCAACAGATTTTCTATTTGAATCCTTATCTAACTAGACACTGGAGCTCATGGGAGTCATAATTGGCTTGGATTTATCCATTTCATATTTCTTCAAGATGTCTTTACTGTACTTTGATTGATTAAGAAAAGTTCTATCATCCATTTGTCTTATACTAAATCCCAAAAAGTAAGACAATTCTCCCATCAGACTAATCTCAAATTCTTTACTCATTATTTTAAAAAAATTATCAAATAAATTTTTATCAAAAGATCCAAAAAGTATATCATCAACATAGATATAGACACTGAGTAAATCATCTCCTACTTTCCTTAGAAAAAGAGTGGTATCTATGCTCCCCTTAAAAAACTTCCTTTCCAGTAGGAATGTGCTAAGCCTCTCATACTAAGCTTTGGCTGCCTGCTTTATCCATACAAGGCCTTTTTTAATTTATAAACATGATTTAGAAATTGGGAACTCTCAAAACCTATGGGTTCCTCTACAAACATATCTTTTTTTTTTATCCCATTTAAAAAGACACTCTTGACATCCATTTGGAAAAGCTTAAATCCCTTATAAAAGCCAAAGGCTAGTAGCACTTTAATGGCTTCCAATCTAGCTACAGGGGAAAAGGTCTCCTCAAAATTAATCCCTTCTATTTGGTTGTATCTCTTAGCCACCAATCTTGCTTTATTTCTAACCACCACACCAAAATCATTCATTTTATTCTTAAAGACCTATTTGGTTCCCACTACACTTTATTTCTTAGGTCATTTTACTAACTCCCAAACATCATTCCTCACAAATTTATTAAGTTCTTCTTGCATAGCTAAGATCTAAAACTCATCAAAAAGGGCTTGATTGATGTTTGTGGGTTCAGTCATTAAGATAAAGGCAGAGTGGTTCACTTCCTTTCTAAGTCCATGCCTAGTTCTAACAACTTCAGAAGGGTCGCCTAAGATCAGTTCTTTAGGATGAATCGAAGAATATCTTCATTCTCTAAGTAAAGTGTTTTCAGGTTCTACCCTTTCCTCCAGATTTATAGTTTCTACTCCTTA
The DNA here is from genome assembly GCA_019925795.1 of Dendrobium chrysotoxum. Lineage (NCBI taxonomy): Eukaryota > Viridiplantae > Streptophyta > Magnoliopsida > Asparagales > Orchidaceae > Dendrobium > Dendrobium chrysotoxum. Next base: position 22,610,818 of record CM034307.1, on the reverse strand, counting down.
GGTAATCTCTCCTATTTCATCTCCTTCCTCAGCTCTAGACTCCTTAGGATCAGATTCATCAAACACCACATGAGTAGTCTCCTCCACCACCAATGTCCTCTTATTAAACACTCTAAATAATTTCCCCACACTTGAATATCCTAAGAATACACCTTCATCAAATTTTGGATCAAATTTTCCTAAAGATGATTTCCCATTGTTAAGAATGAAGACCTTACAACCAAAGACATGGAGGAGAGCAAGGTTTGGTGTTCTACCCTTAATAATCTCATATAGTGTCTTATTCAGATTGGATCTAACATTCACCCTATTTAATACATAACAAACTATGTTCACCGCTTCTACCCAAAAGTATTTTGGAAGTGAATACTCAGTAAGTATGGCTCTAGCAGGTTTCACTAGGGTCTTATTTTTTCTTTCAGCTACCCCATTCTATTGAGGGGTCCTAGGAGCTAAAAAATTATGACTAATCTCTTACTCCTCATAAAAAGTTCCAAATCTCACATTTTCAAACTCTCTACCATGATCACTATTAATTGTCAAGATCTCATAACCTAGCTTCTTCTGAATCCTAGTAGAGAAAATTTTAAATTCATCAAATGACTCAATTTTATATGATCGAAATCTAATCCAAGTAAACCTCAAGTAGTCATCGACAATCATAAATCCAAAGACTTTTTCCCTTAAGCTGACAGTGCTAATGGGTCCAAATAAATCCATGTGAAGACTTCTAAAGAACTAGAGGTGCTAATATCCTTAATGAAATGGAAGGAGGATTGAACTTGTTTCCCCACTTGACAGGCATCATACAGGTGGTCCTTAGTGAACTTAAGCTTCGGGACACCTCTAACTAAGTCCTTTTGGGTTATTCTTATCAGAGTTGTCATGTTGGCATGACATAACCTCCTATGCCACAGCCAAGACTCATCGGCAGTAGTTTTTAAGCCGAATGAAGCAATATACTCAATGTTATTTAAATCAAGCATATAGACATTGTTGATCCTCTTTCCCTGCAAAATAGTGTTGTTATTTAAGCTAATAATATAAGTGTTTGCGAGAAACTTTATGCTGAACCCTTTATCATAGATTTGATTGATGCTGAGCAAGTTGTGTTTCAGTCCATCTACAAGCAAAACATTTTCAAATAAAAGGTTCTTAAAGTTTCTGATTATTCCTGCGCTCACCACTTTCCTGGTGGTGTTGTCTCCAAGAGTGACCTTGCCTCTAACCCTGGCCTCCAGTGAAATAAATTGACTTACATCTCCAGTCATATGCCCTGAACATCCACTATCTAGGTACCACATTCTCTCATGTGATCTTATGTGAGAGCAACCCTACAAAATCATCAAATATTAGATTTCAGAACCCAAATAAGTTTTGGTCCCTTGTAATAAATAAAATAATATGATGCATGCATGCTTTGCTGTGGATCTTGCAATTTTGGTCTCCACACCCAATGTGTACTATGGTGAATAGTGCAAGTGTGGGAGATATATCCTAACATGCCACCAGAAAAATAACTAATGCCAGGAAAAGGGTTAACTAATCTATGTGGGTGATAGTGCCTCTTCCTAGGTTTAGATGATGCATCCTTTGATGATTGTCTATGAAATTCTTCGAGTGATGGCGTTTGTTTATTTTTCATAAGAGCACTTAATTCAACATCAAAAAATTTATTTGAACTATAAAGAATTGAATTTTCCACTCTCAATGCATGCTCCCTACTCTTTATATTGAATGTATGAGTTTTTAATTCCCTAAATGTAGTTTCTAATTCAACATACAATCCCTTCAATGAATCATGCTCAATAATAAAATAAGCATGCTTTTTATTTACCTCATCAAATTCATCAAGCAATAACATATGATTGTTATCAAGTGAAGAATGATCTTTAAGCAAATCTTCATGCTCTTTTTGTAGGTTCAAGAATTTTAATTTCAGGATAGCATGTGATTTCTTAAGTTTCATATATGATGAATGAATTTTCTCAGAAACATCAAGTAATTGATCAAAAGTTAGTTCACATACCTCTTCTTGGTCAGAGTGACCAAGATGTTCATCTGCCATCAAACATAAATTTGTAGTCTCCTTTTCAGCTTCAGTCTTAGAGGAGTAAGATGTAGAATCCGTCCAAAAATCCTTTTGATTCCATTTCTTGTCCTTCCTGAACTTGGGTTTCTCCTCACCCTTATCTTTTCTTGGGTGAGCTTTAAGTGTAGAATAATCAGCTTTTATATATCCGAGCTTCCTGCATTCAAAGAAAACCATATCAGAAGAACCTTTAGAATTTTTACTATTCTTTCATTTGTTCCATTTCTGATGGTGCTTTTTCTCTTCCTTAGAAAGCTTTTGAATTTCCTAGTAATTAATGCAACATCATCACTTTCAGACCCATAAGAATAAGTCTCTATATCATTAGCCTTCAGCGCCATAATTTTCTCCTTCTTTTTCTCACCTGTATCAAGTTGTCTTTGGTTCACTCCTTACTCATAAGCAATGAGTGATCCAAGTAAGTTATCAATAGAATAAATGTTCAAATCCTTGGATTCATAGATGCATCATAGGAAGAAGGCAAACATCTTAAAACATTGTTAACTTTCTCATAATTAGTAAGTTCTCTTCCTAAGGCATGCTGGGAGGTGACAATTTGTGTGAACCTAGTGTACATTTCAGATATTGACTCACTAGGCTTCATGCGAAAGAGTTCATAGTCATAAAGCAAGATATTCAACCTAGATTGCTTAACTTCAGTTGTACCTTAATAAGTGATACATAATTTATCCCAGATTTCATTACCAGTTGTACAGGTTGACACATGCATGTAATCTTCAGATTTTAGTGCACAAAAAAAGCAATTTAAATATTTTTCATTAAGTTTTGCTAAGTCCCTTTCATCATGAGTCCATTCAGCAAAAGGAAGTTTAGTTTTAATACCATCAACAAGTCTATAAGGTGCATCAAAACCGTCTTTAACAAGCATCCACATGCGATAATCAATCGAATATAAAAAGATGGACATATGAGTTTTCTAGAAATCAAAAGGTATGTTATCAAACAAGTAATGGAATACCCTTCTTCCATATTCTGGTTACCAAAGTTAGCCATGGATCAAAATTCAAAAGTTTTCTAAAGCCTAAGTTTTGAATCCCACTTTGATACCACTTAAAAGTTCATTAAGGATGTTAAGCCCTTAAGAACTAGCCCAAGGCTAACCAAGAGAGGGGGGGGGGGGGGTGAATTGGTAGTTTTAAAAATTCCTAAGCAAAAATGATTTTGAAAACCTTTTTGAATGTTTTAAAATAATTACAATTATACATTGATGTGGTGATATATAATTAAACAAAATAATAACTTTAATCACATGATCATCCATAGGAAAGTAAAGTGCAGAAATTAAAAAGCAAAATACTAAAAGAAAGAACACACCAAATTTTATAGTGATTCAGTCAACTTGACCTTCATCCACTCCCCGGAGCCTCCCCTCAAGGAATTGCACTAAAACTCAATGACTCTCCTTTTTTTCCCACAGTAAGGTGGAGAAGCCTTTACAAAAACTCCTTTTCACCAACCTCGGTGAGGCAGAGAACCCAAACTCCTTTTGCTTCCTCCTGAAGTAGGTAGAGAACCTTACCTCCTTTCACTTCCTCCTCAAGAAGGAAAAGAACTTTACCTCCTTTTGTATTCTCCTGAAGTAGGTAGAGAACCTCGATCTTGTTGCTGACAATCCTTCCCACAGATCCACCAAGGAATAAGGGATAATGACTGGAGAAGATGACTCGAATCCTTACTTGGAGAAACCTTTGTGAACACCTCACAAACTCTCCCTTACAAGATCCTCTCTCTCTCTCCCAAGCTCTCCCTCTCCCTCTCAAGACTCTCTCAGGTGAGGACAACAGCAAAAATTTTTTCCGTTAATAAATCAAAGAGAGCTTAAATAGAAGGGCTCAAAAATTGCCTTAAATTTTAACTTGCCATCAAAGATCGTCCAGGATGATCCTGTGATTGCCTTGTACGATTAGTGTAACTCAGCCTTTTTTGGCCTTGATGATCTGGTTCTTTTGGACGATTAGATAACATGGTTTGCTCTGATCATTCAGGATAATCCTGTGATCATCTTGGATGATTCGTCCAAAATAAGGAATATTATCCAGCAATTAGTTCAGGACATCCAAGAAAAAAGTCTAGACGATATATAGAAAATGATATGTCTATCATCCTATACGATTAGTTCAAAAATGACCAATATCATCCAGTACATCGGTTGGGTCATCCAGGACAACTATGCTGGACAATTTTAATATAATAGATCATCCATGATGATAAGTCTATCATCCTGTATGATTAGTACAAATACGGCCATATCATCCAGCACATCGATCGGGTTGTCCAAGAAAGCTTTTTTAGAGGATGAGGATTTATAACTGATCATCTAGAATGATCTTTCGATCGTTCTGGATGATGTGATCACTCAATCAGTCCTTAATTACTTTCTTAATCACCTAACTAGTTTAGGCATGATTATAATGAATCATGCAGGATAATACAATATCATCCTGTACGATTAGATATAAATCCTAAAATAAAAACCTACCTAAATAAGTCTGGCGACTGAGGACTTTTGATTTGAGCATATCATCCTAGATGATAGGAGGATCTTCCAGGACGATCTAATTAATCAGGCCAACTAAACATGGCTACCCTAATTAGGGTTTCTATTTTTAATGAATCATGTAAGACGATATTACGATCGTCTAGGATGATATGATCAAAATAGAATAGAAACTCTAACTCACTAAAATTCTCCCCCCTAGTGTGTGTGTGCAAGGTTACTTAGCTTGGGGATCCATTACATTACATTTGACTCAAGAAAGGGAAAAAAGTTATATTTGAACACAGACATAGCCGATCTTGAGCTAGCTTGAATTGCATTTGATCTTGTGGACCTGAAAGGTTAGGCAATCAAATAGAAATAGAAATATTTGTCATCATCAAAATTATAATCCTTGAGTCCAGATTTACAACAGCATAGAGATAAAAGCAGAGTGGCTAACCTCATTTATATGCCCATGCATAGTTCTTACTCCTATTGATGGATCTCCTAAGATGAGGTCCTTAAGTTGATTACATGAATATATCTAATATTTAGGCAATGGGTTATGAGTTTTTAATCTATCTTCTAGGTCAGTAGAATATACTCCTACTCCATATTCTAGGTTAGTAGATTCTACTCCTTAGGTGACCTCAATCTCTTCTTGTTCTTCTAACCTTGGCTTAATCAATCAATTAGATTCATCAAAAAATATATAGGAGGTCTCTTCTACAACTAATGTCCTCTTATTGAAAGCTCTGTAGACTTTAACTATAATTAAATATCTAAGGAATACTCCATCAAATTTAGGGTCAAATTTTCCTAATGGAGATTTGCCATTCTTTAGAGTGAACGCCTTAATACTATGAAGGTGAGAGAGATTGGGTGTCCATCCTTTGAGTAACTCATAGGGTGTCTTATTGAGTTTGGATTTGATATTAACCCTATTGAGAACATAGAAAGTAGTATTTACTACTTCTACCATGAAATACTTTGAAAGTGAGTACTCAACTAGTATGGCTCTAGCACCTTCTACCAGGGTTTTATTTTTCCTTCTAGCAACCCCATTCTACTGAAGCGTTCTAGGAGCTAGAAATTGTGTTATATACCTAGCTCCTAACAAAAGTTTTTAAATTTATCATGTTTAAACTCTCCACCATGATCACTGTGAATGACTGATATCTCATATCATAATTTCCTCTATATCCAAGTGGAGAAGATTCTAAATTCCTCAAATGATTCACTCTATTATGCTAAGAATCTAATATAGGTAAATCTAGAATTGTCATTAATAATAAAAAAACATATGATTTACCTCCTAGGCTGGCTATACTAATGGGTCCCAATAGATATGAAGAACTTTTAGTGGCCTAGTTGTGATTATGTCTTTGATTGAATGAAAGGAAGTTTTGATTTTCTTTTCTAGTTGACCGGAATCACAAAGGTGGTCCTTAGAGAATTCTTGTTTTGGTATGCCTCTAAATAGGTTCTTTTGGGTTATCATCCTAATAGTTTTCATGCTTGCATGACATAGCCTCTTATACCACAGTCAGGATTCATCAGCGATTATTTTCAATCATAAGAAATTAGTAGACTCAATACAATTCAAATCAAGCATGTAAATATTATTAATCCATTTTCCATCTAAAATAATATTTCCATTTAAACTAATCATGTAACTAGTAGATAAGAATTTAATATTATATCTTTTGTCACACAATTGACTAATGTAAAGCAAGTTATGTTTGAGACCACCTACTAGTAAAACATTTTTAAGAATAATTTTTTTAAAATTATCAATCATACCTGTACCTACCACATTTCTAGTGGTATTATTATTAAGTGTAGCATTGCCTCCTACCCTGACTTCCAGTGAGATAAATTCCTTAATTTCTCCAGTCATGTACCTTGAGCATCCGTAATCTAAGTACCACATGCTCTCACTAGGCCTTTTGTGAGAGCACTCCTATAAAGTTAATCAAACATTAGATTTGGGAACCCAAGTGAGTTTGGATTCCACCTTATGCTTCGATGAATGACTTGCATGCATGCTATGTGGTGGTTCAAGTGATTTTAGTCTCCACACTGGATATATTCTATGATGAATTGTGCAAGCATGGGCTCTGTGACTCAGCATGCCACAAGAATGACACCTAACACCTAGGAAAGGATTTGTTAATATATATGCATTATGGTTCCTTTTCCTAGGGGTATATGATGCATATAGTGATGTGGAATTATGCCATTATGTCAATCTAGGTGGTGTTTTATTTTGTTGCAATGCAAGAATTTTAGCCTTTTGGAATTCATTTTCACTTTCAAAGCTTACTATTTTTAATTTCAATGCATGCTTATCACTATCTAATTCAGTTACAAGTTCTTCTAATTGTTTGAATAAATTTTCAAATCCAAGATGCTTTGAGTTCAAGGATTCATATTAGTCTGATATGCTTCTTATTTAATGTATCAAATTCATCAAGCAAAAACATGTGATCACTATCAAAAGTATAATGCTCAACTATCAAACTATCATGTTCTTTCTATAGATTAGAAAAGTAAGTGTTTTAAGCAAGCATACATCTTTTTAAGCTACCTATATGAATCATGAATATTTTAGATATAATAAAATGTTCCTCATAGGATAATTTACATGCCTCATCTTGATTTGATTGATCAAGATTATCATTAGCCATAAGACATGAATTTTTTACCTCGTCCTCTGCTTCTTGTTCAGACGATTTTGAGGCGGAGTCAGCCTAAAATGCTTTATATGTTCGTTGCTTCCCATTTTTGAACTTTCCATTGTCTTCACCCTTCTCCTTGAATGGGTAAGTCTTTAGGTTGGGGTAGTCAGTTCATAGATGGCCTGGTTTCCTGCACTCAAAATAGAATGAGTTAGATGACGCTTTAAAATTTCTAGTATTCTTACCTTTATTTCATTATTATTGATGATGATTTTGCTTCCTTTCAGGAAACTTTTGAACTAGCAGGTCATCAAAGCAATGTTGTCATCTTCCTCAGATATAGAACTATTACTTTCTAAGTCATTCTCTTCCAAGGCCACAACTTTGTCGTTTCTCTTATCTCATGCATCATTCTATCTTTGACTCACACCTTGATCTTAGGCAATAAGTAAGCCTAGCATGTTATCTTTAGAATCTATATTAAGATCTTTTGACTCATAAATTACAGTAACCTTGGCATCATAATTATTTGATAAATATCGAAGAATTTTGTTTACTTTCTCAAAATTCAAAAGCTCTCTACCTAAAGCATGCAAAGATGTCACGATATTTGTAAGCCTAATTTACATGTTTGAAATAGTTTCATTAGGTTTCATGAGAAAGAGTTCATAATCATTCAAAAGAATGCTTAATCTAGATTATTTAATCTCACTAATTTCTTCATTTGTAATACACAATTTTTCCCAAATATCCTTCCCAATAGTATAGGTACATACTCTCATGTAATCGTCAGACTTAAGAGCACAAAAAAATAGTTTAAACAATTTGCATTCAGTTGAGCTAAGTCCCTATCCTCATTGCACCATTCATTAAACCGTACCTCAATTTTAATGCCATTAACAAAATTAGAGGGTGCAATATAACCTTCTTATACTAAGAACCACATGCAAAAATCAATAGATTGCAAGAAAGTAAACATGCGAATTTTCAAGAAATCAAATAATATACAATCAAATAAAGGTTGTCACATTCTGGAATAGCCTTTCATAGTGTTTATATTTTTAAAATATTCTATGGATCATTTTTCTCAAGGTTTTCTAAAATTCTACTTGTGAGAACAGCTCTAATACCAATATAAAGGTTGATGTAGGATGTTAAGCCTAAGTGACCAGTCCCTAGGCAAGCCAAGAGGGGGGGAGGGGGGGGGGGAGTGAATTGGTAGTTTTAAATACCTATTTCCCACCTTTTAAAAAAACCTTATATATATTTTTGTATCTTTTAGTATTTAAGAAGAGCAAGCAAAAACTATCACTTGATGTGGAAGCAAATATACTTATGAAAGGTTATAAAAATGATGATGATAGTCTATTTAACATACAAAAATAACAATCACATGTTTCCACCAAGAAATTATCACAAAAATTAAAAGCCTAAAAGTAAAGTGTGGAAAATAAGAAATCATAATAAGCACGCAAGAATTTAATAGTGGTTTGGTCAAATAATGACCTACTCCCACTCCTTGGAGTCCTCTTCGAGAATTGCACTAAACCATTAGTGTATCTCCTTTATCCCCCATAGCTAGGCAAAGAATCCCTTCACCAACCCAGTGCGACAAAGAACCTTAGCTACCTTTTTCACCCTCCTGGAGATGGCAGAGAACCTTGACCTCCTTTTCCACTCTCCCGATGATGGCAGAGAACCTTAACCTCCTTTTTCAGCCTCCTGGTGATGGCAGAGAACCTGAATCACCTTTTTCACCCTCCTGGTGAAGGTAGAGAACCTCAATGATTTTTAAGATATAGAACTTCTTCCCAGAGCCACCCAAGAAACCTATATAGACACCCGAAGGAAACCTAAAATGACACTTGCTTAGAGGAACTATGTGAAACCCTCATGCTACTTCTCCCTCACACACAAGCTCTCCATTTTTTCATCCCAAAGCTCTTCTTCTCCAAGCTCTATCTCTAGAACACTCAGTAGTAAAAGACATTAAATAAATTTATTAAGAGAGATTAAATATAAGGCCCCATAAAAAGCCCTAAAATTCAATTCTATCGATTCTAATTGTGCAATGTGATCTAAGATTGTATGGTATGATTAATTTAAATAACCCTATTAATACATTATGAATGGTGAGGTACTGTATGATCAGTTCAAGGTATTAACCTGATCCTCCAATCCTAATTGATAAATTAACCAGTATAATTAATTTAAATGACTTTGATTATCATTACGTTTGATTGGTGATGGTTAAGTATCATCCCATGGACAAATTGGGTCGTACAGTATGATTAGTCAAATCATCCTATAGGATCTAACTGGATCAATCAATCCAAAATCATTTCTTAATTAAATGATTAATTTAGGAAAGATTTAATTATATCGTACAGTGCAATACCTATCATATGGTACGATTAGCAAAAATTTTAAATTTTAAAATATTGCCTAAATTATGATTGGCGGCTAGGATCTTGATTTCGACTTATTATCTTGTACGATCGAGATCATCCAGTATGATTAATTCAAATAACTTTAATTACATAATTAGCCATTGTAATGGTTCTCTAAATAGCTGATTGTATAGTACAATATAAATCATACAGTACAATTAGTTCAAAAAATTATATTTCTAATCTTCTCTCTATCTCACTCACCTGAGTGTATTTGTATGTGCACGATGACCAAGTTTAGTATCCACCAATTACATGACTTGACTTAAGAAAGATATAATTAAATAAAAGGAAAATTATAGACTCTTGAAGACATTTAACCCTATTCTATCCAGTCTTGAGCTGATTAATTTGTACAGTAAATGACAGACCAGAAATATTAGTGCACAAGAATTAAAAATGCAATAATAAAAATAATAGGAGATAGCATAATAGAGAATCCAATAATGTTTGCTATCATCAAAATCACGACACTTGGGTCCAGATTTGTAACATCGTGGAGAGTTTGCTCCAACTTGTCTCAATGTTCTCCACTATAGAAAGTGTTGATTCTAAGGTTTCTATTGGTTCACTTATATTACATGTATTTCTTTGATGGTTTCATCATTTCTACATTCTAACCTTGCTCCACATCTAAGTGAAGGCTTTCTTCAGATGTGTTCATTGGACCTACTGCTCGTAAGTGGAAGGCAATGTTTCTATCCCACGAGGCCTTCAATAAATGGGCCTCAGGTATGGGCAGGGGTACTGATGGATGCATAGAAAGATTGATCTTAGGTTTCTTCATTCTTTGGGATGGGTTCTTTGTCTATCTATTCCAAAATGGAAGTTTCTTCTTATGGTGGTCCCATGACATGGACTAATTATGGTGAGTTTTGCCACTCAATTATCTTATTTAGCATTAACATGTCTGTTGGCAAGTTCCAACAGCTCTGCCAATTTTTTTAGTTGTTATAAGATAAGCATGTACATGAAAGGACCTTCCATTAGTCTTTGATTTAGGGCTACTTGGATGATTACTAGTTTGGGGTCCTTGATGTTGAACATTTCCTTTTGAAACCTCAGTGTGAATTTCCTCAATGATTTTTTAGGTTCTTGTCTCATTTTTAATAGGACTTTCATGCTTTTTCAGCATCTATAGGCACTAATATATTGTGTAATGAACATTCACTTGAATTTGGAGAAGGAGGTGATTATCCCACTAGGTTGAAGAGTTAATCACCTAAGTACAAAATCTTTGAGGGCAATGAAGTAGAGATGATAATAGAGTGTATGGTCAGTGACGAGGAGGGAGGTCATGGACTCAAATGTGGCTATGTTGTCCATGGGGTTATTCTCATCTTGGTAGACCTCTAGGCGAGGCACTTTAAACTTTAGAGGCACTGTTAGTTTGGTGATTGGTCTGGAGAAGGCATTGGTTGGCCCTAGTTCACTTTGTTTTGTTAGCCTCATTCTGGGCTAGAATCTTCATCCCTCTCCTTGGAGTGAGTATATTTTGCATTCAAAGGTTTGTTCTTCTTTTGAAGGCTCGTGATCAGCTCTAGGAAGCAATGGTCTTTCAGGTGCATCAGCAATTCTTGCTTTGTTACTAATGATTGTGAAGACGTTCTGGATGGAAATAACTCTTACATTTCTGGCAATTCATGGTGGGGGTATATTCTTGATTCATCACATTTGCTGAGGTCTCCGTTTGCTTAGTGGTTAGTATCCTTCTGTCATTTGGTGATGAATCCATGCTTGTCGCACTTATGAGGATGTTAAATTTATATTTGTCTAGTGGATGATGTTAGACTTTACTTTATGAACCTATATGTGAGTTGAGGAGCTATGTGCAAGGATGATGAAGGTATAAAGAAAGAGGGGAAGAGAGAGGATGGATCTAGAAAAAATCATTATTTTTTTAGGTAGATGTACATGGATGAGAGGAGGCGAGATCTCTATTCTACAGAGCTTCATCTAAATTAGAAAAGCAACATCTTTCTATAGATCTCTATTTTATTATGGTCTTGGGAACTTTTCTTCTTTTGATGTCCTTTCATCTTTTTCTTGCATCCTCCTCCCCCTATTTATAGGGCTTGGAGAGTTATAGTAGAATATGTACATAGTAAAGTAGTTGTACTATCATTCATTGATATAGCTTGAACAATTGTGCTGATAGGTGTGGTAATTTTGTGGGAGAAGATGTAGGCAAGATGTACCCATGAGCATTTAGAGGTTGAGATAGCATGAGCTTGGAGTCCTTCCGAGTTTGCCCTTACTAGAGAGAGGAGGCGAGTGATGATTTGACATTAAGTCTAATATCAGTGATGATCTGATCAGGAGAGATGTGTTGTGGTTGAGATGTGTCTTTAGCTTGGTTTTTGATAGGTGTCACATGGAAGACTTGATTTTGGTCGAGATGAATAATGATATATCTAACTAAGATAGGAACTTCTGAGGTTGCCTCCACTGAGGTGGCCGATTGCTTGGTGGATGTGGCTAGAAGAGGTCCATTGTGCTCCAGTGATAAGCTCTTTCCTAGCTTCTGAGTTAGTCCTTCGAATAAACTATCCTGAAAGAGGAGGGAATCCTCCTTTTGTGTGACCCAATATTAACCCATTAGACACTTATGAGAAGGTACCCGCATAAGCATTCATGAGTGTGCAAATATTGTGAGGGAGCTCATAAAAGATTGACAATAACATTTCTAAGAAAGAAAATGATTGTAGGCCTTAATGCTTCAAAGTGAGAATCAACATAATGTAGATTAAATCACTCATACATTTATAATTGAACTAAAACATATAAAGAGAGGGACCATACTAAATCAAATGGCAAAGATAGTCTAACATTATAAACTCAAAAGAAGATAATATATGTAAAAAGAATCGAACTTTAACCACTAATATGAGTATTAGATGTAGGTTGAAGGCATACCACAAGATTGCGTGAGTTGGAATTGAGGTGATATGTCGCTAATTTCTTTCAAAAATAATTTCAATCTAACATCTTTTTAGTTAATATGAAATATTAAAGTAGAATATATAATATTAAAGTATCTAATACATTATATAAATTAAGGATAATATTAATCTAGTTTATTCATTTAATTGAATATAAATTTGTCAAGTTATATTTCAGAAATATACTAATATTATTATGCATATATTAGATTGGTTAATCTTTAAAATATTGCACTAATTTCCTCTTTTATTTGTAATTAAGAAAAAGCGTACACCTCTACTTCAAAGCAAGAAGCAAATTATTCCTAATTTTATCCACTATGTCACTATATTCTATCTTTGATGTAAGAAACAAACCCCTCATAATCTTCTCTCCAAGATTATAATATCTCATCTTTTAAGTGATGAATCTACCTCTCCTAGCACAACCCACAAGACAATAATAAGCAACTTTACAATCAAATCAAATCTCACTTGAGCCTTGTGCGTTACTTGATGGTAGCCACTTATCACTCTGTTTTATATAAATCCTTAAAAACTTGATTTTAAGATTTACACAATAAGAGAAATTAAATATAAAACAACTTCTAAATTATTTGAGTAAGAATTTTTTATAAGAGTTAAATGTGATTTTGAGTTGATTACAAAAACTTTGAATATTTCTCCAAATTCTCTCCAAAAGATTTCACATTGCAAGCTCTTTTTTTTTTTGCATTGGTTCATTTCCTTATGAAGCTCTTAGGTATTTACAAATGGCACTATTAAAAAAGGTGCTCAACTAGCATTTAGACATTAAGGCTGTACTAATAAAACATTACAAGAAATTATAGTTAATAAAGAATTCATAAATAATAAATTTGGGTAGATTATACAATTCATTACAGATCATGCCATTGGATCATTTATTCTATATGATTTGTATTATAATATCCTATTAACCCTTTGAGCCTTAACCAAAATCTATATTTTAATGATTATAAGCATAACTAAAGAATTAGGACATGTGATTTTAAATCAAGAGTGTATAGAAAATAGGTACACTATCAGGACAAACCAAGCACGTGAACATTGATTTTTTAGAATAAGATAATGAAATATGTCTTGCTTGCATAGGAGATACTTAACATAAAATTTGGAATGCTAAAATGGCAAGCAAGTGAGGTTAATATTACTATAACAAAGATTAGTTTTTTATTATACTTACATTATTTTACCAACTATTAATAAGCGAAAATACTTTAAATTTCATTTAAGTGAAAGTTCGTTGTAGGATGTTAAGCCTAAGTGAACTATCCCTAGGCACACAAAGAGAGGGGGGGGGGGGGGGGTGGGGAATTGGTAGTTTTAAAAATTCTATTGGAAAAACAAAATTTTTTTTGATTTTAGAATTTTTAAAAACTTAAAAAAATAACATTTATCACCAAATGTTGAAGCAAATAATTTTATCAAATGTTACGATAACGATGATGATATTCTAATCAACACAATGATCTATCAATCACAGACTTTCAACAAGTAATTATCATAGAAATAAAATGTGGAAAATGTAATGTATAGAAATTAAAAAACTAGAAAGAACACATAAAAAATTTTATAGTGGTTCAGTCAAACAATGACCTGCATCTACTCCCTAGACTATTCCTCTTTGAGTACTAGAATTAAGGAGAGACACTAAGAGGTTTAGTGCAATACTTGAAGGAGGCCTCCGGGAAGTGGACGTATATCAGATTTGACCAAAACAGTATAAATTCCATGGTGTTCATTCCTAAACATTTCTTCATTTTAATTTTTACACTTTTTTGTGATTTACCATGTGGCTTAGAAAACTCTGATTTTGTTATTGTGAAACTGATCTGCTTCTGCATCAAGGGTTTTAATTTTTATTAAAAAACTTTTAAATTACTAATTCACCCCCCCCCCCCTCCCCCGCCCTCTTGGTTAACCTCGGGCTAGTTCTTAGAGGTTTAGCAACCTTTACGAACTTTCAAGTGGTATCAGAGCGAGATTCATAAATTAAGTTTTAGAAAATATTTGAAAAATAATTAATGGCTAACTTTAAAAATCGTAATACTGTGGAAGGATATTCAATCACTCAACCACCTTTATTTGACAATATTCCTTTTGATTTTTAAAAAATTTGCATGTCAACATTTTTATAATCTATAGATTATCACATGTGGATGTTAGTTCAGAAAGGATATTCTAAACCTTCATGATATGTTAATGCCTTTAATACTAAACTTCCTTTTTTGAATTGAGCATAGAAGATAGAGATTTGGCCCAATTGAATGCAAAATATTTGAACTATTTTTTCTGTGCTTTAAAATCTAAAGATTAGATGCGTGTTTTTACTTGCACTACTGGCAAGGAGATTTAAGACAAAGTCTACATAACTTATGAAGGAACTAATGAAGTAAAATAATCTAGGTTGAATATTCTACTTCATGATTATGAACTCTTTAGCATGAAACCTAGTGAATTAATTTCTAAAATATATACTAGGTTCACACATATTATTATTTCCCTGTATGTCCTAGGAAGAGAACTTACTGACTATAAAAAAGTTAATATGATCTTGCATTATTTACTTACTTTCTAAGATCCAAAAATTACTGCTATAACTGAATCTAAAGATCTGAATGTTTATTCCATTGATAACTTACTTACATCACTCATTGCCTACGAGCAAGGAGTGAGTCAAAGATAACTTGATGCAGGTGAAAAGGGAAAGGAGAAATAGTAGCCTTAAAGGCTAATGATTCTGGTAATGATACTTCTAGACAAGAAGATGATAACATTACACTGATGACAATGCAATTTAAAGGCATTATCAGTAATGGAATAAAGGTAAAGCTAACAAAAATTCTTAGATTTTTGCTGATGTTACTATTTTGAATATAGGAAGCCAGGGCACTTGAAAACAGATTGTCCAAATCTAAAAACTCACCCAATCGAAGAGAAGGGTGAAGAAAAACCTAAGTTCAAAAAGGGCAAGCAAAGGACTCAAAAGGCTTTCGGGCAGACTCTGGTTTAGACTCATCTGAAATAGAAGCATAAGAGGAGGTAACCAACTTGTGCTTAATGACGATAACCATCTTGATCATTCTCATCAACAGGAGGTAAGTGAGCTTTCCTATGATGAATTATTTAAAGTTTTTAAAAGAATTCATGCTACATATAGGAAGCTCAAGAAATTACATGAAGCCTTAAATTTGACTTTTCAAATTTATAGAAAGAGCATGAATGCCTCAGGAAAGATTCTTCCACTTTGGATAGTAATCACATAGCTTTATTGGATGAATTTGATACTTTAAATAAGAAGGATCTTAATCTAACTGATAAGCATGATTTCTTAAAAGCATCACATATTGATTTTGAAAATTCATTTAAGAAACTAAAGGCATATTTAGATGAAGCTGATGATAGGGAGCATGTATTGAAAATTAAAAATTCAATTCTAGAAAGTTCAAACTAATTTTTACAAATCAAACTAAATGCTTTTAAAGAAAATAAAATATCACCTACACTTGCATAGTTACACAATCCACCACCATAGCATGTATCATTTAAACCTAGAAAGAGGTACCATAACCCATATAGATTAGTAAACCCTTTTTTTGGTGTTAGATATTTTTCTTGTGGCATGATAGGACATATCTCCCATACTTGCACTATCTATCGTAGAACACATATGGTGTGGAGACCAAAATTATATAATTCACATCATAACATGCAAGCATTTCATCTCACATTTCATAAGGTGAACCCAAACTTATTTGGGTTCCCAAATCTGGCCACTGATGATTTTGTAATGATGCTCTAACAAAAGGCCTCGTGAGAGCATGTGGGACATGAACAGTGGATGTTTAAGGTATATGACTGGAGATATAAATCAATTCATTTTGCTGGGGCTAGGGCAGGAGGTAAGGTGACACTTGGAGATAACACCACCAGAAGAATCATGAGCTCAGGTATAATTGGCAACTCAAAAATTTTCATCACTGAAAATATTATACTAGTAGATGGCTTAAAATATAATCTGCTCAACATAAACAAGCTCTGTGATAAAGGTTTCAGCATTAAATTCTTATCTACCAACTACATCATAAGCTTAAATGATAACACTATTTTATAGAGAAAAAAGATCAACAATTTTTACATGCTTGATTTAAATAGCATTGAATCTATTGCTTCATTTTGCTTAAAAAAATTATTATTGAATCCTGGTTACGGCACAAAAGATTGTGTCATGCAAGCATGAAAAGCCTTAAAATGATCACCCAAAAATACATAGTAAGAGGAGTACCCAAACTAGAGTTCACTAAGGACAACCTATGTGATGCCTGTCAATTAGGGAAAAGAGTCAAATCCTCCTTCCATTCATTCAAGGACATTAACACTAGCAAACCTTTAAAAGTCCTTCACAAGGATCTTTTTAGACCTGTTAGCACTGCAAGCATAGGAGGGAAAGACTTTTGGTATGTGATTGTTGATGATTATTGAAGGTTTACTTGGGTTAGATTCCTACCTTATAAAAGTGAATCTTTCAAGAAATTTAGGATATTCTCCACTTGGATTCAAAGGAAGCTAGGTTGTAAAATTCTGACAATTCATAGTGATTATGGTGGAGAGTTTCAAAATGAAAATTTTGAATTTATTGTAAGGAGAAAGACATAGAATATAACTTTTTAGCTCCTAGAACCACTCAGCAGAATGGGGTAGCTGAAAGAAAGAACAAGACACTAGTAGAAGCCGCTAGAGTCATGTTAGCTGAATACTCACTTCGTAAATACTTCTAGGAAGAAGTGGTAAATACAGCCTATTATGTTCTCAATAGGGTCAATGTTAGATCCAAGCTGAACAAGGCACCTTATGAAATCCTTAATGGTAGGACACCCAACCTCTCTCACCTTCATATCTTTTGTTGTAAAGTGTTTATTCTGAGTAATAAAAAATCTCTACTAGGAAAGTTTGACTCCAAATTTGATGAAGAAGTGTTCTTAGGGTACTCAAATATTAGAAAATCCTTAGAGTTTTTAATAAAAGGTCACTAGTGGTAGAGGAGACCACTCATGTTATATTTAATGAATCTAATAATTCTAGAGGGTCTAGGGTAAAGAAGAAGAAGAAGTTATAAAAATTCTCCAAGGAGTAGAATCTACAAATCTAGAGGAAAGGGTAGAACCTGAAAACTCACTGCCTATAAAATTGAGATATTCTTCAAGTCATCATAAAGAATTGATCTTAGGAGACCTATTTGAAAGGATTAGAACTAGGCATTGACTTAAAAAAGAAGTAAACCACTCTGCCTACATCTTAATGATTGAACCCACCAACATAAATAAACCTGTATCTGATGAGATCTGGATCCAAGCCATATAAGAAGAGTTAAATCAATTTGTGAGAAATAATATTTTCGAACTATTTGAAAGACCTAAGGACCAGAGTGTTGTTAGAACTAAATGAGTTTTCAAAAACAAAATGAATGATTCTGGTGTATTTGTGAGAAATAAAGTAAGATTAGTGGGTAAGGGGTATAACTAGATAGAAAGAATTAACTTTGAAGAGACCTTTGCCCCTGTAGCTAGATTGGAATACATTAGGGTGCTACAAGCCTTGGCTTATTTTAAGGGATTCAAACTGTAACAAATGGATGTCAAAAGTACCTTTCTAAATGGGGTAATAGAAGAAGATGTGTATGTTGAACAACCCATAGGCTTTAAAATTCATAATTTTCTAATCATGTGTTCAAATTAAAAAAAGTATTATATAGACTAAAATAAGCACCGAAAGCATGTATGAAAGACTAAGCTGATTCCTACTAGAGAGACCTTTGTTATGGGGAGCATAGACACCACTCTATTTCTGAAAAAGGTAAGAGATGAACTAATCATTGTCCAAATTTATATTGATGATATTCTTTTTAGATCTTTTGATAAAAATCTATGTGATGAATTTTTAAAAATAATGTGTAAGGAGTTTGAGATAAGTATGAAGGGAAATTTGACTTACTTTCTTAGATTTAGTATAAGGAAAAAGGATGATGGAATTTTCCTGGGTCAATTAAAATACATTAAGGATATTCTTAAGAAATATGAAATGGATATAGTCAAGCAATAAATACTCCCATGAGCTCTAATATTCAGTTAGATAAGGATTCAAATGAAAAATTAGTTGATCAAAAGAAAATAGAGGAATAATTGGATCACTTCTTAACTTGACTAGTAGTAAACCTGATATTATATTTAGTGATTATCTCTGTGCTAGATTTCAAGCTGATCAAAAAGTGTCCTACTTGATTGCAATTAAGAGAATCCTTAGATATCTCTTAGGAACCAAGACATAAGATCTTGTATCCTAGGCACAACACCTCCTTTGAAATCATAGGATATTCTGATTCGGTTTTTTGCAGAATACAGAGTTGATGGAAAAAGTACATCTAAAACATGTCAATTCATACGACAGTCCTTACTCTCCTGATCTAGTAGACAATAGAACTTAGTTGCCCTGTCCACTGTTGAAGTTGAATACATAACCTTAGGAAGTTGTGTGGCCTAAGTCCTTTGGTTAAAATAATAAATATTGGATTTAGGATTACCTGTAGCCACTATTTCAATCCTATGTAATAACACTAATACCATCTACATTTCAAAAAAATCCAATCCAATACTCCAGCAATAAACACATAGACATAAAGTACCATTTCATTAGGAACCATAGTATAAAAGGAGACATAGAGCTAAACCATGTAGCCATTGAAATTGAACTTGTTGATATCTTTATAAAACCACTCGCCTTGGAAACCTTTAGCACCTTCAGAACCAGATTTTGTGTGATAAATATTCATACTTAAAATTGATGCTTTTTGTTTCTATTTTTTTGCTTTGTTTTATTTTAGTTATATTCTTATTTCTATTTATATGTTTTTGTTATAAAAAATTTATGTTTATTTTTACTGCCAAGTGGTATTTTTCTTTCAAGTGGGTTCTTCTATTTCCCTTAATCGTGATTTATTTCCTGTGATTTTGCTTGAGAAATCTTTAAACAAAGGAAAATGTTGTTTCTGTTAATCATACTATATGACTTACATTGTACTGTATAAATAAAATCATATTATACGACTTAGATCGTACTATACAAATGAACTTGTGCTAGATGAATGAACATGGACTATACAGTGGTCCATTCTGTTTGTAGTAAACATACTTCTATTCTTACTTAAAAGTTTAAATAAGTAATTACTGACATTTTTAAAACTAAAAGGATAAAAATTCATGAATTTATATATCCCTTCTTATTTCCTTTGCATGGTAATTCTTTCTGTATACTTAAAAATGTAAATCGAATTGGAATTAAGATGGTTGAAATGAAAACATATTCTCTCTACTACATATTTTTATATCATGGATATATTCTGTAATTTGATGAATAATATTCATTATTTTTCTAAATCAGGCTATTTATTTCTTTTAGAAAGTTCGTGTTTGTTTCATAGAATATTCCTCCCTATATAAGAGAGTGAGTTATTCTTCTCTTCTATTTGGAAAATAATCTTATAACTAAGATTCCTACATGTTTAGAAAGGTAGCTATTTGCAAAAATCAAAAGTGACACAAAATGAGCCCAAAATCAAAATAGGTGCAATAATGCAATAAGTAAAAGATGCACTAAGTGTATCAAAAACAAAAGATGTGCAAGCACCATAATTCATAAAGAGGCACGAAATGAGCCCAACTCAAAATTATCTTTTCTTTCTCCTAAATCTTTAAATCTTAGATAATCCCTAGGTTTCATAATATGCTTAATACTTAATTTTAGAAAATCTTGGTTCTTCATTCGTCCCTTTTACAATAATATTCTATTCGATTTAATTCATGCTAGCAGTCTGAAAAGTTTAAGTTTCTTTATCTATTTGTAATTCTTGAATTACATTATTATTTTTTAAACAACGAACTTTAGCCTGTGAAGATTTTAAGCTGGGTGTGCAAACTCTAGAATCAAAATCCTTTTGTTGCAATAAAGGCAACACTTATCTTATTTAAGCTTTTTTTGTTTGTTGAGTAAGTTTATTACATTCTAAAAATGCCCACAAAAGTTAACATAGTTGTGATGTTTTCTTTACTTTGGGTTGTTAGTCTTTTTAAATATGTTTGTTTTCTATTTCTGTTTCTATTTTTGTTTCTATTTTTTTCCTTCTTCTTTTTTCCCTCTTTTTGTGATGTCAAAAGGGGGAGAATTGTGTTGTTGATTATTTCTTTTTTAATCATGTTGTTCTTTATTTTTTTTATTTTTCTAAAAGTGGGAGTTTAGAGGAAAGCAACCATTTTAAAAATCCATAAACAATAATATTTGTCATAATCAAATGGGGGAGATTGTTGCAAATCTGACCAAGCATGATTTAGATGATAACAAATATTATTGTGTCTCTTATTACTTTCTCCTAATTCTATGATATTCTATTTTATTTTGTGTGTACTAATGTTTCAAGAAATCAGTCCATCGTTCACTTGCAATTCTTATCAGCTCAAGACTGGGTAGAATAGGGTTATAGTCTATATTTTCAATTTGTTCTATATTTTTCCCTTTCTTGAGTCATATCATGCAATTGGGTGGATATCATTGAAGAGCAACCTTGCACACACACATAGGGGGAGAGAGAAAAATATGTTTGAGAGAGTTTTTTTTGTAAATCGTACTGTATGATTTTGGCTTCATACTATATGACTTTATTTTGTACTATACAACTTTAATTCATATTGTATGATCTGTTATGCTATGTCAAAACCCTGGCTACCAGAATTTGAGAAAGATACTAATTATATGATGATCATATAGTATAATTTGGTTTGTACTGTACACCCTAATTAAAATCTTTCTTATTTAATCCCTCGATATCAGGCAATCAAATTATAGACAATTACTATCACTAATCGTACCGTACGATATAGTTCGTACAATATGATCAACATAGTACAACTTTAATCATCCTAGAGGTCATACCAAACAAAAGTAATGAGTTTTGTACTGATTGTACGGTATGATATCCTAACTGTTGGATGATCGATAGTGCAACAAATTGGTCGTCACAGAGATCATACCAAATGAAAGTCATGATTTTTGTGCTAAACATATTGTATGAAGTCCACAGTGCTGGATGATCAATAGTGTACGAGTTTGGTCATCCCAGAAGTTGTCCCAAATGAATAGAAGGAATTTTGACATTTCATACTGAATGATGTTAGGATCGTACTGTATGATATGTTGTAAAGTTTAAATAGTTCATCTGGATGACCACTGGATGAACCTAGTTTTGTACCATTCATACTATATGAAAAGTATATCGTACTGTACGAATATAAGATGGATCTCTTAAAAATTAAGATTTTTTTAAGCCCACTACTTAATTTTCTAATACTCTTATTAGAAAATCTTTTGCTATTGAGTTGATCTGAGAGAGAGCTTTGGGAGTGAAGAAAGGGAGAGATCCTTGTGAGGTAGAGTTAAGAGGGATTCATAAAGGTTACTCCAAGCAAAATTTCCACTATCTTCTTCAAGCTGCTTTCCTAGATCCTTGGTGCCTCCAGGGAGACTTTTTTCTACATCTGATTAAGGTTCTTTGCCTACTCCAGGAGGGAGTAAAAGGATTTCAAATTCTCTACCTGCTCTAGGAGGGAGCAAAAGGATTCCAGGTTCTCTGCCTTCACCATGAGGGTAAAAAAGGATTCTAGGTCATCTGCTTCACCAGGTTGGTGGAAGAGATTTTGTAAGGGCTTCTCTGCCTTGCTATAGTGGCTAAAGGAGAGATACTAAGAGGTTTATTTTGTTAAATAATATTGGTGATAATAATTTTTGAAATTTAGGATAACCTAATTAAGGAGGAAATAGGAATCATGCTCAACAACCTGTAATTATTCAATGGGAAACTCAATTGCAAAGTCAAGCTATTTTAATAAAATATTTAGAAACTCAATTATGACAGTTAGCAATCTCCTTTAATAGTAGACCCTAGTAATTCCAAAGTTAACACTAAAGAGAAAGAGATAGATTGTAATGAAACTACTTGAGGAGTGATAGTGATGTACCCCAATCAAAATGATAAATCTTTGTAAGTCTAGCTGAAAAAAAAAATTGTTATTGTACTGGGAGGGAACACAATTCTGTTCAATTTTTCTTTATTATTTTTTTATGTTTTATGATTTATACTTTCTTTGTTTATGATATATGAATATGGCATATTGTTTGTCAAACTTATTAATTTTTTATTTTGGCTAAGTTATGATATTTTTCCTAAGAAAATATTGTTGTGCTAACACCACAATATTTACTTAATAAGCGATGTGGCATTCAAATCTAGCACAATAATGTTGATTTCTCAAGAAAAATTAATAGGTTGTACTGCCATAGTGTTGTATTCTTAAACATCATAGCACTTTAATTCTTTCTTGATAGCCTCGGTGCTATCTTTTCAAGTTCTGCGATGTTAGGTCAATTATTTTTATAGTTTTTATGACAATACAGATGAACTATACAAATCAAAGCTTTTATTATAACACTTTGGTGATCAGCACATTACTATTACATGCACCATAATGTTAGGTCAAAATTATTATGAATTCAGTTAAAGCACCATGGTGTTGGCTTTTAGTAACATCGCGATGCTCATACATGTCAAATACCGTAGCAGTTGCCCAATCAAAAGTTGACACTTTGATTTCCCATGCAAGCACCATAGTGCCATGTGTCATGCACTGCCATAGCATTTTTATGGTTTGACTCATTTGTCATTTAG
Source organism: Dendrobium chrysotoxum (assembly GCA_019925795.1). Lineage (NCBI taxonomy): Eukaryota > Viridiplantae > Streptophyta > Magnoliopsida > Asparagales > Orchidaceae > Dendrobium > Dendrobium chrysotoxum. The sequence goes on along the minus strand of CM034307.1, from coordinate 22,587,364 downwards.
TATTTTTAAGCACCGTAGCATCGAATCCTTCAACATCGCAGTGCTCCATTTATTTATAAATAGAAATCATGATTTTTAGTTGTTTCACTACATATTCACTCTTCTTGAGGCCTGTATTTTAAAACTTTATTTGTGTGCAATGACCCATAAAATGTTTGCTAAGAAGAGATATTCCTCTTCTTATGATTAAAGTAAAATCATTTCTATTGAGGCTGAGTAAAGATATGCTAAGTTGGCAGTGAACAAGTAGTTAATCTTAAAGAGAGGCCTTCAAAACCCTAGTATCCTAGTAATGCATAATATTGCCAATCAGGTTTGGAGCATTTCTGTACAATGTTTCCATTGTAAACATGGTAAGAGAATTTTTTACTAATAAGAAAGAGGCTGTATAAAATAAGTGTTATGTGAGGGATAAGTGGGTTCCAATTTAATTATGTTTCTATCAATAACCTCTATAAGCCTCAAAATTTTGAATTTGGTGTGTATTCAACTTTCTTTGGAATGCCCAATTATTCTGATGAAATCTTGAGAGTGTTGTGTGAACCCAATAGTGGCACGAGTTGAAAGAAAAGAGAAAATAAAATTAATAATTTCCCTGTATCTTCTCTTACCCAAACTTCTAAGGCTTGGCATTATTTTATTTTTGCCCATCTATTACAAAGTAGAAACATTAGTGAAGTAACCTGAGATCATTCTCTACTTAACAAAGCTATTTAGGTGGGTTATACTGGAGATGCAGGGAAACTCATTTACTCTTCTTTGACTTATATCATTAAGGGCACTACTTCTGTGGGTTTTGGGCACCCTACTATAGTTAATATTTTAGTGTTAATTTTTTTGTGAGGGGGGACCAAACTGAGAATAACCTTTTTCTATTTATGCCTCCACATAAAGAAAAATTTTGACTTTTAAAAAGGCATGAGGAGGTGTTGATGTGAGAGGTCTTAGTGATCCTAGATCATTTAGTAGTGGTTCTAGGAATTTTAAATCATTAGTAGAGTAGGTGGCTAATTTAAGAATCTAACTAGATGGGGTATTAGATTTTTTTGATGATGCTAAGAGTGGCGGGATGAGATGAAAATGAGAGTTGCTACCATTATACTTTTGAATTCAATAATGCATTGGTTGGTATGTTCAAGAGTAGTCCATTTATTGAACATCTTGATCAGTTGTAGTTCCCTCTAAAACCCTCTTATGATCCTTTGTTTGTCACCCACTAATTAGAAATGATGATGGTGATAAGGATGATGAAGATCGAGATTCTGATAATCAGGAGTCACTACTATTTTCTTTTAATGTTCTTGGCAGTTCTTGAGAGAGAGAGAGAGAGAGAGAGAGAGTTAGATGTAGCTACTTTTATTCATAGTTTTTTTAATTTTATTTCTTTTTCTTTTCTTTTCTTGGGGGGAATCCCAGAGTTGATGTATTGAAGTTATTCTTGTGTTGTGCTAGAATGGTTAACAGAGCCATAATGGATGTGAGCATAAAATTGTGCTTCAGACACTAGTTATCTTTCTTTATTATTTTAGGGTATTATATTAATTTCCTTGAGCTTTCTATCTTTCATAAAAAGCATGTTTTATCTCATATCAGCTTGTATTTATTTTAAGTGCAATTAAGTTTTGTTATTTACATTTGATTAAATTCATTTATGCTTTAAATTGTTGAACACTATCTTCTATAGATACTTGTATTTTAATTATTAACTTTGCCAAAAGAATGATAATTAAAAATTATATAAAATTAGGATAATAATAAAATTCTAGATGATAGTTTAAATATATAATGCATAATTATTCATAATTTTAAAAGCTTAATAATTAACTAATATAAATCACTAGGTTATTGACTAGATTTGAATTTAGAAACTATAGAATAACATATTAACTACTGAATAAAAAAAGAATAATTAAGTTAAGGAAAAAGATGTATGTAGCTTAAATTTGGAAAATCATAATAAACATAAAAATAGAATTAGTGATCTTATTGAATCCTTATAATAAACTAAGAAGGATTATAAAAGGATGACAACAAATCTGATATTCAAAATTATTAAATATGTACATCACCAAGAGTGAATTAGTACATATGATGGTGCACTAATGAATTTCTAATTTAACTAAAAGAAAACTAATCCCTACATTATGTTATTCATTTCTATATTCATAAGTTAAATTTACACTGACAAATATAGTGGATAGATTCAAATCAAACAATAATAATGGTGTCTTGTTAAGATAATTGTTATGACCTTTCAAATTTGAATTATAACTTTGATAATTCAGAATGACTTCTAGACTCAGATGTATTATCTTATATTTTAGTAATTATAAATTATAAATTTACCTTTGGCTATTAACTTATCAAATAGGTAAATTTTACCATTACTTGAGGAAAACCAAAGGTATAAGTTGGGGGAAATTTGATAAGTGAAAATTATGTATTATTTATTCTATTTAAATTGAATGAAAATGATTTTTTTTGGTGTTTGTGCAAAAAATATATATAAGAAAAGGGAAAAATGACAAGTTTTGAATAGCGTCATAGCGCCATCATCAGAAGCGCCACAAGGTTTGACCTTATAGCACCCAGATGCTAGATTGAGATGTTGTTGCACTGGATTCTATAGTTTATAGCATCACAGTATCACTAAGTTTAGCGCACCAGCCTTTCACAATGCCACTACAGTGGAAAAATTAAATGATATGACCACTAATTTAGGATTTAGTGTTTCTATAATCAAATCCTTGTAATTAGTGTTAATTATAACAAAAGATAAACTAGCACTCATATTATTGACTTGAGAAAATAAACAATTTATTTTGTATTCAAATTAAATATATGGGAGATGAAATTCATACTTAAGGATAATATTCACAAACACCTATAATTTCAAATATGAAACTAACTCAGGATTAGCTTTAGTCTATGCCTAGGAGATTTTCTCCTTATCTTAACGAACTAAGATAGGGTTTATTTTATACTAGGATCTTAGTTCTTATAGAGGCAATCACCTACAGTCAATTACATCTCCAAAGAGAAAAATTTTGATTAAAGTGGAGATTAGACTCATTCTGGATTTAAAATACCTAAGAGTTACCTTATGTACTATGAAAATATCATTCACTCCCTAAAAAATGTCATTAAATTTTATAAAAATACCTTTGAATGCATTATATTAATTTTTGAATAGATTTTGAGGTGTGCAAATTCCTATGGGCTTACGCTTTCTCGGAATGCGCTGCCAACTAACAACCTAATATATAAGCAATCATCTTAGATGTAGTGTATGATATAATCAGCTCTATCTTAAGAGATCAAAGGAGCAGATTAGACTCCAAATCATTGACTCAATATGAGTAATTTTGACTTTACATTCAAATGATAGTAAGTAGATGACTAGCCAAAAACTCTATATTTTATCTTATTTGATTATCCTAACTAAATTTTCTAACTATAGAAATTTCTAAGAATTTTTGGCAGCCTAACGGTCATATAAGAAAAGAAAAGTGATAGCATCCTTCGAGAGAATAAGTACCTTGCAACATTGCCCTTGTTGGGCTTAAGTGTTTTGGTTTAACATACACTACAAAAATAAAATGCGTGTATGTATGCTTGAATAGGTAAAGGGGTTGGTATATATGGTACTCAATACTGTATCATTTTAGAACTAGCATACATGTTCCTACAAAGTTTGAAACATGTACACAGAGAAAATCTTTGGAAAATTCTACCCATTAATTTAATATACTACCCATATGATGCAATGAAATAAAAAGAGACTATGTATAAAAGAAATTTTATTATTAATTGATTTGATGACTTACAATAGACTTAGATTCTGTAGAAAAAAGGTGGTTAGGCTCCATCATAACAAACCTAAGTTTTTAAGCCTACCATATGTATATAATCAAATATATCTACTTATGTCTCTCTGCTCTCTATTCTATGGAGATTTCGTGGCAATTTAGGGCTTGCTCCTCCGATCGTCTTCATCCTCCTTCTCGCGGTTATTTCTTTCCTTTTTGGTATTATTTTAGCAGTTCTCTGTGTTTGGTGTTTTGTTCTTTGTGGTTTTTTTCTACTTTATATTTTTCTTCTGGTCTCTCATGCTGGTGTTTTGGCGGTTTTTGGGAGATGATGACGCCGTCTTCATCTATCCCTTCTCCTGCTCTGGCTCTGGCAGGTAAGTCCCGCTCTTTTAAGGATGTTTTAGCTAGCTCGTCTTCTTTGGGCTCTAAGATTCCTTTTGTTTAATCATCCTTCAAGGGTTGTCCGGCTTTGATGCTTGAGGATTCTGTATTTCTTTTTTGGCTAAGCCTATTGCATTTACTTTGGTCAGAAAATTCATGTTGAAGCGTCCTAACATTGATGTTATTTGAAATTTTTTCTTAAATCTGAAATTGGCTGGTTCCTTTCAAGTGGGTCTATTGGATCCTCGCCATATACCAATCTAACTTAGCAATGATTTAGATTATAGCAGCATTTTTTTAGAAGGGCTTATTATATTCAAGTTTGTCAAATGAGAGTCCTTAAATGGTCTCTTGATTTTGATGTTCATGAAGAATCGCCGGTGACTCCTATTTGGATTTCATTTCCTAATTTACGCTTGCATTTCTTTAACACCCAAATCTTATTTGGCTTAGCATCTATTTTTGGTAGACCGTTACAAACCGACCAAGCAACAGCCGCCATTTCTCGGCCATCTGTGGCAAGGGTGTTAGTTGAAATGGATATCTCTAAAAAACATCCCAGTGAGGTTAGGATTGGTTTGGAACTTAACGATTATTTTCAAAAAATGGATTTTGAAAATGTTCCTAATTTTTGTTCTCATTGTAAAATGTATGGTCATGGTATAACCAATTATTTTAAGCTTCATCCTCATCTTAGGAAGGGAAAAGATTCTAATCTTTCAGTTGCTAACAATTGAATTAATGCTAAGGAATTGGCTTCAGTTACTCCCATTCATGGTAATGATGGGAATTTTACTAATGAGGCCAATGTTGCTGTTCTTGGTAATGAACCTTTAAAATTGGTTTCTGATCACAAGGAAGCTAACCCGATTCATTTGGAGAATGTGGAGAATGTGGTTCAAAGCTAGGAGGTTAATTGTATCTTAGACTCATCTATTCCTAATGTTTCTCTTAATGTGATTGATCAAATTCCACCATCTGAGCCTATTTGTAAAAATTAGTCTAATGAAACTCTTTTGATGTTGACTTGGCTAACAATAATACTTTTGATTAAGGATATTGCTCGTACTAATGTGTTAGCTCAGATTCCTCCCAGTTCTGCAGTGGAGAGGGAGGAGGATATGCTTTTGAACAATGAATCATATGTGGGAGGTGATATTTTTTTGGAGGAAGGTGACTTGTCTCCTTCTAGAAAGCACTCAGGTATCTTAAGTAAAGGTAAATTACCCTTGAATGTTTATTATCATAGTGACGCTTGTACTAATTATGATGATATGGATTTGTTGGCTAAAAGTTTTCCTAGAGATGATACTACCTTTTCTAAAAGCTATGGTAAAAGAGGTCGCAAACCAAAGAATGTTGTCGTTCGACCGCTCCGTAATCCCCATTCACATACTTCTCATTAATTTCCTATTTTTATGTTTAATGTAATTATTTGGAATGTTAGGGGGATTGGTTGCTCCTCCTCTAGGTGTAGAGTTAAAAACTTATGTCGTATTCATAATGTTTCGCTTCTTGTTTTACTTGAGCCTCTTATTGCTTTTGACAAATTAATTAGTACTACTAAATTTTTGGGTTTTAAAAATGATTTTTCTAATTGCTCTAATAAAATTTGGATTTTTTGGAAAGATTTTTTTCGGCTTGACATTATTGGTGATTTTAACCAAGTTATTCATTGTAATATTGAAAGTGCTAATCGGCAATGTTGTGGGTCCTTTATTTATGCTGCTTCTTATCGTTATAATAAAAAGATTTTATGGGATAATATATCTCAATTTCATTGTATTTGTAGCCTTCCTTGGTTGGTGGGTGGGGATTTTAATACTATTGCTAATCCTGCTAAATGGTTAGGGGGCTCTCTCCCCATTTTCCATTCTTTGGAAGACTTTAATAACATGATTCTGAATTGTAACTTGATTGATATTGGATTTTTCGGTGATAGCTTTACCTGGAATCATGGTAATCTTTGGCAAAGATTAGATAGAATTTTATTTAATGATGCTTGGTTAAATTCGTTTGATTCTACTAATGTTGAACATCTCAGTAGGACCCTTTCTTATCATTCTCCTCTTCCTATTAAAATTAAGCCTACTTTGCGGGATTCTCCTTCTCAATTTAGATTTCAGAACATGTGATTACTTCATGATACCTTCTTGGATATTGTGAAGAATAATTGGTCTACTCCTTTATTTCCAGACAATTCTATTACTGGTATGAAAAGGTTGTGGTACAAATTGAAAAGACTTAAGTTTATTTTAAATTGGTGGAATCGTTCGTTCTTTAAGAATTTATTTTCTAATATCTTAATTGCTGAAGATAAGGTTGCTGTTCAGGAGTCTCTTTGCCAATTAAACCCCTCTGCTGATAATCTGACTCATTTGCGTGAGGTTAAACAAGGGCTCTTTAAACTTCAAGCACAGGAAGAAGCCTTTTGGAAGCAAAAAGCGGCTATAAAGCATTTGGTTGAAAGTGAAAAAAATAGTAAGTATTTTCATGCTATGGTTAAGAGGAAACGTAATATGAATGCTATCCATAAGATTTGTCGGATGGATGGCACTCTTACCGAAGATAAGGTTTAAATTGCTAATCATGTTGTTTTGCACTATCAACAGCATCTTAATAAGAATTTCCTTCCTTTTACTCTTGCTAATCCTCACCTTATTCCCTCTATTATTTTGCATGAGGACAATGTTTTTTATCTCATTTTCCTACTATTGAAGAGGTTAAGGAAACGGTTTTTGGCATGAATTTCTATTCTTTCGCTGGCCCTGATGATTTCGCTATGAAATTCTTCCAGAAAGCTTGGCATATTATTGGTAATGATCTTTTTTCAGCTGTTATTGATTTTTTTGGGGGTAATCCGATCCCTAAGTTCTTCAATGCTACTTCTATTGTGCTTATTTCTAAGAATAATTCTCTCTCTACTTGGAATGACTTTAGACCTATTAGTTTATGTACTTTTAATTATAAATTTATTTCTAAGATTTTAATGAATCGTCTTTCTATTTTTCTGCCTAAACTTATTTCCCCTTTTCAAATGGGTTTTGTGAAAGGGAGAGCTATTACTAACAATATCCTTTTGGCTCAAGAATTTTGTCATGATTTGGATGCAAAAGTTACTGGTGGTAATATGATTTTGAAACTGGACATTTTGAAAACTTATGATAATATTGATTGGAATTTTATTTATGCGATTTTGAATTTGTTTGGTTTTGATTTATAATTTATTACTCTTATTAAGCTTTGTATTGAGAGTCCCTATTTTTTGATCATTGTTAACGGTATGAGTCATGGTTTTTTTAAGGCTTCTCATGGCTTGAGACCGGGTGACCCTCTTTCTCCGGCGCTTTTTATTATTGCTACTGAATATTTGTCTCGTGGTCTTTCTGACCTTTGTGAACACTTTCCTAGCCTTTACTTTAGAACTTTAGGTGGTTTTCATATTTCTCATATATGTTTTGCTGATGATTTCATTATCTTCACTAATGCATCTATTAATAGAATTAAAAGGCTTTTAAGGTTTCTGAATCAATTTGAATTGGTTTGTGGCTTAACTTTTAATAAACATAAGTGCAGTTTTATCCCTGCTAAGAAAGTTTCTCTGAATCGTATTTTGGCTATTAGGAATTTAACTAGTTTTAATCATGTTTCTTTGCCTTTTAAGTATCTTGTGGTGCCGATTTATAAAGGTAGAAAGAAAACTTTTCTTTTTGATGATTTAATTACTGTTGTTCAGAAGAGGATCTCTTCTTGGGATTCAAATTTTCTCTGCTTTGGTGGTCGTTTAACTCTTATTAAGAGTATATTATGCTCGATCCCTGTTTATAGTTTTCAAACTCTTTTCCCTACTCAGGTTTTGTGTAATAGGATTGATAAATTTTTAACAGTTTTTTTCTGGAAAGGGGTTTCTAATAACTCTAAGATTCATTGGTCTTCTTGGATTAAGTGTTGTGGCACTCTGGAGGACGGTACCCTTGGTTGCAAGTCTTTAAAGGATTTGGCTTCGGCTTTCTCTTTTAAGTTATGGTATAATTTCCATGCTAATATGAGCCTCTGGGCTAAGTTTATGAATGCTAAGTATTGTGGTGATTTGCATCCCACCTTATGTTGTTTTAGTAAAGGGAACTCTAGGGTTTGGCATCGTTTGTGTTCGGTTAAATGGTCTATTGAGCCTTCTATTTGTTGGGGGCTTGGTAATGGTAATATTTTCTTTTGGTAGGATCGTTGGTTGGGGAGTAATTCCATTGACTCTCTTCTTAATCTTTTTTCTATTGTTACTATTAAAGTTAATCATTATTTTTCTGGTAATAGTTGGAATGTGGAGAAGCTTTCCAATGATCTGCCTGGGTTTGTTACTGAGCTTATTCTAAAAATTCCTTTGAACATTAATACTTCGGATGTTTAATTGTGCTCGTTGTCCAAAGATGGGTTGTTCAGAATTAAGAATGCTTGGCACCTCATTAGAATTCGGAAAGAGGCTTCCAAAATCTTTAAGATGCTTTGGCACAAAAGTATTCCTATTACCGTCTCTATTTTTATGTGGCGCATTTTACATAAGTTTATTCCTACCGATTATAATTCGATTAAACGTGGCTTTATCCTTCCTTCTAAATGTCAATGATGCTATCATATGGAAAATATGCATCATGTTTTGTTTCTGGTCCTTGTGCTGTTAAAGTTTGGATTTACTTTGAGGACATTTTACATTTAAATTTCTTTATTCCAATCTCTCTATAACTTCCTTACTTAACTTTTGGTTTGTTAAGCATAAAGGGCATATTAAGAATCTTATTCATTCTCTTATTCTTTGGTTTTTGTGGCTGGATAAGAATAATTCTCGTTATAATAGTGTTAAAATGAGTCATCATAGAATTATTCAAAATGTTAAAGATAAGATTGTTGCTCTTTATTCTATTAACTTACTTTCTTTTAAGAGTTTCAGCAACTTCCATGGGTATGTGGCTGATTTGGGTATTATGTTAGATGCTCATATGCCTCATAATGCTCCTAAGTGTATTTTTTGGTTCAGGCCTAAGGCTAATTTTTTCAAGATTAATGTGGCAGCTGTTTGTAGTAATTTGTTGATGGGCTATCGTGGGCTCATTAGAGACTCTTCTGGTAAGTACATTTTGGCTTTTGCTGGTCCTTATATGGGTGATGTTAATGCTGCGATTATCTATGCTATCCTTCAAGGTTTAAGGACTTATTTCTCTCTTGGTTGTGTTAATATCGTGGTTGAAATGGATTTCAATTTTTGTTATCAATCTTGCTTTGCTAGTGAGGGCAATAGTTGTTCTTCTCTTATTTTCTACATGAGAAAGGATATTAAGCATTTGGGGAGCATGCTGAATTGCTCTTTTTCTATTATTAATATGGGTGGGAATGCTTGTGCTCAAGCTATTATGGTTTGGGGGACTGCTTTAGACTCTATGGCTGATTTTTTGGTCTCTAATCTCCCTATGCATATTAGAGGGCTGATCAACTTGGAGATGTAAAATGTTCCCTATGTTCTTCTTTAAGTTTTATTGTTGGTTGGATTCTGGGCTTTGTTCTTTGTTGTTTTTATGCTGCTGTGCAGCTTTTCTATTTCGGTCACTGTTATCTCATTACGGGCACTGCATTTTGGGGGTTTTGTTCTTTTTGGGTTTTCTGGTTGTTTTTATGGAGAGTTGGTTTACTATTTTGCTGGAATAGGGCCTGGATTTTGGCTGTTTGGTGTTTTCTTTGGAGTGGTATTTTTGGACTGTTTGGCCTCTACGTTCTTTTTTTGTTACGGGCTTAACCAGTTGGAGGTGTATATTGTTGGTTGGTTTTGGGGCTTATTTCGGTGATTTTTTGGGTAATCTGGAGGTTTATGTTGGGATGGGTGTGGTTATTTCTTTTTGCTGGCTTTGGTTTTTGTGGGAGCTGGGGGTGGATATTGGCTGGTCTTCTACTACTTGTAAGTGGTTATCTATTACTTGTAAGTGCTTTGTGTGGTTTAATATTAATAGCTTGAACGGGTTGACCTCTTTGGGTTAGAGTCTGGGTGTCTTTTTTGTGGGTTTCTCATGCGGTGTTGTCTTAGTGTTTGGGCTTTGGTGCTTAACTTGGCTTTGCTCCAGGTGATTGTTGAATATAATTTTCTTGGTGTGCTTTGTTGGAGGAGGTATTGGTTTTTTCGCACTAGCTCTTCAGCTTAGTGTGGTCTAAAGCCTTACTAGTAGTATCTCTTGATGGGTTTTGCTTCTTATTACTATTTTAACTCCTGCTTCAGTGTTTTTTTCTGCTCGCAGGTTTAGGTTTTTGACCTTAAGAGTCTTCTATTCAGCTGCTTTGCCTAGTCGTTCCCTATTATCATTGTCGGGTCTCTGTATTTTCAGATTATGTTTATTCCTTTTGGCAACTATCTAACTGTGCAGGTACTTATGCTGAGAATGTGCTGAAGATGGATTCCCTACGGTTTCTTTTTTGGGTGCTCGTTCTTGTCCACCGTAGAATGTTCTTAGGTTGGCTTGTACTTTTGTTTAGTAGAGGCCCCGAGCTCTTAGGTTTTTTGCTTTAATTTTTTGTAGCTCTTTTGAGCGTAGTGAGCTTGGGGCTTCTTTTAAGGACTTGTAATTTTTTTTATATTAACACGTAGGCCCCACAAAGGGTTTTCCTTAATATATATATATATATATATATATATATATATATATATATGCTTAAGGTCTTGAAGCTTCGAGTATTCTATGGAATTTCAAAAGAAAATATCCTCCAAGGGAGAGGATGTCATCTTTTGGATCCCCATTTGAATGTATAAGCAGATATATTTGACTCTTTTATAACTTAGGATATTGTATAAATCGATCTATATACAATCTACAATTACAGGGACTTATACAAATACATGATTCATTGGTACATTCTACTTTGACTCCTATAAGAATGTAAAGGACTGTCTAAAAATAAATAAACATATAGAAATATAAAATGTATGACATTAAGATTGCATAAAATAAATAAACAAACATAGGGTGCTCTTCAAGCAAAGCACCTGACAAACAATTCACACCACCGGTCCAGCCTAGGTAAAAGTTGGTTGTCCTAGCAAACCATCTAATTGTGTGAAGGAGGCTATGTGGTTTTTTATATCCTATAGGAATTTATTATTCAAGTTGCTTGAATTCAAGGTGTTTGTTCATTAAGGTCAAAAGGGTTATTTAATTGAAATTTACCTTATATGAATTTGGATTTTATTACTTAAGTTTTCATGGTGGGAATTAATTATTAAGTTTTATATAATTTGTAAGTTAATAAATCCAAGTGTGGGAATTACTAACCTAAAAATCCTAAGTCTTTATAATCAAAATGTAATTATCTCCCGTATAGGATAAAACCTTTAAAGATTTGTAGTGGATTTATTAAGGGGTAGAAATAAATACCCTTTAATCCAATACACATGCTCTCAAAATGGAGCTAAGCATGATGTATAGTGTCAATGATTTATTAATTATAGATTAAGGGTGGTAAACTCAATTTAACTATGCTTTGCATAAGTGAAAGCTAATATAGTGTGCCTTTAATTGGTTATTAAATTTTATTAAAAACCCCTTAATCAAATATATGTGTGATCTCCTAAAAGGAATTAAGCACAACATAAAAAGATTATTGAGTGTTTTAATGTATATTAAGGCTTTAAATTTTATTGCTAAAATACCCTCCAAAAAGGATATTAAATGGGTTTTTTATTGAATTAAACATGAAAAGTCTTACTTTAATTAATATTAATTCTCAAGTTTATTTGATTAAAAACAAGTTTTAATGAAATAAATTATCAAATTAACTTTATTTTTATGTTTCAATTTTTTGTTGAATTTTTCTATTTTTATAAAATTATTTAAAATTTTTAATTATTTATTGAATTCTTAATTAATTTTAATTAATTATTATTAAATTTGATTCAAAAAATTATTTAAATTGAATTATTAATCTCCAAATTTTAATTAATTTTATTTAAATATTTATGAATATTTAATTGTATTTATTATTTTTATTTAATTATACATGAATATGGGTTAATTATTTAATTATTAAATGGCCTATTATTACATGAATATCTGACTATTTAATTTTAATATCAAACTATCTGGAAAATTTATGAAATTGAGAACATTGTTTAAGGATAACCAATGGATCAATATCTAAAATTTTTGAATTAATTTGATTTTTTTATTTTAATTAATTAATTTATTTAATATTAAATTAAGAGTTAATTATTTATTAATTACAATTTAATCAAAAATTCATTATGTATTTTATTTTTCCTTGATTGCAGATGTTGATTAGAGTTGATTAAAATTTTTTTATATTTCATGATTTTTATTTGAATTATTGTTTATTTTTTTAAAATCAACCCTTAATTATGGTTAATTTGGATCCATTTAGTTTAGAATCAATTAATATCAAATCAAGGTGTATTTGATTCCTAAGATGTTTAATGACTCTAAGTTTTCTAAGTTTAAGTTACACCCTTATCGGATGTGTGAATGTATTCCTAGAAATTTTATAAGTTTGCTAAACACATCCTTAATTATTGTTCTTAAATGTCACTAGCATTTAAATAGGTTCAACAGTCATAGTATCTAACCCTTGCACGTATGTAAACATGCCATAGAATTCATGCGTCCTAAATCTATATGATTTGAGATTAATAAATTTTTAAACATTTAGGTCAAATTGTGACCTAAGTATTTGAAACATTTATTATAGCATAATCATAACTCAAATTGAATCTATAAAGCAAAGTTCTATAGAGCTTATATCATAGCTCTCACCAATTTTGAACTCAATTCTTTGATTATATAGAGAGCAACTAGAAAGAGTTTAGAAACAATAATTATTCAATTACTTTCTATATTGCCATCAAAACTATTGAATTCATTTTTTTATTATTAAGCTTTGTTTAAAGATTCTATAAAGTACTTAAACACATAAAATGGTTTTGAAATTTGTTTATAGTAGAATTTCAAATTTAAAGGTGAAATCATAACCTATAATCTTGTAAATTTGATTATAAGTAAAATTGAAGTCAAAATGGGCTGGGAAAATATTGAAGATCCAAAACATGCTTAAAATCATCTCCACCAAGTTTAAGCTCAAATGGATGAATATTTAATAAGTTCTTAATGAAAGATGGTAAGTAATATAATTGAAATTATTCATTATATAGTAAATGTATTTATTTAATTTAAATTTCAAATGAAAGTTGAGATTACTCTTAATCCAGAGCCTTTAGAATCATTAAAAGTGGTTTAGAAATGAAATTATTATGAATTTTAAAAGTTTAACATATTTTTAAAACATTTAAATAACTTTTTTATTAATTAAATCGTCGATGACAAATCATTACCATAAATGTGCGGCAGTGCAATCATTCTAATGATTGAAAAATAGCAATGCAATCATTCCATGCATTTTTGGTTAAACCACATTAGCGGGAATGCGGAGCTGTGTGATCTTTCACAGTTTGGAGTGAACAACTATGATATAGACATATGACATTTAATCCATGCTATAATTTGAGCTGTTTGTTTCAAACACCTAGAATGTTCAAATTATGTCTGTTGTAATAAAATAAAGGGAATAAACGGCCATGATTTCATCTCTGAGCTCCAACAACCAAAATCCTATACCCTGTGAATACTCTCCAACTTTTTATGGGATCAACAAAATGATATAAAACCATTTAAATAAAGCTTTTAAATGATAAACAAAAAAATGGTGAAGTTATTTTATGTCTTTTGCTACAATGAAATGAAAGTTATTTAAGAAAATAACTTAGAACCTAATATGACTTACTTTAAAGGAATGGTCTAAGCAAATTCTTGAGGGCTAGGTCTCCTCATTGCGAGCTCCATTGTAATTTTGGAGTAGACTTCGAGCTTGGAGAAGGCCTGCATGTGAAGTTGAAAGAGTTTTGGACGGTGTTATCTTTGGCTTGTCATCTATTTAAATGCTGGCAAGCTCCAAACACCTAGGAAATAATGGGAGTGAAACTTCGATAAGGATGTTAAGTCTAAGTGAACTATTCCTAGACACACTAATACGGAAGCAATATTATTACTTGATGTGAAAGCTAATAAGCTTGTCAAATGTTACAATGATGGTGATGATAGTCTAATCAACCAACGAATATCAATCACATATTTTTACCAAGAAATTATCACAAAAATAAAATACAAAAAAATAAATTATAGAAAATAAAAAACCAGAAAGAACACAGCATAATTTTATAGTGGTTCTGTCAAACCATGACCTACGTCAACTCCCTGGAGTCCTCCTCTCCAGGTATTGAACTAAACCTTTAGTAACTTTTCTTTTTCACCCACAACTAGGTGGAGAAGCCCTTACAAAACCTCTTCCACCAACCCAGTGTGGCAAAGGACCGTAATCCTTTTTACCCTTATGCTGAGGTAGAGAACCTGGAATCCTTTTCACCCTCCTAGTGAGACAGAGAACCTGGAATCATTATTTACCCTCCTAGTTCCTCTTTCACCGTCCTAGTGAAGGTAGAAAACATGGAATCATTTTTCACTCTCCTAGTGAAGGCAGAGGACCTGGAATCACTTTTACCTTCCCTAGGAGCCAGGTCCTTTGACACTAAAGAGGTCTTCTTCCCAAAGCTTCACTCAAAATAAACCATGACACTTGGAGGAACTCATGTGCAAGTTTACCAAAGCTACCATGTGGAACTCCCTCTCACACTCCCTTGGAACCCATAATGATCTTCTCACTCTCTCATAAACTCCTCCATTTATCTCCTATGTTCTCAGCTCTCTCTTCAATGTTTTTTTAGAGAAAACCACTCAATGAATGCCTAAAAGTCTCTTACAAAGTATTATGAGAAAGCTTAAATAGAGGGCTTTAAGAACTCTAAAAACTAAATTATATTGACTATGATCATACAGTACATCCCAAGATCGTACGGTATGATTAGTTCAATATATCCTTGTTAGCACTCTGCGAAGAGTAAGAAGCTATACAATTAGTTAAAGTATTTGAGCTAAACATCCAGTACGATATGATCATCATCCAGTACGATTAATACAATCAAATTATATTATCATCCCATACAATTGGCAATGATAAAATATGGCCCTATACAAAGATTTGGTCGTACTATACAATTTGTCCAATCGTACAATATGATCTTACTGGACTAATTAATCCAAATTTGATCCCTAATTATAAGATTAAAATTGGCAAGATTTAATTATATCATATAGTGTGATATCCATAATAAAATATGATTAGTTCTTAATTTGTATTTTAAAATATTGCCTAAATTATGTTTGGAAACTAAGTTCATAATTTCAACTGATCGTCTAGTATGATTAGTTAAAATAGCTTCAATTATACTATTAGCCATTTTAATGATTTTTTGAGTAGCCGATCATATAGTATGACACCTAGCGTACAGTGCGATTAGTTCAGAAAATTACTCTTCTAATATTTCTATCTCGTTCCCATGAGTGTGTATGTGTGCATGGACACTAGGCTAGCATATACACCTTTACAGGACTTGACTCAAGAAATTGAAAAATATATAAATGAATTTTATAAACTCTTTAGCATATTATATTCTACCAAAACTTAAGCCCTATATCTTCATTGAGTGGTGCATAATGTACCTGAAATGTTCACTTCTCCAAATAGCAAATTGATCAAATTTAACTAACGGCTCTTTTCGTCTGGTGATTTTGTGGCGACTTGGTTCTCTATTGTGCACTTTCGTGGTTCTACTGTAGATTGGCGTTGATTTTGTTTTTTGTTTGTGATCAGGTTGTGAGTGCTCTTTTTATTTTTTGTTTTATGGAAGAGGCTCTGTCTTCAGCTGTTTTGGGGCCTTGGGGGTTTGCTCCTTCTGCTCCGGTTGATTCTTCAAAAGGTTTTGTAAGCAACGATGGTTATGACTCTAAATCTAGATCCTTTCGGGATATTCTTGCTGGACCTAGCTGCTCGAAGGATCCTAGTTACTCCTTCATGAAATTTATGGTAAAAGGTTTTCCTGCTCTTCTTATGTCTAATGATAATATTCTCAAACTTGCTATCCCTTATTAGTTTACGCTTGTTGGGAAGTTCTCAATCCATCGACCTAATCTAGATGTGATACAAGTATTTTTTTGGAAAATTAAAACTTTCTGGTAATTTTTCTATCAGTTTGCTTGATCCAAGGCGTGTGGCAATTCAGTTATCCAATGATCTTGATTACAGTAGGGTTTTTGCTAGAAGAACTTACTATATTCTTAACTGTCAAATGAGATTATTGAAATGGACACCATTTTTTGATGTCAAAAAAGAATCTCCCATTGTTCCTATTTGGATCTCTTTTTCAAATTTACGATTGCATTTTTTTAATTCTCATGTTCTTCATGCTTTGGGGTCAATTTTTGGTAGACCCCTTCAAATGGATTAAGCCACCACCTCTCATTTGAGACCTTCGGTGGCTTGGATTCTTGTGGAATTGGATATTACAAATAATCACCCTAATGACATTTGGCTTGGTTCTGAAAATTTTGGGTATTTGCAAAAGGTTGATTTTAAAAATGTTTTGGATTTTTGTTTGCATTGTAAAGTTCATGGTCATTCAATAAATGATTTCTTTGTGGCCCATCCTCAACTTAGGAAAAAAAATGAGGCCCCTAAAATTATGGTTGGACCAATTAATGGAGAACCAGGTGTGCGTGGAGGTCATTTTATTTTTAAGGAAAAAGTTTAAAAAGTTAATATAGAGGAACAAAAAGCTCTAGAGGATGACATAAAGGTTGGCCCTTTAGATAACTCCATTAGGAGTGAAGGTTTATTGAATAAAGAAGACAGATAATTTTGTGAATTTTATTGAGGGACAAGTTTTAGTAGATGTGGGGAAGAAAATTTTGGATAAGCAAAACCTTTTTATTACAAGCTCTTTGTTGAACCAAGAAATGGAGGAAAATAACATGGATGAGAAAGAATTATCACATTGTCATGAAATTGATCAAAATGATTGTGCTATTAACTTAGTTAGTGAGGATAAGTGTGAAAGTGGATCCGATAATAGATGGGCATAAAAATGGGGATATGGAGGAAGGGGAAATTGCATCTCAGGATACATCTACTTCAAAGGATGATCTTCTGGGCTCCAATATTAACTCTATATCGACTCCTTCTGGCAAATATAATATTAATGATGAAGGTTATACTTCTATCTCAAAAAAGAAGGGTAAGAATTCTAAGAATATGTTTGGTTTTACCCCTAGGGTCACTAGAGCTTCTAATCAATCTATTAATGGTTAAATCTCTTATGTGGAATATTAAGGGTGTGGGTTATTCTCTATCCAAGGATAGAGTTAAGAATTAATGTAGGATTAATGATATCCAGATTCTTGTTTTAATTGAACCTTTAATTTCTGATATTAAATTAGATTCTGTTCGTATTAAATTGGGTTTTGATTTTTCTTTTGACAATTGTACGAATAAATTTGGATACTTTAGAAGCGATCTATGTCTTTAGGTATTATCATGGATTTGATGCAATTGATACATACTAACATTAATTTCAAAGAAGTCTTCTATTACGCTTCCTTTGTTTATGCTTCTTGCTATAGATTAGGTAGGAAAACTCTTTGGGATCAACTTACTGACTTTTCTTCTTCTTTTAATGCCCCCTGGTTAGTTGGGGGGGATTTTAACCGTATTACTAAAGCTTCTGAAAGATTTGGAGGTAATCCTCCTAACTATCAAGCTATGGAGGACTTTAATGATATGATCATGAATTGTAACCTTCATGACATTGGTTATTTTAACAATGCTTTCACTTGGAATAAGGGTATTATATGGCAGATACTCGATCGTATTCTTTTTAATAATTCTTGGATCTCTACTTTCCAATCAACTCACATTGATCGTTTAACTAGAACTCTTTCCGATCATTCGCCTTTGTTATTAAGTATTTCTAGGAATAGTGTTAATAATTTTCAACCATTTAGATTCCAAAACATGTGGCTTTTGGATCACACTTTTTTAAAAAATGTTGAAACTAACTGGAAAGCTCCCCTTTTCCCTTATGATAATGTTGTTGGTATGATTTGGCTTTGGTTTAAACTAAAATGCCTTAAACAAAAACTTGCTTGGTGGAATAAGTGTATTTTTAAGAATATTTTTACTAGTATTCTGATTGAGGAAAAAGATGTTGGCAATGCTAACTTGGCTTATATGCAGGACACTTCTTTCAAGAATTTATCTATTTTGAATGAAGTTAAGATGACTTTAGTTAAACTCTAGGAAATAGTAGAAGCTTATTAGAGGCAAAAAGCTTCTCCGAAGTTCCTTGTGGAAGGTGACCAGAATACTTCCTTTTTTCTTAATCTTGTTAATCATAATAAAGTGAGTAGGCAAATTCATATGATGATTTCCCCTGATGGTTCTAATATTGAAAACCCTGATTTAATTTATGCTTCTGGTATTGAGTATTTTGAAAAAGCTTTTTAGCAATGATTTTAGTCCTAACTTAAACATTGATTTCTCGGTCATTCCTTCTCTTATTTCGGAGGATGAGAATTTGTTGCTGACTCAAATTCCTTCTGAGAAAGAAATTTGGGATACTTTGAAAGATATGAACTTTGATTCTATTGCTGATTGAAAATCTATGATTATTATTACGTTGTATTGATTATCTATTTTCAGATTTTGAAAAAGCTTTAAGAAGGGAATTTTTCTTTTTATTGAAAGAAGATTTTTTAAAAAATATCCAATTCACCCCCTCTTGGTTAACCTCGGAACTAGTTTTATAGGGTTTAACTAGCCTCACAAACATTCAAGTGGTATCAGAGCAAGATTCATAAATTAAGTTTTTGAAAACTTTTGAATTAACATCAATGGCTAACTTTGGAAATCATAATATTGCGAAAGAATATTCAATCACCCAATCACCTTCACTTGAAAATATTACTTTTGATTTTTGAAAAATTCACATGTCTACTTTCTTGAAATCAATAGAGTATCGCATATGGATGTTAATTCAAGAAGGATACTTTGCACCTTCTAGTTTTGTAAATGGCATCAAAGCTGATATTCCTTTTTTTGAATGGAGTAGAGAAGAAAAAATTTATACTTAATTGAATGCTAAATCTTTGAATTATTTTTTCTAAGATTTAACTTCTGAAGATTGTATGATTATTTTTGGCTGTATCACCGGCAAAGAAGTTTGGGATAAATTATGCACTATATACGAAGGTACTAGTGAAGTCAAGCAATCTAAGTTGAACATTCTAATGTATAGTTATGAACTTTTTTGTATGAAACCTTATGAGATGATTTTAGACATGAATACTAGTTTTACTCAAATTGTGACATAATTATATGTTTTAGGTAAAGAGTTTTCAAATTTTGAAAAGGTTAATAAAATTCTATGCTGTCAACTTGATAAGTTTGATGCCAAAGTTATTTCTATTTATGAATAAAAAAATTTCTATGAATATTCTATTGATAATCTGATTGACTCACTCATTACCTACGAGCAAACTATGAGTCAAAGACTTGTGGATGCAGGTAAAACGGTAGTGCTAAATGCTGAAGACATGGATGAAAGTGACTTGGTGATGATGAACGTAAAGAATTAGAATCAGTAACGAGCAAATTGGAAAGTCTACTAAAGCACAAGCATAAGAATCAATAAAAGTGGAACAAAGATAAAAATGGTAAGAATGCTAAGATTTCCTCTAACATTATTTACTTTGGATGTAGGAAATTTGGACATATAAAAAAATGAATGCTTGAACGTAAAAACTCTTCCTACAAAGGAAAAGGATAAAAATAAGTAAATTATAAAAAGAGTAAATGAAAAAAAGCAAAAAAACTCCTGGGCACACCTAACTTCTGAATCATCAGACTAGGAGCAAGATGATGTTTAAAGCCTTATTTGTGTATTTAGTTATTTTTTGTGCATGAATGTTTGTTTTTTCTATCCTATTTTTTTATTTAATGTGTTTTTTATTTATTTTTTGGGTTTTCTTTATATTTTATTTTTCTTATTATTTTATATTTTTCATTTAAATTTTAAAATAGTCTCCATCTTATTTATGTAATTTCTCTGATAAACACACACATATCACATTTTATTTCATATACGCTTTAGAAAATCAAATCATTTTTAAAGATCATTTTTTTTAAAATGAAAAATTTACCTCCTGTTTTCTTGAAATTTTATGTAAGTTGTGCTTGACTTCTCTAAAATCAATCAAAGGAAGAAAACTCATGATTTTGTTTCTCTATCTCATTTCTTTAATAAGGGTATTTCACTTTTGATTCAAAATCTTCATCAAATTATAAATTGAATTTTAAAATTAAACTTTTTTTATCTCCCAACATTTTTTTTATCTCATATGGATCTTTTATAACTTCTTGAATCCACTTCATTATTTTCTTAATCAAGTTGTTCATTTTTATCACTGGATCGGTTTTGCTTTAGTCTTTAAAATTACAGAAAGGAAGCATATTTATAAAAAGAAAGGAGGCACAAAATGAGCCCAAAGCTGAAAAGATGCATAATGTCGCCAAAATGAAAAGATACACAAAGTGTATTAAAAATTAAAAGATGCACAAAGTGTGCAAAAAACTAGTAAAGAGGCACAAAAGGAACCCACAATGAGTTAACTTACCTTTCTTGTATTTCTTAAAATCTTAAGAAAACCCTTATATCTATTGATATTTTCAATACTTGAGTTTGAAAATATGACTTTTGATTCACCTTTTTACATATGTTTCATGCAAGGAGGTGTGAAAAGATTATTGTTTCCTTCTCTAATTTATTCCTCAATTTAGATATTTGCTTTAAAAAGTTTTTTAGCCTTTAAGGAATCTGAGCTAGGAGTTAACAATTTTTTAATCTCTAATCTTTTTGAGATTATGCATGATCAATACATGCCTTACTATATTTTTGAATAAAATTAAGAGGTAACTTTCTAATTCTAAGAAAATTTGAAATTTTAAACTAATTCTTCCAAAAAAATATCTTCTTCACCAAATCAGGGATCATATGATCATTTAGTCTATTTTTACTATTTTTTTTCTATGCTCTTCTTTTTGATAATTTCAAAGGGGGAGAACGTATTATTATATTTTTTTTGTACTGGTGTATTTGTATTTTTTATTTTTTTTAATTAAATAAAAATTTAAAAAAAGAAAGAAAATTATTTTTCTTTCCCTTATTTTTAAAGTAATTATCGTAGTGAGCGGGAGATTAGGAGAAAATACTTTTTACTTGCAAATTCAACCAGTAATGTTTGTCATCATAAAAAAGGGGGAGATTATTACAACTCAAGCTCACGAGTTTATATTTTTGATGATAACAAATATTATGGCCCACATCTTTTTGTCTCTTAGAATTTTTATTCTATATTTTTTTGTGTGTATACTAACATTTCAGGAGCACCATCCAACAAAGAATTAGAGCTCAAGATTGGGTAGAATAGGTTATGCTGTAAAGAGTCTATAATATTAATTAATGTACTTTTTGATTTCTTGAGTCTAGTCCTGTAAAGGGTTTACTAGCTTCGTGACCATGCACACACACACTCAAGGGAGAGAGATCTAGTCAAAACCAGAAGTTTAATTTTTTAAAAAATCATACTAGATGATCTTACAAAAATCCAGGACGATCAGCTCAATGAACTAATCATACTGGATGATTTTGATCGTCTAGGATGATCCTTTATGATCATGAAAAATAGCCGCAAATAATAATTTAGGCAGGATTTTAAGATTTAAATTTTGTTCTAATCATCCGGCATGATATACATCATACTTGATAATCAATGATAATATTGCATAAATTAATCCTATGATTAGTCAATCAAATCTGCTTAAGTTGATATTCTAATCATACTAGATGATCGCAGAATCATCCTGGATGATCATAGAATCGTCCTGGACGATCAGTACAAATTTGAACTGATCGTCCTGGACTATCAGGTAAAATTTTTCACATCATTTTGGATGATCCTGCGATCATGCTAGATGATATTTGGTGCCAAAATTGAGTTTTTAGTGTTTTTTTATGCCCTCTATTTAAGCACATCGTACTGGATGATCCTGCGATCATCCTGGATGATCTTTGCCGCTAGAATTAATTTCTAGGGGTTTTGGAGCCCTCTATTTAAGCTTTCTTAAGGCATTTGGTAAGTTTCTTTGGTAGCCATTGAGGCTTCATTTTTTTGCAGAAAACTTGAAGAAAGAGCCTTGAAAGGGAGAGAGCAAATGGTGGAGTCTGAGAGAAGGAGATGATGCTTGGAGGGGGTTACAAGGGAGTGTGGAGGGGGTTTCACACAGTTGCTCCGGCAAGCTTGCACCTTAGTACCACCGGATTCAAGGTTTATCTTGAGGGAAGTTTTGGGAAGAAGAAGATCTCTTTACTGTCAAATGACCAGGTTCTCTGCCTTCACAAGGAGGGTGAAAAAAGGATTCTAGGTTCTCTACCTCATCTGGAGAGTGAAAAGGATTTTCTGTTCTCTGCAGCACCAAGGGAGGTGAAAGGGATTTTGTAAGGGGTTCTCCGCCTAGCTGTGGGGGCTAAAGGAGAGTCACTAAAGATTTAGCGCAATACCTGGAATGGGGGGTTACGGGGAGTGGACGTAGGTTAGGTTAGATTGAACCACTATAAATTCTGGTGTGTTCTTTCTTATTATTTTCTACACTTTATTTTTGGATAAAACTACTTTGTTGAAAATCTATGATTGATATTACTTTGTATTGATTATCTATTTTTTAGATGTTGAAAAAGCTTTAAGAAGGGAATTTTTCTTTTTGTTGAAAGAAGTTTTTTTTTAAAATACCCAATTCACCCCTCCCCCCCCCCCCCCCCACCCTCTTGGTTTTCCTCGGAACAAGTTCTATAGGGTTTAACCTCCCTCACAAACTTTCAACAACATGTACTTCTTCTATGATATTTCAAGCTTCTAATTTATCTAAATATTGTAACCAAATCTAATCGAATGATCTTCTGTATAAGGTGTCATTAATTAGAGCATAAGATAATAATCTTCTTTTAATTTGACCTGCTATTGATTTGTCATTAGGGAGCTTATTTTCTCATAAGTATTTGACGAAAGGCCTTTTCTAATCCAACATTTCATCATCTATTGCTAAAATAATTTTCACCTTTGTTGGTGATTTTTTATTTATATGTTAACAGATGATACGATTTGACAGCATTGTACTTCTATTAGAATTGAATCTCCTTTTAGGTAACCTAGAGCTTTTGGCTAGCTTTGTTAAGTCACCTACTATAGAATTCTACCCACGAGGAATCTTGTATAATGTCACATTCAAAATATATTCTAGCAGTTGCATCATATACTGATGATATGTGTTGACCTCATCTTTGTATGAGTTTATTAGATAATATATAAACTCTTGATTGTCAATCTGATAGCTGATAGCCATCCAACTATCAATCATCTAAACTACGATCATTTGATCTACCATTATTCAATCTATAGTTAATCCAACACTCAACCTATAATAAACTCTGTAATCATCCAATCATTAACCAAACATCAGCCTGAAACCATTTTAAACATCTTGGAAATAAATCAACACTTCCATCAATAATGATTAGCAACCAAACAATCAAACAGTAAATTAATCAACCCTATATATATTCAATCAACACTTCAATAAATCAATCAGATCTACCATTTTCCATTCTATAATTAAATCTACAATATTCAATATCAACACTTAATCCAGTCAACAATCATTCTTCAAATATAGTCTTCAAATCCACTCAAAGTAGTTAATCAAATCTATACTTAATACATACATTCAACCAAACTTCTATCATCAATCACCTATATGTGCAGCTTTTACTACAACCAGGTAGTCCAGTGCACTACCTTGCATAATGCACTGGCTCTTTGACCCTAGTTTAGGATGTTTAGGTTTCAATAACTATTCTTAAAATGCATTTTAAACTGTAAAAACACTTCCCTATTGTTCTATTATATCCCCTCAAGCTCAGTTTAAAATTTAATGAACATGATCTAGCCATTTTTGCAAACAAGATGTTCTTAATCTTCTAGGGTTTATTAGAAAACATATAAATTTTACAAGATCTAAGTTGATGATCACATCACGATAGATCTAATTGCTTGGATCTCTGTCGAATGTGATCTTAGCCGTTCAATCAAAATCGTGCTTGATCGAATGATCTTCATAGTTTGCTAACTTGGATAAGTGAATCGTGTGTACCGTCGTTCCACCTTTAATAAATAATTTATAATTACATTTATTTCTTTGAAAAATATATATATCAGTAAATAATTCATTCACCTATTGCATGCATGTAAGTCCTTTATTAAATCATTAAATAGAGCTTTACTATTTAAAAAATAATAATCCAAATATGGTTTTGATTTTTAAATGTCTTTTAATTGCTCTATACATACCAAGCCATTTGGGTTCATTTTAAGATGGGGGAAATGTTGACAAATTACTAATGGAATTTAGCATTTGTGGAATTAATTTGATATATGATGTATTAACAATTGCATTTTCAAATATAAAAGTTATTATTTAACCTAAATATTTGGAAACCCATTGCCTTCACTGTACTTAGAATTAAAACACAATTATTTATGTGGTATGATTACTTACATCTATATACTAGGGTTACTAACAATGATTTTTAACCCATTCATAACCTTGTGACACCTAAGGAGAACAATCAAAAACTATGTTTTGCTAACTTATGCAAATTCTACGATTTACACACATCCATTAGGGATGAGGACATTAAACATAACAAACTTTGAGACATCATTCCTTAAGATTAAATACACCTCATTTGACATTAATTAATCTTATAACAATATGATAATAAAGGTTAAACCTTCATTAAGGGTTAATCTTTTCAATAATTAACAATAAATAAATTAAAATCCATGAAAGCATCAAATCAACTTCAATAAAATTTAAATCAATCCTACAATCATTAAAAATTAAAATTCTAAAATTAATTTTAATAAAAATTTAATTTATAATTAATTAATTCTTAATTAAATATTAATTAAATAATTCTTTTAAAAATAGAATAAAATGAAAAAATATATAATTAAAAAAATAAAAAATAGAGATTTACAAATTCAATTTAAATAAACAATTAAAATTTAATTTTAATTTATTAATAATTAATTTCTCAATTTAATAAATTAAATATAACAAATAAAATTCAAAAATACATTAAAATTTATATAAAATTAAATAAAATTTAGAGATTAATCATTTAAATTTAAATTTAAACAAAAATTATGATTAAATTTTAGTATTAACTCATTAACAATTAATTAAAAATAATTAAAATTAATTTAAAAATATTAAATATAAATTTAAAATTCCAAATAATTCAATAAAAATCAAAGAAATTCACCAAAGATATTAAATATAAAATCAAAGTTAATTTAATAATTAATTTAATTAAAATTTATTTTTAATCAAATAAATTTTATAATTAACCTTAATTAATATTAGACCTTTATGCTTTACACTTTATTCAATTTGGAGGGTATTTTAGCACTACATTTCAAAGTCTTAACACACCTAAATAACCTAATCCCTTTATGTATTGCTTCATCCCATTTGGAGGGTACTTATATATGAGAATAAAGGATTTAATAAACCTTAAATAACCAATTAAGATTTCCATGTTCCATGCTAGCCTCCACTCACAGAAGACATGAGTGTATAAATTTTCATAACCCTTATTCCAACAAAAACTATATATTGACCCTATACAACATGCTTGCTTCCACTTGGAGGGCATATGTATTGGATTGAAGGGTCCCTCTTGCTGCGAATCTGGATTCAATGATTATGATTTTAATGATAACAAACATCTCTGTTTCTTGTACATTTCTACCTAACCTTTCATGTTCACAAGATCAATTGCAAATCAAGCCAGCTTAAGATCGAGTCAGTCTATTTGTGTTTCTGGTTCAATATATTTTTTCATCTTTCTTGAGTCAAGTGTAATATAATGGATCCCCAAGCTAAGTAACCTTGCACACACACACTCAGCGGGAGAGTTTTAGTGAGTTGGAGTTTATATTCTAATTTTGTTCAAATCATCCTCGATGATACATTGAAAATAGAAACCCTAATTAGGGCAGTTATATTAAGTCGGTCTAATTAAGTAGATCGTCCTGGACGATACTCACATCATACAGGATGATATGCTCAAATCAGAAATCTCAGTCATTAGACTAAGTTAGGTAAGTTATTATTTTTAGTAATTTGATCTGATCGTCCTAGGCGATTCATTACAATCATGCCTAAATTAGTCAGGTGATTAAGAAAAGTAATTAAGGTTTGATTGATTCAATTATATCATCCTAGACGATCGTAAGATCGTCCTAGACGATCAATTAGAAATCCTGACCATCTAGTATATTTCACCTGGATGACCCAAACTATCTTCCGGATGATACTGCCATTTTTGAACTAATCGTATGGGACGATAGAGATATTATCGTGGATGATCAAGTAATTTTGAAATCATCTAGTATAGTTATCTTGATGACCCGAACTGTGTGCCAGATGATATTGGGCATTTTTGAACTAATCATATAGGACGATAGAGATATCATCCTGGATGATCAAGTCATTTTCTTTAGATCATCCTGCTTTTTCTCCTAGATGACCCAAACTGTCTGTTGGACGATATTCCTGATTTACATTAATTGTCAAGGATGATCGCAAAATCATCCCGGATGATCTGAACAATCATATCTTCTAATCGTCTAGAGAAACCAGATCGTCCAGACCAGAAGGGGCTAATTTACACTAATCATAGAGGAAGATCTTTGATGTCAAGTTGAAATTTAGGGAAATTTTTGAGCCCTTCTATTTAAGATCTTTTTCTTGCTACTGCTGAAATATTTTATCGCTATCCTTTCTTGATAGAGTCTTGAGAGAAAGAGGGAGAGCTTGGGAGAGAGAGAGAATCTTATGAGGGGGAGTTTGTGAGGTGTTTACAAAGGTTACTCAAAGCAAGGATTCGAGTCGTCAGCTCCGGTCATCATTCCTCATCCCTTACTGCTCTGAAGGAAGGATTATCTGCAAGAAGATTAAGGTTCTTACCTGCTTAAGGAGGAATTGAAACAAGGTAAGGTTCTCTGCCTGCTTCAAGAGGAAGCAAAAGGAGTCTGGGTTCTCTACCTCACCGGGTTGGTGAAAAGGAGTTTTATATAGGCTTCTCCACCTTGCTGTAGGAGCAGAAGTAGAGTCACTTTGATTTAGTGCAATACCTGGAGGGGAGACTTCGAGGAGTGGACGTAGGTTAAGTTGACCGAACCACTATAAAATCTGGTGTGTTCTTTCTGATTATTTTTTACACTTTACTTTTGTATTGATGATCGTGTGATTGTAGTTATTATTTTATTTTGTTAAACATCTAAACATCATCGCAAAATTATAATTATTTTAAAACATTCAAAAAGGTTTCCAAAATCATTTTTGCTTCGGGCTAGTTCATAAGGGCTTAACATCCCTAACGAACTTTCAAGTGGTATCAGAGCGGGATTCATAAAATCAGGTTTTGAAAAACTTGTAAATTTGATCCATGGCTAACTTTGGTAATAGAAACACTGCTAAAGGGTATTCCATTACGCGACCACCCTTGTTTGATAACATACCTTTTAGACTGGTTAATGGTTTTAAAACTGAAGTTTTATTTACTGAATGGATATTTGATGATCAAGACTTAGCACAACTGAATGGAAAATGTTTAAACTTTTTTTTGTGCTTTAAAATCTGAGGATTATATGTGTGTCTCAACTTGCATGACTGGTAAAGAAATCTGGGATAGATTGTGTATCACTTATGAGGGAAAAACTAAAGTCAAACTGTTTAGGTTAAATATCTGGCTTCATGACTACGAACTTTTTTGCATGAAACCTAGTGAGTCAATATCTGAAATGTACACTAGGTTCACATAAATTGTCACCTCCCTGCATGCCTTAGGAAGAGAACTCACGAACTATGAGAAAGTTAACAAAATTCTAAGATGTTTTTCATCTTCCTATGATGCCAACATAACTGCTATCACTGAATTGAAAGATTTGAATAAATATTCAATTGATAACTTACTTGGATCACTTATTGCTTATGAGAAAGGAGTGAACCAAAGATAGCTTGATGCAGGTGAAAAGAAGAAAGAGAAGACTGTGGCACTTAAGGTGAATGATATAGATACTGATACTTCTAGGTCTGAAAGCGATGATGTTGCCTTAATTACTAGGCAATTTAAAAGCTTTCTAAGGAAGAAACATAAGAACTTTCAGAAGTGAAACAAAGGTAAGAGTGGTAAAAATCCTAAAGGTTCATCTGATGTGTTTGTTTTGAATGTTGGAAGCCAGGACATATTGTTGACCTAGTTTTTCCCCAGACCTAGGGCGTGGGTCAACCCAGTTGACCAGGTCAACCTAGGTTGACCCGATTGACCCATATAGGTCTCAATCAACTCAAATCAAATCCTCGCCTACTCTAACTCTTTCCAAGGCTCAAACCCTCTCCTCCTTGACCCTAATTGACTAGGTTGACCAAGTCAACCCTTGACTTGGTCAACCCAAGTCATTAATGGGTTAAATAGACCCATTAAGAGCCATTTAAGGCTCTAGAACCTTTCCTAATCTATTCAAAACCCAAACCACGGCCAATCTAACATGGTTTCCCACCTAATTAGCCCTAGGGTTGATCCTAACCATCCATGATAGGGTTAGAGGCTTTAAATAGGGGAAATTAGGGCTTGTTTAGGGACTTTTTCACTCTTGCTCTCTCTCTAAACCTCCTCAGACCCTGAGATTTGGTGAGAGTACTCCCACGACTTCCCTCTGCCCTCCTCAAGTGGAAGACCACCGGTCAGAGCCGCCGGCGGTGAGATTCCGGTGGCCCAAGGCTTGGGACATCCAAAGCTTTGATCCGGCTGATCCAAAGCCTGTTTAACCATGGTTTCTTCAAGGGAAAGTTATGAGGACAATCTACAAGCTTAACCGTTCCAAAATCTCGAAGATCCAACGGTGAGATTCTCTAAAACCCTAGGCCTAGGTCATAGCACATAGATCTAAATAAGTTCATGCACAGTGCGTTTTAGATCAAAATAGTATGTCCTCATGAATGCTCTTCATGATTAGAGTCTAAGGTTAAAATTTCACGTGAATTGGTCCATCCGGTGGGGAGAACGAGGCGAAAAACCCTACTTAGGGTTTGGTTTACGTAACGTTATGTAACGTAAGGTCTGAACCATTGATCACGTGATCAATGGTTCGGATCTAGCCGTTTCACGGCATTCATCTGACCGTGGATCCCATCCCACGATCTTCGCCCTCATCCGGCTCGATCAGGGCCGTCGATCCAAACTGCGGGTGATCCAACGGCTCTGCCGCTTCACTGACGTGGCTAAGTCGAAACCGCATCTGCGATTGTGATTCGGCAATGATTGACCTCTGCGGTAATCATTGCCCGTAATCACGGGACCCAACCCGAGGCTGTCGCATGTCCACTCAGCCGCCGCCGTCGCGCTATCTCTCCAATCATCAGCTGAGGACCGCAGATCCAACCAGACGCTGCCACGTGTCTAACCGCCGTCACCACCGTCGTCGATGGATTAATATAATATAATTAATTTAAAATACATTTTAAACATGTTTTTTAAATCAGAAAAAATTCTTAAAATTTATTTAAAAAAATTTTTTTAAAAACAAATACAGAAATCATGTTACTATTATTATTATTATTATATTATTATTATTATTAATATTTAATATCATTATTATATTAATAATATTTTTATTATTTTAATATTATTATATTAATAATGATATTACTATTTTATTGATTATTATTATATTAATAATATTATTATTATTTTTTTAATATTATTATTATGATAATAACATTATTATTAGTTTAAAATCAATATTATATTAATAATTATTTTATTATTTTAATATTATTATATTAATAATTATATTACTATTTTAATGATTATTATTATATTAATAATATTATTTTTTTTTAATATTATTATTATGATAATAATATTATTATTAGTTTAATATCATTATTATATTAATAATATGTTTATTATTTTAATATTATTAAATTAATAATGATATTATTATTTTAATGATTATTATTATATTAATAATAATATTATTATTTTTTTAATATTATTATTATGATAATAACATTATTATTAGTTTAATATCTTTATTATATTAATAATATTTTTATTATTTTAATATTATTATATTAATAATGATATTATTATTTTAATGATTATTATTATATTAATAATATTATTATAATTTTTTTAATATTATTATTATGATAATAACATTATTATTAGTTTAATATCATTATTATATTAATAATATTTTTATTATTTTAATATTATTATATTAATAATGATATTGTTATTTTAATGATCATTATTATATTAATAATAATATCTTAATGATTATTATAATATTAATAATATTATTATTTTAATATTATTATTATGTCAATAATAACATTATTATTTTAATATTATTATTACATTAATAATATTATTACTATTTTAATATTATTATATTAATAATGTTATTATTATTTTAATGTTGTTATTTTATTAATAATAATTTGTTATTTTAAAATTATTGTTATTTTAATATTATTATTATATTAATAGTATCAATATCATCTTAATGTTATTATAATATTGATAATATTATTATTTTAATATTATTTTTATATTAATAATAATATTATTATTTTACTAATATTACTATATTATTAAACATTTAAAATTATCTTAACTATTATTATATTATTATTAATATTTTAAAGCTAGTTTAATCGTTATTACTTATTATTTATTTTAAAAATCCAGAAATGTTAATATTTGATTTATTTTAAATTTATTAATTATTTTCAAATATTAATTATTTTAAATTATTTAAAAATTACTTTTAAACCTATTTAACTTCAAAAATTCATAACTTATTCATTTTAAATCGGATTTTAACTTATACTACGTGAAATTTTTTAGAAAAATGAGAACTTTAATTTAAAAATATTTTCTGGAATCAATTTTGTACTTTCTGGATCATTTTCTGTACTACCTAATGATGTGATTATTTAATTATTATTTAATTATGTTAAGTATAAAAATTATTTTAAAATACAAATTTATTTTGAAACCTCAGTGTGGGTGGTCAGTGGGTCTCTCATGCCTATGTAATGAATTATTTTGAGTTATTTTATTTTTAAAACCTATATGTTTTAAATATTTATGTATTTTAAAATAATTTTAAAATTACATATTATTTAATTCTTTTAACTATGAGAGGTCCACTCTTGATGAAATTTTAAACCTAGGCTATGTATATGAAGAGCAATTCATGTGGGAGAAGGATTAGTGAATGATTGTGTCCCAATCATTCACTAATCACTTCATTAGGATTTTTTATTTAGTATTTTCGTAGTCCTTGCATGTGTAGGTTACACAAGCACCTAACCTAGGCTCTCCTAGATCTGAGGACATGGTTTGGTTTATTTATATTTGCTGCATTTACCCTCTATGTTATGCCTAAGCGTTAGTTACTTCATTTTATTCCTATACAACGTAGTGACAC
The DNA here is from genome assembly GCA_019925795.1 of Dendrobium chrysotoxum. Classification (NCBI taxonomy): domain Eukaryota; kingdom Viridiplantae; phylum Streptophyta; class Magnoliopsida; order Asparagales; family Orchidaceae; genus Dendrobium; species Dendrobium chrysotoxum. Next base: position 22,555,497 of record CM034307.1, on the reverse strand, counting down.
CTTAAGGACAATAATTAAGGACCGTCTAGCAAACTTGGGATATTTCTAAGAACTAGGATAGATCTCAGATTGCTGTGAAACTTTAAACACTAACATTTAGTGACAGCTAGAACCCCCTAAAATTTTCTAGGAATTTTCTGGACTCTTTAGAACACTTAATTAGCAAACCCTAACTTACCCGTTAATTAAGCTTTAGAAACTTCAAAAAAATCTAATAAATCTATTTTAAATCAGAAAAATACTTGTAATACCTCAAACACTCCAAAATTCAGTCCCCAACCTCAGATAATTAGGGCCTTTTAATTGGACATTAATCTGGACTTTAATTCAACCTTAATAAAAAAAATCACCTTTTTGCCTTAATTAAATCGTTAAAAATTATTAAAAATCCCAAATTTTCCCCAAACACTTGGGAAGACCTTCTTAGGTCATTTCTGACCTTTGGGGGTGATTCCAATTAGTTTGGAGCTGATTTGGGCCAAAACCCTCAAAGTACCCCTAATTAGGCAATTTCGATAATTTATTTAATTGCCCCAACTTCTAAAAATCATAACTAATTACAGAAAACTTCAAAATGGAAAAACTAAAAGGCATTCAACTTTGATTAAATTCTAGTATTTATTGAAAATATTAGGTGTCCAGAAATCAACTTAAATCAAGAGGTCAACTTGCCGGTCAACCGTAGCCTACAGTCTAGAGCCCGAAGCTTCTAAAATTCATAACTTTACGTAGGAAACTCCAAATCCAGCAAACTCAAAGGCATTCAACTCACATTAGGGTCTAGTATTTATTAAAAATATTAAGATTCCAGAAATCAACTTAAATAAAAAAGTCAACAATCCAGTCAAACTTAGTTCAAAATAAGATCCAAATTTCAGAAATTCATAACTTTGGATAGAAGAATCCAAATTGGGCATACTAGCTGTCTAACTGATCGAGTTAAGGTCTAGTATTTTATAAAAATATTAGCTATTCAAAAATCTCCTTTAATCAAAAAGTCAATTTTGGACCCTCCTTAGCTTAGTGTATAGGTGGACCCCGAACCCCCTAAAATTCATTAATGCAATTTAAACTTCAAACACCATTACCCTAAGTATTAAAACTGACCTACACATCAAATTAACTAAAATGAATCTTAATTCACTAATATTTGGACTTTAAATAAAACTCCCTTTTCAGCCTACAACAAACCTGGACAGTAAGTGATTGTAACCAACTACCCAGCTTAGGATCCATCTCAGCCACACAGGCCTCTACATACACTGTAGAATTATTTACTAGGGCACCACTTCTAGACTTAGGCTAGGCCGGTGTTTACTTTTCTGCTGTGTACCGAGCTTTTCCAAATTTCACTACATATTGTGATTGAACTGTTGGTGTGTTTGCTTACTTTTACTGCACTATGGGATTTGATGTGATTACACGATAGACTACCCATAGGTTAGGATCGATGTTGATACTAACAATGTCATCTGTAGGTGGTCATGCTCATGTAGTGCTAAAGAAAAAGGGGGGTAATAATTATTATTTAAAAATACTAATGATGTTTTATGCAGGTGCTTCAGAAATTACTCAGCCCGCCTAAATAAATGAGGGCTAAATAAAATTATCATTATAAATTGCTACAAGTCCTCCTCAGCTTTCTTAGCCCTCAAAAGGATTAAGAGCATGGCTAAGTGTGGCTATGATTGAGTACTTTTACTCTCCTATAACTGCTTGTGATATATTAAACTGCTTGGGATGATTTTTATTAGGATAACCTTGCAGGAGAGTCTATATTTACTGCTTTTATTTAATGTAAATTATTTATAATTTGGTATTGATTTGTGAAAGTCTATTTTGAGTGGGGATACAAGAATCCAAAGGTTGGATTCCAAAGAGGAAAGGACACCCAATATGAGGATAGTCCTTTTCTATTTGGAAATCCAAATTTGGATCAATCTACTACCCAAGGAGTCCAAGGAAGAGGAGATCTAAGGAGTCCAAAGAAGCTGAGATCCAAGGAGTCCAAGGGAGAGAAGACCAAGAAGATGAAGACCAAATGTATCCCACTTAAAATGACTTACGTCTGTTCTAGGATTAGAAATCCTGGTTGTTAGCAGTGGTGCCCGGCCACTTTATTTTCTATAGATCCTGGGTTGTAATTAAGGGCGGTTGGTCTATGGACATTTATTAATTGGTTTGGATAATTTTGATGTGTTTTGTTTATAATTATGTGCCTCTAAGGTCGCTTGATTTGCTTAGTTTCTTGGTGTCTTGCATGTCATTTTTATTTTAGCCTGGATTTCGTTAGGCTCTCTGAGGACTAAAACTTTTTCTACCATAACTAATATTCAAAATTTTAAGGTTTAAATAATTTAGAAACTTAACGATCTAGGGAATTACCGGAATCATTTGGGGTTGCATACATATTATTGCATTTCTCTCTCTCCTTCTGTAAGACACTTCCCTGCCTGCGGGTAGAGTCTAGATAATCTGAACTATGAGGATGAGGTGCCAGACCTAGGGAAGCCCAGTCTACTTCTAAAAATTATTTTTATAAGCCTTTTTAAAGTTCTATGCATACCTAATTTGGAAGCTTCAACTAGCATGCATTATATTAGAAACTAACTAACTCAAAATTTTAATTGCACTAGCTCTAGGAGTATTCACCCAACATCAGTCAAGGGCCAATTACGAAATCCTCTAGACGTCGGCCCTACTTCCAAGAACTATAACCTACCAACCCATCTTTCATAAATGATTGGAAAGCATGGTTTTAAAGCGATTAGGTGGTTAGTTGGGTCCCCCTTCCAGGCCGGGGTAAGTCCAGGTTTTGAATTACATTAGTTAGGACACGGGTATTAGTGTTGCATAGAACACTAAACCCATTAGGTTTAGGATTCAAGGCTACTATTATTTCGTAGTACGCCTCATCAGTAGGTAGGTCTTCTATCTTCCAGAGACCATAAGCCCTACATATCTGCGTCACACGGATGACGCCACCTCCATCCTTCTCTCCTGCATGCTTTGAGTGCATGACTTGTAGTTTCTCCAATTTCTTCTCACTACCTTAGTCCCTCCGGGTGTTGATCTGAGCGGTGTATGTTGACTAAGCCTATTTGAACCTTTCTTTCCCTTCGAGTAGAATTTCATAATCTTCGCCCTATGTGCCAATCCCAATTTGGGAAGAATAATATAGAATCCTTAATCAAGAGTTTTCTCAGGCCCCGGCTTGAGATGTAATTAACCACAGGGGATTACGCCCGTGGGAAACCGCATCCAACTCTCAAATAAACCCCATTCGAGCTAATGTATTGGGTGGGGGAAACCCCTTGTGATTAGACCGTACATATTATTATCCATCGGGGTGTGCTGGTGAGAGCTACTATCCTCAATGGTTAATCATATGTGTGATCGAATCTACCCTCCCATTGGCAAAAGATACTGTCTTCCCCCTACAAGGAGGTGGTGTTTTATTTTTTATCCTTTTGGAGGTCCACACATATAAAAGCTTATTATCCTACACTTAAGGCTCACCCAAGCAAGGAGAAGGGTGAGGAGAAATCCAAGTTTAGAAAGGACAAGAAATGAATCTAAAAGGTTTTTTGAGTGGATTCTACATCTAACTCCTCTGAGACTGAAGCTAAAGAGGAGACTACAAACTTGTGTTTGATGGCGGATGAACATCGTGGTCAGTCTGATCAAGAAAAGGTATATGAACTGACCTATAATTAATCACTTGATGTTTTAAAAAAAATCCATGCATCATATAGAAAACTTAAGAAAATGCATGCTAGCCTGAAATTGGAATTTCTGAACCTGCAAAAAGAGCATGAAATTTTACTTAAAGATCATTCTACATTAGATAGCAATCACATGTGATTACTTGATAAATTTGATGAGTTAAAAAAAAGCATTCTTAATTAACTATTGAGCTGATTCATTGAAAACATCGCATGCTGATTTAGAAAAAGCGTTTAAGGAATTGGACACCATGGGATGTGATTTAAATAGTTGTGAGCATACATTAAAACTAGAAATTATAAGTCTTAAAAAAAAAAATTCTAAGTGTAAAAATTAGTACATTTGAGAATAATGAAATACCTCCTACATTTGCACAATTTTATAAACCTCCATCACTTTAAGAATTTCATTCAAAATTATCAAAACATGAATCGTTCAAACCTAGGAAGAGGCACTATCCCACCCGTAGATTAGTTAACCCTTTTCCTAGCATTAGATATTTTTCATGTGGCATGCTAGGACACATCTCCCACACATGCACTGTTCACCGTAGTACACATTAGGTGTGGAGGCCCAAACTGTATGACTCATACCATAACACACATGTATTGCATTCTTCTTTTCATAAGAAGAAACCCAAACTTATTTGGGTTCCTAAATTTGACGTTTGATGATTTCGTAGGAGTGCTCTCATATAAGACCTCATGAGAGCATGTGGTACCTGGATAGCGGGTGCTCAAGATATATGACTGGAGATGTAAATCAATTCATTTTGTTAGAGGCCAGGGCTAGAGGCAAGGTCACTCTTGGAGAAAAAATCACCAGGGAAGTGGTGGGTGCAAGTATAATCAAAAACTCCAAGAACCTTTTCATTGAAAATATTTTTCTTGTAGATGGACTGAAGCACAACCTGCTCAGCATTAGTCACTTCTGTGACAAAGGTTCAACATAAAGTTCCTGGCAAATACTAGTATTATAAGCTTAAATAATAACACTATTTTATAGCGCATGAGGATCAATAATCTCTACATGTTTGATTTAAAATAACATTTAATATGCTGCATTATTTTGCTTAAAAATTACTGCTTATGAGTCTTGGCTATGACACAGGAGGTTATGTCATGCTAGCATGAAAACCTTTAGAAGCGTAACCCAAAAGGACTTAATTAGAGGTATCCCTAAGCTTAAGTTCACTAAGGACCACCTATGTGATGCCTGTCAACTAGGAAAGCAAGTCCAATCCTCTTTTCACTACATTAAGGACATCAGCACATCTATACCTTTAGAAGTCCTTCACATGGATTTATTTAGACCCATTAGCACTGCCAGCTTAGGGGGAAAAGTCTATGGATTTGTAATTATCGATGACTACTTGAGATTCACTTGGATTAGATTTCTATCACATAAATCTGAGTCATTTGATGAATTTAAATCTTTCTCCACTTGGATTCAGAAGAAGTTAGGTTGTCAGATCTTGACCATCCATAGTGATTATAGTGGGGAGTTTGAAAATATGATATTGGAACCTTCTGTAAGGAGTAAGGGATTAGCCATAACTTTTTAGCTCTTAAGACCCCTCAGTAGAATGGGGTAGCTGAAGGGAAGAACAGGACCTTAGTGGAAGCTGCTAGAGCCATACTTACTGAGTATTCACTTCTAAAATACTTTTGGGTAAAAGTGGTGAACACAGCCTATTATGTGTTTAACAGGATGAATGTTAGATCCAATCTGAATAAGACACCCTATGAGATCATTAAGGGTAGAACTCCAAACATATCCCACCTCCATGTCATTGGTTGTAAGGTATTCATTCTTAATAATGGGAAATCATCCTTAGGAAAATTTGATCTAAAATCTGATGAAGGAGTGTTCTTAGGATATTCAAGTGTGGAAAAATCCTTTAGGGTGTTTAACAAGAGGATATTGGTGGTGGAGGAGACTACTCATGTAGTGTTTGATGAATCTGATCTTAAGGAGGATAAAGCTGAGGTAGAAGAGGAAGTAGGAGAGATTACCCAAAGAGTAGAAAATTTAAATCTAGAGGAGAGGGTACAACCTCAAAATACTTTTCCTAGAGATTGGAGATATTCTTCGAGTCATCCTAAAGAACTGATCTTAGGAGTCCCTTCTGAAGGTGTTCGAACTAGGCATGAACTTAGGAATGATGTAAACCATTCTGCCTTTATCTCAATGACTGAATGCACCAACATCAATCATGCCCTTTCTATTAAATTTTGGATCTTAGCTATATAAGAAGAACTTAATCAATTTATGAAGAACGATGTCTGGGAGTTAGTAGAAAGACCTAAGAATTAAAATATAGTGGGAACCAAATTGGTCTTTAAGAACAAAATGAATGATTCTGGTATGGTGGTTAGGAATAAGGCAAGATTTGTGGCTAAGGGGTAGAACCAAATAGAAGGGATTGATTTTAAGGAGATCTTTACCCCTGTAGCTAGATTGGAAGCCATTAGAGTGCTACTAGCCTTTGCCTGTTATAAGAGATTTAAGCTTTTTCAAATGGATTTCAAGATTGCCTTTTTAAATAGGATAATAAAAGAAGATGTCTTTATAGAGAAACCCCTAGTTTTTGAGAGTTTCCAATATCTAAATTATGTTTATAAATAAAAAAGGCCTTATATGGATTGAAACAGGCACCTAGAGCTTGGTATGAGAGGCTTAGCATTACTAGAAAGAGAGTTTGTTATAAGGAGCGTAGACACCACCCTTTTTCTGAGAAAAGTAGGAGTTGATTTACTTATTATATAGATCTATGTTGATGATATACTATTTAGATCTTCTAATCAAAAGTTATGTGATGATTTTTCTAAAATAATGAGTGAGGAGTTTGAGATAAGTATGATGGGAGAATTGTCCTATTCTTTGGGGTTTAGTATAAGGCAAATGGATTATGAAACCTTCCTGAATCAATCAAAGTGCATAAAGACATCTTGAAGAAATATGAAATGGATAAAGCCAAGCTAATAAACACTCCCATGAGCTCCACTGTCCAGTTTGATAAGGATTCAAATGTAAAATATGTTGATCAAAAGAAGAACAGAGGTATAGTTGGATCACTACTTTACTTGACTGCTAGCCGACCTGATATAATATTTAGTGTTTGTCTCTGTGCTCGATTTCAAGCTTATCGTAAAGAATCCCACTTGAATACAGTTAAGAGAATTCTTAGATATTTCTTAGGGACCCCAAACTTAAGAATCTGGTATCCTAGACACAACACTTTTTTAAAATTATTAGATATTCTGATTTTGATTTTGCAGGGTGTAGGGTGGAGAGAAAGAGCACTTTTGGAACTTGCCAATTTATAGAACAGTCCTTAGTCTCCTAGTCCAGTAGAAAATAAAACTCTGTTGCACTTTCCACTACTGAAGTTGAGTATATTGCCTTAGGAAGTTGTGTGGCCCAAGTTCTTTGGTTGAAGTAATAAATCTTGGATTTAGGATTAACTGTTGGCACAATTTTAGTTCTAAGTGATAACACTTGTGCCATCTACATCTCTAAGAATTCTATCCAACATTTAAGAACCAAATACATTGATATAAAGCATCAGTTCATTTGGGACCATGTTACAAAAGGGGACATTAAGCTACACCAAATAGCAACTAAAAACCAACTGGCTGACATCTTTACTAAATCATTGGCCTTTGACTCATTCAGCATTTTAAGGTCCAGATTGGGTGTGATTGACATAGATGCATGAATTCGATGGTCACTGATTTCTGAAGTTTCTATTTTTCAGTTTTCCTTTATTTTTATTTGATTTGATTATTCTGTTTTCTTTTTAGTTTTTATTCTCTACAGATTTTCTTTTTGTCGTTATTATTTTCCTAATTTGATTATTTCTCTTTATGTGCTTTCTTTCTTTTTTTATTGATTTACTGTTTATTTTCTTCAGAATCAGATCACTGCTCACTACTGCTGATAAACTATATTTCTAACTAAGAGTTTTTTCCTTATTTTTATTTGGAAGCTTGTAAGCAGTGATTGACTTCTCTGAAACAGTTAAAGGGAAGAAACATTGATGATTATTTCTCTTCCTCTAACGCCTTTAAAGATGTATTGTTCCTTTTGGATAAAAATCATTTTTAAAATTAAAAAAGTTAGTTTTTGAAATAGAGATCTATTTTATCTTCCTACAGCTATCTATCTCATATGAATAGTGTTTTCAAAGCATTAAATCATGTTTTATTTTTTTTAATCAGGTGATTACACTTACCATATGAAGTATAATTTTGTTCTGTGAATTACTCCTCCTTATTATAGAGAGTAAGTTTTTTCTTCTATTATATGTGGAAAGTAATTTTACAATTGAGATTCTTTAGATATTATGAAAGAAAGCAAGCTTGCAAAAGAAATAAAAAGTGGCACTAAAAGGGCCCAAAATTGAAAAGATGCGCAATGACACCAAAAAATGGAAAGATATATAAAGTGTATCAAAAATCAAATGATGTGTAAAGTGCACCAAATAAATTAAATCAATTTTCCAACTTTTTTGAATTTCAGTATTGTTAATTTTCTTCTTATTGGCTTTTGAATTGAAAATTAAGAAAAAATTCTAATTTACTAGAGCAAATCGATTTTAAAAAAAACCCATTTTAGTTTTTGTTGTTATTTTCTCATGTTTATTTTTTTTTTCTCCCTTTGCTTTGATTGTGATTTATTTATGATTTTTGGGTTCCCTGGTCGTTCCTCTCCATCCTTCATCTTTTTTTTTGTCACATCATCTTCAAGGATCCACATATTATCCTGGATGATATGATCGAATCTTCTCCATAATGATCCACCAGCTGATCTGATCCAATTATTGATGATCATCCTAGATGATACACCATATCATCCTGGATGATCCACATGGCAGCAGTTGGATGATTTCAATTCAGCCCGTTTGATTCATTTATTACATATCATCTTGAATGATCCACCTAATCATCCTGGATGATACTTTTCATCAGCAATCGTCCAGCTTGACTCCTTAGGATGATCGCCTGTGTCTAATCATCCTGGATAATATCTGATCATCCTTGATGATCCGATCACCTTTTTGACCAATCTTCCTAGACGTAATTATTACTACCTATCATCCAGGACGATATCACGATCATCCTGAACAATATGGTCATTTCTATTTAAACAGCCAATCTCAGCCAGCTTTCTTCACCACACTCTCCTTCTACACTCATCCAATCTTCTCCTCATGGCTCGTGGCAAGAGATCTAGGTAGCAGGGAGCTAGTTCCTCCTTGGGGAGTGTCGATCCCCGCTTTCTTGATGCAGTCAATCAGGCTACCTTCCAGCACTACCTAGATGTAGGGATCACTCAATCCAAAATCATAAATCCATGAATTCTCACATATCTGGTACTAAACCTTTTCACTCACACCTCCCTCACTTTCATTCTGACACTGGCTTTCTTATTTAGCACTGAGCTTCTCCTTGTTTTCTTTATAAATCTTTACATTGATTCTTCTTACACTGCCCTTCTCTCTTATGTTAATTTCCACACCATAGAATTAACCACCCAGGACTTTTATGATATTCTCCAACTGTCCATTACTGGTGATAAGCTCCATCTTTTGTCCTCTGACCCCGACTTTAACTGGAGTGTGACAAATCACTTTCTTAGGAACACCAATGCCCTATACCACGATAATGCCTACTCTTCCTTAGTCAAGGATGCTAGGACAATCCAGCGTGTCCTTCGCTCCACCATCATTCCAAAGGCTAGGGACCTCATCCACATTACCCCCTTGCTCTCCATAACCTCCTACTATATCATGGCCCACAGTGATTTTAATGCTACCGATCTCCTATTTTGCTACTTCAAACACCTAACTAGCATTAGGGATCTGGGCCACAGGAGACGCCCAAATTTAGCCTTAGGACACGTCAATGCCTATGCTCTTGAAATAAAATATAATTTGCAATATCCAGTTCCATCAATTGACCCTCCTTCCTTCTACTCCAACAACTCCTTCCATGTTATTCACAGTACTAAACTTCATCCGGAGCCTAGTACGGATGTTGAGGGAGAAGACAAGAAGCTGCTCCTGAAATTGCTGCACCTGCTCCTCTCCGTATAAAATCATCGTTAGATCACCTAGTGCACAGGTTTGACTAATGGGAGGCAGGCTTTGACTCCTACATGGTTTCCCAGGAGCAGCAACACATTGAGGATGTGAACCGATTCAATGGCTACGTAGCCCAGCAGTAGTAGCAGCACGACTAGGATATGGCCTAGTTTGGAGAACAGTTTGCCACCCTACATAGTCTATTTCAGCCACCACCACCTCCTCCTCCATCTGATCAGGATCCTACTTTTTACTACTTTGATTATTTTCCTTATTTTTTAGTGTTGGTTTTGTACTATTTTTTTTATGTGTTTATGTACTATTTTTCCCTTTTTGAGATGTTAAAAGGGGGAGTGGTTTGTGTTCTAGGTCATTATATGTTTTGAATTATCAATGTTCAAATGTTCAGTGTTCTTGTACTATTTGCCTCGCTAATAAAAATTGTGCACTCCTTAGTTTTCTTGGCTTTGTTGTTTATTTACTGAATTTGAAATTACTAGTTTTCCATCATTAAAAAAGGAGAGATTATTGTGAATCTGAACTCAATGATTATGAATTTGAAGATAACAAATATTTCTATTTCTTGTATATTTCTGCCTAACCTTTCAGGTTCACAAGATCAATTACAAATTAAGCCAGCTCAAGATCGAGTGAGTTTGTTTGTGTTTCAAATTCAATATATTTTTTCATCTTTCTTGAGTTAAGTGTAATGTAATGGATCCCCAAGCTAAGTAACCTTGCACACACACACTCAGAGGGAGAGTTTTAGTGAGTTAGAGTTTCTGTTCTAATTTTGTTCAAATCATCCTTGATCATATTCATATCATCCTAGATAATCTATTAAAAATAGAAACCATAATTAGGATAATCATGTTAAGTCTATCTGATTAAGTAGATCATCCTGGATGATACTCACATCGTATAGGATGATATGCTCAAATCAGAAATTCTCAGCCGCTAGACTAAGTTAGGTAAGTATTTAGTTTTAGTATTTATGTCTGATCATCCTGGATGATACGTGTATCATCCTGGACAATTCATTATAATCATGCCTAAATTAGTATGGTGATTAAGGAAAATAATTAAGGTCTGATTGATTCGATCATGTCATCCTGGACGATCAAGTCATACTAAAATCGTCCAGCATAGTTATCTTGGATGACCTGAACTGTGTGTTGAACGATATTGGGCATTTTTTAATTAATCATACAATTTGATAGAGATATCATCCTAGATGATCAAGTCATTTTCTTTGGATCGTCCTGCTTTTTCTCCTGGATGACCTGAACTGTCTGCTGGATGATATTCCTAATTTACACTAATAATCCAGGACGATCATAGAATCATCCTAAACGATCTAAACAACCATTTCATCTAACCATCCAGAGAAACCAGATCGTCCATACCAGAAGGGGCTGATTTACACTAATCGTATAGGACGATCGAAGGATCGTCCTGGACAATCTTTGACGGCAAGTTGAAATTTAGGGCAATTTTTAAGCCCTTCTATTTAAGATCATTTTCTTGCTATTGTTGAAATATTTTATCTCTATCCTTTCCTAAGAGAGTCTTGAGAGAGAGAGAGAGAGAGGGAGGGAGAGCTTGGGAGAGAGAGAGAGAGAATCTTGTGAGGGGGAGTTTATGAGGTGTTCACAAAGGTTACTCCTTGCAAGGATTCGAGTCATCATCTCTGGTCATCGTTCCTCACCCCTTGGTGCTATGAATGAAGGATTTTCTGCAAGAAGATCATGGTTCTCTGCCTGCTTAAGGAGGAAGCGAAACAAGGTAAGGTTCTCTGCCTGCTTCAGGAGCAAAAAAAAGGAGTCCTGGTTCTCTGTCTCACCGGGTTAGTGAAAAAGAGTTTTGTAAAGGCTTCTCCGCCTTGCTGTGGGAGTAGAAGGAGAGTCACTTTGTTTTAGTCCAATACTTGGAGGGGAGGCTCCGGGGAGTGGACGTAGGTCAAGTTGACCGAACCACTATAAAATTTGGTTTGTTCTTTCTGATTATTTTTCATACTTTACTTTTCTGTTGATGATCGTGTGATTATAGTTATTATTTTATTTTGTTAAACATATGTACATCATCATGAAATTATAATTATTTTAAAACATTCAAAAAAGTTTTCAAAATCATTATTTGCTTAAGAATTTTTAAAACTGCCAATTCACCCCCGGCCCCTCTTGGTTTGCCTCGGGCTAGTTCATAAGGGCTTAACATCCCTAATGAACTTTTACCACTCTCTATATTTTGTAATAAATTATAAAATAACTCTTCTAAGGCTTTATGTGGTTATCTATCCTATATAGGGCATAATTGCATTTCATTTGGAAGCCTTTTGGGATTTATAGATTACTACCCTTGCACTTTGGAGCTAGTAATCTATAAATTTTTTATAATTATATAATTAACTCCAATCTTAAAATCTAGATAATAAAATCCAAATATATACAAGGTAAACTTTAATTAAATTTTCATTTGGCATGAAATAAATAAACATCCTAAATAATGCAATATAAACTTTAAAGTCTTATAAGACATTCGAAAGCCACACATCCTCCTTCACACATTTAGAAGGTTTGTTAGGAAAACTAATTATATCCTAGGTTAGGCAGATGGTGTGAATTGATTACCAGGTGCTTTTCTTGGAAAGCACCCTTTGTTTGTTTTTTTTTTTTCTGTAATCTTGAAAGGTCATATAAATTACTTTTTATTGGTGCAATTAGGCTATTTAAGGACTATATTAAAAGCATTAGGATATTTCATAATTCTTGCACTTTATATACTAATGCTCTTTCTTTTTTTAGTTCTTTATTTTCCTGTAAAAGTTAGTAGAATGTATTAGGAAATTTGATGTAAATGTTCATGTGTCTATAAAAATAGAATTATATATAGATCGAGTTGTACAGTGTCCAGAGTTGTAAAAGAATCAGAAATGTCTGCTTATATATGTAAGTGGGGCTCCAAAAGATAATATCCCTACCTTTGAGGGACTGCTTAGAGCCTAGGTTTATTGTGATGCAGCCTAGCCACCTTTCTTTCCTGTAGATTCTGAGTCTTATAAATTTCAAAATGAATAAATAAAATAAATTTCTTTTATATTGTAATTCTTTCATTTATAACATACATTCATGCATTGCATCATATGGGTGGTAGATTGCATTAGTGGGTACAAATTTTCTAGGTTCTCCTCGGTGCATGTGTTATGAACTTTATAGGAATACATATACTAGCTCTAGGATGATACAATATTGGGTACTATATACATGAACACCTTTACCCTGTCATACATACCAACATTTATTCTATTTTTTGTAACATACACTAGCCCAGCATACAAGCCAACGATAAGTTATGAAGGGCCTAAGTGACAGGGCTATCGTAGTTCTCCTATAGTTAAGGCCATTATGCTACTAAAATTTCTTCAAAATTTTAGTATTTTGAGAATTTAGTTAGGTTAACTAAATAAGATAAAATGTAAAGTTCTTAGCAAGTCTTCTCATTAGCATTATTTGAACGTAAAGTTAAAATTACTCATCTTGAGTCAATAATTTAGAGTCCAATTCGATCCTTTGATCTCTTAGGATAGAGCAAGCTTTATCATTTATTACATCTGGGATGATTGCTTATGTCTTAGGTTGTTAGTTGGTTACACATTTGAAGCTAGCGTAAGCCCAATCATATTTGTATACCACATATCCAAATAAATAATAAATCTATACATATGTTAAATATAAATATATTATCTATAAAATTTAATGATATTTCTAAAGGGATGATTGGTTTTTTCAAACATCTAAGGAAACTTGCTTATATATATGATTTTATTATAAATTTAGAACTTATTCTCCACTTTAATCGAAGGCTTTCTATTCAGAGATGTAATCGACTGTAGAGGCTTGCCTCTTTAGGAACCCAAGATCCCAATATAAAATAAACCCTATCTTAGCTTGCTAAGAGAGGATAAAAATCTATGGACGTCAATCAAGTCAATCCTGGGTTAATTTTGTATTTAAAATGATAAGTGAATGTGACTTTTATCCTTTGGGATAATTATTACATTCCCTACGCTCATTTTAAATATAAAAATAAACTCATTTTTTTGTCAAATTGATAATTGAAGTGTTAGTTCATCTTTTGGGGTAATTAAAACTAATTATATAGATTTATCTAAAAAATATAAATCAAATCGAGGGGCACATCCATTATTTAATTTATTCATAAGATTTTTCTTGTGCCTCCACTGGGATTGGGTTTACTTTTTATGTTTAGTAGAGACTAGACTTTCAATATATGATACAATTAGTAATATAAGTATGTTTCCTATTTTCATGCATTACAATCAAAATATCATGTCAATCATTAAGTTCAACTTAAATCTTCAATCCATCATTCCACCAACTCTACACTTCAGGATCGCTTCTTTTCTGTGGTTTAGGTCCTTAGCTAGGTTCTTTCATCTTCCAAACATCAATAAGTTAGAATTCCCCTAAGGGATCCAGCAGATTAAGTTAAGTGTAATCTTCTAATTCAACATTCAATTTGAGTTCAATAAGTTCAGTCATTGATTTGGATTTCCCATTAAATTTTAGAGAAAATATCTAGCAAACTAATCTTCAACATCAACATCACTTTTGCCCAGTCTGCTGAGGGCTCCCAAATCAAGTTTGGAGATGTGTTTGAGGATCTATAAATTACGTTCACTACACCACTAGCTGAAGTAGTGACAAATACTGAATATGCCAAGTCAGCTCCTCTCCAGGTTAATGTCGAGAGTGGGTCTTTAGCAGCTCCTCAGCTACTTAACCCAAACTTTTTCACATTTAACTTTTCCTTGCATGGCTGCCATAACTAAGGGGAAGTTTCCTACTAATACTATAACCCCTGTGTTTAGGATTTTTTAGATGAGGTCATCTTTTGGAGTGAAGGAGATGACTAAGTCTCAACATCACAACATGAACCACCGTATGAGGCGAAGGTAGATAAAACTGTATAGCTAAAGGAAGATGCTTTGCTTGCTAATACAACTTAAGCATCAAAGAGAATAGACTGTGAAGTACTAGAGGCATACATTAAATCTCCTCATCTATTAGGTAGCATATTTTATTTGCTATTGGCTACTTCTAGAGAAGAGAACATATCGTGTATAGCAAATTCTCCTCCCACTCCATTTTGTGAAGGCACTATCATGCCTTCTCTGTTTGAAAGGAATAGAAAGTTTAAGTCCCTATTAAATGGATTAGTTCAAGATTGTGCCACTGGTTATGGGTTGTCAAAGATTGAACTTTTGAGAAGTGTCAAGGTTGTTTTTTCCATTGAAGTACAATTATGCTCAAGTGGAAGGTGAGGAGCATCTCTCCTACACAGAGAAGAGTTCAGTTATAGGAATAGGGTCCATGTCTATCGGTTGCTAATATAGATCATCATAGGGAACAAAAGAACTTTCTATATTATAATCAGTATACAACTCCAACCTACGAGTAGAATCAACAAGCTCCTATTAGACATCTTGGATATGGAGTCTTAGCTCACAGAGAATATAATCCCATATCTCCTCCATCTTCACAAGACTATTTCAGTGAGAATGTATGGTCACTCCTCAGGTTAAAATCCATCCATGGTTAACCGACATCATTCACGAGGTAGAAAATCATCTTCTTATTTTGATAGGAGGAGACTAAAGTTCACAAATTAGTCAGCATCTATATTTGACAGGGAGAGGGTTTGGTGGCATGAGATGGTTGCCACTCAAACCATGTTAATGACTCATAGAAATAACGTGGTAGATGAAAGATCACAAATTGAAAAAAAATGTAATAGAATTGTCTCCTGCCAAAGAATATACCTCGATTCACCTGCCCAATATAGAATGGAAGTTAATAAAAGAGATTATGCATAATCTAAAAGAAAGTATATGCTAGATCAATAAGTAAGAAGCTATAGAGGATGAGGACATGAAGGAAAAGATGTCTTGTAGTGTAATATAGTTTACCCCCATTCATGTCTATAGAAAGAGAGAAAATGGTAAGGGTGAAGAAGACATGCAAATCATGATGATGATGATGAAGATGATACAGCTGATTCAACTCATAATATGATAGAGCAACTAAGTTAGAAGGATAAACAAATACTGAGAATGGAGTGAAAGTTCATGAAGGTTGTTAAACTTAAAGGAACCAGCCCGAGGCTAACTAAAAGGGGGTGAATTGGTTATTTAAAATTTTTTTGAACAAAAAGAAATTCTTTTTATAACTTGATTTGGAAGCAAATTAAAATTATGATAATAAAAAATCAGAGTTTGTCAACCACAACTAAATCACAGAAAAATAAAAGTGTGAAAAATAATAAGAACAAACGCACCAGAATTTATAGTGGTTTGGTCTAACTTGATCGATATCCACTCCCCAGAAACCTCCATTCTACGTATTGCACTAAACCTTTAGTGACTCTCCTTTAGCCCCCACAACTAGGTAGAGAAGCCCTTACAAAATCTCTTCCACCAACCCCGTGCGGCAGACGAGCTGTAATCCTTTTCCTCCCTCATGGTGAAGGCAAAGAACCTTGAATCATTTTTCACCCTCCTAGTGAAGACAGAGAACTTGGAATCCTTTTTCATGCTCTTGGTGAAGGCAGAGAACCTTGAATCACTTTCACCTACCCCGGTGCAGCAGTGCAGCCGTGTCCTTTGACACCAAGGAGATATTCTTCTTCACAAACAAGGATCTTTTCATAAGGATTTTCTCCATCTCAAACTCCACCCTTTCCTCTCTCCTTTTCAAGGCTCTCTCTTCAAGTTTTCTCTAGAAGAAAAATGACTTAATGAATGTCAAAGCCTTGTACAAAGTCTTATGAGAAAGCATATATGGAGGGCTTCAGAAATCTAGATAATAAAATCGAAGCATACATTAGGTAAACATTAATTAAATTTCCCATTTGGCCCGTAATAAACAAATATCCTAAATAATGCAATCTAATTTCTAAACTCCTCTAGGACTTGCCAAAGTCATAGAGCCTCCTTTACAAAATTTGATGGTTTGCTAGTACAATCAATTATAACCTTGGTTAGGCTGATCATTTGAATTAATTACTTGGTGCTTTGCTTGGAAAGCACCCTTTGTTTATTTATTTATTTTTTACAATATTGAAATGTCATACATATTACTTTCATTGGTTCACTTAGTCTTTTTAAGGAGAACAATAGAAGCATTAGGATATTACACAAACTGCTACACTTTATATACTAATGCTCTTTCTTTTTCAGCTCTTTATTTTCCTGTAAGAGTTAGTAGAATGTACATAGGAAGAATGTACCTAGGAAATATGATGTAAATGTACAAGTTTCTATAAATGTAGAATTATATATAGATCAAGTTATATGATGTCCAGAGTTGTAAAAGAAAAAAAAATGTTTGATATTATATGCAAGTGGGGCTACAAAAGGTGATATCCATGCCTTTGGGGGATAATCTTTTTTTGAATTACATAGAAGACCTGGAGATCAAAGACATTAAGCATATATATCTTATTATATATATATGGTAGGTTTAAAACCCAGGTTTGTTGTGGTGGAGCCTGGCCAGCTTTCTTTCCTGCGGAGTCTGAGACTTTTAAATTTCAAAATAAATAAATAAATGAAATTTATTTTACATTACAATTTATTTATTTATTACATACATTAAAGCATTATATTATATGGGTGGTAGATTGCATTAGTGGGTAGAATTTTCATAGGTTTTATTGGTGTTTGTGTTTTAGACTTTGTAGGAACATATATACTAGTTTTAGGATGATATAGTACTGAATATAGTATATGCGAATACCTTTACCCTAACATGCTCATATATATATGCATTTTATTTTTTACAACATACACTAGCACAGCACATAATCCAATGATAAGGATTGAGGGGCCCAAGCAACAAGGCTACTGTACTTCTCCTATTACTAGAGCCGTTATGTTGCCAAACTTTCTTCAAAATTTTATGGTTAAAAATTTTTGTTAAGTTAATTAAATAAGATAAAATGTAGAGTTCTTAGCAAGTCTTCTTATTAGTTTCATTTGAATGTAAAGTCAAAATTACTCATCTTAACTCAATAATTTGTAGTCTGAATCAATCCTTTGATCTCTTAGGATAGAGC
This sequence comes from Dendrobium chrysotoxum, assembly GCA_019925795.1. NCBI lineage: Eukaryota > Viridiplantae > Streptophyta > Magnoliopsida > Asparagales > Orchidaceae > Dendrobium > Dendrobium chrysotoxum. Next base: position 22,537,547 of record CM034307.1, on the reverse strand, counting down.
TAGCTTTATCATTTATTATATTCAAGATGATTGCTTGTGTATTAGGTTGGCATACGCCCAGTCATATTTTCACACCTTATATCCTAATAAATAATAAATTTATACCTATGCTAAATATAAATATATTTTCTATTAAATTTAATGGTATTTTTAAAGGGATGATTAGTATTTTCAAACATCTAAGTCAACTTACTTATATATATGATTGTATTATAAGTTTAGAACTTAATCTCCACTTTAATCAAAAGTTTTCTCTTCGGAGATATAATCAGCTATAGAGTCTTGCCTCTATAGGAACCCAAGATCCCAATTTAAAATAAACCATATCTTAGCTTGCTAATAGAGGGGAAACATCACTAGATGTTGATTAAGCAAATCATGGGTCAATTTCATATTTAAAAGGATGGATTAATGTGACTTTTATCCCTCAGGATAATTATTACATTTCCTACACTAAGTTTGAATATAAAAATAAAATCATTTCTTTTCTCAAATTGATAAGACAAGTGTTAGTTTATCTTTGGGGTAATTAACACTAATTATGCAGATTTGTCTAAAGAAATATTAAATCAAATTGAGTGGCACATCAACATTTAATTTATCTATAAGATTTTTCTGGCGACTCCACTGGGGATCAGGTTTACTTTTCATCTTTATTGGAGACTAGACTTTAAATGTATAATACAATTAGTTATATAAGCAAGTTGAATTTTTATTTATTTACAATCAAAATCTCATATCAATCAATCATCATTTCAATCATTAAGTTCAACCTCAATGTTCAATCAATCATTCCTCAAACTCTGCACTTCACGATCACTTCTTTTCTGTGTTTTGGGTCCTTACCTAGGTTCTGTCATTTTTTAATTAGAAATCAGTTAGAATTCCCATTGGGGATCAAGAAGATTCAGTTCAGCATGATCTTCTCATTCAACTTTCAGTTTGAGTTCAATTAGTTTGGTCATTTATTTGGATTTCCTATTAAGTTTCATGGAAAATGCCTAGCAAACTCATCTTTAACATCAATTTCATTCCTGTCTAGTCTGTTGAGGGCTCCCAAATAAATTTTGGAGTTGGGTTTGAGAATATGTAGATTACCTTCACTGCACCACAGGTTGAAGTAGTGGTAAATACTGAATCTGCCAAGTCAACTCCCCTCAAGGTCAACATCGAGGGTGGGTCTATAGTCATTCCTGCAACTATTAAACCTTCTGTTTTCTCACATTTGACTTTCCCCTAGTCAGCTTCCATAACTAAGGGGAAGTCTCCTATCAATACTACAACCCCTATGTTTAGGAGTTTTGAGATAGGGTCATCTTATAGAGTGAAGGAGATGATTAATTCTCAACCTCGCAATATGAACTATTATATGAGGTGAAGGGCATAGAAAGATGACTAGTTAATAGAAGATGGTTTGATTGCTACTACAAGTGAAGCAATAATGAGAACATATTGTGAGGTACCTGAGGCCTACATTAATTCTCCTCAACTAGCAGGTAGCAAATTTCATCCGCTGTTTACTACTACTAGAGAAGAGAATGTTTCATGTATAGTGAATTCTCCTCCCACTCCATTATGTGAAAATCCCATTCTGACTTTTCTGTCTGTAAGGAAGAGAAAGACTTAGTCAATGTTAAATGAATTGATTCATGACTTTGACACTAGCAATGGGCATTCAAAGATTGAATATTTTAGAAGTGTCAAGGACATTATTTCCATTGAATTACAACCACACTCAAGGGGATGGTGCGAATGATCCCCTCCTACAAAGAAAAGAGTTAAGTTCCAAGAATCAGGTCCAAGTTGGTTGGCTACTATTGTTGATCATTACAGGAAATTAAAGAAGTTATTATGTTATAATCAACATACAACTCCAGCCCACGAGCAGAATCAATAATCTCCTATTAGATCTTTGGGATATGAAGCATTAGCTTGTCGAGGGTGTAATCCCATATCTCTTACATTTTTTCATCACTCTAGAAATCTTCTTATGAGAACTTATGGTCACTCCTCAGATCAACATCTTTCCAGGGTTGACTAAGATCATTCACGAGGTAGTGAATCATCTTCTTATTTTGATATGAGGAGTTTTAAGTTCACAAATTACTCAGCTTCTGTATCTAACAAGGAGAGGGTTTGGGGGACTAAGATGGTTCCCACTCCAACCGCATTAATGACTGATAGAAATAATGTGGTGGATCAAAGATTATGAAAAGAAAAATTACAATAGAATTTTCTCCTTCTAAAGACTATACCTCGGTTAACTTGCATAATGTAAAAGGAATGTCAATAGAAGAGATGGTGAATCATGTAAAAGGAAGTATCTGCTAGATCAATGAGATAGAAGTTGTAGGGGATAATGAAATAAACGAAGAGATGTTTGTTAGTGTCAATATGGTTGATGTCTATTCATCTCAATAGAGAGAGAATGAAAAGGGTAAGGGTTAACTAGGACCTGCTAACAAAGATGAAGATGAAGATGATACAGTTGATTCAACTTACCATTCGTTAGAACAACTGCATTAGAAGGATGAACAAGTACAAGGAATGGAGAAGAAGTTAGAGGAAATGATGATTGTTTCTCCATCATGCAAGGTAACATGCTTCCTATTTTAGATGCTCAAGTCAAATATTTCCCCGATGTATCAATGCAATTGAATACTAAGAATAAGGGGATCATGATAGAACAACCAGAAAATCCCATGAATAAGCATGTGAAAGTAGAACCACCATCAGTATAATTAGTAGATATCAAGCAAATGATGCAGCATTATGTAAGAAAGGCATTAACTAAATCTTAGGGCACTTCATCTATTTTGAAGAGTAGACCACATCCTAATGAATATGACTTGGTTGCTTATCCTAAAGGGTTCGTACCGCCTTTGTTCAAAAACTTCAATGGTATGAGGAATCCCAAACAGCACCTCGTGCACTTTAGAGGTAGTTATTGTAATGATAGAGGCAGTGATGCACTATTATTCAGGCAGTTCATCAGTATCTTATCTAACAATTCATTTGATTGGTATGTTGAACTGCTCAATGGGTCGGTCTTTACCTTTAGTAAATTAGAAGCTATGTCGATGAAAATATTTACTGATGCATATGGCTTAACTAATATCAATGCAGTCAAAAGAAGAAGCACTATACTTTAACGAATTTAAAACCTCAAAAAGTGTTGTTGACCTCATTTTGTATGATGTCACCTTGTGCTACAATCATCTTATCCTACAATCTAGCTCACAATCTTCCTCATCTATTGCTCTTTGAAATCAACATTGAACCATATGCAAATTAATTGAGGTCGATCTGTTCACATAAATCAAGTTGAACGATGTCAACCTCAATTTGACTCTTTTTGAATTCGATTATCCTCGACACCATCGTCAATTGTGAATTTGAGCCAATTAATTGTTATGTTGAAATGAGCAAAGTCTAAATTAATCAAAATTCATTTTACTTTCTTCAAAAATTCAATCGATCACTGTCGAATCGATTTGAATCAATTCTAGCAAGATTTTATCTTCAATGGCTTCGATTGACACAATTTAACATGTCTTGGCCTAATCTAAATCTAATCGGCATCAATTATCCTTAATCAACTTTAGATAATAAATTTAAAACATAAGTCTAATAAAACTTCAGTGTTTAACCCATCCTTTTGTTCCAATTTGATGCCTAAATATCCCTCAAAATTCAAATAAATTTCAGCCATGTAATCTCCCAAAATGAAGCACTTAATATCAACCATTGTAATGATTTTGGAGGGTGTGATGATCTTTCTGACCCATCCTATCTCATAGATTTTGAAGAGAAAAAGAGCCCTAGCCACCCATGATGTGGAGATCCCTCTCATACCACGATTCATTCTAAAAAAAAAAAAGAAAAACAATCCCTAACCGCATACTCAGGGGTTATTTGATATCAGATTTATAGCGGGATTTACACTAAATCCAGCCAATCAGTTTTTGTGCGCGCTTTAAATCACCGCAATGGATAAATCCTGGATTTATTGATTTAACACATAAATCTAGGATTTACTTAATCCCTCGGTTCGGCGGATTTACGTGATTTGGCCGAAGAAGTGCACGAGATGGAGAAAGTTACCTTCACAGCCAGTGAGCTCTCGTTATTGCTTCTGATCAAAATGTCGTAATTTTCGATCTAATAGGAAGGGAAAGTCGTGGAAGGAGCGATGTCGCACGCCGAGTCGCACAGCCACGAAGGAGCCGAAGAAGTGACGCGTGCAATCCCTACACCTCCTATGAAGCAACGATGCCGAACAACAACAACAAAAAAGAAGATCAAAGGCAAATCCTAGACGCCTCTAAGTTATTATTGATTAACTTAATTAATATAATATAAAATATTAATAATTAAGTTAATTAATTAAATAATAAATAGTATAATGAGTGCATAAATTATTTATCTCATTTAACTTAATTGAATAATTAGTAATATAATTAGTAATTAAATATTAATATAAAACTTAATTAACATAACTTAAAATATATATTATTAAATATATAAATAATAATATAAATAATAATTAATGAGTAACTTGTATTTAACATGTTTTTAAATTCATAATATATATTTTTATTTATAAATTTATTTTTTAATTTATAATTATCTTCTTCACATTTAAATCCTTAACTACTATAAATCCTGAAATATGTTACCAACCAGTTTCTCAGGATTTAACAGGATTTAATATTTTCATACCAAACAGTTTTCAGGATTTAACACCCTTAGGATTTACTAAATCTGGATTTTCAAGATTTACTAAATCCCACTAAAGTTAAATCTCACTTATTGTAAACAACCCCTCAGGTTTTCATCTCATTTTTCCCACAAGCAGCCACCCATGGTATGATCCTCCTTACGCTTCCAGCAATCATCCTCCCCTTTTCTTGCAAAGTAGCTAAGGCTGGTTGCTTGAAGGAGAAGAGCTCCGAGATGCTTGTTTGCTGTTGGCGTTCAAAAATAAAAATAAAAAAGGGGATTTACATACATGCCACTTTATTATATCTATAATACATATTTAGCATCTAAAATTTAAATATTACATTCCTACCATCCTAACACTAATTCAACAACAAAAATACATCACTCCCTCTCCATATACCGTCACTCGTCTCTTCCTTCCCGCTTGACCTATAAATCACTTGCTTTCTCTCCGCATTCTGCCTAACAACAATCTAAGACTCAAGACTTAAAATCTCCATTTCAAATAAAAAAGAAATCTTAAAACAAGTACAAACAGAAAGTGTAGAACTTCTCGCATTCAATGGATAGAAGGAAGATCAAAATACCATGGACATTAGGGAGAGAAGTGATTTACAGCTCTTGGTGGCGCTCATGATCTAATCCACGTGATTGATTGACATGCATGCTGCTATGGGATTTTTGCTGCAAGTTGCAGGATATACATGGAATCAATTTTGATCAGGATGATGTGGTTCTTCCTATCGTGATCTTGAAATCTGTGAAATTACCTCCTTGGGATAGGGAACAGATCAATTTAGCTTCAGTACAAATATCAGAAAGGGAGAAGACAATATTAGCTGAGTTGTTTTTGGAAGAAAAAACTGCTTGGCTGTTTCACGGGAAGAGCATGCGATTGGAAGAGACGGAGTGATGGTATATGGAGACGGAGTGGGATTTTTGTTATTGAATTTGTGTTTAGGTGGTATGAATGTAATATTTAAATTTTTGGTGTTAAATATATAATATAGATATAATAAAATGGCATTATGTAAATCCCCCCCCCCCCTCCCCCCCCCCCCCCCCCCCCCCCAAAAAAAAGAAAAGGCTTCGAACCTGGAAGCTTCAAACGTCAAAGAAGAAGAGGAGATTTCGGCCCCCAAATAAGAAGAGAACTTGCTCCTTTCGGACAAGGAAGAAAAGAAGCAAAAGGGTTGCTTCATTTACAGCCAAATTTCAGCCACAAAAATAGGAGAACAACTTCAGATTTTAGCAACAATAGGAGGGACTAGCCACTGTTTTCAACACCAAACAATAAACGTGCTATAAGAAGATATGGTGTATATTTTGGGCCAAGGACGAGGCATTAGCTTGGTAATTAGCTGTGGATGTCATGTGGCGGGTCATACTAGCAGGCACGATAGCAAGAGTTTGCTACATTGGCATTCAAATGATGCTAAGTCCAATGAATGACGAGCTTTGCAGATTGAACACACTAAACCTGTAGGTAAAATAATATTCTTGCCAAGGATTTATTCTATTGTTTATAACTTGTTTTGTATATTATAGTTTTCTTTGTTTGGTAAAAGAAATATTCCTGCCATGGATTTATTCTATTCTTCATAACTTGTTTTGTATATTACAGTTTGTTTTGTTTCCATCATATGGGATGAACCATATGAGTACAGATATATAATATATTCCTATGATGATGATGTGATATTTCAGGACCGTCAGTATCATCTTAGGCACCATAGATTCCATTACCAAGTGATTTATGCGGCTACCAGTTTAAACCTTTTGTACATGTTGTTTTAAGGATTCGACTATTTTAGAGTCATCTTCCTTTCATTATTTCTCATTGTTTTTTTTCTACATAAAATTTCTATATATATATATGTAATTTATGTTCGATTTCTCACTATGTTTACAAAAAATTTCTATATATATCTTTAGTTTGATTTCTCACTATGCACTCAAATTAAACGAGATTTCTCACTTTTATTTTGTGCGAAAATCCCTACAGATTTTGTATTGTTTCTCATTGCTTTTTGTGTGAAAATCTCTAGAGATTTTGGACAATTTCTCATTATTTTGCGTGAAAATCCCAACAAATTTTTGATTCATTCCTCATTACTTTTGTGAGAAATTGATACATATTTTTATAAGTAAATACACCTTATTTTTTAGTGTTTTCTTACTGATTTTGTGAGAAATTCGTACAGGTTTTTCTCAAATGATTTCTCCTTGTTTTGTAAGCATTTCTCATAGTTTCTCTATACTTACTCATATGATTTGTAAGGAAATGGATAAATTATTTGCTAATTTTGCACATCTATTTATGTATATGTTTGTTCATTATTTTCTTCATATTTATTCATGGAGTTGGTGAAGAGATAAACAAGTTGTTTTACTACTCTTTCAAATATATTTAATGTACCCAATCATTCAATATGCTTTTTGATGCAAATTTCTTTGTTCATATATTAATGAAGAGAGGAAACTTTTCCATTATTTGTTTGAAGGAATATCCAAACATGATCTTTTTTGTGATATGTCTATTGGATAAATGGAGAGTGTTGTGTTATTTGTTCTCGGGCTTGAGGTTATTTAATGTGTAAAGTGTTGAATTATACAGCTTTTGTTATCATGAGTGATGATATGAGATTGCAATTTTAATGAAATGTTAGTAGATTCAAGAAATCAAACCATTGGAGTCATTTGGATTGGAGTCTTTGTCAAACCATTGAAATCAAACACAAATATCAAATTCAATAAATCCCCTAGTCCTTTTAGACTGGGTCCTAATTTAAATCTTTCCAAAAAAAAATCTAAAATCCATTTTGATGATGGGGTCAATAAACCTTACCTATGCAAGATTTTCAAAATTAGCATAAATTTAATTTGAGGAAAGTTCAAAATTTAAAATATGTAGCAAAATTTTGAATTTTTTTTAGAGAAGAGTTGGTTTGTTTTTCTTAATGAAGGATTCATCTCTTTTCTCTTTGAAATATAAAGTGAGTTGTATTCGACTCCTCTAAACATCTAAAAAGAACTATCATCTTTCAGATAATAAAAGATTATATTCCCTCCCTCCCACCACTTTTGTGGATTAATTATACATTTTAAATTAAAATTCCGTTAAAAATAAAATTAGATAAAGAAATGAAAATCCTATCAATCTCCATGCAATTTTATATCTCATAGGCATCCTTATCATGCTTATGAATCTATTTTATAATTTTCTTAATCAAGCTATTTAATCTTATCCTTGGGTTTAACTTTTCTTGTAGATTATTCTTTCTCGTATAAGAGAGTGAGTTTTCTATTACAACTGAGACTGTCGTCTCTTAAAGATTTTGGGAAAGGAAGCCAATTACAAAATAAAAAGATGGGCAAAGAAAGCCAGAAATAAAAAAAGGCACAAAATGGACATAAACTAAAAAGATGCACAAAGTGAACCAAAAATAAAAAATGTATAAATTGTATCAAAAATTAAAAATGCACAAAGTGTGCCAAAACTAAAATGAAAATGCACAAGGTGTGCCAAAAAAAGCGAAAAAAAGTAAATGGCTTCTATTCCTTTTAATTCTTTATATCTCAGAAACCCATCTCCTTTGATGTCATGATACTTGATCATGAAAATTTTAATCTTAGATTCATTATCGTGTAATGATGTTCTATTAAATATAAGAATACCTCTCATGCAAGAAAATGAAAAGATCTAATTTATTTTCCTAATTTAAATGTTTGTGAATCAGATTTTTAATTGTATATATATATATATATATATATATATATATATATATATATATATATAAAAGAGAATCCTAGTTCAGTTTCTAAGGAGTTTGATCTAGGTAAATAAAATTAACTCCTTAAATTTATCTGATTTAGATGGAGTCAATTTACTTCTCCCCATAATTTTTAATTTTGTCCCTTTTTTCACTTTTTGACCTAGTTCGAATGGTTTAAGAGGAAAATCTTCAATAAAAGGAACAAAATTTCCATTCTCTAACAAAAAAGGAATGTATATAAATAAATCAAACCTGTCTCTATTTATTGTTAGGCATTTGAGCATCTTATGATGATTTCATATTAGTGAGTATGTCAAAATATCCTCCTTAAGATTTTAAAAATTCATGCACTATAATTTGTGGACCCCAAACACTTGATTAAATTCCATTCTTTATAAATAGTGCAATTTCCTTTGTTGTACCCTTTCATGTTAGATTTTGTTGATCTCAATCCTATGCATTTGCTCATTTGGGAACCACATCCCATTTGAGTAATTCATATACACTTGCTCATTTGGGAACCACCTCCCATTTGAGTATTCCTATGCATTTGCTCAATTGGGAACCACATCCCATTTGAGTAATTCTCTACGCTTGCTCATTTGGGAGCCATTTCCCATTTGAGTAATCCCTATCCATTTAATCATTTGGGAGCCACCTCACATTTGAGTATCCATATCCACTTGCTCATTTGGGAGCCACCTCCCCTTTGAATAATTCATTGTATTTGCTCATTTGGGAGCCACCTCCCATTTGAGTAATTCTTTGCATTTGCTCATTTGGGAACCACCTCCCATTTGAGTATTCATGTACACTTGCTCATTTGGGAGCCACTTCCCATTTGAGTAATCCCATCCATTTGCTCATTTGGGAACACCTCCTATTTGGGTATTCATATAAACTTGCTCATTTGGGAACCACCTCCCATTTGAGTACTCCAATGCGTTTGCTCATTTGGGAATCGCCCACCATTTGAGTATTCATATATACTTGCTCATTTGGGAACTGCCTCTCATTTGAGTATTCATATACACTTTCTCATTTGGGAACCACCTCACATTTGAGTATTCCTATGTATTTGCCCATTTGGGAACCACCTCCCATTAGAGTATCCAATCTAAATTTACTTATTTGAGAATGAATCTCCCATTCAAGTATCCACCCTTTATTTAGGAATCAATCTCCCATTTAAATTCCAGGTTTCCCTTTCTGAGAATTGATCTCCTAGTGCCTTACATTTTTTTGTTTAAAAATCGATCTTTCAATCAAGTTTTTGCATCCACTTATTTGGGAATCGATCTCTCATTCAATTTTAAATATATAAATTTGATCCTCTATGGTTAGGTGTAAGTCCCCATATAGGCTTCCTTTTCATATGTTCATCTGGTCCTCTGAAGTTAGGTGCGAGTCCTCGCATTTTCTTTCCTCACGATCATCCACTAGTGGTGGAGCATGCCCCTCATGGCACCATCCTAGTTTAAATATATAAATTCGATCATCTATGATTAGGTGTGAGTCCTCACACAGGCTTCCTTTCCATATTATCATCCAGTCCTCTAAGGTTAGGTGTGAGTCCTCGCATTTCCTTTGCTCCAGATTATCCACTAGTGGTGGAGCACGCTCCTCATGGCACCATCCTAGTTTAAATATATAAATATGATCTTCTATGGTTAGGTGTGAGTTCCTACACAGGCTTCCTGTCCATATGATCATCCGATCGTCTGAGGTCAGGTGTGAGTCCTTGCATTTCCTTTCCTCACGATCATCCACCAGTGGTGTAGCACGCCCTCGTCGCACCATCTTAGTTTAAATATATAAATTTGATCCTCTATGGTTGGGTGTGAGTCCCTATACAGGCTTACTTTCCATATGATCATCTGGTCCTCTGAGGTTATGTGTGAGGCCTCGCATTTCCTTTCCTTATGATTATCCATTAGTGGTAGAGCATGCCCCTCATGACACCATCCTAGTATAAATATATAAATCTGATCCTCTATGGTTAGTTGAGAGTCCCTACATAGGCTTCCTTTTCATATGATCATTTGGTCCTCTGAGGTTAGGTGTGAGTCCCTACACAGGCTTCCTTTCCGCATGATTATCTGCTAGTGATAAAGCAAGCTCCCTCGTGGCACTATCCTAGTTTAAAGATTATCTGCAAAGTGGTGGAGCAATCCCTTTATGGCATCACCCAAGTTGCACTCTAAATCTTAGTCTTTTGAGGATAGGTGTGAGTCCCCACACTCGGGCTTCCTTTCCTCAAAGTCTAAATCTACTAGTTTTGGAGAATGCCTTTTAGGCATCATCCTAGTAAAACTTAAATTTTAAACCTTCCATGATTTGATGCAATCATTCCATAGGTTGCCCCTTTTCTTAGAAGATGCCCTCTAACTTGTTGGGATAGGCTTGACTCCCCATGTGTTGTCATCCCATTCTCTTATGCTAGAAAGAAGACTTGAGTCTTATCATCGACCACAATAATTCACTACATTCTTTGACCACAATCATTCACTACATTCATTGACCGAAATCATTCAACTCAATTATTGAATTCAACCATTGAACACTTCCATTCAATTCATTTATCAAAATTATTGCTCAAATTCATTTATGCCATATATATGCTTTGTTAATTGTGCTAAATCCCTTTAGTCACTATTTTGTAGAGCACTCTTCATTATCAACTTCTTATCAGTCAATTAAACTTCTAAAACTCAACATCAAAACATGCTCCTTGATAGAAAAAAAAAATCTTAAATATAAACTCAGTGAAATATGAAATTCAAAATCTAAATCAAATCTAAATTCATTTAGACTATCTTGATCTCTTCGGTCAACACCAACATATGTGATTTACTCTTCGTGTTCATCACACGTATTGGGGGTCCATTTATTGATCTCATTTTTGTATGAGGTCACATTGAGCTACAATCATCTAATCCTACAATCTAACTTGCAATCATCCTTGTTTATTGCTCTTTGAAATCAACATGGAACCGTATGCAAATTTATTGAGATTGATTTGTTCACATAAATTAAGTTGAAGGATGTCAACCTCAATTCAACTCTTTTTGAATTCGATTCTCCTCGACGCCTTCGTCGATTATGAATTTCAGCCGATTAATTATTATGTTGAGTTGAACAAAGACTAAATTAATTAAAACTCACTTGACTTTCTTCAAACAAGTTCAATCGAGCACTATCGAATCTGTTTGAATCAATTCTAGCGAGATTTTATCTTCAACGGATTCGAATGACTCGATTTAACATGTCTTGGCCCATTCTAAATCTAATCGACATCAATTATCCTTAATCAACTCTGAATAATTAATTTAAAACATAAGTCTAATAAAACTTGTTTTACCCATCCTTTTGTTCCAATTT